>CM067217.1:180624200-181357704 GCA_034190945.1 Octodonta nipae
TATATTTTTGGAAAATAAAATTTTTATATTTTTAGTAGGAGAGGTATTTGACAAGTTTTCAGCTTCCCTCAAATACCTACCGAAAAATTGGTGCCAACTCTCGGACTATTATATTCTCTCTCAGGTGTCACTTCTGGCTGCAATGCTACATGCTTGTCAGCTCGTCAGAGAGGTTTTTATACAAACATGTTCACTCTTCTGATCACTTTGAAATTTTCGTAACCCTTATTCTTTATTATATTTAGCGTAAAAAATTGATCGTAAAAGGGAATAATTTGGTAAAGTGCGAGTTGGACCCGCATACTAAGGGTTCCGTACCACCTTCAAGATTTGCTGTATTTAGTTTTCTAATGTGGCACCCAAAAATTAACATTAGAATTTTATTTTACTAATAAACTTTCAGGGAAGCCTTTTATAATCTACTGTCTGAAGTTTGAGGCTCTATAGATTGGAAGATAAAGGGTAAAATAGGTCAAGTTTTAAATTATAAATTATTAAATCTGTTATTCAAATCATTTAAAAATACAAATAAAATATATTTTTCAAAATTTAAATAGCGTAGTTTCTAAAATGGGAATTAAGTCGATGTTTAATATCTTTCCTAATATCTTTTAAACAAATGATTTAAAAATATTTTTATTTTCCATTTAATTGTATAATTTGTCCCTAAAATTACCATGGAGGTTTTCTAATAATTTTTTTTATCAATTTCAAGTGAGCCCCAGTACCTAATTATTTTCAAAATTTTTGGTAGTATGGTTTCAGAAATAAAGCGAGAAATTAGAATTTTTTATATCTTTATGTTAATATCTTGTAAACAATTAATTTTAAAAATATGAGAAATATATATTTGTATTCCTCATAATGAGCCCGTTCATTTGATATATTGCATGACTCGTTAAAAAATATTTTTTATTTTCCGTTTATTTCTATAATTTGGCCCCCAATATTAATATTTAAGATTTCTTCGTATTTTTCCTGTAAATAAAAAAATTAGGTCTTATAGTTTGGAGAATAAAGGGGGAATGGGTAATTTTTTAAATATTTTTTAAATATATTTTAAAATATTTATTTAAAAAAAAATTAAAAAAATATATTTGTATTAGTCATAATGAGCCCTGTGATTTGATATATTACATGATACGTTAGAAACAAGTTTAATTTTTTATTTTCCATTTAATTCTATAATTTGCTCCCCAAAATGAATATTAGGGGTTTCTCCTTATTTTTCTAGTAAAGTTCAGATGAGGGGCTATATCTATATTTTTTTGCAAAATTTTACAGCTTATGGTTTCGGAGATAAGGGGGGGGGGAATGGGTAAATTTTTTTATATTTTTGTTAATATCTTTTAATTAATTTAATTTAAAAATATGAAAAAATACATCTGTTTTCGTCATAATGAGCCCTTTCATCTGATATATAACATGATGCGTTAAAAACAATTTTAATTTTATATTTTCCATTTAATTCTGTATTTTGCCCCTCAAAATTAAAAGTAGAGATTTCTCCTTATTTTTCCAGTAAACTTCAGGTCAGACTCTATACCTCTATTTTTTTCAAAACTTTACGTTTTATAGTTTCGGACATAAGGGGGGGAATGGGTAAATTTTGGTATATTTCCGTCAATATCTTTTAAATTATTTTTTTAATATGAAAAAAATATATTTGTGTTCCTCAGAATGAGACCTTTCATTTGATGTATTACATCGCATTACATGTTTTAAAAATTTTTAATTTTTAAGTTTTCATTTAATTCTATAATTTGCCCCCCAAAATTTATATTAACGGTTTCTCATTATTTTTCCTGTAAAGTTCGGGCAACGTTCTATAGTACCTATTTTTTTTCAAAATTTTAGGTTCAGTAGTTTCGGAGATCAGGGGGGGGGGGAACGGTCGATTTTTTTAGTTTTTCCCCCCAGAAGTACCTCTAAAATCAAAATTTCTTCTTTTGCGATATGTACTCCTGATCTATACTATACCTTCATACCAAATTTCAACCTCTTCCGTCCAGTAGTTTAGAAGAAAATTGCTGTGATGTGACAGAGGCAGAAATCCTGAGTGATATTATAAGGGTATCCGTATATTGTATATACGGAACCCTAATAAAATTTTTAAAAGAGATTGATTAACATACTTTAATGGTATAATAATGTTATCACATACTGGAAACAAATAAGGTTACTTCATTTGGTTACGTCGTGCATCGCATTAGCAACGTACTCCACATTTTTTTCCGTCAGACCCACCACAGCAATCCTACCACTGGACATCATATAAACGTGGTGTTTTTTAATCATTTGTTCCACCTGCGGTGGTGTCAACCCGCTAAAACAAAACATTCCGATCTGCTTTTCTATGTGCTCCCAGTTGTGTTTGGAACCAGCCTTTTTTAAATTCTCCACCAGTTTTTTACGCATCGATTTTATCCTGCCTGACATGCACTTCACTTCTTGTTCCCATTGCTTTTTTAGTTCTGGATTCCCTAAAATTTCCGCCACTAACCTAGCTCCGTGAAAAGGTGGATTGGAGTAAGACGCCCTGATTACCAGCTTCAACTGTGACAAAACTCTGGCCTTTTCTTCTTGATTCTCTGCCGTTATGTGGAAGCCACCAATGCGTTCGCCGTACAATCCGAAATTTTTGGCGCAACTCTGAGTTAACATTATCTGGTGACCGTCTTGCAAAAACCTTCGTACCGCATAGGCGTCACTTTCGGCATCACCAGATGCGAAGCCCTGGTATGCCATGTCAAAGAACGGGAATATCTTTTTGTGTTTGATAATTGCAGACAGTTCGTTCCATTGTTCTTGTGTAGGGTCTATTCCTGTTGGGTTATGAGCAACTTCCTGGAGTAAAATAATCGATCTTTCAGGCATTTTACATAAATCTTGTTTAATCCAGTCGAAGTTTAACCATTTCTTCTGTTGATCGTAATACCGGTACTTCTCACACTTCAGATCGGATTTTTGGAAGATCTGATAATGCACTGGCCACGTAGGCACACTGACATACACGACTTTTTGGCATGGGAAAAAGTGTTTGATAAACTGTGCCCCTAGAAACAAACCTCCGGTGCCTGATAGGCACTGTGCAGATGCCAGCAAACCGTTCTTTAACACTTCCGAGTTCTCACCGAAGATGAATTTTGCAGATAGCTCGCAGAATTTTGCGTGGCCCGTCATAGGGAGGTACTCTTTATCAAGTTTTCGTTTAAATATAGCCTCTTCTGCTTTTGATACGCTTGGTAATACGTACGGTTTTCCCTCGCCACTACGGTAAGCACCGACTCCTAGGTTTACCTTATTTGGGTCGGTGTCTTTTTTGAAGCCTTCAGTGAGGCCGAAAATGGGGTCGGGTGGACCCATCGGTACCTTCGACCACCATGAATCGTTTCGTGTTTGTACGCATGTTCTTTGCGCCAGAAGATTTTGAAATGTGGCGTTTGAAATCATTTCATATGAATGATAAAGAAACTGAAAATTTTGAAACACTGTTTAGAAATTTGGACAGTTGTGAACAATAATTGTCAGTCAAAATTATTTATGTCAGTTATAGTCCAGGAGCTGAATATAGAAAAAATGGGTAAAATGAGGTGTAGTCATTGTCTATGCAGACATTGATAGCGATGTGCAGAAACTTTACCTTTTATATTTCGGGATTATTTATAAAGGGTTTAACACAATGCAGTGCAGATATGAATAATATGAACTAAAAACAAAGACATATCTATCTTTTATAGTTAAGGAACTATTTATTTTTGGGAAATTCAATAAGTCTGGAAACCTTGCCCCCCCTGCATAATATTTATTTTGAATGTTCAACTGGGATTTTCTCTCCTCACAATGGTTTCTGAAAAATACAGATAAGTACTTGAATATCAAGGTGTAATATCTAAGGGCAGTTTGTGGAAACTGCCCTGAACACTAGTTGCCCTCTTATAGAAAAAACTCTCCTGTAGGATTAACTGTGAGAAAGTAGGTCTACAGATTTGTCAACTAGTATTCCAGTATAATATGTTGGGAAGTATTTTGTGTTGTACTTATCTTTTTTGGGACTTTTGGATTCCTTATCAGGAATCGTTGTCGAACAATGTTTGTTTGAATGTTTTGCACTATATTCGTCGCTTGACTTTTTTGGTAATGTCAATTGACTGATTAATTGACTTTGTAGTTTCCTTTTGATGTTCATTAGTCAGAAGTTGTTGCCATACAACCGGTATCTCTACAGAGGGTGTCCCAATTTCTCCATTATTCAACAACATGCAGACACTTTCTTTAATTTGTCTTTTTTTGGTATGTTCTTCTTTAAGTAGTATTTTTGTCTTAATCCAGTCCATTTTGTGTGTACCATTATCCGTGAGTAGATGATTTACCATCTTGATCAGTCTATATGTATTCTTGAGACGTTGGTGCTCTTTTGTTCTAATTTGGAGAGGTCTTGATGTTTCACCGGTATATGTTTTTCCGCAGGCACAAGGTACACTGTACACGCAATTTTTGGAACTTTGAGTACCGTTTTCCGGTTTTGTTTTTGTCAAATTTGATCTTTGTTTTAAAAATCGTTTTTACTTGGTATTTATTGCCAATACGTTTAATTTTATCGGAGAGGCCGGAAACATAAGGAATACCGTTTATAATTGTAGAGTTAATATCAGTTTGTGTGTTGTTATTTAAATTTAGAAACTACTGCATAATACTGTAGGAACAGAAAGAGTATACTAAAAAGCTGAACATATTAAGCTAGAAATATGTAGTTTTTCTACTTAGTGTAGGTATATTATAAAGGGAATTTCTAGAGTTATTTTGTAACATTTCCTAGCCTGAGTATTAAGCAGCATTTAGTAATGATAATTTACTCACCTCTATTGACATTTCCAAAACAAGAAAACAAAAAATCATACCCGACACTACCAACTTAGAGTTGAGAAATTTTAGAAGTAAAATGAATTTGCAATGTCATAAAACCACTAATAATTCAGCTCTTTTGTATTCCATACTTAACATTTCTATACTCATTTACAATAGAAAAATAGATACTGAAAATAGTTCAATATTGACATAAAACCAACCACCTTAAAATCCTACATTCAGAACATACAAATATCATATTACTTTTTTGCAATACTGAACCCAGAACCTAACCTAATCTTCCGCAATAATTCCTTTATTACGATCGACACTCAATGAACGATGTCAATAACTCTCGTTGAAAATAAATGTTTTTGCCTTAGATATCCATTCATTTGTAAAAACGCAGTTTTGCACAGTAACACCAAACCCTTATTTTAAACACTCAACGCCGTTTTAACAACCCTAAGTTGTCGTCTAATATTTAAGGGAGTGATTCTTGGACCCATTTTAATAAAAAAACCTTATAAAGACATATGCTTCAAACGTCTTAACTTTTCTGAAAAAAAAAACTGTGCATGGGCGGACCGGGGGCAGAAAGGGGGGATGCTGCCCTGAGCCTTCGATACTCCCCATAAATTTGCTGCTAAATTGTTTAGCTTAGGGGGCACCAATTTTCTGATTTGCCCCTATCCAGAGCACGTTTTTTTCTGATTTGCCCCTCCCTGAAACAAAGCCTAGGTACGCCCCTGACTGTGACACTACTACGGATATGAAATTTGGGACACGTTACGACGTGCCAATATGAATTTTCTAATATAAAATTTTGTTATTTCAGCCTGTGGCGTGCGTGTGAGTTTTGCTGAATATTTTTGGAGAAACAAATGATACCCCAGTGCTTTCTCTTGAAATAAAGATTATTTTTGAAGTCCTCATTTAGTTCTGAGTAAATTTGATTTCTTGCGATACCTACTACTAATTTTCATTGTATCATTTTTATTCTTTTTTAAAGGTTATTAAAAAATAGCGTTATTCGTACTGCAAAACTTAGATTTTGATGTACAAATCTACACACTACTTAGGAATTGACATTTCTCGTTCACTGACAATTAACTTCACATTTTTTTATCATATACAGGAGGATGGTGCAAATATGATGCAAGATCTATATTAAAAAATATTATATATATATATATATATATATATATATATATATATATATATATGTTTTAGGTGGTTTCCAGGAATTCATCCGCGTAGTTGATAACTGATCCCTGCCGGGATCGATGGTAAAATGACGACGTTTCGGCAGAGTCACATCTGCCCTCTTCAGGTCGGTTCGAATAATTCACGTAGCCTTCTGCTTTCGCTTCTAATTACTCGAATACTGGTAACTAGAAGCGAAAGCAGAAGGCTACGAGAATTATGCGAACCGACATGAAGAGGGCAGATGTGACTCTGCCGAAACGTCGTCATTTTACCATCGATCCCGGCAGGGATCAGTTATCAACTACGCGGATGAATTCCCGGAAACCACTTAAAACATTTAGTGCCCGCGAAAACTTAAAAACAAATATATATATATATATATATATATATATATATATATATAAAAGATTTGGCAATGTATATTTTAGTTTAAAATTGTATTCTGATCAAGCCAGTGAGCTCCGTTGAAAAATTATTGTCAATATTAAATAAATCAATGTTTTTGTTTTAATATAATTAAAATGACGTTTTATCAATTAAAGACCAAAAACATCATCAGTAAATAAATAAAAACAAAGCAGATGTTACCTCGTCCATTTTAGCAGTTGTAAAATTGCCGATATTGTGACTTGCCGCCCATTCTATCAGGTTCTTTGAGTAATCTGTAGCCTTTTCTGATCGAAAATCATTATAGAATACACCTTCTATGAAAATCGTTTGAGAAGGATAGTGTTTCTAAAAGACAAATAAAACATACCTTATTAATCAGGTATTTGTTGAAAATTATAAGCAACTTATTAAAAGCTTACATCATGTTATACAATATAAAATTATAAATTTAAGGTAATTCTAAATAATTACATGTGAAAAGACAATGTTAATTCAATTATAATTACAAGAACAATTTGAAATTGTTCATATTTCTATAAAAAGTGACTGGACTGATAGTGAAGCATTCAGAATCTTTAAGGGCAGATATCCATAAAATTAATAAAACATTTAAATGTGAGTACCAACAAAACATTGAACAATTGAATATGAATTAGCTGTGGTAGAAACAAAATTAAATTATTTAAACCAAATATTTCTTTATACTCTCAGGAACGTGATGAAGCAAAACAATTGGAACTTAGTTTGTGGATTCAAGGAGAGTAACTGAGTGATACATTTTTTGAAAATATCATATTTATTGATAGAGTTTATTTCATCACAAATGGTGTATTAAATCTCCAAATGCCCAGCACTGGGCCAGAAAACAATTGGCAAAAATGGAATCTCCTTGTGTTAAAACAACTAATTTTCGTTTTCACATAGATTGGTGTTGAGTTCATAATGTAAAATATTATAGAAGGTGGCTAAATCAAAATTATCTAAACCACAGAACAGGGCAGGCTAATGACTTCACTGAATCGCCACCAGATTTAATGAAAATTATTTTTTTTCTTGGTTCAATGGGATTTTAAAAAATAGCCAAAGAATTGAGCAATACTCCGCGATAGAATACGACCAAAATGACATTTCACGCTATAAAACATCAGAAAAACATGAAAAATGCATTAAAGTGTTTGTTTAACTAATGCATTTTTGTTAGACAGATTGAATCTTATTGATTGATAATTTTACTATAAATTGTTGATTCTAGTTAACAAAAATAAAAACATTTAGTACGCCTCTTAGCCATTCAAAAAAAAAGATTATCTCGAATTATTTGCAAACTTTGTTTAATTAACAAACCTAAACTTCATACCTTGGCATCTTTTAGTCCTCGCAAATCGACTTGCGTATTTTCGACTTCCTTAAACAAACCTGTATTGGAAACGCATTGTATGGTATCTGCAACTTGTGTCAACGTGTTCGTTCCTAGAGCTTCTATTTCCATAGCGAATCTCATTTTTTCACCAGAATTTCTTTGACCATAGCAAATGGAATACGGTTTGTAAACATAGATGGAGTAAATGAAATTGCTACCGGGGGCTATGTCACAAAAGAGGGCGGTGTCGTTGTTTCTAGGTACCTGTAAGAAAATTGTTTAATTAAGAGATCAGAGAAAAAAATTAATAAAAATATTAACTGATATCAAAGTAGAACTAAAATGTTGGAAGTAATTAACAAAATATAAGAGTATACCTTAAACATGTTGTTAGGTTACCTACATACAAAGTAAAAAATGTAAACAATAAAAGGAGCTCATTCTGTACAAATAAATATCTCTCAATCACTACATATTATAAAACAAAGTCTTCCACCGCGTCTGTCTTTTAGCGATAAACTTAAAAACTACAGATAGAGTGGTTTTCAACGAAAACGCTGCCTAAACCCTTTGAGATATAACAAAATAATCTATGGTGGAATTAAGTAGCTTATATAGGTCTACAGAAAAGTGCGGGATAGCATATGTACGAGGGCTGCCTTTTATATTTCGGGATTGGACAACCCTAGTGTTGAAATCTGACAACTGACAGCTCTATCGTAAAGTTTGACATTTTTGAGGTTATACGTACTCAGAACGTTTTGACATACGAGCGCTATGTGTTGTTTACAGTAACTTAAAGGATTCATCTCGACCAAAAAATGAAATTAAATCGTGAACTTTTTCGTGCGATTATTTTTTACAACTTTCGACGTGGATTAAAGTCAGCAAGAGTGCATGGATGAACTTAATTTAATTTTTGGCGATGAAACTCCATCAAAGATATATCGATGGTGAATTCAATCGAGGTCGTAGTTCACTCCAAGACGAATTTCCTGAAGGTCGTCCAAAAACAGTGGTTGCTCCGGAAACCATAGATGCTGTGCGCGAACTGATATTGCAACACCGTCAAGTGACCTATCGTGAGATTGAGTCAACCTTACACATTAGTGGGACCAGCATACATTCAATATTGCATAAACATTTGAATGTCAAAAAAATTTGTTCGCGTTGGATCCCACACAATTTGTCAATCGTTAAAAAAAGGCTCGTGTTGATTGGTCGAAAGAAAAGCTCAAATTATACGATCGCGGTGCTTCAAAACGTTCATGACATAGTGACAGGTGATGAATCGTGGATTTACGCGTATGAGCCCGAAAGTAAACAGCAGTCCACTGTATGGGTGTTTAAAGATGAGCCGAATCCAACAAAAGTTGTTCGCGCACGAAGCACTTCCAAGCAAATGATCGCCTGTTTTTTTCGGAAAAATTGGACATGTCGCAACCGTACTACTAGAACAACGCAGAACAGTCAATTCTGAGTGGTACACAACCATTTGTTTGCCAGTAGTCTTCCAAGGAATGAGGAAAACCAACCGCCGAAGACGAATCACTCTTCACCACGACAATGCGAGCTCTCACACATCGGCTGAAACAACTGCATTTTTGACCACTCAAAACATCGATTTGATGAGTCATCCGCCGTATAGTCCTGACTTGTCACCAAATGACTTCTTTTTAATTCCCGTACGTAAAAAACAAACTGAGAGGTCAATGTTTTTCGACACCTGAAGAAGCGGTTGCTGCGTTCAGAATGCATGTTTTGGAGATACCTCAATCAAAGTGGAAAAAGTGCTTCGACAATTGGTTCAAACGCATGCAAAAGTGTATAGGTCTTCATGGGAAATATTTTGAAAAACAATAAAGAGATTTTCGATGATTAATATTTGTTTTTGTTCTCTACTCCCGAATTATAAAAGGCAGCCCTCATATCTCTTAAGGATAACATACTATATCAATTTTAATACTAAAAAAATGGGCGATTATAAAGCAGTAATTGGAAAACTATTCACACAAATACACTGTTAATCGTTATCATTTTAAATATGGTAGTTTGCTTGAGAATTACATATTATTTTTTCCTTTTACACCATGCAAATTAAATTAATACCTTAGGCGCCCGGTGACCCCATGGCTCGCATCCAAGCTGGGGGTTCCGAAAGTTTAGGTAGTGTATTAAGTATGATGGAATGGTGTATATATTTCACTTATAGAAAGCTACACTATCTAGGAGTAATATAAGCTGTATTTTATTTTGATAAAATGTTTGATTAAGCGATGGGGGGGGTGCAATAGAGTCTCTATTATTTTGACTTAAATTTAATAATTTTAAAATTTTTTTGATTGGTGATTGACTGATTAGGACTGCAAAAATGTATATTTGTGTTCATGTATATTCAGGATATATTAATTGCCTAAATATAAAATTTATTTTTATGAAAAACATGATTAATTGGTTAAAATTGAATCTTGAGACCAAAAATTCCAAAATTTCGGGGGGGGAGGGGGTTGAACCCCAAGACCCCCCCCCCACTGGCTATGGGCTCGACCTGGGGTGTTTTATAAAAAAATATCAGTATTTCTCAGGTATCAAAAATAATACAGATATGAGAATTATGACATTAATTCTTTAAATTAATAGAGAATTGATGTGAAATTTTGCGAAATTTCACTTATTGAACGAAAATGTTGAAACTGTCTGACTGGCAAATCTAGAAAATGTCAAAAATATTAAAAATGTCACTGATATCAAAGATCTCAAAATGTGAAAAATGTTCATACATCGAAATTTCAAAAAGATAAAACATTTAAAAAATTTCAGTGAAAATGCATGTAACAAAAAAAAAAACGGAAAACAGGAAAACACAGTATTAAATATCATCAATAATCTCAAACATGTCAAATATGTCTAGCTCTTCATATTAAATCCCAAAATAATGTATTTTTAGAAATCATTGTAGCCATAAAAAGTAAAAAATTGATGTGGGTGACACCTACGAGTGATTGCTTCATAAATCGTTTATTACAAATCACATCCATATTGGTTTTCTTATCCATTATTTCCTTGCATCTTATCACATTTAAACATTTCGCTTCTTCTGTAACAGGGTATGAAATTTCTACTTTAGTCTTTGCAGTTACATTCTCTGGAATCTCCTTTACTGCATTTTCAGCTTCACCAGGTAACCTTAGATGGTCTATACTGAAATGTTAACTAGATGTATAAACAGAAACTCAAATATTTGTAATTTGGTGTGACCAGAATTGTATATTTTACCTGCAAGCTTCTTCTAATTTGCTGAAGTCATATTCATCTTTGGGGACCTCCATATATGCTAATATTCCACATTTAAGATTTTCTATGTTGTCTTCAGTTGAGTATTTGTGTTTAATTGGGCACAGTTCTCTATATCTTTCGAAATACTCTTTTGTATTTAGAGGATCAGAGGATCGAAAAGATTTAGGATCATATATATTCTCCATATTTAGGCTGAAAACAAATTACATTTTCTTAAGAATGCCGTCTGAAACTACATGTTGAATATAAAAATGTATTTATGATTCTTATTAGTAGTGTTTATTTACCTCTAAAAATGTTACAATAAAAACTTTCAGTCAGAACTTGCAATTATTCAAAAAATTCTATAAAGAAATTCCTAAAATAACAAAAGGTTAAACATTTATTTAGGTTAGAGTTATTTATTTTATTTGACAGTTTAAAAACATTAGTCAGAAGAGAATTTCTTCTTTGCAGTACGGAACAGCTATTTAAGTTTCAGATATAAACTTATAGAGGGCACTGATACAAAAATAAAATGAATATTCTAATTTGTTGATTCCTAAAATTAGTTTCTTGGTTGAAAAATAATAATTTGCGCCCCAAGTTATTTTACGCGTTCAGTAAATTAATTATACGTCTAGTAATGAATATAATAAACAATATAGTACTAATTACTCTTACGTCATCTTACCTCTTTTTGTATGATCTGTGAACTTACATACTTTATTTTCTATAGTTCGGCCATCAGCCAAGAGATGCCACAATATGTCTCATATAGTCATTAAATAATTTCTATTTTAAAAAGTTATACATCGTTAAGGTTGTCCAAAATTATATAGATATTTGTCTTTCAAGGCTGATGAATAATAATTGTGGTATACCTATCTACTTTTTATTTCGAATTGTCTGTGAATAACACACTTGCGAAAAGGCTGTATTATGTTTCTAAACTTCTAAACCCAGTGGCGGATCCAAAGGGGTGGGAGGCTAAGGGGCTAATGTACGAGTTAATTGCCAAAAATTGGATAACATAATATATACCTACTGATATAAAACATCAATCTTTGGGAATAACAAAAAACGCGACTGACTGGAACGTTCTACAGGACAACAAAAAGTATTGAATTGGAACGTTGGGCGAACACTAAAGATACCGTCGAGAACATCAGTAGAAAGAACATGCGAGAAAAATTTATGTAACTATATAAAGATTGGACCGTTGAAGCAGTTTGGCCAGCTTCGATGGTCGCATTAATATTTTTGACGTAAATTGTATTCAGAATCAGCTGTTGTAAATATTTGATTTTTACGTGTGAAAGTTCTAGAATTAAAAGTGAATATCAGTTTTAAAAGTTTTAATTTAAACCCACGAAGTTTATTGCAGTACCTAATAGAACTGGCTTGAACTTGTTTTACTACATAGATAGGGAATGCCATTTATTTTTCTCAAACCGACATTCAGAGTATGAAGCTGGTGCTATAGTGATATCAAAGTGAACCAGCAAAAAGATAATTATATTATATTATACCATTAATGATCTTTTCCGATTTTTATGGTATTTTTTTGCTGCACCACAGTTCAAAAATATCGCAAAGAAGAATTTGTTTTTATTAATTTACTCCGGTGCAAATAGTGCCAGCTTGGGGTCTGTTTCATAATCAACTTGTAACTTGTAGAATTTCGTTTCGAAATTCAACAAAATTATTCTACAACTTACAACTTATAAAATCTAAAATATTAGTATTTTCAATTTGCAAGTCGTGTACATGTTGAATACTAATATTTTGGATTTTACAATTTGTAACTTGTAGAAAATTTTGTTGAATTACAAAACGAAATTTGACAAGTTACAAAACTACAAGTTACAAGTTGATTATGAAACAGGCCCCTGATACTCCAAGGTAATGGTTCAAAACTAGCAAAACTTTTTGTTGATAAGAATGTTATTACTCTATGCGCAAAAGGCAAGAAGAACGATAGAAACTGCTATGCGGCTAGATTGGCTCATTACACTTAAGTTGTTAGCTGTAAGAATTTTTTACGGACTTAGAAAAGTCTAAAGGTTAGATCGTTCAAATATGAGAACTGGATTTATGAAAATTTTGACATGGGCATAGTTTCACGAATTCACGTGTTAGAAAACTTTCTGTGTCTGGAATAAAAACTTGAAATACACTGAGCAGTTCAATTACTATGAGTTCACCAGTATAGAAAAATCTTTAAGCTTGTTTCGCCTTATTATAAACTGTAGATTAAACGGGCACTGATTTGATATCTTGAATAATAGAAAAAGTACGGGCACGTCTACACATTGCATAGAAAACAACCATTTTATTGACCTTAATAATGTAGACCTTATTCACATTGAACCCAAAGGTAAAAGAATAAATTTACTAGAACAACTCAATATTAAAAAATCTTTCAAACAAAAACATGTATACGACAAACGACCAGCTGAATTTTTTTAGCACCCCGATTATAGATAAATTGATGTCTTCCGGGTACTGAATTCCTGGGAAAACCTACGATTATAATTTTATTATTAGCACATCCTGTAATATTGTTTACCTGAATGTTACTTTTGAAATTTAACTTTAGTATAACAGGTACTATTGATAAGGCCCTAATAAGGCGAAACATGTGTAGAGTGTTTAAAACAATAAATCTTTAATTTTAAAAGCTTAAAGATTTTTGTATCCTGGTGATATACAATGTTTCATAAACAACCTACTGCAACTTCAGTCGAAATCATTAGTATGAGTTCTGATAACAACGCAACAGAAAATGACGAATTAGCAAGAGGGAGGTGTGGCCACTGAACCCCAAGGGCCAATCGCAGGCAGCCGATTCACGAGACCAAGCGATGACCTCCAAGGCGCGGCTATATAAGAGTGCTCGGGCTAATGTAGACTATAGGGATGAAACGATACCACCAAGGTATCGATACTTTTACTCGATACCGTATCGGTCGTCAAGTATCGATACTTACTCTGTATTAATTAAAAAGTATCGATTACTCGTAAAGAATCACAGTGACTTTTTATATGCTTATGCAAATTACAAGTATTGCCACAAAACCGCACGGTTTTAAAGCATTTTTTGCAGCTTGCGATTTTGTCATCGTTTTTGTAATATATAGTCACACATTAGAATTCGGAGGCCCCATTTTCAATCACTCAAAAAATGCTTTAAACATATAACAAACACTGACTAATGTCAGTCCTGTTTAGGTTAACAGTGTTAACACCGACCGAACGAAAACAATCGTGGCAACCCTAGAAAGAGATTTATTTATTTATTTATTTATTTACTGTTCAAACATGTTTACACCCAACTACAGAACAGGACAAAAAGCAACTTAAGAGTAACAATAAGTAAATTAAAAATAACAGTTTTAACCAAAGTTTACAACAAATATCAACGATATTGAATAATTCAGAACATGTACACAAGCTAAAAGTAAAAATTGATCTTAAACTAAGAAAACAGACAGTTCAGACAGTTATATAATAAATAAGATGAATAGACTATTTCAGTTATCTAAAAAGCAGGTCTTTATGGCTGAAATAGTACAGTTAAAGATGTCAAGCTGGTAATTCACCTCATTACACTTCGAACACATTTTATAAAGTGGAGAACGTTTTAGAATATTAGTACGGGAAGTGGGAAGGTAAAACGTGTGATTTCTCCTAGATGTGATTCTAGGCACAAAAATATTTAGTTTTTGCAGAAAAATTGAGTCGTTAAGTTTATTATTGATGAGTTTAAACAGAAAAATTACTGAATGACTGTCTCTCCGATGGCTGAGTCTATCTATTTTATGTCGGGTAAGAAGTTCAGTGTTTGTGATATCAATTCGCGGATAAGCATGATCTATTCTATATGACAGGAGTTTTAAAAACCGTCTTTGAATTAACTCTAATTTTTGTATGTGAACCATGTAAAATGGACTCCAAATTATATCAGCATACTCAATTTTAGACCTCACAAAAGCAAAATATAACATTTTTAATGTCTCTTGTTGCACCAAATCTCGGGAGTTACTGGCAACAAAGCCGTACATCTTGTTGGCAGCAGAGAAAACGGAATCGATATGAGCAGCAAAGGAAAGCCTACAGTCAAATGTAACACCCAGGTCAGTAAAAGTGGGCGGTCGCTCAAGAATAGAATTATTAATTTTATATTGAAACGATATCATTAATGAAGATATTAAATAAAAGAGGCCCCAAGTTACTGCCCTGGGGGACACCTGAAGTGGCCACGTATTCGACAGACTTAAACCCATTAAAGACTACCGACTGTTTCCTATCACTCAGATACGACGAAAAAAGTTTAATCAATGAATTTGATAGACCAAACTGAGCTAGTTTAGATAATAGAATTCCATGATCGAGTCGGTCAAATGCCTTCGAAAAGTCCGTGTATACTACATCACACTGTACCCGATCGTCTATACATTCAGCCAGAAATTGAGTCATGTTGACAAGGTTTGTGATAGTTGAGCGTCCTTTCATAAATCCATGTTGATAACACGTAATAATATTGCTAAGTTGAGAGTACATTCTATTATAAAGTAATGTTTCAAACACTTTACTGAAGTTACACAAAATTGAAATTGGACGAAAGTTGCATATGTCAAATTTGTCTCCCTTTTTAAAAACTGGAATAATTTTAGACGTTTTCCAAATAGCAGGTATAGTAGAATATTTAAGGCAAATATTAAGTACGGTAGTTAATGGTGAGGCAAGAATTGTTGCACAATCTTTTAAAATAAAGGCTGGAATGAAATCAGGACCCATCGTCATTTTATTTTTAACCTGCTTGAGTACAGACAAAACCTCCTCTTCCCGAAAACGTGATATGGTGAGGTGTTGTGCATTAGTAATCACGTGATCAAATGCGACCATCTGCGAGCTAACGGAAAAAGATTGGGCAAAGAATTCGGCAAAACCGTTGAGTATATCAGCAGGATTATGAAGCACTTGACCGTTATACGACATTCGATTCGATATCGCAGTACAACCTTGTTTACTATTTATAAAAGCCCAGAATTTCTTAGGATCCCCCTTCATATTTGCTTCAACCGATCTCACATAATTTTTGTAGGACTGACTAATGTCAGATTTTATTATTGCTCTTAAGCGTTTAAATTTGTCACGAGCAGACGGGTCATTATTTTGCTTAAATTGGAGATTAAACTTAGACTTTAGTCGCAATTGTTCAATGATACCAGGAGTAAACCAGGGTGGATATTTCCTTTTAAAGATTTTGGTCTGCTTTGGAACATACGCATCAAATACAGAGTAGAGCTTACCGTAGAAATATGAACAAGCATCCTCAGGACGGTCAAATGCTTCAAGGAAAGTCCAATCAATATCAGTAAGACGTTGATACAGTAAAGGAAAGTTGGCCTTTCGAAAATTAAATTCGTTATATGAGGATGTGGGAAAATTTCTCTTTAAGTTGCGAATGAAGTTTAATTTACAAACAATATTTAATGCCGGATGATGTCTATCCTCAGTAACCAAAATTTCTAGAGACTTCCCTACCTGGCAACTGTTATTGTACAAAACTAAGTCAAGCATCTTACCGAAATCGTTAAATATAGAGTTTTGTTGAGTAAGGTTAAAAATGGGAAGGAAATCATTCAATTGTAACACCTGTATATTATCAGTATTATTTCTCAAAGAATCAGCGTAAGAAGAAATGTTAAAGTCACCTACAATGAGTAAGTTGTTGCCATGCAAAAATACCAGATTGTTAAGTGACTCGAACAGACTATTATATAACTCATTACTTAAGGAAGGCGGGGCATATAAGTTAAGTAAAAATATAGAACTTAAATCGGTAAGAATTTTCACCAACACCAGATCCACAGACAGCAACGAAGGAGGAAAAAATCTCTTAATATCGACATTAGATGAAGTAAAGAGATTGTTTACTGCTACAAGAACACCTCCACCTCTTGAGCAGTTGTACTCCTGATAACGCCTGTCACTACGGTAAACCGAAAAATCAGGTGGAAATAATTGTCCATCTAGAATAGTGTCATTAAGCCAGGTTTCGGTTAGCGCTATGACCTGATGCTCAAACATAGATACGACATTAAGAAAATCTACTGTCTTCGAGCGCAGCCCTCTAGTGTTTTGATAATAGATGCATGCAGCACAGGGAATTGCTATATATAACCAAGTAAATCGTTTTTAAATTTTGCTAAGGCAGATTTATATGCAGTACAGTTAGACCGATCCCAAGCAGCATGGTCGTCTGGAATTGTCGTATTTTGTTTTACGGAGAGTTTAACGCAATTAGAACATTTTCTTATCCGTGATTTACAGGTTTTTACATTATGATCTCCCCCACAAAGAGGACAGCTTAATTTATTGGCACAAGATTTGGAAGAGTGGTGAAACTCATTACAATTAAAGCAACGCGATAATTCAATTGCGTCGTACACCTTACAGCTATCCAAACCTACAAACAAATTACCAGCTTTTAACGCCCATTCATAGACATACTTTTCAACCTGAATGACAGCTTGATAGATTCCTGAGTTTTTTTTGGTACAGAAAATTTTAATCACTTTACAATCAATTGATTCGGAAAATATGTCCGGGTTACACTTCATAATTAAATCCCGTAATTTAGATTCAGAGTAATTTTCAGTCATCCCCACAATACACAGTCTAGGATTGAAACCCATGACTTCCTTAACCGCATAGGAATCCGACATTTTCTCCTCTACCAGCTTCTTTACTTTTTCATTATCTTCCTTGGACTTGCAGCCAATAAGAACACCTCCATCTTTCGTATTTTTCACTTTGGACAAACGCAAATTATTATCAGGTGGAAGTATATTCAGCATTAAATCGGATTTCGTTTGATTCACAGCCTGACCCATGCGTTTAGGTTGTATGATAACTGCTGGACAAGTTTTGTTTTTGACAACATCTGAGTATTTCACAGGCGCTACATCACACGAAGAATTTTTATTATTTTTCAATACATCCGATTTCAATAAAGACAATTCATTTCTGAACGAGCGAAGCGCCTCGTCGACCTTTAAATCCAACACTCTGTTAATTTCGGCATTATTGATTGACATACAGTCTTTTACACAAGTTACGCATCTCCACATCAATCCGGGAATAGCATTTAAGACACCCAGTATATCGATAGTAGTTGAAATACAAACAACGTGAAACTGATTTTTGCACAATTCACAAAAAACGGCTGGCTTTGCTCGAGTTACAGTACCTGAACAGGTCGAACAAAAGTCATTTACCATGATAATATAGAGGAAAAAGACTTACATGTAGCCACTAGATACTAATTCCACTTGTATAATAAATCACTTGAAAAACTAGGCAAATAATCAATAAAATTTCACAGATCAATTCGTTGGCAGAACGATGCGTACGTGTTGATCTCGAACACCGAATTGTATGGCAATATAGAGGGCAAGAGGCTATTTCACTCGATTGGAAACTGCATCCATTAAGCTCATTGGCTCTACCCACCAATCGAGTGAAATAGCCTCTATACTCTGAGTCTCTATTGCCCTCTCTTTCTATCCGTGGCATGACATTTCTTTACTACAGGCTACCTCCAGAAGGTGTATGCTCTAAGAATTTAAGAATGCAATTTTTTATCAATGTTTAACTTAGAAAGAGCGGGCAATAGAGACAGTAACAGGGTATTTCACTTAGTGGGTGGAAGCAGCCAATGAACAACATTCAACATTCGCATGGGTATATGAGTACTTTTGACCAGTGAGTAAAGTATTTTGAGCAGTGAGTAAAGTTACTCACTGCTTTTGAGCGATACCTACTCGATACTTAATTGCAAAGTATCGATACTAAAAGTACTTGGTACTCGAGTATGTACTTGTATTTACTCGTATCGTTTCATCCCTAAAATGTAGACGTTAGTATTTAGTATTCGAGTAACTGGAAGTGTAAACAGAAGGATACGAAAAATTAAGATAAAATATTTAAATATTTAATAGATTTAAAAGTAATTATAATTTTTCTTCTGTTTGTATTTCTGGGTATGCTAGAATACTTTCTTGAAATGTTTGTAGCTACTACTAGAGTTTTAGATTGACAATAGTTAATCTGGTAATCGTAATTCATATTCAACTGTCACACATACAGGGTGTTTCTAAAATAGGGTTCCAAACTTCTGCTGTGTATAGAACTCATTAAAGTAAGCCCAAAAGTCCCTAGAAACATTTTACAAACAAACGAGAGAAAAAATATAATAATTTTTGAAAAAGACCAAGAACTGGTCGAAACGTATGTAAAATATAATAATTACTACGCAAAATTAAATTCTAATTATTTCAATGGTCCCAAAAACCTAAGATTTCTAATCAATATATAGACGAATTGAGAACCTACTTTTTTGAAATCGATTAAATATCGCCCCATCTTGTAAATTCCGTAATTTTTTCAATTCTCTACAAGTGATCAATGGACTACCGTTCAAGTCGTGGTCTGCAAATGCTGTGACGTTAATTTTGTTTGCATGTAAAAGTCTCTATTTATCATAACAATAGATTTTCAACGTGCTTTTCCTTTAAGTTTTTTATATATTGACGAACATATTAAAGTATTTTGTGATTTACAGTAAAACAATTTACAGTCTGCTGGCTCCGATTTTATCAAGCTGCTCAAAACGAAAGCCCGTATGAAAAAAAAAATATAATGATCCTGGGAGTACAAAAAATAATCACATAGAAAAATGTGTTCGATCATTATTTAAGGGTCTGCTATAATCTAAGACCGCCCGAAGTTATGTCAACATTCTTGAAAACAAGGACGAAGGTTCGGTCTTTCGCGGACAAGGTCTCAGTTTATTTATTTTTTCGGGAATAAAAGAATCGCAGGAGCAGAATTATTTTCCTTCGCTGAAGATATATTTTCGCACAATAGGTAAACAACTCTTAGCGTTTTGGATGAATGGGATTCATTGGAAGAGAACACGCAATTTTTCGTGGATATAATGAATTAAATTGGGGGAATTTCGTAATTGGTAGACTTTTTGTAGGTGGAAAATAACCACATTTGTAAACGATATCATGTGAAAGATTAGTAATTTATAGAAGCGATAGATCGATGATTCTAATCATTAATTAACTAATTGGACCATTTTTCTTTAAAGACCACTTAATTCGTGTGTATGTTACATTTTTCTATATTAAAATATAGTGGCTGTGCTCTCTGGGGCAATTTAAGTAATTTATTTTGTGATATTAAAAGGCAGTGGCTGTATGGGAGAACTTAAATTATTTGGGCCCACGCAGTTCAAGGCCTCCCTCATAAAAATATAAACACCAAATAGGTGTTTTCTGAATGATACTTGTGGCATATTTATCAATGTCTAAGTACTTCTTGGGAAACAACACCACAGTTTAAAGAAAATTGCTGTATATTCTAAACGTTTCGGGGTCTAGATCAGACCCCGTTGTCAATGGTTAAGAAACTACGGATAAAAAAGGCACAATTCTAAGATGTAAATTAAAATATTTGACAATGTGTATTATTTGATTTTTGACGTTTGGAATATACAGCAATTTTCTTTAAACTGTGGTATTATTTCCCAAGAAGTACTTAGACACCAAATAGGTGATTCTATGTGAAGAGTTAAACTACACAACAATGTCACAGATATGCTAATATCATAAAGGGTTTGCATCTTGATGCAGCAATAATATGCGACTAATTTCACCAAATTTGGTTCATGAACATCATATAAATATACTGAGTATATAAGTGAAGGGCGTAGGTACCCTTCTTAAGCTAATATAGGGCATCCTAAACTTTGATCAGGCCACAATTGGGACATTTTCGGCTACTTAGAGTATTTTATATAAAGATAACAGTTTGGGTTTTTCTCCTAGTAGTCAAAGAACACAGATGGAAGGTTACCAACATTGGATTATAACATACAATCAACGGATATAATTCCATTCCGTTTGATATAGAGGTAACGTAGAAAAGGTTTTTGAACTTTTCCAATTTTGTTGCTGTGGGTTTAATAATTTGGTGACCAGATGTTGAAGGCATACTCAAGATGAGGGATTACCATAGATGTATAAAGTCTTATAGTTGTTTTTGCACTCAAATCTTTGTTATTATAACATATAACAAATCCAAGTATTTTGTATGCTTTGTTTACAGGGGCGGATCTAGAATTGTGCCGAGGGAGGGGCGCAAAATGAAAACTGTGACAATGAGACGCATTACCTCTACTCCTTCAGTTTAACAAGTTATTGCTTTCTTGTCTACTGTTTACGATCATGTAATTTAATTCTTTAAATTTATTAATCCTCAGTCTAGTATATAATACTATTAATTTTTTTCCAATTTTGCAACGCTTCAGGGGGAAGGCGCGGGGGCGAGCCCCCTGGGTGGATCCGCCACTGTTTGTTTTCCTGAAAGACCTCCTGGGGTACTCCTGAGGTAGCAATATATTGATAGGAGAAGACAGAACCTATCTTTACCCTTTGGGTTCGTACAGGAAAGTATGAATTTAAGAATAACAATACGTCATGTGAGAACTTCAAAGTTCCACAGTTTTTTTTATTGTGGCGGGATTTAGAACCAGCACAGAATAAAATTATAAATCAATTATTGTGGTATTTTGGAAGAAGGAAGGAAGAAATTGCTAATGATCATGTCCTTATGAATAACCCAATATCGGGATAGTTCATAAGGTTTTTCCGAGGTTTTCTCTTATGATTTCAATGTGATCACTCTTTGATCGCATTATTGGCGAATGCACTATCTTATAACAAAGTGTCACATAGGAGCGCCACATAAAATTCTGAAGATCAACTCTTTCAAATTCTTCAAATTTCAAAGGAAGTTTATTATTATATGATCTCTAGAAGTTTCTGTGATACCCTATATATAATCAGATTAAATTCTCTTAGTTATGTCGTAAGTCAAATAATAGATATTGTCAAACATTTTAATTTTACATTGTAGAATTGTGCCTTTTTTCATAGTTTCTTTTGCCATTGACAAGACAGTCTGGCCTGGACTCCGAAACTTGTGATGTTATTTCCAGAAAATGCTTAAACATTAAATTTTTTGTCCTTTTATGCATTACAAAAAAAGAATTTATTTAATTAATTCTAGTGGTCCCCAGTGGTCGAAATTCGACCATATTTCATGAAATTGCACAAAGCATATTTTTATAAGAAACAGAGTTGTGGAGAAATCGGAGAAGTTGATGTAATTACCAAAATCGTTCACTCATATTGACAAATCTATTGAAATAAAAAGAAAATAAAAACGTTACGAGGGCTGGCTTTTATATTTCGGAATTAGAGAACAAAACAAATATTAATCATCGAAAATCGTTTTATTGTTTTTCAAAATATTTCCCATGAAGATTTATACACTTTTGCATGCGTTTGAACCAATTGGCGAAGCACTTTTTCCACTCTGATTGAGGTATCTCCAAAACATGCATTCTGAACGCAGCAACCGCTTCTTTAGGTGTCGAAAAATGTTGACCTCTCAGTTTGTTTTTTACGTATGGGAATAAAATGAAGTCATTTGGTGACAAGTTAGGACTATACGACGGATGACTCATCAAATCGATGTTTTGAGTGGTCAAAAATGCAGTTGTTTGAGCCGATGTGTGAGAGCTCGCATTGTCGTGGTGAAGAGTGATCCGTCTTCGACGGTTGGTTTTCCTCATTTCTTGGAAGACAATTGCCAAACAAATCCTTGTGTACCACTCAGAATTGACTGTTCTGCGTTGTTCTAGTGGTACGGTTGCGACATTTCCAGTTTTTCCGAAAAAACAGGCAATCATTTGCTTGGAAGTGCTTCGTGCGCGAACAACTTTTGTTGGATTCGGCTCATCTTGAAACACCCATACAGTCGACTGCTGTTTACTTTCGGGCTCATACGTGTAAATCCACGTTTCATCACGTGTCACTATGTCATAAACGTATTTTGAAGCACCGCGATCGTATTTTTTGAGCTTTTCTTTCGACCAGTCGGCACGAGCCTTTTTTTGAACGATTGACAAATTGGGTGGGATCCAACGCGAACAAATTTTTTTGCTATTCAAGTGTTTATGCAGTATTGAATGTATACTGGTCCCACTAATGTGTAAGGTTGACTCAATCTCACGTTAGGTCACATGACGATCTTGCAATATCAGTTCGCGCACAGCATCAATGGTTTCCGGACCAACAACTATTTTTGGACGACCTTCACGAAATTCGTCTTGGAGTGAACTACGACGTCGATTGAATTCACCATACCATCGATAAACAGTGGTCCTTTATGGAGTTTTATCGCCAAAAATTAAATTAAGTTCATCCATGCACTCTTGCTGACTTTTAATCCACGTCGAAAGTTGTAAAAAATAATCGCATGAAAATGTTCACGATTTAATGCCATTTTTTGGCCGAGATGAATCCTTTAACTTACTGTAAACACATAGCGCTCGTATATTAAAACGTTCTGAGTACGTATAACCTCAAAAATGTCAAACTTTACGATAGAGCTGTCAGTTGTCAGATTGCAACACTAGGGTTGTCCAATCCCGAAATATAAAAGGCAGCCCTCGTATATGATATCGGTATTTGAAATATTTTTGACAAATGAATGATCCCCCAAATTTTTGGCTGGAACCGCTCCTGGTAAAATATTTGATATAATAATTTTTCTTTGCAACCTAAAAGTGTTCGTCATTTGCGGTTTCAATTAAGTTCAGGAATATTAAAGAAAAGAGAGGACCTACAACCCTAGGAGAACTTAAATATTTAATGCATTCTCTATTGTCCGCTCTCTGACAATTTCTTACACAACACCTTGTGTGAAAATTGTGATAATAATCAAATAATTAAATTCAGATTAAAAAAAAAACAATATTTAATATGAAAGTTACTGCAACGCGTCCGAAAAATCAATACTGATCTACTACATTGACTTTTTTACCACTAAACAATAACAACGCTTGTATGCCACTTCCAAAAGTACATGCTCTAAGAATATAACAGCATTTAACGATCGCTCCCTGCATATATAATTACTCGATGTTTTGAGCGGCGGCGGCACTGTCAGTTGTTTGGCGTTGACAGTATGGACGTAAATAATGAATTTTTATATAATTTAATGAACGAACCAATATTGTAAATTAATATTAGCATTCTGCATTGAAACAAAACAAAAATCGGTTGAGACAGAAGAGAAAATTGTCTTTGCCTATTTATATATTGATATACTCATATACAAACTGAACGATGTATAATTCTATTTTTGTTATTTTTTTAAATTAAGAGTCACCTTCAAGAGTATTTCAATAAATACAGTTCATAACATTTACTAAGATATTTGAGATTATTTAATACAATATTAAAATGTCCAAAAAATTTTAACTACTACTTACTAAATCTTTTTCATGCCAGTGCAGAACAATAACTCAAATTTGCACTACTTTTAACAAAATAATACTGTTGTTGCCGACTCAATGAATTTAATCCACTTTTTGTTTCTTTTGCGTTATTTGCGTTAATGTAAACCTAAATGTTGCACTAGGATTAAGCACAGTAGAAGCACCTTTGCACGGAGAAAATAGACATTTAATTCCAATTTAATTCTTGCTTTAAATATAGGCCGAATTTTATATTGATAATAGATTAGCAAAATCGGTTATACTACATCTCAATTTATCTATTTCACGTGCCGCACTAAAGAGCCTCATAGATCACAAGAAAGATCTATATTTTACCACTCTACTCTGCCATCTATCATCTCCCACTAGTTCATTACATTTTCACTGTCATAATTACAGTCAAGATTTATGATTTGCGGAAACTCCACAATCGAATATTCAAATTAACAAACTTTGAATGGAATATATTTATTTTTTCTCCTATTCGTTAATATTTGGCATGGGTCTCTTCAAAAATACACCCACAATACCTTCACCGTAACTCTTTTTCAAAAGACGTTCCCAGCTGTTACTTAAGTTGTATAATGACACACAGAAACATTTTAATTCCTTTTAATTCCGAAGAAAAGCCTTCAATTTGAACAGAAGACAAGTCACGTTCCACCCGGGGATTTGGAAATCCGGCCGCGCCAAGAATAATCGAAGAGAAGTGAAAGTGAGTAAATGCCCCAACAATTGCGTTGATTAATGACACACGAGCTATTGTCTCAATTGACATGATCCCCCTTTCGAGAGTTCTTTTAATCACGTTACCGTTGGGGGCGCTCCGCTACTCAAGGTGACTAACTGGGGAAATGAGTTTCGGCTGTCGCCTTTTGGGGTTGAAATAAACAGTCATTTCTTATCTTGTCAGGACTATCAATTTCGTTTGTAGGAAATAAGGACGACGGTGTGTCCTGCGAACGGAGCGCCTGTACACTCATAAGGGAGCAACTGATTAATGATTTTGATGAGAGCAACAAAGAAAACGAAGAGGCTGTTTGGTGTAGTGTTGTTTTTCTTTACAAAAAAAGTTCGATACAACTTGTTTGTTTCAAAACAAAAAGCTGCCATTGTGACACAAACCTGGTATCTTAAATTTGGAAAACTCAAAATCAACATAAAACCTAGCTTTATTTGTTCACATGTGCCAACGGCTGCTGTTCATCGGAGAACATAAGGTCGTGAGTAAAAGATATTAAAACACTAAATTTATATTTATTTATTATTATTTTAAGGCGCCATTTGGTTGAAAACCTTTAAGTGAACATATCTTAAAAACCAAAAAATAGTATACAGTTATGACGTAATCACACCGGCTATAGTGATGTCGTATGTCCCTTATAAACAACAACTGCTAATAATCCGATTCTGTTAAAAAATTATGTATTCAATACTTTCAATGGTGCTTCCAAAAATTCTATTATAATCGATAGGTTAGGTGTATAAAAAATATGCGAAATGTAAATACAGAGAGTTTAATAAAACATCCAAAAACAATATTTTAGTACAAAAAAAATTGCAATAAAAAGTTTGTTCCGACATAAATTAGGACATTCTAATAGCGGTAATTAAAGAGTAAAATCTGAAATTTACATAACGGAATATTCAAGAATCTGATTTAAAACTACAATGAAAATTTAGATGTTTATGCAAAAAAATTATATCTGAAATCTACGAAAAATGTACTCAACAATAATCACCTAATTAAAATGATTTTATCAAAAAGGATAATGGTATAATCTGTCGACAGAAAATAAACCTTATCTTTACAAAAATGATCTGAATTTGCTATTGTCACAAATTTACTGTAACGTCTATTTGTACTGTACTCTTGAATCTGGAAACTCAAAGCGAAATATCTCCTATTAATTGGACGTCAGTTACATTCCATTTAAACGGTTAAATCGGTTCCATACCAAATAGTAACTTCAAAATCCCATCTCAAAATTAACAGCTCCAAAACGTAGAAAATTATAACTTTAAAAAATCTTAGTTAGAACATGGCTCCAAACGTAGAACAAAACTCAAAAGAAACGACAGGAAACAGGTTCCACTGTAAAACGAATCCACCATAAAACAGAATTCAGAGTGTGGATAAATCCACCATAACTCAAAATTCTTCATAAAATGCCTCATTAAAAATGCACCGTAATAATGCACCGCAACAATACACCGTAACACCCTTTTTCAAAAAAGGTTTAATCCATAAATATTTTAGCCATCATCGTCTCTTTTTAAACACAATCTTCGCCATCGAAAAATGCCATTCGGCCCTCGTCTTTTGACCACAGAAAACTTTCATACTCCAACTTCAAGGAACGCCATTTCAATTGCCTCTTAATCTGCAAACGCAAGGCCCATGCATTCATTCCGCTTCAAGGCGAAAAGAAGACTGTCTTCCCCGTTTGCCTTCTACGGGTCTGAAAATATCCCTACTCAAACGAAACAAATAGGCGTACATGTCTATACAGCACAGGAGCGGCTTCAGATAATAAATTACGAATTTAAGATTACTCAATAAGGCTTCATTTTTTTACACGTGACACCATAAACAATAATATTAATTTGGACAACGTATTTGTAAGGCGTACAGTGGCTGGCCAAATTATTAGGAAATTTATCAAAAATTTTCAATTTTGCATCTCTACAATTTTTGTATACTAATTTGCCACAAAAACTCTAATTATCTTGAATACAATAACCTACCTTCATTGAATTTCATGGTGGAACGGCAGCTCTTCGTCGGGAACATTTAGGGAAGTGGAATAGGTAATAAAAAACAAAATATATTCAAACCTACAGATGGATAGACGGACCAATGGTAAAATTCTTCTAAAAACGGTTATAACTGAAATGTCAAACATTCCAACCCTTTGGTACACTTTTAAACTTTGAAACGGTGCCAGTAAATGAACCGACTCCAAATTGATCTTTAACGACTGTAATTAGGTAAATCAAGACGGCTTCCCAAAACGCTAGCAGAATGCACTCACATGGAAACAATAAATCCGCAACAAACCATTGGACATGCCCCCTCCACCAATACACTACTACTATACTACTAGTAGTGAAGTTTTCATATTCTTTCGTAAAATGTGCTATTAAAGTCAAATTTTCAAGTTATGTCTATCTGAAATAATGAAGTGGTTATTCTAACTCTTATGGGTTAATTCCAACTTGGACAGCAACATGAAGTTATCCACTCGTTTTGGTATGTTTTAATCCTTTCCGTATTATTGCCCAACAGTATTAAACCACTAACAGAGCAAAATTTGGCAATTTCTGTAACTGTTAATGACTGAAAATATTTTGAGATCTTCAGCAAAATATAGTTTATCTGAGGTGATGACATCACTTAAGTCATTTATAAATACTAGAAATAGAAAGGGTCCCAAATTTGACCCTTGGAGAACGCCGGATGTTGGAACGAAATCTTGAGTTGTATTTATCATATGAAACAAACTGAATTCTGTTTTTGAGTTAATAATTCGTAAATACCTTATTCACTTTAAAATTTTTATTTAAAGTGGTCTCACTTTCTCCCTTTGAAATGCTTATGATGATAAATGCTGTCTCACCTCAAATGATGTCTTATATGCTGCTATCTACTGCAATATTTCTGCTACCAATGACTACTGACCTTATTATTTACTGCCAAATGTTTTCTGCTACCAATTTGAAATGTTTTACTATTTACTGCCAAATGATTTCTGTTACTATGATAATATTTAATATTTACTTTCAGCTTCCCAAACTGGATTCTTAATTTGATTTTAACTGCTCATATACATTCTGCTATTTGATTTCAGTACTTTCCCATTTAACTTGTACTATTAAACTGACACTATTCTTGAATATGATTATTTCATACAAATTTCAATCACTATTTAACAAAATCTTTGAATTTATAAACTTTTTTGACTTTGACAACAACTGTCACTTTATACTCCTTAACAATGTTTACTGCTGTACTTGAAAATTTAGACTCTCCTTTTTAATGCTGTCAGTTTTTGCTTTTATAGTTTGTAATTTTGACACAGAACTGCACATTTTAATCTTTTTAAATCAGCATTTTTGAAATCCTCTTTTTATATACAATAATCCTTTTTCCTGGTATTTAATTCCCTATCTAAACAGATCTCGTTCCAAAGTTTTATCATGACATCTCAATTTGAATTGGTTATTTAATGTGGAAATAATGTGTTTTCAAACTCTATTTATCCCGAAATACTTTACTAAGATCATAAAAATTAAATTATTGCCCCTATTGTGCCTAAAATATGAAGTTACTGCAAATCTGGATTATTGAATTTTTCTTCAGTCAGATTGAATGTTTATATTTTCAAATAAAGGTAAGATTTTATATTTTGCTTTTCATTAAATGCTTTTATTGTAATATTGTATGTAATTGAAACTGTCACATTTGTTAGTTTTCAAACATTTGTTTACTATATGTTTTTAGTTGTATATATCATTTAGAAATTACCAGTTTATGGTCTAGTTTTATAATTTAATCATTTTTATTGGTGTATCGACCTTCAAATTGTATTTGATTTTTCATCTCTTTTACATACTTGAATCACCCTACAAAATTTCTATTGCCTCTAATATTGGTTCTATGTTGCAATGCAATATTCACTATCTTTTAATATAATATTTCATTCAATTAAATATTATTGATTTGATTTTTATTTTGTATATGTTTATTTTCATTTCACTACATACATCGATTCGTTAAACCATGCTATTCCATTTTGGATAACGTGAATTACTCTATATAAGTAATTCCTGGTTATTATCGTGAATGTAATGGTGCCATAATTTTAAATAAGATAAATAGTTATATCTTACATGAAAAAGCAGAACACAACGAGGGATATATAATTGTAGATAAAAGAAGAATTATGTATTTAAACCTTTAAATTAACTTACATGTTAAATGTTTCTTTGCAGAAATATTTAAATTAAGAGGAAAATTACAAATCTATATATAAATAGGCAAAGACAAATTGATTAGGTACCATTTTCTCCTCTGTCTCTCAACCGTTTTCTTCTTTTTTGTTTTGTTTAGCAGTTACTGACGACCTTCAGTACAGAATGCTAATATTAATTTATAATATTGGTTAATTCATTAAAGAAAATATAATAAAAATTCATTATTTACGCCAATACTGTCAACTTCAAACAAGTGATAGTGCCGCCGCTGCCAGACCGTCAAAACTCAAAACATTGAGTAATTATATTTGGAGTATTGATTTTTCGGACGCGTTGCAGTAACTTTCATATTAAATATTCTGTTTTTAATATGAATTTAATTATTTAATTAATATATTATTAATACAACCTTCAAGAAGGTGTTGTATAAAAAATTGTCAGACAGCGGACAATAGAGAATGTATTAAATATTTAAGTTCTCCTAGGGTTGTTGGTCCTCTCTTTTCTTTACTATTTCTTAACTTTATTGAAACCGCAAATGACGAAAACTTTTAGGTTGCAAATTCATTTGTCGAAAATATTTCGAATACCGATGTTTGATTACATTTTTATTTTCTTTTTATTTCAATAGATTTGTCAATATGAGTGAACAATTTTGGTCATTATATCCAATTCTCCGATTTCTCTACAACTCTGTTTCTTATAAACATATACATTTCCAATTTCATGAAATAGGGTCGAATTTCGACCACTAGTTAGAATTAATACTTCAATTGTAACACAATAGTGGCAATTATTTCAATTCATCTGAAATTACTACTGGAACGTTACTAAAAATTACCCAAAGAAAGAGAAACAGAGACAGTGAGATAACAAGAGAAGGGTATATTACGTAAGCTTTCACTTCCATCGTTCAGTCTCAAATGACTGCTGCTTTTTTTTATTTGTAGAATGGACCTACTTTTTGCAATCAGTGAATGAATACTTACACAACTGTTATGAATAAACAGCTGCTAAAAGAGTTTTGTAAATTTTGGTATCCATTATCAGTTCATGGATTATTAGTTTTTTGGAAATTGTTCTTGAAAAAAAATCACCGGCTATAAGTTGGAAATATATAAACGTTATTTCTATAATAATGAATGAAAATTAAATGTTTCGTTTTTCTGTATTGTATGTCAATGTCAATTCAAAACCTTAACCCGCCTTTCGAAATTGGTATGGTAATGGTTTTCCCTTACGATCAAAAGAAAAAAAACACCCACACTTGTCTGTGAAGCAATAAACTTGAAACAAATTCTGCTCTCGATGGCTGTGTGACAAAAAATCTATTGTTTCCACATTTCCGCGCTCATACCCAAAAAAAGCAAACGCCGTTTTATTATTAGATGTTTACTGTCCTTGCTTCCTACACCCAAACTTTCTCGCACAGTGAAAAACATTTTTTTTTTCGTTGACAAATGATAGCGCCGTTCATCCTAGAAAAGAATTTTGCAGATCTAATTTCAAGCGTGCCTAATAAACGTCAGACCAGAAAAGAAGTTTGTCTTTTTTCTCCGGAGACATGCTTTTCCTTTAATAAATCTCCCGGATTTTTTTATTGTGTTCCAGTTCACTAAGAAGGTTGGCTTTTAGCATATCGAAATTTTGTCCATAAAGGCAGGAAGTTGTGAAATATTGGGACATTCATGGATTAAGTTGTATGAATGCGATATTATTGCTGAAGAGGGAAATTTCGGCAATGTATTTGCTTATTTTGGGATCGGATTTGCCATTAAGGCAGGTTGATAGTGAGCTATTCAAATGTTTTGATTATACAGTGGAATTTCGGTAACTCGAAGATCAAGAGAAATGCTTCAAATTTCAACTTAATGAATTTCGACTTAACAAGAATTTCGATACATAGAATTTCAATGCTAAAATTTCGACTGTGAAAGGTGCACTTTCTAACTTTTCGAGTGTAACGTCATATAGAATTCTATTTTACTTAGAATATTTAGTATTTTCTAGCGGTTGCCCAGTGGTCGAAATTTGACCAAAAATTTGAAGATAATATGAGAAAGTAGGTTTTCGCGGCCAGAGTCATAGCTGGAATTAATTTATTTATAGATCTGAAACCAGTATATAAACAAAGTTTTCCGACGTTTCGACCACACTTATAAGGAGCTTTTTCAAGGATGAGAAAACAAGACAAATGTTACTTACCTTGCGGCGACTCCATTAGTTTCGACTTGTTCTCACAAACACACTTTGAAACTTCACTTTTTTAAACTAGTCACAGTGACCCACAAATTGTAAATGAACTAATACTGTGGATCTAGCCACCAAAGAAATAATAATTGGCCCCTCAAATTCCAGGTAAATGAAGGGTAGGAGGCATTTAATGGGATTATTTTGGATAGTTTTATGGTATTTTTGTATAGCTTCCTCGAATTTTTATTAGTAGGTAATGTAAGTGATTTAATTTGTTGATGCGATTTCTGTTGAAAAATGGTTGCAAGGTTGCCAGATGGGCGAAAGTTCAAAATCTTTGTCTCGGTTGAAATTCTTGGTATTTTTGGCGATTTCAACGGCCTCAGGGAATTTTCTGGCGGAATAATATGGAGATTTGGCCACGACTGAGCAGCTGTCGAAGAGGATTTGGTGGCGCGTTTCGTGATGATGTTCATCTACAGCAGAGTTTGAAAGCAGGCCCGTTTTCAAACAACGTTTGTGCTCACCCATAGACGAGTGTTTATAGATCGACCTGTTTCACCGATGTATACTGCCCCACGCGAGCATGGAATGGAATAAACATCCTTGGATGAAATAGGATTTTGTTTATCTTTTGGAGAGGGTAACATTTGTGAGATTTTGGATAGTACTTTGTAGACTGTTTTTGTCTCATGCTTATGGAGAAGCTTCTCAATCCTATCCGTAACCTTTCTGATATATGGCAAATGTGCTATTGATTTTCTAGGTAACAATTCTTTCCTTAAAAGGGGATTTTTGTGACGAGAAATTGAAATGTGAATCTCTCGTTTACTGTAGCCGTTGTTGAGTAAGTTACCCTCTACTGAAGCTAATTCCCTTCTAAAACTCTTGGGTTCGGAAATTGATACAGCTCGATGCACCAGGGAGTTTGCGACTGACCGTTTCTGAGATGGATGATGATGGGAGCGGGTGTGGAGATATCTGTCAGTGTTTGTTGGTTTTCTGCATGCAGAGTGGGCCAGGCGCCCATTTGGCAACCGTGATACCAACACGTCCAGGAAAGGCAGGGATCCATTAGACTCCATTTCCATCGTGAATTTGATTTTTGAATGTTGGATATTGATGTGATTAAAGAACAATTGGAGAGCTTCTTGTCCATGTGGCCAGATGACAAAAGTGTCATCAACATATCTCAATCAGATCTTGGGTTTGTGGCTTGAAGACTCCAGAGCCACTGCGTCAAATGTTTCCATAAAGATATTTGCCACTACCGGTGCTAGCGGAGAACCCATGGGGATACTAGAAGTTTGCATGTAATATTTATTACGAAAAAGAAAATAAGTGGTCGTCAGATATTTTTCGATCAACCTTAGTAAATCCAAGGTTTGTCCGTTTAAAAAAGTGGGGTTTCAAAGTGTGTTTGTGAGAAAAAGACGAAACGAATGGAGTCGCCGCAAGGTAATTAACATCTGTTTTGTTTTCTCATCCCTTATAAGTGTGGATGAAACATCGGAAAACTTTGTTTGTATGCTGGTTTCAAATATATAAATAAATTAATTCGAAAGAAAATGACGCGGTCCAAAACCGGAAAAAGCAGAATCAACTTGAAGATAATATACCTACATGAATTTACATATTTCCAACATTTTTTACATTATACACTTTTCTGTGTAACTTACACAAAATAGTTCTCTACCATTGCAATTATGTCAAAAATTATTTCTCAAAGGAATATAATTTTTGTTTTGTTGTCTTACGGTTCCAGTTAATGTACATGTACGACGCTAAAGCATATTCAATAAACAAACTGAAATAACGTTCTGTTCCCGAATAAAAAAGAATATAAAAATTTGCATGCCACCATATTAGTATTGAAAAAATGAGAAATACAAATACACGTCGAGTGTTCAAAACGTCAATAAAAATCAAGAATTTATAAAAAGTCTTGATTTGAACTACTCGAAAAAAATGAAATAATTTTTTCTTCTAGCATAGCGGTGGACAGTTCATGGCGCTAGTTCAGCTATTATTAAATAGATGGTACAAATAACTATAATTAACAGAAAATTTTAGCCATTTAACATAAAAAATGATTTTATTTATTTATTTATTCATATATACGGGTAACCCCATTTACATAAAATACAAAACAAATTTAGAGAAAATAACATTAAAACTAAGACTAAATCTAAAAAACCACAAAATACACAAAAAACCATATAAATCTAAAGTTATATGACTAACATTGAATTAAACTTTTAGAAATAATACAAAATACAAAATACAAAGTACAAAATACAAAATACAAAATACAAAATACAAAATACAAAATACAAAATACAAAATACAAAATACAAAATACAAAATACAAAATACAAAATACAAAATACAAAATACAAAATACAAAATACAAAATACAAAATACAAAATACAAAATACAAAATACAAAATACAAAATACAAAATACAAAATACAAAATACAAAATACAAAATACAAAATACAAAATACAAAATACAAAATACAAAATACAAAATACAAAATACAAAATACAAAATACAAAATACAAAATACAAAATACAAAATACAAAATACAAAATACAAAATACAAAATACAAAATACAAAATACAAAATACAAAATACAAAATACAAAATACAAAATACAAAATACAAAATACAAAATACAAAATACAAAATACAAAATACAAAATACAAAATACAAAATACAAAATACAAAATACAAAATACAAAATACAAAATACAAAATACAAAATACAAAATACAAAATACAAAATACAAAATACAAAATACAAAATACAAAATACAAAATACAAAATACAAAATACAAAATACAAAATACAAAATACAAAATACAAAATACAAAATACAAAATACAAAATACAAAATACAAAATACAAAATACAAAATACAAAATACAAAATACAAAATACAAAATACAAAATACAAAATACAAAATACAAAATATACTTAAAATTAAAATTATAATTAAGAGCGAAATCCGTACAAACAGAGTCAACTTGTAGTCTATTCTCCAAAGATTTTACTAAAAATGACTCGTTGAATGTTCAAATTTGGGATTTTAACTCCTCACAATGGTTTCTGAAAAAAATACAGATAAGTTAAGTAATTGAAAATTAAGGTGTAGTATCTAAGAGCAGTTTGTGGAAACTGCCCGGACCACTAGTTGCCTTCTTGTAGAAATAACTCTTTCGCAGGATTAGCTTTGAGAAAGTAGGTTTATGGTTATACTTACCTGTTTCTGTGACGTTTCGATTCCATATCGGGAATCGTTGTCCAACAATGTTTTTTTGAAATGTTTCACACTATTTGTAGCTTGACTTTTGGGCAATATCAATTGATTGATTAATTGTCTTTGAAGTTCCCTTTTTCATGCTCATTCGCCAGGAGCTGTTGCCATGATACCGGTATCTCTACAGAGGGTGTCCCAATTTCTCCATTATTTAATAACATGCACACACTTTCTATGATTTTCCTTTTTTTAGTGTGTTCTTCTTTAAGTAATATTTTTGTCTTATTCCAGTCCATTTTGTGTATACCATTATCAGTGAGTACAAGGTTTGTCAATCTTGATTTGTCTATATGTCTTCTTGAGACCTTGTATTGGTGTTCTTTTGTTCTAATTTGGAGAGGTCTTTACGTTTCAAACCTTCATGGAGTTTCCTGGGGTTATGCACATATTACCGGTACGTAGCAGGATTTGCCAATATCGCCAAGCTACTCAATAGACTCACAGAGGGGAAGGTGCAGTACCAGTGGGACAAGGAATGTCAGGTCCTGAAAAGTATTAACTGCAAAAAAAACAAAAAGAAAAATATTTAAAAAGATAGGGAAGGAGTGTTAAAAACGTTCGACCAAATGACTTCCAGATAGCAACGAAAGTTATGAAAAAAATTAGCAAGAGGGCATAGGCAACGACTTGCCCTTCGAAACGTCACTAATGTCCTGGTGACGCCCCCTATTTCGGAAAATGATGTTCAAATTTTGATAGTAGAGTTATAGTTGCTAAAATTAAATCAGACCGAAATAGAAGACAAAGATATTTAGTTAATAAAAAAAGATAAAAGAGTAAAAAATCTAAAGACTAAACTAGAGCGTAACAAAAAATTTTTACAATGATTACAAAAGCCTCAAAAACTTACAGCTAACAGTAAAGTAGAGCAAGTGATAAAGTCTCCAAGTGCTGGACACACAATAATATATATTTATGTATACATTAAAGACACTAAAATCGTAAATCGTATTTGTTTAATCAAGAAACGCCAAGATTTTCCCTTGGCCGCATTCTCTATGGATACAAAACCTCTTATCTGAGAATATCCACTATATTGCAAACGAACTGAGTAACATCATTCTTTAGGTCTGTTAATTATACTGACATTCATTTAATATCGTAATCTTATAATAAATCGTTATACAGTTTTAATTGATATAGCATAATAGGACGCAATTTTCAATTCTAATTAACTTTGTCAGATAACAATTTGAGTTATTGTTCAAAATAAAGGTACTTAACATAAACAAACAAGATTTATATTCTTTATCAAACCTAGTACACAAATTGGAAAAGTGACATGAAAAACTATTATACAATATTTAGTAATGTGGCATAGTTAGATGCATTTTATAATTATTATTATTCCTGTTTGATAAGAATTTGATATATTATGAAAAATAAACGTATTTTACTTTTAAGCAAAATTCATATTTGCTGACAAACCTCGTATACAGTTGATCACGTGAGATGTAATGATTGCAGTATACATTTCCGACCATGCAAATATTTTTATGAAGAATTACTTTTTCTCAAAATAAAAACTTATGAAGACACACTATATATAGAAATCAACTGAGAACCTCCACCTTGAAGTTGATTAACTGACATTTATTTCGATTTATTTCCAATCAAATTTCTTTTTATTAGAATTTTTAATAGTACAGCACAATTGGATGCAGTTTTCAATTCTAATAAACTTATTTTGATTACGATTTGAGATATTACAAAAAATAAAGGGCCCCCACTTTTAAACAATATTGATATATTTTTATTTGAAATCCAGTATATAGTTGGAAAAGTTACAGATATACTTATTATACAATTTTTACTACAATGGCCTAAGTAGATGCAGTTTTTTATTCTAATTACTTCTATTTGATATCAATTTTAGATCTTAACAAAAACGAAGATACGTTGAATTCTAATCCAAATTTCTCTTTGTTGAGAAATCGTCTACAGTTAAAGAAGTGAAATGGACCATGCAAATCTGTTTATAATGAAAAATACATTTTTCTATTAAAATTATTAATAAAAAGAAATTGTTTGATTTATGAATACACACTGTATATACTTATTAACTGACATTTATTTTTTGATTAATTCAATTTATTTATAATTTACCTCAAGATCCGAACAGTTAAATTTTAATGCCAGCGACGCCACCAAATTTTACTGTATAAGAGAATCGTTAGTTTTTTTCCCCCGACTTTATAAGAAACAGTACAAGCTATGTTATTGAAAAAAATATGGGACCACATCGGGATATTGCGGAACTAATCCAAATTTTTTTCCATTTATCCCGAATCATTTTTTCCATATTTTTAAAACCGGCGACTCCACCAAAGCATAGTGTATAAGGAAATCGGTAAAAAAGTTTTCCCATTTTTTTAAGAAACGGTACATGCTATGTTAATGAAAAAAATAGGGGACCACTTCGCGATCCTCCGGAATAACATACAGTATAAACGGTCGAAATCCCTTGAGCTGTTTGCGACTAAACGGTGAACAAACATAAAAAAAACATAGTTACAGACGAATTGAGAACCTCCTTCCGTTAATAACGAATTATTATTAAATAACATCAATGACAAACTATTTTTTATAGATTTTCTACTTAGAGACCTCATGTGTTAAGAATTTTTATAAAGTTGAGCCACTAATAAGTAATGAACTTTGATAATACTTTCTTGTTTCTCCCCTTTCATAATTACCTCTTGATGTCTACTTTCCTATGATTTAATATTCCAGTAAGCATTTTCTCTTTAATATGAATTTCCAGGTCTTTGTAAGCGATTCCATGAGCTTTGAGAAGACTACACAGGCGGAGCTACTATATCAAAGTGCAAGATGTAATTTCTTTTCAGCCTGAAGCCGTAAAGTTTCCCAACTCAGAACAAAGATTAGCCTTAATTTTCTTCCATTACCTCATAATATATCGGGTTTCAATAAACCTGCTTCAAATTCTCGTTACCTTCCACGTTTAACAAAAACTTACAAAGCGATTTTCAAATTACTCATAAACCTTTAACGACCTCCTTCGGGATTATAGAAAACACTTTAATACAGTCATCAAGTTTATGGTTTCGAAATGAATTTTATAGCGAGCCCAGTCTTCTTAATGAAGTGTAAAATAAATTTTACTACGGGAACGTGAATTTCGAAAACGATGTTGAATAGAGTGGAATAGCCAATTAAAGGAGCAGTATGAGGACAACGAACTCATTTAAAAGTAGGCAATTGTATAACTTTGCATAAATAATGGTTATGCATTAGACTGTGTAAATAAAACAAAAAAATGAAGGAGTAAATATGTGTAAAAAGTTTCTTTGGCACAACAAAAAAAATCTCCTAAAAATTGAGCTCAATATCTCAAAAATTGTCTCTTTTTTATTTTTAAAATAACTACACCAATAAATTACGTTAAAAAATTTTGCTTGCCATTATTCTGTAGGAAATTAAATTCTCTACGAAATTGTTTTAGTTCATTTTTCTCTAAACGCAATACAAACGAAGTTACAGAGGGCCAAATAGGAGGAAAGAATTAATGAACAGTATCAACGCAAATTATACCCTTCGAGTAATAAACAATGTTATATAAATCCAACTAGTCAACGGTGACAAAAAAATGTATAATTATAATAATAGTAATAAATTCTATTTAATTGTAAACTTCGATTTGTTATTATTTCGAAATAATGTTAAATTCAAAAATTTTTGATCAATAATGAAGTATATTGAGTTAATTAATTGATAAATTGAAGTAATAAATTTTGTGCTGTTATTAATTCATTAATTATTTTTTCCTTCTTATTCAGCCCTCTGTAACTTGGGTTGTATTGAGTTTAGAGAAAAATAGACAATTTTGTAGAGAATTTAATTTCCTATAGGATGGGGCAAGCAAAATTTTTTGGCAAATTATATTGGTGTAGTTATTTTAAAAATAAAAAAAAGAAATTTTACATTGTTTTTTAAATGGGAAAGAGGAACTTGTGTCAGCTCAATTTTTGAGATATCGAGCTCAAATTTTAGGAGAATTTTTTATTGTGCCAAAAAAACTTTTTACATATATTTCCTCGTATTTTTTTTTTCTTTTTTTTGACACAGTCTATTATGCATTTATTGGAAATAACACTACAATAATAAAGAAAATACTGTATACTTCCAAATGATTTGGGGTCCAGATCAGAACCAGTCAATAGCAATAATGAAAATTAAAGTTTTTGACAATGTTATGTGACATAGTGTGGTGTTATTCCCAATAAGTGCCTAAACATAAATAAAGACGCTAGAACTATTATTCAGGAAACAAGCGGAAATTTGAGTAAATACTTGTAATACTCTCTTCGAGGTGTCATTCCTTTGTACGCAAGACAACATATATATTATATATTGTTTCTGGTTAGTCTGGTCAGTTGCGTTTCCCACAATTGAATGTCCTCTTGAACACTTCTTTATGTATTTGAAACATTTCGTTAAATTTGAAGACGCGAGATGTAAGACCGACATATAGGATTTTCGAGAGAATTAGCACACAGAGGTTCCGAATCTGGAGCCGTTCCGTGTAATTGCTGTTCCCGCCAGTCTGGCCTTAGCCTACTAGGTGTTATTATGAATTTATGTTTACGTGAACTTACCTGTATGTACAATATTTTTTCTTTTTCTTACTTAATGTGGTTAGTTATTGTCAAGAATGATCATTATCGACCTACATATGATAAATAGTAGTGCGCGAACCTAAAAATACTGACTTGATAGCGAGCTCGTCGATTGCCTAGTTGAATGCAACATTTTCGAAATACTTTAATATAATTGTAATTTCCTTGTCAATTTTCCTACTGATTTAAAAGTGAACATGGATAGTTTCATCTATAGTAAAGTTGAAAACATCGTGTGGTTCATATACCGGGCAACAGTTCCTGCCTCTTCTGTGGTGAGATATTTAATGTATGAAGAAATCGACTTTGAGGTGGGGTTGTATGCCTGGACTTTTATTGTCTGATATGTTCCCGACCACTTTTTCTCATATCGACGTTCCTGCGAAACGTTTGCGATTCAGTAGACGTTCTTTAAGTGGCCACTAAGACCTTCTGGTTCCACAGATTGTTTCTCTAACATCAAATAACATAGTTTCCATTTCTAAGAAAGCAGAGAGTCCTAAAAGCAATAGCGAGGAAGACCTAAATTTTATTATCACGATATCAACAAATTCGACAATCTGCAGGCAACTAACCGCTTGACTAGGAGGACCGGGATTTTTTCTTTTTCGGGATTTGCTCTCTTCGTCTACTTTGGATCGAAGGTCTTATTTTATTTCATATCTATTGCCGTAACTGACAACATCAGATCTGTTAGAACGTCCAATGGGAGATGGACAATATACTTTAAAAATCAAATTCAACGATAGCTGAAATTAGCAGGTGAGATAATTCCGTACCTACATCTTGGTTCAGCTTGTTGTGAAGGATTTTGACAACATACAAATGTGGAAAATAAGTACTTAGTATTTATAATAATGAAATAAACCTTCTGATTAGTTTGTTTTAAAGTGTCAAATAATGATTGTAGTTTATTGACAGATGTTACTGAAGCATTACTTTTAGCTTCATGTTTTTCTTTTTCTTTCAGTTCATTTTCTAGTTCCTATAACTTACCGCTAGACTCCGCGCTAGACTCCGCGCTGGTAATTTCTTGAATTATTTTTTCTAATTGTTGTGCTGCATGAATGTTTTCCTGTCTTCCAATTCTTGTATTATTGATTTAGCTTATTATAAATTTTGTTTGGTATCCGAGCCTGACAGAATTGCCAACATTGATATAAAGCAAACATTTTCTCCAATTCCCTGTCCAACTGTTGATATTCCAAAAACTGTTCCCTTTACTCTGTTTTCTCAACTTTGGACCCAGCTATTCTGTAGAAATATTTTGTAATTCCAATAAGTTTGCATTTTTCTTCTCTATAGTTTTTTAAGCATATAGTCTTTTTACTTCATACATTCTAGTACCTACAGCTTCTTCAGTCATTGCTAAAATGTCAGGACCTTACATGTTCAACACCTTTGTGATTTTACCTTGCATGATTAAAAATGTGGATTATTTACATTCAGCTGAATAGAACAAAATAAGTCTTGTACTTTGTTGTTTGGAACATTTGTGCCATTAATAAAATCCTTGTTCTTTCCACCCATAACAGTTTGTCTTGTAACTGTGATTTCTTTGTCATCTTCAAAACCTGGTGGACACTGAGCATCATTTGTATTGTCAAATGTAATGGATACAGTGGCTTTATTAACTCCAGCTGGTTCTGATTCAGATCTTCAAGGTCACCTCTGAAGAAAGAAGATTAACAGACATAAGTAATTTCGAAAAGATTGTTGAGGAGGTCTTGAATTATTTTGTCTATTCATTGGGTTTTCTCTCCTCCAAATTTTTTCCTGTAACAGATAAGTATTTAAAAATTGTATATGTAGAACAAAGTGTAGTTAGTAAAGCAATTTCGTAAAATTGCCCGGATTACTGGCTGTCTGTAAAGAGATTCTTCCTCACAGTTTTTCTGAGAGAAAGAGATGTCTATAAAATGATCAACCAGTATTCCTGTATATAAGTAATGTATTGTATATTGTGTAATACTTATCTGTGTATGGAGACGTTTCAACTCCGAGTCTGGAGTCATTGTTAATCGTTTAGTGTTGTTTTCGAGGTTTTTTTCTAAAAAATTTTCGCTTTGATTTTGAGTTTGTTGTTTGTCAAAAAATTTGACACTGACAATTTGTCGTTTGGCGATCACTTGACTCTGAGGTTACCTTTTTTTTGTTCTGTTAGCAGTAAATTCTTCCAGTCCAAATGAAGGTCGGCTGAAGGTGCTCCGATTTCAGTGTTGTTTATCATCATACAGCTAGCTTCTTTAAGTTTTCTCTTTTTTAAATTTTCTTCTTTCAACAAAATCTTTGTTTTATCCCAGTCTATCCTATGGCTGCCGGTGCTCATTAATACAGGATTGGCCAAATTTGATTTGTCCACATGTCTTCTGGAAATGTTATATTGATGTTCTTTTTTCCTTACTTCTAAAGATCTTGAAATTTCACCGGTATAAGAATGGCCACAGTCACACAAAACACTGTACATACAATTTTTAGAACTCTGGGTTGCGTTAAACGGTTTGGTATGTGTGAGGATAGAGCGCAAGGTATTATTTGTTTTAAAAACAGTTTTAACGCTGTATTTATTTCCTAACCGCTTAATTTTTTCCGATACACCTGGGATATATGGAATTATGTTCATAATTTGGTTGTCTGTTTGTGTTTGGTTGGTATTAGTGTGATGGTTATTTGTGCTGGTTTGTTGTTGCGATTTTCTTTCTAACTGATTTATAGTTTTATTTATAAAGTCTTGGGGATATTCGTTTTGAAGTAGATGTTCTTTGATAATATTGACTTCTTTGTTAAAGATTTGGATGAAGATATGTTTTTTGCTCTATCATATAAGCACTTTACAACACCTTTCTTTACATTTAAAGGATGGTTGGAGTGAAAATTCAAATATCTATTAGTATTTGTAGGTTTTCGATAAGTACTTGTACTTATTGTGTTGTTTGATCTATCTATAAGTACATCAAGATAAGCAAGTTTATGCAAATTTTCCATCTCCATTGTAAATTTTATTGTGGGTTCTTGACTATTGATGTAATCTAGGAATGAGTGCAGTTCTTCAGCACCATACTCCCAAACCACAAAAATGTCATCAACGTATTTCCACCACACTTTTGGTTTAATTTTATATTTGCCTATGAATCTTTCTTCAAAATATGTCATGAATATATTACTGATTATAGGAGATAAAGAAGAACCCATGGCCATACCAAATTCTTGTTTATAGAAATCTCCTTCAAATTGAAAATATGTAGTGTTTAAGCAAAGTTCGGTTAGTTCCATAATTGTGTCAATGTTTAGTTTTGTTGTGTAAGGTAATATCTTGTTGTAACTTATTTTTTATAATTTGTAATGATTTATCAAGAGGTACATTTGTAAAAAGACTAACTATGTCGAAACTTACTAGTATATCATTTCTGTTGATAATAATGCTTTTTAATTTTGTGGTTTGGGAGTATGGTGCTGAAGAACTGCACTCATTCCTAGATTACATCAATAGTCAAGAACCCACAATAAAATTTACAATGGAGATTGAAAATTTGCATAAACTTGCTTATCTTGATGTACTTATAGATAGAACAAACAACACAATAAGTACAAGTACTTATCGAAAACCTACAAATACTAATAGATATTTGAATTTTCACTCCAACCATCCTTTAAATGTAAAGAAAGGTGTTGTAAAGTGCTTATATGATAGAGCAAAAAAACATATCTTCATCCACCCAAATCTTTAACAAAGAAGTCAATATTATCAAAGAACATCTACTTCAAAACGAATATCCCCAAGACTTTATAAATAAAACTATAAATCAGTTAGAAAGAAAATCGCAACAACAAACCAGCACAAATAACCATCACACTAATACCAACCAAACACAAACAGACAACCAAATTATGAACATAATTCCATATATCCCAGGTGTATCGGAAAAAATTAAGCGGTTAGGAAATAAATACAGCGTTAAAACTGTTTTTAAAACAAATAATACCTTGCGCTCTATCCTCACACATACCAAACCGTTTAACGCAACCCAGAGTTCTAAAAATTGTGTGTACAGTGTTTTGTGTGACTGTGGCCATTCTTATACCGGTGAAACTTCAAGACCTTTAGAAGTAAGGAAAAAAGAACATCAATATAACATTTCCAGAAGATTTGTGGACAAATCAAATTTGGCCAATCATGTATTAACGAGCACCGGCAGCCATAGGATAGACTGGGATAAAACAAAGATTTTGTTGAAAGAAGAAAATTTAAAAAAGAGAAAACAACAAATAAACAACACTGAAATCGGAGCACCTTCAGCCGACCTTCATTTGGACTGGAAGAATTTACTGCTAACAGAACAAAAAAACGGTAACCTCAGAGTCAAGTGATCGCCAAACGACAAATTGTCAGTGTCACATTTTTTGACAAACAACAAATTCAAAATCAAAGCGAAATTTTTTTAGAAAAAAACCTCGAAAACAACACTAAACGATTGACAACGACTCCAGACTCGGAGTTGAAACGTCTCCATAAACAGATAAGTATTACACAATATACAATACATTACTTATATACAGGAATACTGGTTGATCATTTTATAGACATCTCTTTCTCTCAGAAAAACTGTGAGGAAGAATCTCTGTACAGACAGTCAGTAATCCGGACAATTTTACGAAATTGCCTTACTACACTTTGTTCTACATATACAATTTTTAAATACTTATCTGTTACAGGAAAAAAATTGGAGGAGAGAAAACCCAATGAATAGACAAAATATTAACGGACATGTTTACCAAATCCTTTGTTTTAGATGGTTTTAAATCATAAGGGCAGCGGACAGAGGTTTCAGGTTTTGATGAAGAATTTAATGCTATTACAGTGCCAAATGGTAGGGGCAAGTCTGGGTATTTCAAACTAAACTCATATTAAAGCAGGTAGTTTACAAGATCTTATCTATAAATCAGGACAAGCTGGAGTTAATCAAGCCACTGTATCCATTACATTTAATAAATCGTGCTGTGTCAACCAGGTTTTTCAGATTACAAAGAAATCACAGTTACAAGACTAATTGTTATGGGTGGAAAGCACAAGTATTTAATTACTGACACAAATACAAGACTTATTTTGTTCAATTCAGCTGAATGTAAATAACCCACATTTTCATGCAAGATAAAATCGGAAAGATGTTGAATATGAAAGCTTCTGAGATTTTAGCAATGGTTGAAGAAGTTGCAGGTACTAGAACGTACGAAGTAAAAAGACTACATGCTCAAAAAATTATAGAGAAGAAAAAAAAGTTGAGAAAATTGAGAGAGGTAAGGAACAGTTTTTGGAATATCAACAGTTGGACAGAGAGTTCTATCAGGCTCGGATACTTGTAAAAGACCCAACAAAATTTTCAGCAAGCTAAATCAAAAATTCAACAATTTGAAGACAGTATTCGGGAAAACATTCAAGCAGCACAATTAGCACAAGAAATTCAAGAAATGACCAGTAACGCGCAATAGGAGTCTAACCTTCTGACTAATTCCAAATCTGACTAGCAACTAACATACAAATTTAAACACTTTTCAGATTTTGTCAACAACAATAAGCTACGTTATTGCAGCAGTCGGTCATTTCTTACATGTAGTTTCATTTTCGTAAAGCTCAATATATCCGGCTCGTCCCGTCTGTAGGAAATCCTCTCATTTTCGGTTCAGATTTTCCCCCTTATCCTCTCTTTGTGGAATTAAATTTTTCATACTAATCCCCACGGTGACTTTGTACCGTTGAAATATTACCCATCTGAAGGCAAAAATAAGAAAAAGCGTATTCGTAAGCCGAAATCCCCCATCTTACATTATTTTTATTATGCACAAAGTGTTGTGTATATGTGACTTGTTTCACTCCCCTGATGTGTTCTAACCTTTTCTTTCCGACCTTAAGCAATTTATGACATAGGTATAAAGGCTAAACAAGATTTATCGTAGATTGCCCAGGCGTGTTATATTTTTTCATTACGTTTGCCGAAGTCGACGGTTTGCAATCTTCTTCCTTTTTAATATAATATGCGGCTGTTGAAATTGAACATGTTCTTATTATCAACCATATATATATTAAGGGCGGTATGTTATTTATTTCTGACAAAGATTCCGACGATTCTCAAGAATAAATCTAAACCAAACGGTGAAATTTGCCGGAGAAAACGAACAGGAAAAGTAATTAAAAAAATGATGCAGGGATTTATAAGAGAATTTATGAAATCTTAGGGAATATAAAGATGAATACTTGTTCATCAAGCTTCAATTAAATGACTAATGTAATAACATATAATAAAACCCTGCTGGTCTAATTATTGATCAACGTCTAGATTTTGATGCGAACTTCGTGGGTTCAACCAATTTATACATTAAAATAATCGTTTTTATCTACTCGAAAATCACGTTTCTGTTTTAATGCGGTTTTGACCAATGGATACGAGTGATTCATGTGGAAAATTTAGGTATATAATTTTTCAAGGTTCTGTATTACTTCTGTAATTAGTTGAAACAAAAAACAATGCTTGGCGGGATATTATTAGATCTACATAAAAGTCAGAGGTGGCATATATCTATATATCTTTTAAGGATAGCTTACTAGTCTAGCCTACAAGTTCAGAATGGTGTTAATACAACATACTATGACTAAAAATATGTCGAGTAGCTCATTCGATCCAGATCTAGATCATTGTGATAGAAAATTAAATTAGCACATAAAAAAATCCAAAAGTTATAAACAATTAAAGATCCTAAAAAATAGTGTTTGGTTTTTCGGTTATAGTTCGTAAACTTGTAATATTTTTGAATTTTGGAACAAATATCTTTAAAGAGTGGGAAATTTACTAATAAAAAGTATATAATTTTAATTTAACGCTGAAAGTAGCTTTCCTCACGCCATTGTTAGTGTTTAAGTACTTCTTGAGAAATAACACCACCGTTACGAAAATTGCTGTTTATTCCAAACGTTTCGAGGTCTAGGTCAGACCCCATTGTCAATGATTAAGAAACTATGAATAAAAAAGGTATAATTCTAATTCTATTTAATAAATATGTGGGTGTATGAAGGTACTTTTACCTCGCGATTGAAAGAAGCTAATGTCTTGCCTGTTTATGAAAAGGGTGATCCCCTGTTAGTCGAAAATTATAGACCGGTATCTTAACTTAACTGTTTTTCAAAGGTTTTCGAGAAAGATCTACAACAAGCTAGCTATGTTTCTTAAAATAACAAAATTATTAATCCTCACCAGCATGGTTTTAGAGAAAAACATTGTACTGAAATCGCAGTAACTGATGTCGTACAAGATATATATAAAAGACTAAATAAAAATGAAAAAGTAGTCGCCTTTGATACCATTGACCCTGAATTTGTTGTAAAAAAATTGAGTGGTGGGGCATTAAGGGACCATTAAATAAATGGCTTAAATCTTTTTTATAGGATAGAAAATTTAAAATTAAAATTGACTATGCTTTTTCACAAACTATGAACTGTTACATAGGGGCCCCTCAAAGAAGTGTCCTAGGTATTCTAGTTTTTTTGTTATTTATAAATGACCTACCGGAATACATTTCATGTGGGAATTTTATCATGTTTGCTGATGATACGACCATAGTTATCTCCGCAAAAGATGAGAAACTCTTGGAGGAGAAAATTGATTTAACAATGATTGAATTTTCAAATTGGTGTAAAAAGAACAACCTTATTATAAATCGGTCAAGGACTATTGCAATGGAATTTAAGGCAAAAATACACAATCCGATAAAATTAAATATTTTATTCAATAATCTGAATTTGCCTGATAGCTCAAACGTTTCAGGAATCACAACAGATTCTAACCTTGAATGGAATTTGCACATTAATGATGTTTGCTCAAAACTAAATAAATGTTTTTTTATGATAAAATCCTTAAAAAACTCATTAAGCAATTCTAATCTTATAACTGTCTATTAGGCTAATGCGTATCCAGCCATGTCCTATACTATAGCGGTGTGGGGAAGTACGCATCACTTATACAGAGTGCTGGTAATGCAAAAAAGAATAATGAGATTAATTTTTAATTTACCATATAACGCTACATGTATAGAAATCTTCAAAAAAGAAGGAATATTAACAGTTACAAGCAGATACATTTACAAACTTTTAGTGTATATTTATCAAAATCAAGATAAACTTATTTCGCATGACTATTTTCACAGTTATCCGACGCGCAACATTGAAAATTTCTGTATAGAAAAATACAATCATCAATTTATTAAGAAAACTAGTCACAATCTAGGTTGCAGACTGTTTAACTCACTACCAGAAAATATAAAAAAGATTAAAACCTAGCACTACATAAAAAACAAATAAGAACTTTAGTGCTAAATGAAACTTTTTATATCATAGGAGAATTTGAAATATATCTACTAGGAAGAGGGTGAATGTTTTTATTAGTAGCAAATGTTTGACTTAATATAGGTATGTGTTTAATTGTTTGCTGTAAATAGATCTTAATTGTGTTATACTCTTATAAGGATTTGTGTGTTTTTAAAATTATATATTGGTATTAATAATGAATAGTTGTAATTCTTATTTTTACTTCTTGTAAGATTGGATTATACACCCAATTATTGACATATCTTATCTACTTTTGTAGCAAAAAGATGAATAAACTGTCTATTGTCTATGTATTGTCTATAAGAGGTAAAATTAAAATATTTGACAATATGTATTATTTGATGTTATTTGTAATATACAGGGTAGCACAGAAACTTCTAAAGATCATATAATCATTGTTAGGCTGCGCGCACGGCCTCGAAAGCGACTACGTCCTTAAAAAAATCTTAAGCTACTTTCAGTAAATTGAAGAATCTAAAAAATTTTTTCAAATTTCCTTTATCATTCTTAACTAAAAAAATGTTTAATTAATTGCCGTAAATTTTTTTTCGCTTCTTTGGGCCCTTCTTATGTACATAGAAACCATGACTACGTCATAAAAGTTAAAAAAAAATTAATACTTTGTTTATAATAATTTTTTGTAACTTAACAAAAAAAAAGAAAGAATAGAATAATATTGTAAAAAAATTGTTTTTATTTATTATTATATTAACGTTATTAAGTCAATTAAATACATTTATTAACTAAAAAAATAATGTTTATGTCCATTTGTTTATAAATTGTTTACAAACATGGATTATTTTAATATTTAAAATAAAAGTTTTTTTACAATTTTCTAGAGAACTGCCAAGTAGTAAGTGCTCAAAACAACAAATGAACAATAGTTAAAAAATATATGAACAAGGGCATTGGAAAGATCATTTAATTGTCTACAAATATGACTTGTGTTTATTGTCATATCTCTAATAGTTTAAAAGTTATATTAGATTAGATTATATAATTTTTGCACAGATACCCTAAAAACCACATTAAACCAATTTTGGTGTAATTGGCAATTATTTTCAAAATTTTTTATTTTTACATTACATAAACTGAAATCCACAAATATCTGATAATATTAGGAAAAATGATAAAAACAGGAAAATATCGAAATTAAAGAATACTAATACACCAAACTAAATAATGTAAATTTTAATAAGCAGTTTTCAAAACACAAACGCGGTTCTTCTACGACAATAGTAAATGCTATCTTTTCTAGTTTTGGGTAATTTTGCCGTAAAAATTCCATAAATGATTTTTTTCACAGCTTTTGGAATTAATACTAAAAGATTTTCAATAACCGAAAGTCCAAAATTGCAAATGGACATCTCTTGGTTATATTATAAAGAAAATTGGCATTTATTAACATCATTTGAAAACTGTGAACCTCTAATTTTTTATACCACCTCAGACACTGTACGCTTTACATGACGCTCAACATCAAATTGAGGTTGACGTCTTTCTTCTCGACGTCCTCTAACCTTTCTTCGGGCATCATGTCCACTAAAGCAGAATCGAGACCTGATACCATTCCACATTCCAATGTTGTCGTTCTCTGCACCACTGTAGTCGTTGCTGGCGATGCTCAGCAGTGAGAGATAACACAAAGAAATACCTTTAGGGCGGTAAACCGTTGGGACACTTACCAGATGGCCTTGTTCGCCTAACTACTCATCAGCCAAATTTTAAGTTGTCTAAAATTATGCGTACACGTACTCTAGGCGTTGTAACATTACTAAACATCGATTTTAGATCCTATCAAACTGTTTGTTTTTTGGTAAATTTAAAAAAATGCAAAAACGACTACAATATTACTAGATAAAAAAAATTACATAAAAAAACATTCACCAAACTTTACACCAAATTTTAATCATTTACTCCTTACTATAGCATCTTCTTCCGGAAGTTGCGATTTCTTTGTCAGTGAGTATATTTCAATCTCTCACAGGTCTGCAAAAAAAAGATGTTTGAATTGTTCTAAGGAAGTGAAGGGACATTTCCGAGGTAATTTTTCATGTAGAATCCGAATCCAGGATCCAAATTGCTCTATCCCGTCAGAATTTTGAGATATCCTAACCTAAAAGCGCAAAAATGCGATTTTCGGATATATTTGAGGTTATGTAGCCTCGCGATATTCTTTCTTCTAAAAAAATAACCGATGACACATCAAAGTAAGTCTTGATCTTTCAAATCCCGTTGAGTCAAATAGCTTAATTTTGCATTGAGATAATTCAGTTTGAAGTTTTCGAGTTTCATCAATTTCGCTATTCTCAAAATCCACATGATTCTTTAGACTTTGATTCCCAAATTCGACATTTATGTTCAATTGAAAGAAATTTAGAAGATAACAAAACAAGATTTCATAAGAATAAATAGTGAGAAATACAAATGTTGAAAAACACCCCGGTTTGTGAGAGGAGGGGACTCACGTTGGAAAAAGCACCCTGGTGTGTGAGAGGCAAGGGGACTCACGTTAAAAAAGGACCCTGGTTTGTGAGAGGCAAGGGGACTCACTTTATTCAAGCACCCCAAAGGAAACAGTCCTTTCTAGGTCCACGTCGTTGTTTCTGGGTAGCGCTAAAAGTAGGTTATTACAGTTTGTGAGATGCGATGAGATGTTAATTGAGGGATTAGAATTGCTGGATTTCACCTTGGAGTTTAAGATACGTGGATTCGGCATACGTGAGTTTAGGGTTTGCTGATTTGGAGTAAGAATAGTTCTTTAACTTTTTTACCGTTTTTCACCCCTTTTCACCCCCTTTAAAGTACTTGGGGGTCAGTATGGATGCTATAACTTTGTTTATATCGCTTCCTTACCCTTGAAAGTTCATTTATATAAAACTACGCTAAAAATATATGGAAAGTCAAAAAGTAGAATACATTTAGATCGATTTCAGCGATTTTCACCCCCTTTAAGGAACTTAGGGGTAGTTTTGGATGGTAATACTTCGTGCACACTGTATTCTTACTCTAATATACTCACTTACTTTAAACTGCTCTCAAATACGTGGAAAAATAAAATATAAAATACTCTTAGGTCGATTTTAACATTTTTCACCCTCTTTTTGCTCCCTTCACAGTGGTTTTTTGGGTCGTACAACTTGATGTACATTAAATTAATGATTCTATTGTTGCAAAACAAAACTTGATACAAATGTGAAAACTTACAATTGAACATAAGTGTCCAATTTGGGAGTCAAAGACTGAAGAATCATGTGGATTTTGAGAAAAGCGAAATTGATGAAATTCGAAAACTTCAAAATGAAATATCTCAATGCAGAATTAAGTTATTTGACCAAACTCAACGGCATTTGAAAGATCACGACTTACATAACCTCAAATATAGCCGAAAATTTGGATCTTGGATTCGGATTCTACATGAAAAATTACTTCGGAAATGACCTTTCACTTTCTTAGAACAAAATCATGTTGACCTGGGTTATCCACTCCAAATCCACGTTTACACGTATAAAATATACGTTATTCTGTGCCAGTATCAGTTTGTAACCTTTCGTGCTGTGCTGTGTACAAAAAAGATAAATACCACCACATAATTCGTAAGCCAACGCACCAGGCTTGTTGCCGGATATGAACGTGTTAAAAGAAAACTTTAAAGGTCCTATTTGAGGACCGATATCTCGAAAACTATGCATAGAAGGATTTTGGACCCATTGTAACTTTTGATCAGCATATGCACAATTTCAGACACTTCGACAGAAATTTTTTTGTCAGTTGTTTTTGTTCCAGAAAAGGAGTGATGGGATTAAATCCAAATTACCAGACAGAATGATTAATTCTTGCACCTGACAGTTATTTTCCTCAATTTTAGACGTACTTTTTTCCACTCGTAATACAATGAATCCTACATCTTTCACAAAACACAGGACGTGCCGTCTCACTTAGACCCCTTTTTTCCTCTACTGCGTTTCTAATGAAATTTATCAATCCCTCGTTGAGAAAGTACAAACACGCTATTCAAAGGAAAACACCGTCTTCTCCATTTCGAACAACAAAATTGATAGTCCCGACAAGATAAGAAATGACTGTTTACTTCACCCGAAACAGCGACACCCGAAACTTATTTGCCCAGCATCGTCGCTACCTTTGAGCATCGCAGCAGCAGCAGCAGCAGGCACGTGATTAAAAGAACTCGTTATCCTGCTGGAGAAGCAGCAGCCCTTGCCAACAATGAAAGGGAATCGTATCAATTAAGACAATAGCTTGTATACCATTAATCAACGCTATTGTTGGGCCATTTTCTCACAATGCATTTCCTCGATCATTCCGGGCACGTAAAGATTTCCAGATCGCAGCGAATCTGGAACGAGTCGCCGGGCAAGCAAGCGACGCCGTAATTGGATTTTATTTTGACAAACTGTACAATTACAGCGCCCGCCGTATTTCTGAATTATGGCTTCTACTGTATTCGAAAACGATGTTGTAGTAGTGAATTAAAAGGATGGTGGAGCACCAGGATATGTTCTTGTTAAAGGATAATTGGAAACAGAACGGCAAAACATTGTTCTTTGTGACGAGAATTGTGTGCGAAAATCTTCGGATTTTACGGTAATCACTAACGATTTGAGGTTATGTTCTGGTAGTAAAGTAAGACGAAATCTTATATAACAGTTTGACCACATTTCGATTCATTGCAGCCATTGTTTCTTTGGTTTTTAGGAAATATAGTATAAATATAATGGGGTTAAATCAGGTGATCGTGAAGGCCAATTTTGAAAATGATTTCTCTTTATCCAGTGATATGGAAAAGAAGCATTTAAAGGTAACTAATTTATGAACAAATCAAGAAATAACACAATTCAACTCTCTCTTCATCAGTTACGCTTCCCACAATTGAATGTCCTCTCGAACACTTCTTTATGTATTTGAAACATTTCGTTAAATTTGAAGACGCGAGATGTAAGACCGACATCTAGGATTTTCGAGAGAATCAGCACACAGAGGTTCCGAATCTGGAGCCGTTCCGTGTAATTGCTGTTCTCCCTTAACTCCTAGAATGTCACGATAAAAATTTTCAGGTTACTTCACCTGTCAGAGATATTGAATACTCTCTTCGAGGTGTCATTCCTTTGTACGCAAGACAATATATATTATATATAATATACATTGTTTCTGGTCAGGGAGCCTTGATCAGTTGCGCTTCCCACAATTGAATGTCCCCTCGAACCCTTCTTTATGTATTTGAAACATTTCGTTAAATTAGAAGACGCGAGATGTAAGACCGATATCTAGGATTTTCGAGAGAATCAGCACACAAAGGTTCCGAATCTGGAGCCGTTCCGTGTGATTGTTGTTCTCCCTTAACTCCTAGAAGGTCACGATAAAATTTTTCAGCTTACTTCACCTGTCAGAGATATTGAATACTCTCTTCGAGGTGTCATTCCTTTGTACGCAAGACAATATATTTTATATATCATATATAATACATTGTTTCTGGTCAGGGAACCTTGATCAGTTGCGCTTCCCACAATTGTCCTCTCGAACACTTCTTTATGTATTTGAAACAATTCGTTAAATTTGAAGACGCGAGATGTAAGACGGACATCTAGGATTTTCGAGAGAATCAGCACACAGAGGTTCCAAATCTGGAGCCGTTCCGTGTAATTGCTGTTCTCCCTTAAGTCCTAGGACAGAATGTCACGATAAAATTTTTCAGGTTACTTCACCTGTTTCAAAAATGACAGTTACTGAAATTTCCTAGTAGAAAACAACAGAAAACCGTCGAATCCTTGCATCGAGTTGCGCTTTTGAAGTTACCGACTTTTGGCAGATAGGACTGACGGGTGAAAAAACTCCTGAACGAATAATATTAATACCCAACGAAAGCAAAAAAGGGTACAAATTGGTCGATAGCATTTTTCATCATCGCAAACTGTTTGGATAGTTGAAGGAATATTATGAATATATCCATTCATAAAAAACATTTTGAACAAGCGTACGAACTCAACGTGGGTGTTCAGCTTTTGCGGACAACGGACGTTTAAAGACGTATGAGACACCAGTATAGGCATGATTTATTTTGCATTACTTCTACGAACAATTAACTAAACAATTTACTCCTTTGCAGTGAACAATCTTTAAAGCTATCTATGCCAAGATTGCTAGCTTACCAAACTCGTTTAGCAAATATTCAAACGTAAATGTACTTCTCTCTCATACAGTCTCAATATTATTGAAACATTTATATTTCGATAGGGCGAATCCGAGTCAAAACATCAGGAGAAACTTTCAAATCCAAGCATTTGAGCACGAAATAATATAACAACACCACTACGCTAGTGTCGAATGGTACGTTCGTTTCATACACATTTAATGCGATATACTTTTAATATTCAATTCACAAGAGCCGTTTTGGCCAACAATAAACAGTAAAACCCTTCATTTCTCTCCCTATCTAAGCGGAGTCACGAGCGTATACATGTATGTATATATATGTTTGAATTTCCAACGAGAATAATACACATACTGCATATTACCGAGGAAAAACAGTTACAGTCCCATTGTGAGCATTCATTTGAGCCAAATGAAGGGCCTTTTTACGTGGCAGTTTATATAATATTCCAGCATTATATCGCGTTCATACACATAGAGCACTACTCTAAGGTTGGAGGTAATTTCTATTCAACATGAAGCACATTCGTAATTGGCAAACATCTCGGTAGGTATATTTTAGTTGGAGAGTGTGCCCTCTCTAGGGTCTGACCTTGTCTGTCTTTGCTTAAGGGTTTGTTGTGTTCATTTTTGTACAAATATATGTATAGAGATTTAATGAATAAATGCAGAAGTTTAACTAGGTTGTGGTAATTAGTGAATGCTGAAAATATACGACCAAATTTAATGGTAAACTTTTAATGGGAACAAAAAATGTATACTCGTATAATAATAGAAGACAAGTTGACTTCAAGTATTCCTATCAGACCAGGGGTGAGACAGGGTTCCATACTCCTAAAACCTCAACATATATTCACAAAGCACAAGAAAACATCCGAATGGGTATAACAGTAAATGGAAGATTTGTTAATAATACACGGTCTGTAGACGACATCATGATCTATATATACATAAGCAAAAATAAAATGGTTCGATACTACTGTATCTCAACCGATTATCTTTATTAATACGCTTTTATTAAGTCGATGTGTATGTATGTATGTATCTATCTATGTAAAGAAAACTTACAACATAATTTTCACCAACTTAAAGAAGTCCAGTTAAGTTGAAAATTGATACACGTTTCAAGGGCCGATGACAATACAATTCTTTAAGTTGAATTTTCCGGTTTGTTGTATTTTTGTCACTGTCCTTGACTAATTACAAATTCTCCTATTAAATACTGTCATCTAGTTGGCAGTAATAGAACTGCAATGAAATGGAAAGGTTAGCAAGGATGAAGTAAACTTATAAATCTAATACTATAATACGAGCAATGTTTGTATATATATATATATATATATATATATATATATATATATATATATATATTTCTACATAGTTTAACAGTCACTTCGATATGTGTGTTATGTTTTGTAATTAAGGAATATTGACTTTTATATATGTATACTCTTTATTACATTAAAACCAAGCTTTCGGTTATGATCATTCCCTTCTTCAGGGTTATGCTAAAAAAACAAAAATTATTACAACTCACTCCTAGCTAATTATTACTAAGTCAACTTACTATTATATGAGATTAGTTAATTATAATTGTTGGTAAAAATAAGTTAATAACTGTAATAATTATTGGAACCGTAATGTTAGATGCTTGTTTTTTTTTCCTTTTTAATTATTAATCGTCATTGGAAATGTCACTGGCACTAATGTCATTCACATAAAACTCAATTTTACTGGTCTGTCGGTCCGTCATAGAATTCACCAAGAGGATTGGATAATAGATACGCATATGAATTGCTTAGTTCTTGTATATCTGTTTTCTTGTTGATTGGTTCCCTTTGTTTGCCGATATAAATCATCTGTAGTATACGTCTTTTGCTATATTTACTGTTCTTGTGTGCTTGTGTTCTTGTGCGTGATATTAGCATCATATGTAATGGATTTTTTACTTGACACATGCATCCCCAAATTAACATGCAAAGTAGAGTTTGTCAAGAAATATGTAGATGATATGATCATAGCATTACCAAAGAACAAAATACAAGAATTGACCAACCTATTAAATAGTTTTGATAGTAGGATACAGTTAACAGTACAAACAGAGGACATGGACAGGACAGTACCATTTTTGGACACCAGAGTAAGTCGGGACAATAACATCATAAAACTAGACTGGTACAGAAAAAATTCAAACTCCGACAAAATAATCCACTACAAATCAAATCATCCACTAGCAACTAAACTGAATATCATAAAACAGATGAAAAGAAGAATATTGAATATATGCCATAAAGACTACATAAAGAAAAACATGGCAGTTCTAACAAATCTTCTCAGAGAGAATGACTATCCAAAACATCTAATAAACAAGTTACTTTACAACTCAGTGATAACTACAGAACTCCAAAACCAAACAGCACAACAGCGAACACAAATGAAACCAGAAGAAGTTGGAATGGTTTATGGGAGCCTACCATACATGAAAAACCTAACACCAAATTTAATAAACATTTTTAAACATGAAAGGATGAAAATAACAACATACAATGTCAAGACAATCAGAACACTTTTTACCCAACTAAAAGATCCAACACCTAAATTATTGCAATCCAATGTCATTTACAAGATCGATTGCAAAGACTGCAATTCCACATATGTAGGTCAAACATCACAATGGCTAAAAAGCAGGCTGGCCATCCATAAAAGTGACATAAAAAACAAAAAACTAAGATGTGCTCTTACAACTCACGCACAAGAACACAAGCACACGATCAATCTGGAAGATGTTAAAATCTTGGACAAGAACAGTAAATATAGCTAAAGACGTATACTAGAGATGATTTATATCGGCAAACAAAGGGAACCAATCAACAAGAAAACAGATATACAAGAACTAAGCAATACATATGCGTATCTATTATCCAATCCTCTTGGTGAATTCTATGACGGACCGACAGACCAGTAAAATTGAGTTTTATGTGAATGACATTAGTGCCAGTGACATTTCCAATGACGATTAATAATTAAAAAGGAAAAAAAAACAAGCATCTAACATTACGGTTCCAATAATTATTACAGTTATTAACTTATTTTTACCAACAATTATAATTAACTAATCTCATATAATAGTAAGTTGACTTAGTAATAATTAGCTAGGAGTGAGTTGTAATAATTTTTGTTTTTTTTTTACCATAACCCTGAAGAAGGGAATGATCATTCCCGAAAGCTTGGTTTTAATGTAATAAAGAGTATACATATATAAAAGTCAATATCCCTTAATTACAAAACATAACACACACACACACACACACACACACACACATCCCGGGGTGGTTGCTGGTCCACCACCGGGCGCCTCCCCAGGTGGCGGATAGGGGACGCTCTCCAGCAATGGGGAGTACTGAGGACTTCCTCAGGGCGGACCAAAATCAGATAGGGGAAGGAACCCCGAAAATAAACCATTCATGGATATGGGTGATAAGGTCAACTTAATACCCCAGGTGGGTACCTCTGCAGAGGATAATCCCACCACCGGTTCCGATCGAGTGAAAGCCTCGGTGGCCGGTGCACGCTCCACGGATTCTGGGGGGAGCGAATTATCACTGGTTCCGTCACATGGTGACAAGAAGAATAAGAACACTGCTAATGGTACAACATCGACCATTAAAACTAGAGCTGGCAGCAAGACACTATTCAGCCAAGTCCTCCAAAAGGCGGATAGTGCAGTTGACGGCTCCCAAAGGGCCACAACTGAGAGTGGCGCTCCAAACAAATTAGGAGCAAAGATCGATGAGCTCTTGAAGTTCATTGGGCCTAGGCACAATGTACATCATGAGATCAAGAAACTGGCACACGCCATTAAGTCAGAATATGACAAATATCAGACGTCAACGACGCGGCCACCTCCTGTAGCGAAACCTGCTACAACACAGACATCGCCAGTAAAGGTGTCAAACACTCAGACACAAGGTGAAAAGCAAAAGGAGGTCCCAAAAGCGGCTGCCTCAAAAGCAGCCAACTCAAAACCGACTGCATCAACACCGGCGGCCCAAAGCAGGCGGCTTCAATAAAAGTAGCCTCAGTAGCAAGGACCTCGCCACCGAAGGCCTCGCCTTCAGTAGCCCCATCAAGTAAGGCACCACTAGTTAAAACTCTTAAACCGGTGCTACCTAGCAAGCTAAAGCCCGGTAAAGAAGGTTGCCAGAACATCGGGCAAACCACCCAGGCAACAACAAGTAGGGTGGTCAATTCAGAAGTGGAGAGAAACAATGTATTAAAACCCAAGTTTAAACGGCAGACCAAAAAACAACCTTCAAACCAGTCGACTGACTGGCAAGTGGTAAAGAGGAAAAAGGCCCCGAGGACCAATAAGCAAAAACCAGCCCAACATTGTACGCTGCTTATAAAGAAAGGCGAGAAGAGCTCCCATGCAGATATCTTGCGAGGTATCAAGAATGATCCCACCTTGCAGGATATAGGCAAAAAAGTCAATAAGATCCGACGAACAGCTAAGGGAGATCTACTTTTGTTATTCGCCAAGGCAGACGCTCAGGAGATGGAGCGCTATTGTAACGCCATCAAGAATAAGCTCCCAAGCGGGGCCACTGTACAATCTCAAATACCCCAAATCGAGATTGAAATTAAAGACCTGGACGAGATCAGTACCAAGGAAGAGGTAGTAAACCTACTCAAAGATAATATCGACGGCCTGGCAGAGATCACTGAGGAGGCAGTGAAATCACTTCGACGGGCATATAGATCAACACAAACGGCAGTTGTTTGTCTCCCAGAGGTCCAGGCCAAGAAAGCCATCGCACTTGGAAAGCTGAAACTTGCGTGGGGCACAGTACGTGTTCGCGAGAGGATCAGCCTTCGACGGTGCTTCAAATGCTGGCACTTTGGGCACAACGCCCAGGCGTGCAGAGGCAAGACTGACCGAAGCAGTTGTTGTCACAGATGCGGAGGCGCTGGTCACAATGCCTCGGCTTGTCAACAACCTGCCAAGTGCTTACTCTGCAAAGAGAAAGATAGTAGGTCAGACTGCCGGCACGTTGCGGGTAGTTGGAAATGTCCGATCTACCAACAGGCGATGAGAGCAGCACAAGCCCGTAAATGAAAGTACTGCAACTCAACCTCAACCATTGCGAAGCAGCCCAAGACCTACTGGTACAGCGGGTGCGGGAATTGGATTGCGACGTAGCCATAATCTGCGAGCAGTACAAAAACTTCGGCACCCTGTCCTGGGTAAATGACACAACGGACAGAGCAGCGATATGGGCTTGCGGTAAACTTCCGTTCCAACAACTCCCAAATACCCCCGAACCATGGCTTGTGAGAGCCAAAGTGGGAGGGGTCCACTTTTATAGCTGCTATGCACCTCCTAGTGCACAGCTCGAGGAGTTCGAGTTATTCTTGGACACCTTGGCGGAGGATGTACGGAAGCGTGAATCGGTCGCCATCGCAGGAGATTTCAACGCCTGGGCAATTGACTGGGGATGTCGGGAAACGAGCGCGAGAGGACGAGCTCTCCTTGAGACCATGTCTTCGCTCAACCTGGTACTCCTCAACACAGGAGCCGTAAGCACATATCGCAAAGGCACAGCCAGCTCCATTATCGACGTAACATTCGTTAGCAGCAACCTAATTAAAGGGGGCTGTGAGTGGCGGGTCGATGAGGAGTTTACTAATAGCGACCACCAAGCTATTATTTGGGAAATCAACACCACTCCCAAACGAAGATTGTGTGTCAGTCGTGCGAGGTCACAGCCAGTCGGCTGGAACAAAAATGCTTTCGATGCTGATTCATTCGCCTTGGTTATGGAGCAGGAACCATTGTCAATAGCAACAAGCGCAGAAGCCACTGCCAAAGAGGTAATGACAAGCGTTGTCAAGTCCTGCGATGCATCCATGCCAAGGAGACGGCAGAACAACAGCCGCCCACCAGTTTACTGGTGGAACGACACGATCTCACAACACCGACGAGAGTGTCTCAAAGCACGAAGGCTGCATCAACGAGCACGGAGACGCGACAGGGTCACAACAGAAGAACTAAGGCTCGACTATGAGATCAAAAGACAACAACTACGAAGAGCCATTCTCTCAAGCAAGAGATCCTACTGGAAGGAGTTGTGTGACGAAGTTAATCAAGATCCATGGGGAAAACCGTATAAAATCGTGATGCATAAAATTAAGGCCCCTCCCATGACATCAACGAACTGCCCCGAATCATTGCACCGCATTGTCACTCACTTGTTTCCTGCAAAGCCTGAGCTACCCGCTAATCCTTCGTGGCAGGTGAGGGACGAAGATATACCATCAGTGACTATGAGTGAGCTGATGGGCGCGTGCAACCGGCTCCAAAACGGTAAGGCTCCCGGTCCAGATGGCATACCTAACATCGCGCTAAAATGCGCCATAGCCAATAGGCCTGACATGTTTCTACACATGTATGAGACCTGCCTAAAGCAGGGGGTTTTCCCGAGTAAGTGGAAAAAGCAGAGGCTTGTGCTCCTCCCTAAAGGGGGAAAGAAACCTCCCGACGAACCGTCATCATATCGTCCCCTCTGTATGTTGGACTCTGCGGGAAAACTCCTTGAAAGGATAATAGCAGATAGGCTGGAGCCCTACGTTGAGCCGAAACTTTCCACCAACCAATTCGGGTTCAGAAAGGGGAGATCAACCATCGATGCCGTGACACTCGTTACCAACATCGCCAGAGAGGCTATCTCGGGAAAGAGATGGAGAAGAGGTGGAAAAAAGTACTGTCTAATAGCCACCCTGGATATCAAGAACGCCTTTAACTCGGCCCGCTGGGACCGCATTTTGGAGGCTCTTGTGAGGATGGAAGTTCCGCAGTACTTGCGCAGAATGGTTTCAGCCTATTTCAAGGACCGCATCTTGTTGTACCAAACTGAAAATGGGCAAGTAGACTATAAGATCACAGGAGGTGTACCTCAGGGCTCTGTTCTTGGCCCCCTCTTATGGAACGTAATGTACAACGACCTGCTCCTGCTCGGTCTGCCTGAGGGCGTCAGGCTAGTGGCATTCGCCGATGATGTGGCATTGATCATAGTGCGCAAGCACATAGAGGAGATACAAACAACCTTCTCATTCGCTATAGCCACAATTCAGCATTGGATGCTCGCAGCGGACTTGAGTTTAGCAGAGCAAAAGACCGAAACACTTCTTGTTAGCAGTCGAAAGGCAAGGGAAACCATCACCCTCAAAATAGGCGACACCTATATACAGTCGCAGCCCTTCATCAGCTATTTGGGGGTGCTCCTGGACACACGGCTCAACTTCAAAGAGCACATAATCGCGGCCAGCAAGAAAGCAGCTGGGGTACAGGGTGCATTATCTAGAATAATGCCGAATGTCGGAGGCCCTAGACAGATAAGAAGACAGCTACTGGCAACAGTAACTACTTCTGTTTTGTTGTACGGGGCACCGGTATGGGAGAAATCGCTCGAGCTACCATCGTACCGCCGGAAAATGAAATCAGTCCAGCGGCTCTCAGCGATTCGAGTGGCATCATCCTACCGCACTGTGTCTTACGAGGCGGTGAGTGTGATTGCCTCTACCCTACCAATCGACATCCTGGCTGCAGAAAGGGGACGGCTTTATCGCAGAAAGTTAGAGAAAGACCAACCGACAGGAAACAGCGATGAAAGAGCCATGAGTCTAAGGCAATGGCAGGAGAGGTGGGACAGCTCTACTAAAGGAAGGTGGACATATCGATTGATACCTAACATCAGTCGTTGGGTCAACCGCCAGCATGGGGAGGTTGGGTTCTACATCACTCAACTCCTGACTGGACATGGATGCTTTCGAGCATACCTGCACAGGTTCAGGAGGGCAAACTCCCCAAACTGCCCACACTGTACGGACGTGATAGAGGACGCGGAACACGTGTTCTTCTCCTGCCCCCGGTTTCAGGATCAACGTGCTGAAGTGGAGAGGATTCTGGAGACTAATATCGTTCCAGAACAATTAGTAGAAGCCATGCTGAAGGGCCCCCAAGCCTGGAACTTGGTATCAGATTACGCGGAGACTATCCTCAAAGAACTCCGCAATACGTTCGAGGAGTAGGCTTTAGAGGCTTTCAATGTAAGAGCAGTTAACATCTGCAATGAACCACCCTTGCGAAGTAGTATTGACAAAGAGTGCCGCAGGGGACCATGGTTGTAGGAGAAAGAGGTTAGGGTTTTAGCGGGTATACGGTGTACTGGTTTCAATGCAACGATTTACTCTTGCTTTGAAGTCATTGCATCGGGAGTCCCGCACGACGGCTAGCACGTGCTAGTTAAGTACGCAATGTATTTCCCCCTCTTCGGATAAAAAAAAAAAAAAAAAAAAAAAAAAAAAAAAAAAAAAAAAAAAAAAAACACACACACATATATATATATATATATATATATATATATATATATGTCAAATGCTGGCACTTTGGGCACAACGCCCAGGCGTGCAGAGGCAAGACGGACCGAAGCAGTTGTTGTCACAGATGCGGAGGCGCTGGTCACAATGCCTCGGCTTGTCAACAACCTGCCAAGTGCTTACTCTGCAAAGAGAAAGATAGTAGGTCAGACTGCCGGCACGTTGCGGGTAGTTGGAAATGTCCGATCTACCAACAGGCGATGAGAGCAGCACAAGCCCGTAAATGAAAGTACTGCAACTCAACCTCAACCATTGCGAAGCAGCCCAAGACCTACTGGTACAGCGGGTGCGGGAATTGGATTGCGACGTAGCCATAATCTGCGAGCAGTACAAAAACTTCGACACCCTGTCCTGGGTAAATGACACAACGGACAGAGCAGCGATATGGGCTTGCGGTAAACTTCCGTTCCAACAACTCCCAAATACCCCCGAACCATGGCTTGTGAGAGCCAAAGTGGGAGGGGTCCACTTTTATAGCTGCTATGCACCTCCTAGTGCACAGCTCGAGGAGTTCGAGTTATTCTTGGACACCTTGGCGGAGGATGTACGGAAGCGTGAATCGGTCGCCATCGCAGGAGATTTCAACGCCTGGGCAATTGACTGGGGATGTCGGGAAACGAGCGCGAGAGGACGAGCTCTCCTTGAGACCATGTCTTCGCTCAACCTGGTACTCCTCAACACAGGAGCCGTAAGCACATATCGCAAAGGCACAGCCAGCTCCATTATCGACGTAACATTCGTTAGCAGCAACCTAATTAAAGGGGGCTGTGAGTGGCGGGTCGATGAGGAGTTTACTAATAGCGACCACCAAGCTATTATTTGGGAAATCAACACCACTCCCAAACGAAGATTGTGTGTCAGTCGTGCGAGGTCACAGCCAGTCGGCTGGAACAAAAATGCTTTCGATGCTGATTCATTCGCCTTGGTTATGGAGCAGGAACCATTGTCAATAGCAACAAGCGCAGAAGCCACTGCCAAAGAGGTAATGACAAGCGTTGTCAAGTCCTGCGATGCATCCATGCCAAGGAGACGGCAGAACAACAGCCGCCCACCAGTTTACTGGTGGAACGACACGATCTCACAACACCGACGAGAGTGTCTCAAAGCACGAAGGCTGCATCAACGAGCACGGAGACGCGACAGGGTCACAACAGAAGAACTAAGGCTCGACTATGAGATCAAAAGACAACAACTACGAAGAGCCATTCTCTCAAGCAAGAGATCCTACTGGAAGGAGTTGTGTGACGAAGTTGACCAAGATCCATGGGGAAAACCGTATAAAATCGTGATGCATAAAATCAAGGCCACCCCCATGACATCAACGAACTGCCCCGAATCATTGCACCGCATTGTCACTCACCTGTTTCCTGCGAAGCCTGAGCTACCCGCTTATCCTTCGTGGCAGGTGAGGGACGAAGATATACCATCAGTGACTATGAATGAGCTGATGGGCGCGTGCAACCGGCTCCAAAACGGTAAGGCTCCCGGTCCAGATGGCATACCTAACATCGCGCTAAAATGCGCCATAGCCAATAGGCCTGACATGTTTCTACACATGTATGAGACCTGCCTAAAGCAGGGGGTTTTCCCGACTAAGTGGAAAAAGCAGAGGCTTGTGCTCCTCCCTAAAGGGGGAAAGAAACCTCCCGACGAACCGTCATCATATCGTCCCCTCTGTATGTTGGACTCTGCGGGAAAACTCCTTGAAAGGATAATAGCAGATAGGCTGGAGCCCTACGTTGAGCCGAAACTTTCCACCAACCAATTCGGGTTCAGAAAGGGGAGATCAACCATCGATGCCGTGACACTCGTTACCAACATCGCCAGAGAGGCTATCTCGGGAAAGAGATGGAGAAGAGGTGGAAAAAAGTACTGTCTAATAGCCACCCTGGATATCAAGAACGCCTTTAACTCGGCCCGCTGGGACCGCATTTTGGAGGCTCTTGCCAGGATGGAAGTTCCGCAGTACTTGCGCAGAATGGTTTCAGCGTATTTCAAGGACCGCATCTTGTTGTACCAAACTGAAAATGGGCAAGTAGACTATAAGATCACAGGAGGTGTACCTCAGGGCTCTGTTCTTGGCCCCCTCTTATGGAACGTAATGTACAACGACCTGCTCCTGCTCGGTCTGCCTGAGGGCGTCAGGCTAGTGGCATTCGCCGATGATGTGGCATTGATCATAGTGCGCAAGCACATAGAGGAGATACAAACAACCTTCTCATTCGCTATAGCCACAATTCAGCATTGGATGCTCGCAGCGGACTTGAGTTTAGCAGAACAAAAGACCGAAACACTTCTTGTTAGCAGTCGAAAGGCAAGGGAAACCATCACCCTCAAAATAGGCGACACCTACATACAGTCGCAGCCCTTCATCAGCTATTTGGGGGTGCTCCTGGACGCACGGCTCAACTTCAAAGAGCACATAATCGCGGCCAGCAAGAAAGCAGCTGGGGTACAGGGGGCATTATCTAGAATAATGCCGAATGTTGGAGGCCCTAGACAGATAAGAAGACAGCTACTGGCAACAGTAACTACTACTGTTTTGTTGTACGGGGCACCGGTATGGGAGAAATCGCTCGAGCTACCATCGTACCGCCGGAAAATGAAATCAGTCCAGCGGCTCTCAGCGATTCGAGTGGCATCATCCTACCGCACTGTGTCTTACGAGGCGGTGAGTGTGATTGCCTCTACCCTACCAATTGACATCCTGGCTGCAGAAAGGGGACGGCTTTATCGCAGAAAGTTAGAGAAAGACCAACCGACAGGAAACAGCGATGAAAGAGCCATGAGTCTAGGGCAATGGCAGGAGAGGTGGGACAGCTCTACTAAAGGCCGGTGGACATATCGATTGATACCTAACATCAGTCGTTGGGTCAACCGCCAGCATGGGGAGGTTGGGTTCTACATCACTCAACTCCTGACTGGACATGGATGCTTTCGAGCATACCTGCACAGGTTCAGGAGGGCAAACTCCCCAAACTGCCCACACTGTACGGACGTTATAGAGGACGCAGAACACGTGTTCTTCTCCTGCCCCCGGTTTCAGGATCAACGTGCTGAAGTGGAGAGGATTCTGGAGACTAATATCGTTCCAGAACAAATAGTAGAAGCCATGCTGAAGGGCCCCAAGCCTGGAACTTGGTATCAGATTACGCGGAGACTATCCTTAAAGAGCTCCGCAATACCTTCGAGGAGTAGGCTTTAGAGGCTTTCAATGTAAGAGCAGTTAACATCTGCAATGAACCACCCTTGCGAAGTAGTATTGACAAAGAGTGCCGCAGGGGACCATGGTTGTAGGAGAAAGAGGTTAGGGTTTTAGCGGGTATACGGTATACTGGTTTCAGTGCAACGATTTACTCTTGCTTTGAAGTCATTGCATCGGGAGTCCCGCACGACGGCTAGCACGTGCTAGTTAAGTACGCAATGTATTTCCCCCCTCTTCGGATAAAAAAAAAAAAAAAAAAAAAATATATATATATATATATATATATATATATATATATATATATTGTAATGGATTTAAACAGACATGAAATAATATAAAAACTTTAGCAAATTGAATAGTTAAATAATTGGGATAATGTAAATAAAATGCATACATATTTAACAAAAAAAGGAAATTGCAGGAATCATATTAGAAGATAGAGTTAACCTAAAAATACAAACAATGTAAAAAAAAATGTTTCAAAAGCAAATTGTTGAAAGGATAAAAGGTGGCATATAAAGTTAGTTATTATATCATGCAGATTTTAATAAATGTTTAATACTTACATAAAGAAATATATGGAAAAAACTCATAATAAGGTCAAACATCAAAAATGTTAAATTCACTTGTAAAATCATAATAGAGTTTGTAGAACATGTATAGATTACATATCAGGCCATGAGAACATCAAATAAAACATATTTTAGATCGAAATCAAGTTTTAAATACATAAATTCTTTAGCAAATAGAGGATTGAAATGTCAAAATTATAAAAACCGTTATAAGTCTTCAGAATTGATGGAACAGTAAAGAAATTTATCATAATAGATGGAGCGTAGAGCATGTTTTATAAAAAGTAAATAGTTCAAAAGATATAAGGTCTAAATTTTAATAAAATCTAATTTTTTTAAAGTACCTGTTATATGACTGGTGGCTACAGGTGGCAAATGTCAATGTTTTTGAAAATATGAATTAAATGATTTGGGTAAAATTTATGAGAGTAAAAGGTATTGAAATTTAAGTTGAAGTTTGTTTAGATTTTTGGATATGATTTAAAAGGATAACAGTTGGAAATTAATAAAATAATTAGAAGCAAAAATGGAAATAGCAGGTGCCAAAATAAATCACATAAATAGGAAATCTGACACTGACAAATTCTTTTTGGTCGTCAAGCGTCGAGCAGATAGGTTCAAAAAATTTTCGTTCTCATAAATTCAGTTTCCATGACAACGAAGTTAATGTCCTATGATATAAAACAAATTTAGTGTTCCATGTTAGAAAGAGAAGAGTAACCTGAAAATTTTAATTTAAATTAAATAAAGGCGAATTAAAAAATAATTTTTTATAAATGGTCGAGAAAAAGAAGAAGAAGAAAAAGAAGATATATATAAAAATTTAAAAATCAAAAGTATTTGGAGAAAACCAATTGCAAACCAGCACAATTGAGTGGTAAATTGTACCAGTAAAGTATTTAAAATTTTGGAATTTTAATAAAGGTCAACAATTAGAAGAAAAGAATAGGAAAACAACAACAGTGAGTTTTTGAAACATTGTTTAAAAGAAAATCATAAAAAAGGTTAGTTAATCAGTGATAATAAAGGTTTTTCAAAATTTAGAATAATTATAATAGTTGTATCTGAATGAACAGTTTTGTAAAATAATTTGATAGTTAAGTGAAGAGGAAATTTATTTAGTTGGTTTTGAAAGAAAATTAATATAAATATTGTATTGTGGAAAATTTTTGAATAAATTGTAACCTAATTGAAACTTTGGAAATTTGATTATTAATAATTTAAAATTTTAAAATAGAAAAAGTAAAGTGCAAATAGAATTTCAAAATTTTAAAAAGTGTAAGTGAACCTGAAGAGAAATAGATAATTGTAAGATTAACAAGATAAGGATAAAATTTATTTATTTATTTAACATTTGAAGATTTGAACCCAAGCGAAAAAGACCCTGAGATATAAAATACTATTTCGATTTATTTAAAAACTGTAATTCATAACATTCTATTATAATATATATATATATATATATATATATATATATATATATATATATATATATATATATATATATATATATATATATGGTTGATGAATTATTCCGGTGTACATCCGTTCGTCTGGAACACCGGAATAAATCATCAACCACATATTTCCATCCGTGAAACAGTACACACAAACATTTATATATATATATATATATATATATATATATATATATATATGTAATTGAGTTCTGAAAAACGGCTCTAACGATTTTGAGAAAATTTTCCCATATGAAAGTTTTGATGGATAGAAATCGATAAGTGGGGGTCTCATCTTTGGGAAAAATCGTTTTACTGAGAAATTAAATTATTAAAAAATGTATTGACAGTTTGACAATCAACCGGCTGCTTTGTAATTTCAAAGCGTTCAATATAGGGTGATTTGGTAACCTACGTAAGAGTGAAACTACTTTTGTAAAAATTCTTTTAATACAGGGTGATTTGGTGACCTATTTGAGAGCGAAATTTTTTTAAACATTCTTTCAATAAAAATTGTGTTTGTATATTGCGAACATGTAACTGTATTATGCCTCCGTCATATTTTCCTAGCATTATATTTATTATATTTTTATACGTAGACATTTCAAATTTTCAAGGTGAAAAAATTAGCACGGTAGGCAATTTTTGGATAAATAAGATCTCATAATTTCGCATGTTAATTTGATGCATATAATATGAATTGGTGGTTTAAATTTATACAGGGTCTAACAAAATATGTTAGATGGTCCTTATGAGTTGCTATGCAGGATGGTTAAAATATAGCGTCAAACGGAATTATAGTATGGCTAGAAAAAAGCGAGAAAAAATAATTGTGTAGGGTACCCCATAGGCAGTTGGAAATTAATGATAGCTGACATACAGGTCGGAGTAAAAGTATTGTTATGCAGGTCGCTAAAGAAATGTTAATAGAATGTTTTATCTATAGTGTAGCTTATTAGCATTTGCATTTACAGGGTGGTTGCAATATACGATGTACTGGAATTATAATTATACATGGTGGTTCAAAAAACATTACAATAGGTGGCCATATACAAATGCATGTACAGGGTAGTTAAAACATATGGTGGTGTGAAATTATAGTTATACAGTGTGATTTAAAATATGTCATATTAGGTAGCCTGTAAAAAGTTGCATATATAGGGTGGAGCGGAATTATAGTTATACAAAGTGTTTACAAAAATATGGAATCCAATGGAAGTGTAGAGTGATTAAAAAAATGTTAGAAAATAATGTTTGGATGGGTTTTTCATAAGAAGTTGCACATATATGGTGGGAGTTGAATTCTAATGACACCATGTAAATAAGAAATGTAAGAAAAAAATATTGTGTTAGGGGATTTCAAATTAGTTTACATAGCAAATGTCCGATTATTTGGATATATGTACGTTTATTATGATAAAACCTTGATTTTACGAGTGAAGCTCGGTTAACCAGGTACTAAATAAATTAATTCGAAAAAATTACGCGGTCCAAATCCTGAAAAAAAAAACAGTTGCAGTTATGCCATTTTTATATAGTGCCTTTACACGAGTAACATGATTTATTAACTATTATAGGTAGCATTGCAACGTTTCTTGAAACTAGTTGCGTTAGGTTTTAAAAGCCTTTTACACTGTTTATTAAAATACTTTGGAATGCACACAGTTTTTTAATTCTCTGTATACGCATGACCTATGATGTCCCAGTTTGGCGAATGCGCCAGGAAATATGATATGTTTAATTTTAATTCTTTAAACATTTACCGGAACGTCAGCCTGCCTCCTAAGTTAATTGTATTATGCGTTCACTTTTCGTGCCAGTGCAAGCAATAATTTAACAAAGTTTTATCACATTATTCGAATCCTTATTGCAGCAACCACACAAATATTGATTTTTCTATATTAGCAAGGTTACAGAAAATGCAAAAAAATCAACATGCTCGAGATAGAAAGAATGTCAATTGGACATCTATACTCTAAATGAAAACATCAAAAAATATTTTCGAAAGTGTAACATATTTAAGGAATTTCGTCTATCAATAAACGGATGAGAGTAATATTGTCTGTTGCTACTTGCACTGCTTGTCACGTGAAAAAGTAGCATACAACAATTTATGAGTAATTTAATCAAAGATCTTGATCGAATAGCGAGTATGAGTGTTATGTATTTCAAAAATGTCCGTTTCCACTTGAAAACTCGTAAACAACCAATTTGTATTTAGTCTAAATAAGCATCAGACACGAGCAATTAAAAAAATGTCTTTAATATTTTGTTTTTTGATTAGATTTGATATGGGTTATCATTAATCGGGAAGATCTAAAATTGTTTCAGATATTTCCATTCAACCAGGCATTCAAATGATTGTTGATCGTTATCACAATACTTAAGGCAGATCCCCTAGATCTATGTAAATATGTTTAAACGTCCACAGAAATATTTATGCAAATGTGATATTAGTAGTGTATAAAGAATGTTCAACTTGAGATTTATGATTATGAATGATTAAAATAATAAAGAATTTAATTATGAATTAAAAAATTCCTCAAATGTTTCTCTTATCTACAAACAATAGAATACTTCGGCAGAAGATTTGCAAAGTATGTATCTGCTCTAGAGCCTCAGTGGCCCTTGGCTATGAGATCTCTTCCTTTTCTTTTCTCTGTCAAATGCCGGTTTCTTCCACTCCGTGATTTCCACTTCTTCCAGACCCTTCATCACTTCTTCCAGCAATTTCTTCCCAGGTCTTTGTATGTATTTTATCCCATCTCTCAAGTGTATTCTTTTTACCCACCTTTTGTCGTCCATTGTGTCCTAGCAACCTAGCCCTTAGTGTTCTTACTTTCAGAACAAAACTTCTGTTTTTTGTATAGTCCCTCAATTTACTTATTTGCTCTTTACTTGTAGTTATCCTGGTTGAAGACAAACGGGGAGTGTTATAATCTAGATCGAACCAGGGTTTCTCGGGCTCTGGTAAGGACCTTATTTACATGGGGGAATTACTGATTTTCTCTGCATCGAACATTGATTCTACATAGGAGCGCGGTAACACAATCTGTTATTTCCCTTCATATTTGCGGGTACATTTAATAACAAGTTTCAACAATAACCAAGTTTATTCAATTTTAACATTTACAATTTTCTCCATACAACATTGTCTTTTAGTCTAAGTTCTGTAACTCGTTTCACTAATGTTCAAAAACTACATTTACGATGCTTTATGAATGCTGTGTGAATTAAACGAGCTTTTATCCAAATTAAACTAGAAACGTTTTACAAACGTTGTTCCCAAAAATCTATTACAATTTACTAAACTAATACGAGAATCTACTACTTTGAAGTACTAACTAACACTGTTTCTTTCAACGGTCTGCATTCCCAAAATGCTATATGACCTTAGTTGAAAACCAAACTCTAATAAAACATTAAAAAAATATATAACCGACTTCCACCTATAACTAAAAAGTTAAAAATAATTATAACAAAATACAACTCTAGAAAATAAATAACACATTCAATGTTGTTAGGTACCTACCCAGGAAGCAAAAAATGTAAACATGAAAAGGTGCTCATTCTGTACAAATTAATTACCTACCTAGTATATTTTTGAAGTCGATAAGACCCAATGACCATGACCGGCGACGCATGACCTGATAAGGGTATAATATAAATACGACGGATAATCTGAATTTCCTATCATTCACCTGATGGCTATAGGAGATACACAGCTATTGAAACGTTGTGAGATCAACCACTTCAAGACGATGGAAGTCCAAGGAAACTTCGTGAGTACCAAAAGTCTCCAGGTTAACAAATATTTTCGTCGGTTTTGTGAATAAAACGTTACGCCTACATAAATTCTTTCCTAAACATTATTCCCTCACATTAACAACAATCCCAATTTTTTAGACAATACTTTCTTCTATGGCCTCCTTTCATATAATTGGTTTAGAAAATCGTCATCCGCAGTTTTTTTAGAGAAATTCATAGAATACACTTTAAATATAGATACACTTTAAATGGAGATAAGTATTTAGATTTACTCGCAAATGCGTAGATCTAAGAATAACTGAATTTTTTTATGCAGATGATGGTCTGGTAGAAGAAGAACTTGTTTTTCAGCACTAGGGTGCCACATTGTCTTGCTAATTAAAGAGATTCTGGAAATTCGATTTCCTGATCGGTAGTTCCATCGAGTGGTCAGCAAGGACTCAGATATGACCCCCCTCGAGGGTCACTGGAAGATCTGACACATCGTATCCAAGAAGAATATGGCAGACTTACTCCAAATGTTTTAGCCAATGTTCACAATGAATTTGAGGCACGATTGTATTACTGCCTTGCAGTGGATGGACACCATTTCGAACATTTGTTGTAATAAAATGACTTAAAATACACTGTTAGTTTAATTTTCCAGGTCGCTCGTTTTTGTTGGGACTCCTTCTATATTGTCTTGTATACAAAAGAATGACTCGACATATTTTATTTTACTTAAAATCGGAAACATATTTTAAATTGAGGTTAAACAAAAATTGAGTTTTGCACAGTTGGTCAAAAACTGTTTCAGACGTATTATGGATAATTTATATCTAATCTCTTTGAAAATGAGAGAAAACATTAAGAAGAGAATTAGTCGTGTTTTCACTAAGAATAACCACTTGAAAGCGTATTTTATCCTTGTAAAACCAATATCATGTTCATTTCCATATTTTTCCTTAACCGAGATTAAAATGTTTTCACTATATTTGTTTTTAAAATATTTATGACGGATTTGTCATAGTAATTTATCAGAACACGAAGTGTTTGAATTAAATTGTTTTCAAACGTGTAAATCTACTCTAGATGTTACTTCATCCAATTTTCAACGATGATTAATTTCTTGAGGGAAAAGTGTTCCCATTTTATTTTTGAATGTAAATCTTATTATGAAATTTTGCTTCATTATTATTTATCCAGACGTTATTATGATTACATTTTCTTCATTATTATTTATACATACCTTATTATAATTTATTAATGCATAATGAAAGTAGTGGTAAAATAAATAGTTCTAGTATATAGTTAAGGTATATTTTACTCTAGGTTGTATGTAAAAAGGTCACCATAACGTTATAATTTGCTACAAGATGTAACTTGTTATTAGTTTTAGGCAAAAATGAATTATGTGTTAGTGATAAAGGGAAAAAAGGTGCAGTCATTGAAGACTGAACGATGGAAGCAAAAGCTGCTTACGAAATACACTTTCCGTCTCTCATTATATCACTCTCTCTGTTCCTCTTTCTTTATGTCATTCTTAATAGTAAGATTTAAAATAATTCTCACTATTGTGTTACGACTCAAGTATTAATCCTAACATGTAAATTTTAGTTTTATGTAGATACATGCTTATATACAGGGCTTTCATTTCAGATCTAACCACTCAAAATAAATTTTAAAATATCTTAAAAACAATTTAATTTATATTTAAGGGGGGACACATTGTACACTTTTCGGTGATGCTGCAGTTTCCACCCTTAAGCAGGGTGAATATTACTTCTAACAGTTTAAATACAAAGGGGTATCAGTAATTAGTTTTGTGAATTCTGCTATATTAGTGAATTGGACTGTTGTCGAATAATCAAAGTAGTGGTGAAAATTGTATATCTGTAGAACAAAAGTCAGTTAAGATTTTTGAATTTAATTGTTTTGAACAACAAAGTTTTTAACGAAACAAACATTACTTGTGATATCTCTTTTACACAGAAAAATACGATCTTAAACTTTTAAATTGAAATAATTATAATTTACATTGTATTTACATTATTAATATTGTAATAGTTTTATTTCCGGGAATTCCGGCCGATATGTTGATTTTCTGAGAAAGTTGGTTGTGCCCTTATGTTATTGACAAATCTATTTAAAAAACTCCTGCTTCGTCAGAAAGACAAATATTTTTAATAAAATTAAAGCCTGCCTTTGAGGCATTAATTCGCAGAATTCTGACGTTCTTTCATAATGACCCCCAGCAAGCTGTTGTAAAAGCTATATGTAGAAGGGAAATAATTCATTTAGGCGTAACGTTTTATGCACAAAGCCGACAGAAAAAGTGTTTAACCTGGAGACTTTTGGTATTGATATTTGAGAATCCCTGGCCTAATGACCAATGTCAACCTGTGCAGCTTCAGTTAAGACTCTACGATTCTTGACAATTTTATTGCACACACTTCCAGTTTCATAAAATATATGAACTGAATCCAACAAATACTGATGCCCAATATTTTTATCGGATTGTCTCTGAAGTAAAATATGCCTACACAGCCTTGTTCTTCCCCATAAATAAATATTATTTCAATATTTTCTTGTAAATAAATAAACATTGTCGAAATTTGATGGTCAGTATATAACGAAACCACTAATAATAATAAATTGTTTACATTTATAGTCGCAAATATCTTTGGCAAAACACTTAAGGTATTTTCCTTACTTGTTTATCTCGGTATTTATACTCATGCTTTTTTTCAGTTACAATTCAAAATTTAAAAAAGAAAAGAATCTGATTTAAAAAAATTGTGTATCAAAAGAATGGAAATAAAACATTTAAAAAAATATATAACCGACTTCTACCTAGAACTAAAAAGCTAAAAATAATTATAACAAAATACAACTCTAGCAAATAAATAACAAATTTAATGTTGTAAGGTACCTTCCCAGGAAGTAAAAAATGTAAACCTTAAAAGGTGCTCATTCTGTACAAATTAATTACCTACCAATCTAGTATATTTTTGAAGTCGGTGCCAAGCAACAATCAAGTTTGACGAATTAGTAGATAAGTACGCAATGAAGGATTTTAGATTTGCTTGTCACCGACTTCAACAATATACTAGATTGGTAGGTAGTTAATTTGTACAGAATGAGCACCTTTTAATGTTTACATTTTTTACTTCCTTTCTTTTAGTCATATTTTAAAAAGTTATTTTGCCTGGCTAGTTTTGAAATGAAAGCCATAGCGTAATAATGGATTTATGTAAAGCTTACAGTAGCAAAAAAGTGTTTCACGGGTGGATTTCGTGTTAACGTAAAGAGTACATTTATAGTGATTTTTTGAGGTTTATGTGTTAACAAATAAGAACAATGTTTTATCCTTGGAATACGTTTATGTTGGTTTTGTTGGTTAGTTTATTTTGTTACCAAAAGAGTTTTTTTCTGTAAATTACCTGAGCTATTGTTTGTATACATTTGTGATATACCAAATGTATGCATGCAATAATTTATTTATTTATTTATTTGGTCCCTTTTCCAAATACCCTGACGGTGATCAGGAGAATTAAAAAAAAAATTTTGCAAGCTAAACAAATAATATCTATAATAAATAGTGTCCATCATTATAATATGAAAAATATAGTTAAATAATTTATATTTAAAAAAGAACCGACTTCAACTAACTTGAAATAAAAACCGTATGCAAGCAATTATTATTTTCCGATATATATTTTTTTTTCATCTCTCTCTCTCTCTTTAAATTGTATTCTTTTTCCATAGTTTCCATATATTTTTTACCATCATTTTTTGAACCACCCAGTACCACTATATTAATTCGAGTTCACATGATGTTGCAATCGCCCTTAATTTTTAAAAACCACCCAGTATAATTATTATTCCTCTCCACCCTATATTTTTATATTGTTTAAATCACCCTGAATACTTAAAATTTTACTTCGCCCCATCTATAAAGTATTCTATATATACAACTGCAACAAAATTATTACATTTTTGAACCACATTGTATAATAATAATTTTACTGTACCCTTTAATCCAAATCAATTGGTATAAGCACCTGCTTCTAAAATTTTGTGAACCCATCACTATAACTATGATTATACATCACCATATAATTCAAATATCACTTGTGTTTATGCTTTTATAACAAATGTTTGATACACCGTTGAATAAGTATAATTTTTCTCCACCTTTATTACAACTACCGGGTATAAGCAACTTCTTATGTTCCACACTATATAATGTTTATTCAGCCACCCTGTATAAATATAATTCTTATATTTCAACCATCCTGTATACGCTACTGGTAATATTTTTTGAACCCTTCTGCATAACTGTAATTATGCTACGACCTATAACTCAAATATTATAACCTTAAATGCTTGATTAACAATTTTTAACTTTTTTTATACCGTCTCTATAACTATAGCTCTACTCCACTCTTATTTTAACCAGCCAATATAACATTTTTTGAACTACCTTGAATAACGATCAATTTCTCTTTATATGTTAACCATCCCATATATCCAACTGCTTATGTACCACCCAATATTACATTTATTTGTACGATATTTTGAACATAACTGTATAACTGTAATTTTATTTCGCACTATATTTTAACTGCGCACATTTTAATGCACTCCCACGACACACATACAACCGTATACCTTATAGAAAAGATCGCCGATATAACAACATTTCTGTTCGATACACTAATGAAGTATTGTCTGCCATTTCAATCTGTAAGTCCCCTAAAATACTTTTTTTTTCATAAAGAAGCTGACTTCAAATGAATCAAAAGGAATTAAAATGAAAAGTTAAAAACACCCTGTATGATATACTTTTATGACATATATTTTAAGGTAGATTTTTATAAAGAAATGTTGACCTTTACCGTTTTTTGAATATATTTTTCGATTTTCAGAAAAACGGTATGTTTTACGTTATAGACAAAGATACGAAATCAACCTGGAACATATCCTGGTAGAATACAATTTAAAATATTTAAATTGATTGACCGGTTTTAGAGATAAGACTGTAGATGCATTGAAATCCACTGAAGGGTAGTCCCTTAATTGTTGTGTTTTTTCGATTTTATGAAAAACCGTAAATCTGTCTTTATATAAAATATTTAATTCTTATATTAAAGCCCATTAGGAAAGCTTTTGAAATTCTAAATAATGAACCAAAAAGAGGAAAGACAAAACATTGTTGTCTTGTTCAAAAAATCTTGTGATTGAAGCTATTGAAATTAATGATAAAACACTTAATCTCCACTTCAATGAAAATTTTTGAAATATTTGATATTTGCCTGACTTTAGATAAAAAATAATCAATAGAATTCCTGTCACTCATAGGAGATTTTGAAACTAACTTCAATTTTTCTACAAGGTCACTCAAATGGATCTGAAAAATTGTTGTCAGTGTAATGTACATGCACTCGCCACATTTTATCTGCCTATTCAAGTTCTGACGGCAGCGTTACCAGCCCTTGGGAGTATTAGAAATCTAAACATTTTCAATATTCCCTAAATATTCCTAGAATTTAACAACTTAAATCCTAACTTAATAAAAGAAGTTATATTGATCTTTAATACAACATTTTAAGTAAATTGCAAAAAATATTTTACAAACTCATATCAGTTACTTTTTGGACTACCTTAGTTTAACCTTACCTTACATAGAATGGTACAAAAACTGATATAAATATGTTATAATCGTTGACTAATTGATAGCAGTATATATAGGATGGTTTAAATATAGATGGAAGGAAAGTTATAGTTATACAAGGCGATTCAAAAAAGTTTAATAAACATTTTATAAAGGGTAGCCAATAAGCAGTTGCAGTTATGCCATTTTTAGAGTTCCGTATATACAATATACGGATACTCTTATAATATCACTCAGGATTTCTGCCTCTGTCACATCACAACAATTGTCTCCTAAACTACTGGACGGAAGAGGTTAAAATTTGGTGACCCAATCAGGAGTACAGATCGTAAATGAAGAAATTTTGATTTTAGGGGTACTTTTGAGGAAAAAAATCGACTGTGCCCCCCCTGATCTCCGAAACTACTGAGCCTAAAATTTTGAAAAAATAGGTAATATAGATCATTGCGCGAACTTTATAGGAAAAATAAGGAGAAACCATTAATATTAAATTTGGAGGCAATTATAGAATTAAATAAAATTAAAAAAAATAATTTTTTTTTTCAAACGCATCATGTAATATATCAAATGAAAGGCCCCATTCTGAGGAACGCAAATATATTTTTTTCAAATTAAAAAAAAATAATTAAAAAGATATTAACGAACATATACCAAAATTTACCCATCCCCTCTCCTTATCTCCGAAACTATAAAACGTAAAGTTTTGAAAAAAATTGGAGGTATAGGCTCTAATCTGAAGTTTACTGAAAAAAAGGAGAAACCTCTACTTTTAATTTTGGGGGGCAAATTACAGAATTAAATGTAAAATATAAAATTAAAATTGTTTCTAACCCATCATGTTATATATCAAATGAAAGAGCTCATTATGACGAAAAAAAATATATTTATTCCATATTTTTTAAATAAATTAATTAAAAGATATTATCAAAAATAAAAAAAATTACCAATTTCCCCCCTGCTTATCCCCGAAACCATAAGCTGTAAAATTTTGAAAAAAATCAGATATAGCGCCTCATCTGAACTTTACTGGAAAAAATAAGGAGAAACCCCTAATATTCATTTTGGGGGGCAAATTATAGAATTAAATGGAAAATAAAAAAAATTTCCCATTCCCCCCTTTATTCCTCAAACTATAAGATCTAAATTTTTTTGTTTACAGAACAAATACGAAGAAATCTCTAATATTAAATGGAGGGCAAATTACAAAATTAAACGGAAAATAAAAAAATATTTTTAACGCATCATTTTTATACATCAAATGAAAGGGTATTATGGGGAATACGGATACATATTTTTTATATTTTTAAAATCAATTGTTTGCAAGATATTAACATAAAGATACAAAAAAATTCTCATTTCTCGCTTTATTTCGGAAAAAATTAGGGGTACTGGTGCTCACTTGAAATTGATAAGAAAAATTATTAGAAAACCCCCATAGTAATTTTTGGGAGCAAGTGGAAAATAAAAATTCAATTTTCAAACGCATCATATCAGATAAAATGATCATTATGTGAATTACAAATATATCATATTTTTAAATCATTTGTTTAAAAGATATTAACAATAATATTAAACATCGACTTAATTCCCATTTTAAAAACTACACTATTTAAATTTTGAAATATATATTTTATTTGTATTTTTAAATAATTTCAATAAAAGATTTAATAATTTATAATTTAAAACTTGACCTATTTTGACCTATATCTTTCAATTTACAGAGCTTCAAAATTCAGACAGTAGGTTATAAAAGGCTTCCCTGAAAGTTGTTTAGTAAAATAAAACTCTAAAATGTTAAATTTTGGGGGCGAAATTAAAAAATTAAATAAATATGTATTCTTAAAAAAATCAAGCGAATCCTGAAGCAGATAAAATAAAAAGTCTATGTGTGGAAAATGAAAGTGTATATTCTATATAAATTTAAAACGCTTCCTTTAACAGATATAAGGGTAAATATAAGAAAATGCACTCATTCCCTGCTTGTCTGAAACTGGAATATTAGAATCTTGAAGGTGGTACGGAAACATAAGTAAGCGAGTCCAACTCGCACTTGACCAAATTATTTTAGTTTCAATTTGATCGCGATGTCAGTCACGTCAACTTCAGATGTGATGATACTTTCAAGAAGTTCTACTAATACAGTATGTGTTCAGAGCAGGTTCTTACATATTTTCATAAACGTTTTTGCTAGTTCTTCAATATAGTTATGCACGCTATTTAATAACTCTTCAGACAAACCAGGTAAACAATGTTCGCCAGTTCTTCTAGCCTTTTCTTGATGTAAATTATTTTTAAGGAGTAAACCAAACACTTTGGTTTACTCCATGAAGATGACAACTCTGTTTTTGTACATTTGTGACACACTAAAGGTTCCACAACATTTTCATACTGTATGTGTTTAGTTTATTGTAGTTTATTAGTTTATACAAATTGTTGAAAAAGTTTTTAATAATGTTCGTAAAAGTTCTACTACTAACTCTGGACTGGACAACTTTAAGCAATAATTGAGTTCCAGAAGGTTTTTTCAAAAAAAACTACATAGATAATCAAAACAATTTTCTAAAACCGTAGTATTTTATTGAAGTACGAAAGATCAGCTCCACTATTGTAGCAAAACACTTCACATGTGTTGCATTTCCCAAAAACATTTATCGAAATGCGCAGCAATTGCTTATTAGATTTTTGGATTTCGTAGAAAATGAGATTAGAATATCTTTCAGATAATCTGAAGAATTTTCATAGAAAACATAAGGTGATTGTGATTTTCCTCTCGATAAATAGTTATCAGACCTCCATGCGGATTTTTGTTGCTAAAATATTTAAGTACCAATCAAATTAGAGTAAATCATTAAAATGTAAAGGTCTTTACTTATTGCTTCAACCTTAACCCAAAAACCTAATATTTAAGTAAATCAATCTATATTTTAAAGAAACAACAATTATTTGTATTATGATTTGTGAATATGATATTTGATGTTTCGGTATGAAGTATGTTGCCTGAATTTTGATTCTCCCTGCCCTTTTAGTGACAGATAAATATCATAGTCTAAGATCCGGCTGAAGAATTAGTGCCCTCATCCAGTATTTTTTCTCTCTCGCATATTTATGATTAGGAGAATATATGTCTAGTAGGTTGCCTATCAAAATGTGGCAGTTAGTATTTTTAATTAAATTATAATTAATTGTTTTTTCGTAAAATAATTCATAGACTTGTTTTTTTGGTTGGAATTAAGAATTGTTTCTTTTATATAACCAACTGTTAACAATAATGCAATTTTGAGTTAACCGTTGTCATGATTTTGCCACAAAACCAATAACAATTTATTACAAATCTACAAAACGATGGGTATCCATTATTGTATCAAAAGCAAGTAAAATACTTACGAAATGTGATATCCTGAACATATATTTTATTTATTTAAATTTATTATATGTGCAAATGAAATTGAATAAGTTTTAGTAATAAAGTGAAAAATTATTCGGCAGTTTTATTTCATATAAGTATTAGTAATAAAATAAAACAGATTTTTTTATTGCAATTATTACTTACTAACCATTTTATTCTCTCAAATGTAATTATAATTTATATTTATTTAACTACATTTTTGTATTTAAATCTTACATTCTTATATAGTGTGGAACAGCCAAATGGAATAAATTCGTTAAAGAATAAAGGAGGGGTTGTAGGGTAAAACGCTTGGACCTGTTGATTTTTCTTTTCATACGCATACGCATTTCATGTCATGTGACAGTGGCAAATATCAACTTTCTTATTTTAAATGCAAGCCCCTGTATATTATTTATTTTTTGGATTCAATAGAAAATTCTAGATATAATTCATGTACAATGCCCTACAGCTATCGTCAACTATTTCGGAAATATTAAGATTTTCAGGCTTATTATTAGTAAGCAAAAACCATTCCTTTTTACTGATTTGAGAAAAAAAAAGTTGAGTTTATTTTCGTCAAAACTCATAGCGTTAGCATGTTGTATGCCTGCATGACAGTGGTGATCAGTGTCAGTGCTATTGTCGTTCGAATATCGTTAACTGTAATATCAAAAAAATGGTTCATTTAACAGAAATGCACAAAATAACCATTCTACAAATGATTAGTTATGAAAATAACACAGCGACACAAATGGAAGTTTGTCGCTTATTTCACGAAAATTGTCCAAATTTGTCGCCTGTATTCCAAGGAACAATTAGCAAAATAGAAAAACAGTTTCGCTAGCTTGGCCATTTAAGACAGATAAAAAAAGTAGCTACCAATGGTCTAATTCTGGTCGATAAGCAGCCCCACTATTCAAAGTTAGGCACACATATTTTTTTCCAGTATTAAAGCAACGTAAAATGCATCCCTATAAAATGATGCTGGTTCAGGAGTTCATGGAAGATGATTCAATAGGCCGACGTATTTCTGTGAACAAATGATGGTAAGGCTAGATAACAATGTGATCCAATTAGAAGATGTTTTGTTTTGTGATGAGAGCATATTTACAATTCAGGGTAATGTTAATCTTCAAAATTGCCGCTATTGGTCTAATGAGAATCCTCACTAGATGACAAAGAAACATAAGCAATATCCTGAAAAAGTTAAATCATATCGTACGTCCCCGTTTCATTGATGGCAACTAGAATAGAGAAAAATATTTAGAACTGCTCCAAAATAATATCGTGTCTACTTTGACAAACTTATATCCTGATCCAGTAAGTTCTTGCAAATGCAATATGGTTTCAACAAGATGGAGCTCCGCACCATTACGAAATCAATGTTGGCAGTACATGAACCAAATTTTTCCAAATCGGTCGATTGGGAGGCGGATCGACCGAATGTCCAGCCCGATCTCCTGATTTGACGCCATTTGACTTTTTTGGGGATATGTTAAAAGTACTGTATACAAAACTAAAACGCCTTAATTTAGATGACCTAAAAGACAAATTACACTTGCGGTTAGATCAGTCCCGCCTGAGATTAGAAGACATTTCTATACCAGATTAGCATGTTGGCAAGACGTTCGTGGCGAGCATTTTGAACATTTCCTACATTGAGATTAATGGTTCTTTGTTTTTGTTTTATATTATTAAGAAATAATCAGTATTAGTTATTAGGTTTTTAGTGTGATTTAGCGAATTTGTGAAACAAAATAATTTTCTTTTTCTTATGTTAATTTTTGTAATAAATCTGAATTTCCGAAACAGTTGAAGATAGGTGTACATGAATTATGTCTATGATTTTTGGAGAATCCAAAAAATAAATAATATACAGGGGAGAAGACAACAAAAACGAAAAATAAACTTCGAGATTTACACTTTATTTTGATTGAACGACACGTGTTTCGGCATACAATGCCTTTATCAAGTTTCACAAAACACTAAAACTATTATTCTAAACACACCAATATATGTTTATATATACATTATACTTTACCAAACTAATTATTCAAAGCCATTAAAAAATTTAAAAGCGGAGATGGATTGAGGTCTAACTGGTTATTTAATAGTCTACCTGAGTATTAATATCTGTTAATTTCTAGGGATTCTAATAAATTGATTTTACTGGGATTACTTTTTAAATGTAAAACTTTTATGTTACCGTTAAAATAATGATTATCCTCTCCTAAATGACGGGCATAATTAGATTTATTATCCTGTGTGTAATAACTTCTTTTGTGCTCTCTAATACGGCTATAAAAATTTCTAAATGTCCTACCGATATAGAGCTTGCCGCAGTTAATTCTGTATACCCCGGATTTAAAATTACTGTCTACTCTTGATTTATTATTTTCAATATATTTGCATAAATTATTTGCAGTTTTATAACGAATACTTATGCCTTGTTTTTCTAAATATGATTTAATTTTATTACTTGTTTCGCCTAGGTAGGTTAAAGTTTTGAAGAAATCATAAGGTTTTTTTATCCATGGAATAAATTAAAATCAACGCCTTTTGGAACATTTTCTTTTTTACTAAGTTATCGATTAGCTGGTGTTAAAAACCGTTGTTTACTGATATTTGTTTAATGATGTTTAATTCTTTTTCGAAATTTAACTGCGTCAAAGGTACATTGATTAATCCATGGATCATACTGTAAAATGTAAAATACTCAGATAGACTATTAAATAAGCAGTTAGACCTTAATCCATCTCAGCTTTTAAATCTTCTTAATGGCTCTGTATAATTAGTTTGGCAAAGTATAATGTATATATAAACATATATTGGTGTGTTTAGAATAATAGTTTTACTATTTTGTGAAACTTGATAAAGGCATTGTATGCCGTAACACGTGTCGTTCTATCAAAATAAAGTGTAAATCTTGAAGTTTATTTTTCGTTTTTGTTGTCTTCTCATCATGTATTTACATCAAATATCAGCCACAACAATTCAGTAATATTCAGGGGCTTGCATTTAAAATAGCAAAGTTGGTATTTGCCACTGATACATGACACACCTTATATAATTTTTTCTGTTGTAAAAATGCTCATAAAAAAATACAAAATCGACGCGTCCAAGCGTTTTTTCCAACAGGCTCTCCTTTATTTGTTACCGAATGTATTCCATTTGGCTGTTTCACACTGTATATGAAAAGAAAGTTGAATTTCGTTACTTCACAGGCAAAATTTGTGGAATTTCAAGCACAGGAGATGGTATTATTAATCCAATTATCTATCTTATAAAGTCAGTTTTTTATCAAACAAAACAAAACATTTAGGTTCCTATAAACCGTAGATTACTATAATCAAATATAGGTTTTCATGTTAAGTTTGAAGTGGCAATCATACGGTCGCATAATATTTAATATCCTTCATATGCTATTCAAACATAAGTATTTACACAAAAAAATGGCATGGCGTCTTGTTTATTATGTGTCTAAAGAAATTAGACTAAAATGAAAATGTCTGCAGATTATCTTGACGATATTCACAAATAATTTTCTACGTAATTTCAAAAATGATAAATTTATTGGAGCGCATTTAGTAACTGATATCTACATGCATAAATGTATAGTACCTGTGTGACCGAGCTTCACTCGTAAATTCAAGGTTTTATCATTTTATCATAAATGTACATATATCCAAATAATGGAACATTTGCTATGTAAACTAATTTAAACTCACTAACATAATATATTTTTTTTAGATTTCTTATTTACATGGTGTTACTACAATTCAACTCCCCCCTATATTTCTACCACCTTATATATGCAACTTCTTATGTAAAACCCACCCAAAAAAATTTTTTCTAACATTTTTTTAATCACGCTACAATTCCACTCTATTCCATATTCCAACAACCCTTTTGGGCATTCTATAAACACTTTTGGTTCCAAATTCTTTCATTTATATTCTAACATTTTTGTAAACAATTTGTATATCTATAATTCCGCTCACCCTATATATGCAACTTTTTACAGGCTACCTATTATAAGATATTTTAAATCACATTGTATAACTATAATTTCAAACCACCATATTTTTTAACTACCCTGTATATGCATTTGTTTATGGCCACCTACTGTAATTTTTTTTGAACCACCATGTATAATTATAATTCCAGTACATCCTATATTGCAGCCACCCTGTAACTGTACTGTAACGTAAAAATATTATCTTTTACTGGATAACCTTTCGAATGTTCAATTGGTGCTGTACAGTTAATTCTAAATTCAATCTCAACTAACTTTTTGACTGATGAAGAAATAAATAATTTTCAAAAGCTCTCAAAATATAGTTAAAAGAGTATACTTTTATATATTGGCTGCTTCCCGTTAACATTCTAGAATTTTGCACTTCTATACAGTCGTGATTTCCTTTCTGGTTTATATATATATATATATATATATATATATATATATATATACAAACATTGCTCGTATTATAGTATTAGATACATAAAATGAAAATAACTCCCAAATAAAACGTAGTTTGATTAAATTTTAGACAAAAACCATCCAAAATATGTACTTTTTTATTTGAAGGATATTAAAAAGATAAATTATAGTAAAAAGCCACCTATAACTAAAATGCTGAAAATCATTATAACAAAATACAACTCTACCAAATAATTAACACATTCAATGTTGTTAGGTACCTACCCAGAAAGTAAAAAGTGTAAACATTAAAAGGTGCTCATTCTGTACAAATTAATTACCTACCAATCTAGTATATTTTTGAAGTCGGTGCCAAGCAGATCTAAAATCCTGCATTACGTACGTATCTACTACTTCATCAAACTTGATTGTTGCTTGGCACCGAGTTCAAAAATATACTAGATTGGAAGGTAATTAATTTTTACAGAATGAGCACCTTTTAATGTTTACACTTTTTACTTTCTGGGTACGTACCTAACAACATTGAATGTGTCATTTATTTGCTAGAGTTGTATTTTGTTATAATTCTTTTTAGCATTTTAGTTATAGGAGGAAGTTGGTTATATTTTTCTTTAAAATGTCTTATTTTCAACTTTTCAGTTTTTTTGAACTCAGGTACTTTTCATTATTTATTTTTTATTTTGTATGGGGTAACTTTAATAGACAGGAGCAGGTAACATCGAAACCCCAACATTACACAATGATACATTTTCAATTAAATTGACAGGTAAATGTTTGCTAGCAAAATTTACTAGTATGTGTTGACTTCGTATATAACTCCTTGTGGGCCACCTCATAAATTATTTCATTTTTAAAATTTTATATTATCGCCCTGTGTAACATTAATTTCTCTCCACACTTTATGCAAGTTCTTCTGGGCTATGTAATAAATAATTTTTTGATCACACTGTATAAATAAAATTCAACTCCAGCATATAGTTCAATCATCCTGTATATGATTTGAAGGCGCGAGATGTAAAGACCGACATCTAGCACTAGAGGTTCCGAATTTGGAGCCTTTCCGTGTAATTGCTGTTACCCGTAAGTCTTAGGACAGAATGTCACGATAGAATATTCAGGTTACTTCACCTGTCAGAGATATTGAATACTCTCTTCGAGGTGTCATTCTTTTGTACGTAAGACAATATATATATTGTTTCCGGTTAGGGAACCTTCATCAGTTGCGCTTCCCACAATTGAATGTCCTCTCGAACACTTCTTAATGCATTTGATACATTTCGTTAAATTTGAAGACGCGAGATGTAAAGACCGACAACTAGGATTTTCGGGGAAACTAGCACATAGAGGTTCCGAATCTGGAGCCGTTCCATGTAATTGCTGTTACCCATAATTCCTAGGACACAATTTCACGATAGAATATTCAGGTTATTTCACCTGTCATAGATATTTCTCTTCGAGGTGTCATTCTTTTGTACTAATTCTTGTTTTTTTTTACGGTTTAAAAGCTCGTAAAAAATGTTTTTATGGCGCAAACTTTCAGGACACATTTTATAGTGTAAAGACTAAAACTTTTTTTTGGCAGATAAATTGGGGGCCTCCTACGGACGGTATGAAAAAAAAGTAACATTTTGACCCACATACATTCATTTTTGACTTTATTTTTATATTTTATCACAATAATCCTCTATGAAATGGGATAAGGGGATTATATAAATTTCAATAGCAACTTTAGAGAGATGATATTCAAATGCCAATTTATTGGTTCTTTTATGCAGACCTCAAAAGGGGACTATAAGTTTACCCGCATAATATGCTTGACAATCATTGACCTATTATTGAATAAAATAAAAGTTCATAACAAAAAGTTGAGAGAAAATCTGAAATACTAATATGCAAAAATATAGAGGGAAACTACTAAGATATATAAGAACACAGTATGCACTACTTTTCTTTATACCGGGTTGTCAAGGGTTTTACTTAGTAGATTAATTCTTCGTAGAAATATTTACTAAAACTATAATCCTGATCACAACCCAGGACCAAATCCAGAACCCAACCCAGACCCAAATACTGGACCAAACCCAGATCCAAACCCAGGACCAAATCCAGGACCAAACCCACAGCCAAGCCCACAACCAAATCCACAGCCAAACCCTCAACCACACCCAACACCAACACAAAGATCTTTGGGTTCGCTATTGGGCTCAACTCCCCAACCAGGACCACAACCAAATCCTGGACCAGAACCAGGACCAAATCCAGGACCAGAACCAGAAACAAATCCTGATCCCAACCCAGGACCAAACCCTGGACCAAACCCAGACCCAAATCCAGGACCAAACCCAAGACCTAACCCAGATCCAAACCCAGGACCAAACCCACAGCCAAGCCCACAACCAAATCCACAGCCAAACCCTCAACCAAACCCAACATCAACACAAAAATCTTTGGGATCGCTATTCGGCTCAACCCCTCAACCAGGACCACAACCAAATCCTGGACCAGAACTAGGACCAAACCCAGGACCAGAACCAGGACTAAATCCAGGACCAGAACCAGTACCAAATCCAGGACCAGAACCAGGACCAAATCCTGATCCCAACCCAGGACCAAACCCTGAACCAAACGCAGACCCAAATCCAGGACCAAACCAAGGACCTAACCCAGATCCAAATCCAGGACCAAACCCAAACCCAAAATCTGAAATACTAATATGCAAAAATATAGAGGGAAACTACTAAGATATATAAGAACACAGTTTTTAAATGATTTTTGATAATTGACAGTATGCACTACTTTTCTTTATACCGGGTTGTCAAAAGTTTTACTTAGTAGATTAAGTATTCGTAGAAATATTTACTAAAACTATAGAAATAAATTTCCGGAATTCAAAACATAACAGGAAGCAAACACATTAAAAGAAAAATTTATCGAAAGTGTAGGATTATCAATTTAACTAACTAAGCCTTATAGGTTGAAAGCGGATTGATATCTTACGAACTAAAAACTTTCTATTTTGGTTTATTGTACTAAACATTTATTTCGCTATAATATTTTTAAATTTTGTTTATCTAAGTAACAATTTTACCATTTTTACAAGCTTTGAAAGTCTCACATCCTTAGAATGTTTCAGTTTCACTTTCACTTCACATATAATAGTTTACATAAATGTCAAAACTTAACACTAAATGTCATAAGAACACAACTATTTTCATTTATTTTTATTTGAAGAAATTTTAAGAATCTAATATTTGTGATGGAATTTTCTTGCGTAATTATCATACAAATTTTCAATATCAAATATACAATTTAATACCATTTAAAATAGAACCACTTGAAGATACCGATCTCGAATAACTCACATATTTTAGTATACTTTGTCAAATTATCTTGTCATTTGATGAGAATTCGAGTGTCTTAATTTCATATAAATACTATGCAGTTTACAGAGGAAATCATTCCACAGTTGTTTTAGTTATTGATGAGAACAACAACAACAATGAGAATACTGCTTCTAGCCTTCGTTGGGCTATTGGGAAGCTCTCTAGCTTACCCTTCTAACTTCAGACGTTTGACAGATGAGTAAGTGCTATTAATATATTTATTCTTTACTATTGTTATTTACATAGGTTGACATCATCAGTTGCCATTTGTTTTAATAACAGTTATTTATTTGTTTCTAATTAACTTTGCTGTTTAAACTTATATATCGTTAGATTTAATTTTGATATGTAATTTGCATAATGTTTTTTTTTTTTAAATTGTGATATCTTGGTCTATTGTGTATTGTTTAAATTCAGGAACAGTAGCTTAAAAACAATTTCGATCTTGGAATAGGGCTTAGCTAATACGCAGCTCACAAATTAACAAATATTAAGTCAGTCAAACATTTTGTTACTGATAAAATGCCCATACTCACTTAATTCATTTCTAAATGAGACTGTTTGAAAATAAAACTATGAAATAATATGGATAAAAATTATAGGCAGTATTAAAATTGAATGTTTTTATGAAATTGTTAAGGGACAAGTACACAGATCTTATTATTTTAGACAATATTTCGGACTACAACAACTATTCTTTGACGTAAGAACGAGCCCACAGCCTGGACCACAGCCAAATCCTGGACCAGAACCAGGACCGAACCCAGGACCAAATCCAGGACCAAACCCAGAACCAAACCCAGGACCAAATCCTGGACCAGAACCGGGACCAAATCCAGGACCAGAGCCAGGGCCAAACCCAGATCCAAATCCAGGACCAAACCCTGGACCAAACCCAGATCCAAATCCAGGACCAAACCCAGGACCAAATCCTGATCCAAACCCTGGACCCAACCCAGGACCAAACCCACAGCCAAGTCCACAACCAAACCCACAGCCAAGCATACCACCAACACCACCAACGCAAAGATCTTTGGGATCTTTACTGGGTTCAACTCCACAACCAGGACCACAGCCAAATCCTGGACCAGAACCAGGTCCAAACCCAGGACCAGAACCAGGACCAAATCCAGGACCAGAACCAGGACCAAATCCAGGACCAGAACCAGGACCAAACCCAGGACCAAATCCTGACCCCAACCCAGGACCAAACCCGGGACCAAACCCAGATCCAAATCCAGGACCAAACCCAGGACCAAACCCAGATCCAAATCCAGGACCAAACCCAGGACCAAACCCTCAACCAAGTCCACAACCAAATCCACAACCAAGCCCACAGCCAAACCCACAACCCACACAAAGATCTTTGGGATCCCTACTAGGTTCAACTCCACAACCAGGACCACAGCCAAATCCAGGACCAGAACCAGGACCAAACCCAGGACCGAATCCAGGACCAGAACCAGGACCAAATCCAGGGCCAGAACCAGGACCAAATCCAGGACCAGAACCGGGACCAAACCCAGAACCAAATCCTGACCCCAACCCAGGACCAAATCCAGACCCAAATCCAGGGCCAAACCCAGGGCCAAACCCAGATCCAAACCCAGGACCAAACCCTCAACCAAGCCCACAACCAAATCCACAGCCAAACCCACAGCCAAACCCACAACCAACACAAAGATCTTTGGGATCCCTACTAGGTTCAACTCCACAACCAGGACCACAGCCAAACCCTGGACCAGAACCAGGACCAAACCCAGGACCAAATCCAGGACCAGAACCAGGACCAAATCCAGGACCAGAACCAGGACCTAATCCAGGTCCAGAACCAGGACCAAATCCTGATCCCAACCCAGAACCAAACCCTGGACCAAACCCAGACCCAAATCCAGGACCAAACCCAGGACCTAACCCAGATCCAAATCCAGGACCAAACCCAGGACCAAACCCACAGCCAAGCCCACAACCAAATCCACAGCCAAGCCCACAGCCAAACCCTCAGCCAAACCCGCAACCAACACAAAGATCTTTGGGATCGCTATTGGGCTCAACTCCCCAACCAGGACCACAACCAAATCCTGGACCAGAACCAGGACCAAACCCAGGACCAAATCCCGGACCAGAACCAGGACCAAATCCAGGACCAGAACCAGGACCAAATCCAGGACCAGAACCAGGACCAAATCCTGATCCCAACCCAGGACCAAACCCTGGACCAAACCCAGACCCAAATCCAGGACCAAACCCAGGACCTAACCCAGATCCAAATCCAGGACCAAACCCAGGACCAAACCCACAGCCAAGCCCTCAACCAAATCCACAGCCAAGCCCACAGCCAAACCCGCAACCAACACAAAGATCTTTGGGATCGCTATTGGGCTCAACTCCTCAACCAGGACCACAACCAAATCCTGGACCAGAACCAGGACCAAACCCAGGACCAAATCCCGGACCAGAACCAGGACCAAATCCAGGACCAGAACCAGGACCAAATCCAGGACCTGAACCAGGACCAAATCCTGATCCAAACCCAGGACCAAACCCTGGACCAAACCCAGACCCAAATCCAGGACCAAACCCAGGACCTAACCCAGATCCAAATCCAGGACCAAACCCAGGCCCAAACCCACAGCCAAGCCCACAACCAAATCCACAGCCAAACCCACAACCAACTCAAAGATTTTTTTTCGCTTTATATTAGATTAGTATGTAATATTAATGTATGAATAAATGTGTTATTTATGATTTCACATAAAACTTTGTTATTTCTGAGAATGAATGTTGTTTCCCATCTCTTCCGAGTCGTATGTTATCGTGCCATCCAATTACAGGGCGACCTTTACCTCTTTTTTCTCCCCATGGCAAACACTCAGTTGTTTGTCGTGTCCATTGCTATTTCCTATTCGAGCTATGTGTCCTGCCAGTCTCTACTTTGCTTTAATAAATAATTATTTCACTAGCATTTCCATTCCTGTTTGTCATGTTATCTACTTTACTGTTTTTGGCGTATTACACAATATACCAATGTTCATATTGCTTTGAATGATTGCAGTTTCTTCATGCATTGTGGAGTTAATATAAATGTTTCTGTGGCGTAAAGAAGAATAGGGATAACACACTCTCTTAGGCTTTTCCTTTCATCTTGATAGAATATCCTGTTTCTTAATACATTTTTAATTTATCAGAAGCACACTAAGTCTTCTGATTTTTCCATCCAAGTCCATCGTTTGAAATTCTTTATCTGCCTTACTATTTATCCCTGATAACCCAAAGTTTATATCGGTTGCTTTCTCTGATTTTACACATTATTATAGTTTTGTCTTAATCATGTTGTTTGTGAATCCTATGTCTTCATATGTTTGTTTCAGATCATTTAGAACTTTTGGTATGTCTGTTAGATTACCTGCGAGAAAGACTTTATCGGCATACCTGGGGTTGTTAAATCTTTCTCCGTTTACATATATTTTCCGGTTCTTCCAGTTCAACTTCCTAAAAATATCTTTCATAGTGAATATTATTGGGATATTTTGCCTCCCTGTTTTATACCTCTTTTAACTCTTATAATTCGTGTATCTTTACACCTTATTGTGCTGGTTGCTGTTCTTTATAAGTTGTATATAGCTCGAATTTATTCTACAATTTTGCCTAAGTTGGTAGAGAGTAAAAGGCTTTTTAAGCAGGGAACGCGGTCCCGGTCCCATCGCTTCGCGGACCATGCTAATCGCGACCGCTCCGATTTAGTTTCTTCCTATGTTTTATAATGTACTCTCGGGCTATGCTCGCCCACATCGCATTCTTCTCTGATCTTTTCCAAAGAATCTCGAGAGACTGCGATCAGCTCAGCCCAGAACCGACCCCGATGCAACGCGACCGCGACCGCCTAATGCGTTCCCTCCTTTATAGTGAACAAAGGCAAGGTTATACTCCTTAGTAGTTTATCTAAAGTGGCGAAGGGTTTGGACATGTATAATGGTGCTATAGCTTTCTCTTCGGTTAGGTACTGTCAAATTTATTTGTAATTTGTTAGTACCCAGCCCTATGTTTATTAGTATAAAGCTAAGATTTTAAAATGGGAAAATCTTGCTGAAATCAGATGTTCCTAATGGTAATGGTTGAACTTAGAATTTAATGTGACAATATAATTCAATAACGTGCAATAAATAATTACAATATTGTTAAAGTACTTTAATAATTGCTAGAATCGCATGTGGTCGAAATTTGACCAATTGTATCAGTGTTGAAATTCAAAATTCTCAATTTAATATGAAAAGAGATAGTGGAAGTGGAAATTAATCACAAAAATGTGCTTACCACGAACTTTCTTATAATTAAATAATGCAGCTTTTAAACGGTACAATAATATATAAAATAGAATAAAGGTAAATGACAATAATTCCATGTGAAAATATTGAATAGTTATGAAGTAGAAATCGCATATGTAGAAATTACAAAATAATCTGTTTTAATTTATTACTCATACTTATTCAAGTTCCATATGTACATTTAATAAATAGTACATGGGTGACCCAACTTTACTCGTAAATTCAAGGATTCATTAAAAAATTTGGTACATATATCCATATAATCGGACAATTCTTTAACGTTTTTTAAGCTACTCATTATAATAATTACACTTCATATTAAATTTCCACCACCGTTTATATATAACTGCTAATGGACTTCCCAATTAAAAATGTTTGCTAACATTTTTCTAACCACACTATGAAACTATAGTAATTCTACTCTGGACGATATTTTAATCACCCTGTACATACAACTGCTCATGGACCACGCATCATATTTTTTTAAGCCGGTAAAACTATAATTCCCCTTCAACCATTCTATATATGCGACTGCCTATGAGCCACCATATTTACTCTTCTTGTTTGTAAAATTTTTAAACTATCCTCTATAACTATATTTCAATCATCATATACCATTTCCTTTTTTGTAATTACCCTGTATAACTATAAGTCCTCTCACAGTATATTGCTTCTATCCTATATATGCCACTGATTGTGGGATACGAAATGTTGCATTTTTTAAATCACACTGTATTACTATAATTCTTCTCCAGTATATTTGCAACATATCTATGTATGTATCCCTATATAATATTTTTTGCAGCACCCTGTTTAACTACTGTGCTCTATATCCAAGTAGCCTGTAAATGTAAACGCTAATAGGCTATCCTATATAATTTTTTTTTCTAACCACCCTGTTTAACTATAATTGCACTCTACTCAATATTCTAAACAGTCTGAACGTGCTACTGGGCCATCCAATAAAACATTTGGTTTCTATCATATCTAGAATCACCCTGTATAATTGTAATCTACATCGCATTATATCTCAGTCTATTGTATAAGCATAATATGTAACGACCTTGAAGATAACTTTATTGTGAGCCTCAAATTAATATGAAAACACATAACTGTTTACCCATCCAAAAATGGCCTAACCAACACTTTTTAGTTTAAAATCTTGAAAGGTTCCGCTATAAAAATGGAATTCTAGAAAAACAGTAATGAAATTTTTGTAAGATCCTACACATCAGTTTACATTGAAAGAATTTTTCATAGCAGTTTTATTCTCAAGTAGGTCACCAAATCACCCTGTATTGAACAAAGCTGTCATAATTGTAACAGTCTCATTATTTCTCGTTAATACGATTTTTCTCGAGCAATCGATTTGTAGATGCCAAAACCCCAAAATGGAATTTCGACAAAATGATAAAATAAACAAACATTATATGTATTATGTTATTAGATAAATAAGTAAAAATATATTTGCAGCATATATATCACATCTCGTTAAAAGAACATGAAACAAATTTTGAATGACTGCTATATTAGATATCTTAAAATTTATTTAAAAGATTGCCTTTGAACTCAGTAATGGATACAACAAAATATTAATAAATTGTTATTAGATTTGTGATAAATTCATTCCTGAAGAAATGTTTATACTTAACCTTGTCAGGATCAGAAATAAAATTTATCAATTAGCTTTAGAATCTCTAAATAGTTATTATAGTTACGTAAAACTTTGCATGTGAATTCTTCTGTTAGGGTTAAGGTAGTTGTTCATAGTGGGCGCCAACTTACTTGGTTTTTATCAATAATTTATATTTAATTTACGTATTTTAAAATAAATAAATAAAAATTCTTTATATATCTGTACATCTACGGCACCTTACCTTTCGAATGGTATACCCTTCATTACCCTAATTTCAAAATGAAGGGCGTAAAAGAGGAGTGCGTTTTGCTCTTTGCGTATTAATACACTAGTTTACAGTGTATCTGTTGCTGAGAAAATTTCAACTGTTGTTGACTATACATGACATGCTGTATTCAAATATGTAAGTGGAATTTATCGATCAGCTCTAGTTTTTGAGTATCAGACATCTACGATCAGAAAAAAATAGACCAATTTATTATGGAAAATTTTATTGAAAAATCACACATATACATCAAATATTTAACGAAAGTTAATCATTTAGTTCTAATCTCCTGTTATGTGTAGACTTAGAAAAATGGCGTATTAGTGACCAACAATAGTCAGACATCATATTTATTTCCAAAAACCGTGATAACGCTCTTCAATTGTACGTAAATCTTGATGCATACGTTCTTCTTGCTCCTCACTCATATCTCCGAAATTCTCAGAGAATCTGTCCAAGTGACTGAAGAGAAAATGTAGCTTTAAGCTCATATTACAACCTAACTTTTTTAATTGCAAAAGAAGATCTTCCACAAGTTCAATATAATTTTCAGATTTTCTATTACCTAAAAAGTTTTGCATGACAGACATGAAAGCTTTCGAAGTCTTTAATTCAAGGTTATTCATAGAGTTTTGAAATTGAGTGTCTTTTGTAAGTTGTCTAATTTGGGGGCCGTCAAATATACCTGCTTTAAGTTTTTCCATAGTAAGCTGAGGAAATTTATGACAAAGATAGGAAAAGCACTTTCCATTCACATCTAAAGCTTTTACAAACTGTTTCATGATCCCTAGTTTTATATGTAGTGGTGGCAGAATGATTTTTTCACGGGATACAAGTGACTCTTTGACAATATTTTGTTTTCCAGGTATCATATTTTCTCTTAGCGGCCACTGTTTTCTTACCCGATGTTCGCTTTTTGCTCCACTGTCCCAAAGACATATAAAACAGGGAAACTTAGTGTAACCAGTTTGTTGTCCAAGGACAACGTTTACCATTTTTAAATCTACACATATTTACCACTTGTGATCATTGTAATTTATTTTATTCAAAACTAATGAGATTTTACAATATTCTTCTTTTAACTTTGCACTGTGAGCAATTGGTACTCCAGCGTATTTATTTCCATTATGTAAGAGAATACCTTTGAGGCTACGAATCGAACTGTCAATGAATAAACGCCAATTGCTTGGTTCATATTGTTTCAATCCCATCGTTCTCAATAAGTTTTTAATGTCTGAGCAAAAAACGATATTATCTTCTTCAGAAAAGTAAATCCGTAATTCTTTATCTCTTTCACGATAAAAAATTTGGAGGAGAGAAAACCCAATGAACAGACAAAATAATTCTGAAGCTTGTTTAGAAAGATTCAAATCTCTTATCCAGTTCGTTTTGTGAAAAACTGGACGTTGAACGCTAGTATCACTTGGGTATTGCCATTTAAATAGATTTTTAGCATAATAACAGTCATCAGGATGATTTTGTGGTTTTCGCCAAATGGTTGGTATTTGGAATTTAAAAGTACTTCTTTTACCACCGTTCCACAATCTTAAATATTCAACACATGATTTACAAACACAATTAGGTGCCCAAGACTTCTCATTTTTATCCAACAATATTCCAAAATATAGAAAGTAGGTATTTTTTACAAATTCCGATATATCTCTTCGGCAATTATGCAGCACGTATTTTCCAAATATGTAGCAAAAATGATTTGGATTCTTTATACAACTTTTTTTGAAGCACTCATGTTGCAGGAACTTTAGAAATTAATAATAGCAAAATGAAACACGCACATTAATAATAAACAAAAACACATGAATGATAAAATTTAACAATTAAGTCCCTCAAGCTGTACAAAAATTTTTGAGGTTAGATTTAACAATAACGCGGTACAAATAAACAAGAACCGTCATGAAGTTCGCGGCAACAGACAAAAATTAAAATTTTGTAAACTAGTGTAATAGTATGATATTCAATAGCCATATCTTTTTGGAAAACATTCTCTGTATATTCCGTGATATAATCGCCAATCTGTTATAGCAAAGCTTTTTCGGTAATATCATGACTTCTCACCGCTTTATATCATTTCCACATATCTGGAGTTTAATATTTTGTCATCCCTCTGACAAAATGTTAATTTGCAGGAAACACAAGAACAAAGGGCCCCCAAAACGTCGGATCGTTTTCAATGCAATTTACGGGAGAACTCCTGAATGCTGGGTGGCATGGAATATATTCGTAATATCGTTGTAGTCTGAGTGTATGTGTAGCTTAGTTTCGAGAACAAAACGACTTAAATTACATTTCACACGCACAGAGAAGGGATAATTAGTGTGTTTAATTTCTACGGATGATAATAAGGTTTGAAGTCGACGTTGATGCCTCACTTTAAACAGATAAGGTTAACATTTTATGTGCAACAATTACTTTTTGGATTGTATACTTACTTCAATTTAGAGGAGACCTGTTCTATGAAACAATTGAAACCGAAAATATAAAGGGTTTCCTGTAACTAGAGTTTGTAGGTAAATATTGACTGCTGGCAACACTGCCAGCAGAAATAAAAAATTTAAAAGTACATTTTAAAACAAGAGTAAAATTATCTTTTAAAACACGCCTTTTATTCTTTTGAGGAGTACTTAGGAAGTGATTTCAATGTACAGATTTTTAATGTGTTTGCCTCTATAATGTACATTGTTGTCAATATATTAATAAATAGGACATTTTCTTTTCTTACGATTTTAATAACATTTAATATATACTTTTGTATAAATATTTAATACATTCCATACTTGTGTACCTTTGACTTGTAAAAACACAGAGTTATTAATACTTTACCAATAAACTAAACTAAACTAAACTAAATTATAGGCTGATAGGATTTGTATCATGGACCGTTAGGCAGTGCAAAAATCAAAAAAGCGGCAATCAATTGAAAGTGAATGCTGGAAGCGAAAGCTTCTTATCTCTCATTATCTCACTATCTTTGTCTTTCTTACATGCATTGGAGAAGATATAAATTTCAGGTGAATAAAAATAGATGCCACTATTTTGTTACGATTCAACTATTAATTGTAATGTGTAATTTAGTACTCTCTTCGAAGTGTCATTCTTTTGTATGCAAGACAATAAATATAATATATATATTGTTTCTGGTTAGGGAACCTTCATCAGTTGCGTTTCCTACAATTGAATGTCCTCTCGAACAATTCTTTATGTATTTGATACATATCGTTAAATTTGAAGACGCGAGATGTAAAGAGCGACATCTATGATTTTCGGGGAAACTAGCACATAGAGGTTCCGAATCTGGAGCCGTTCCATGTACTTGCTGTTACCCGTAACTCCTAGACTAGAATGTCACGACGACATTCTAGCCTAGGAGTTAGTATTTAAATATAATTGCAAAGGAACATATCACGTGTCAGTTAATTTTTAATTAAAATATAAAATTTGTTGAAATGTATTGAAACCTACTTTACCTATTAAATATTCTGTCAAGATTATAAGGGGGCGATTTTAAATATAACAGCTTAAATTATGGGAACATTATTTACGTAGACAGTTTTTAAATGTTAAAGCAGCTTCTGACTATTATTTTGGATTTGAAATAGCACGCCAAAAATTTTTAGAGTCTCATTGATATATGAAAAAAGGCAAAACCGTTGACTTAACATTAATATCACTCTCTCTTTCTGTACCAGCTCCATTCTGGTCACTTGTTGAACTTGGTATTTAATGCTTTCAGCTAGACACTTTTTTAGTTTAATCAGCATAGAAGTATGTCATCCTTGTCTGGGTAAATAAGCTAGAGCGAACCCGACAACCAGTTCTCTTCTTCTTTTTTTTTGAGATTTCCTGGTTAAACATGATGAATACAAATGCTAAAAACCAGAAATATCGGTACACTGGACTTTATTTGCCAGCTAAATTTGGAGAGCATAAGCAGAGCTAAAAGCGAATGCAACTCTAAACAGAAGCATTATTTTGAAGAGTCTAGTGTTCCGCCTGATTGTATAAACCCAATAGTCGATCCAGTTTTTAAAAAGGGTGGCAGGTTAGTATCGTCAAGTTAGTTTAACTTGTCTTTCTTGAAAATGCTCAGAGAAACCAATTGTTTAGGGATTTAACTGATTATTTCATTACTAATAGGATTTTAAGTGAGAGGCAACACGGTTTTATACTGAAGCGTTCAATAATAACTAACGTAATATACTGTGTTAATGCGTGGACCAAAGCTGCGGACAATTCTGAACCAGTTGATGTGATTTATCTAGACTTTAGAAGAGCTTTTGATCAAGTCCCTCACAACCAGTTGTTATATAAACTTGAACAATATGGTGTTCGGGTTTGGACTGGATTAAAGACTTTTTAACGTTTCATCGCTTCGCGTTCGGGTGCTCGGTGAACTCACTGAATCTTAGGAAGTAATAAGTGGTGTTCCTCATGGTTCAGACTCGGGCCTTTGCTGTTTAACGTGTTTGTCGCTGACCTGGCTTTGCTGTTTGGTTCCGATGCAGTGCTGCATGCAGACGACACCATTTTTCTCGGGAATCCATTAGCCACTGATAGCCAGCTAAGTAGTGATATTGCTAAGTTAGCATAGTGGTGCAGTGATTGGTGTCTTCACTTGAACTCCGACAAGTGTTCGGTATTGCACATTGGTTTCAACAAGCCAGACAATCATTATTTAATTAATAACACTCGAATAGTCCCCTGAAAGAGACTTTGGATGAATTATTTCACGATTTGAAATGGTCTGCCCATATTTCTAATTTAAACATCTCCTTATGGTTGTTGCAATTTCTTTGGCACTGAGTTTACAATATAAAAAATAATTACAGTTTAAAAAAACTAAAAAATACGTTTTAATAGCAAATCGAATTAAAAACCAAAAAATAATTTTCAATTATAAACAGTTTATATTGCAACACTAGAAACTCGAAAAATCAATCATGAATAATTACCTCAAAATAAAAATGTAATAAAACTCGGTTCCATACTCCTCTAATAATAATAGAACACTTCTTAGAAGTCAGACGGAATTTCTTAAAATTCCTATGATTCCAGGTTTAAGTAATGACCTTATTCGTCTTATGGAATTACAAAATAATAATAAAATAATTGTCACTTATACTAATAAAACAGTAGGTAATTTATGCACACGTACTAAAAATATAATCCCAATCGAGGATCAATTCAATTTTGTATACCAACTCAATTGCCTTAACGGTGATAGAAACTATATTGGGGAAACTAAACAAAAATTGTCCAAACGTATTTATCAACATAAATAAGATTGCCGAAATTCCAACTTGTTTAAAGAAGTTAGAACGGCATTGGCTCACCACCATTTTACAACTGTTCTTAATTTTTGTATTGTATGTTGTTTAGAGCCTAACACACGGAAAAGAAAAATATTAGAAATGGTTTACATTAATAAAATCAAATATAAAGCCGTTAATTTCAAAACGGACACAAACAACTTGAGTTCAATATATAGCAAGCTCATTAGTTAACAAAAGTTTTCCTATTATTTTGGATCCTAAGTTATATAATTCTTATTTAATAAATAAATAAATAATTTATTAAATAAATATAATATACTATTCGATGGATCTCTCCCCTGTTGGTATTAACTGTAATCATCAGATATGCAATACAAAGTTTTATTATAAATAACAGAGACCTCTCATTAATAATGATTCAGTACAATAAATCAACAACAGATGGCCAATTTAATTGTCTGTCGAATTAAATATATATGTAAAAAAATTGTCAAATAAAATAGAAATCGTGGTATGGCTTGATAACAGTTTGACCCGTTCTTTTTAAAATAAGGATCCAAATTATTATATTTGAAATTGTTTATTCGCCTAACAGATTCAACATTTTTAGTATGCGTCGTTTATACGTTTTTGTAAATGCCAGTGATGGTTTATTATTTTTTCAACCCGGTAAACAATAACAAATACAAGGTAATGTGCAAATATATTTATTTTTCCTTTCTCTTTGTTGTATTTTGAATATTCTGTTATGTTGAATGTCCTGGCAAGTATGTCATTGTCCAATCAAACTTATATCTCATTGACTTAATTAGGATATTGGTTATACCACATACTTATTTTTCAATTTTGTGTTTAATAATTTCCTTTGTACTTGTGATCTAACTTATTAATATATAATTTTATTGTTTTACTTAGTAATGACTTATGCATAGTTTTACATTTTTATATATTATTTTAACTTTTATGTAATTTGTGTACACATTTTCCTGGATGTTTTTAGCCCTGATGAAGCTTTGAATATAACAGAGCGAAACGTTGGCAAGCGTTTAACAACCTGTTTATTTTGATTGTCCTATTTCGACTAGTCTTCTTGGCTTACTGACGCTAAGGACACTAAGATTTATCTGGAATAAAATTTAAGTTATTAACAGAAAAATTCGATTCATAGTAAAAAGCGTGGGGTGTTTGAAATATTAAATTTTACAATTATTCTATTGGCAACTATTTATAAGAGGAGAGTTATGCACCCCTCGCTTTTTACTCTATATCGAATTTTTCTGTTAATAACTTAAATTTTATTATACTTTATAATTAATCATGATTAATTTTTCGACTTTCTACAGCTGTAATATAAACTGTTCATAATTAAAGATTATTTTCTGATTTTTAGTTCGATTTGCTATGAAAGTTTTTAGTCTCATGATATCTTTAGTTTTATACTTAACAAGTTTACTTCATGTTTGCGTAACCTTTCCATTTTATTACCTCAAGTCCTACTCCTGCCAACTAAATGGCAAACACAGCGTTAGTAGAGGAATTTGGCATTTAAGCAAGAACAGTTACAAAAATATAACAAACAGGAAAATTTAACTTCAAGAATTGTTTTGTCATCGGCCCTTGATAAGTCTGCAAATTTCCAAGTTAATTAGACTTTTTTAGGTAGTGAAAATTACTTTGAAAGTTTGAGTTACATACATACATACACGTCAACCCAATAATGGCGTATTAATTAAAAATGGAAATCTTGTGGATTATTTCACTCCGGATTTTTGCCTCTGTCACATCACAGCAATTTTCTCCTAAACTACTGGACGGAAGAGGTTGAAATTTGGCATCAATGTATAGTTTGGTAACCCGATCAGGAGTGCATAACCTAAAAGAAGAAATTTTCATTTTCGGGGTACTTCTGCGGTAAAAACTAAAAAAATATCGACCGTTCTCCCCCCTGATCTCCGAAACTACTGAGACTAAAATTTAAAAAAATAGGAAATATAGATCGTTGCGCGAACTTTTCAAGAAAAATAAGGAGAAATTATTAATATTAATTTTGGGGGGCAAATTATAGAATTAAATGAAAATTTAAAAATATTTTTTTTTCAAACGCATCATGTAATATATCAAATGAAAGGTCCCATTCAGAGAACCACAAATATATTTTTTTCATATTTAAGAAAAAATAATTAAAAAGACATTAACGAAAATATACCAAAATTTAACCCCCGCCTTATCTTCGAAACTATAAAACGTAAAGTTTTGAAAAAAAATAGCGGTATAGGGTCTGACCTGAAGTTTCCTGGAAAAATAAGGAGAAACCTCTACTTTTAATTTTGGGGGGCAAATTACAGAATTAAATGGAAAATATAAAATTAAAATTGTTTCTAACCCAACATGTTATATATCAAATGAAAGGACTCATTATGACGAAAACAAATATATTTTTTCCATATTTTTAAAATAAATTATTTAAAAGATATTAACAAAAAATAAAAAAATTACCCATTCCCCCCTTATCTCCGAAACCATACGCTGTACCTGCATTTTGAAAAAAAATGCAGGTATGGCGCCTCACCTGAACTTTACTGGAAAAATAAGCCCATTCCCCCCTTTATTGCCTAAACTATAAGACCCAAATTTTTTGTTTACAGGAAAAATACGAAGAAATCTCTAATATTAATATTGGAGGCCAAATTTTAGAATTAAATGGAAAATAAAAAAATATTTTTTAACGCATCATGCAATACATCAAATGAAAGGGTTTATTATTAGGAATACAAATACACATTTTTCATATTTTTAAAATTAATTGTTTACAAGATATTAACATAAAGATATAAAAAACTCTCATTTCTCGCTTTGTTTTCGAAACCATACTACCTAAAATTTTGACAATAATTAGAGGTACTGGTGCTCACTTGCATTTATAAGAAAAATTAGTAGAAAACTCCCACAGTAATTGTAGGAACAAATTATACAATTAAGTGGAAAATAAAAATTCAATTTTCAAACGCATCATATCAGATAAAAGGCTCATTATGTGAATTACAAATATATCATATTTTTAAATCATTTGTTTAAAAGTTATTAACAAAAATATTAAACATCGACTTAATTCCCACTTTAGAAACTACACTATTAAAATTTTGAAATATATGTTTTATTTGTATTTTTAAATAATTTGAATAATAGATTTAATAATATATAATTTAAAACTTGACCTATTTTGCCCTATATCTTCCAATCTACATAGCCTCAAAATTCAGACAGTAGATTATAAAAGACTTCCCTGAAAGTTTATTAGTAAAATAAAAGTCTAATGTTAATTTTTGGGGGCCAAATTAGAAAATTAAATACATATGTATTCTTATAAAAATCAAGCGAATCCTGAAGTAGCTGAAATAAAAAGTCTATGTGTGGAAAATGAAAGTGTATATTTTTTATAAATTCAAAACGCTTCCTTTAAAAGATATTAGGGCAAATATAAGAAAATGCACTCATTCCCTGCTTGTCTGAAACTGGAATATTAGAATCTTGAAGGTGGTACGGAACCCTAAGTATGCGAGTCCAACTCGCACTTGACCATATTATTTTTTACCAAGGAGTATGTATACAAATCTCCTCACAGTATCCAACCATGTGCAATGCGAGAAATTGGTGGGTAAGTCGTATATTTGATTGCGGAAATAGTACACCGAAATACGCAAGAATTAGTAAAAATTATTAAAGAACTTTTTCATTGTCGGCATGTGTTATCAATCCATTTTTTATTTATATTGTCTACGAATCATTTTTTTCCTAGAAAATTATTATTAATACTTATTTACAAATATAAAGCAGTTAAAATTTTCTGTTAACCATATTACAAATATTCTCATACTTTAGATAAATTTAGAAATGAAACAAATAATTAATGTACAGCTTCCTTGAAACAGTAATAAAGCAAAATCCAGACGTTCAAAACTCTTACTCTTTGAGAATTCAATACTCTACCCACATTAAAAACACATAAATAACACCCTTTTCGTGGAATATATCATCCACAAAGAACACAAGTAACATACAGACACCAGCTTTTATGACAGTTTGAAACAAATTTCTGGAACAAGGAACAAAAGAAAGATGCACACATTTACACATGCCATCATGCTTTTATGAGCGCTTAAATTTCGTCCCTTTCAACTGGAAGTACGTCAAACGTCTCGCCCATCAGTCACAACTTCATAAAATCAAACCCACTGACGTTCTATTTAAATGAGTATTTTGCTTTTCTGAGTTTTGTGATGAAAGTAATCAGTTTTAATAGAAAAAATTTAGTTTGAGTTATTTGAATACAATTTGATCCTTGACATCAAAAAACATATTTGTACGGGAGGTAAGGCAGGGAAGCGTTCTGTGCCCAACACTTTTAAATATACAGTGTGGAACAGTCAAATTAAATAAGGAGGGCTTGTAGTGAAAAAACGCTTGGACAGTTCGATTTGTATTTTTTCAACAAAAAAAAATATATGGGGTGTGTTATGTGACAGTGGCCAATACCAACTTGTTTTGTCTAAGTACTTCTTGGGAAATAACACCACAGTTTAAAGAAAATTGCTGTATATCCCAAACGTTTCGGGGCTATGTCAGACCCCGTTGTCAATGGTTAAGAAACTATGGATAAAAAAGTCACAATTCTAAGATGTAAATTACAATATTTGACAATGTGTATTATTTGATTTCTGACGTAACTAAGAGAATTTTATTTGTAATATATAGGGTAGCACAGAAACTTCTAAAGATCATATAATCATAGAGTTCCTTTCAAATTGGAAGAATTTGAAAGGGAGATCTTCAGAATTTTATGTGGCTCTCCTAGGTGCGACTTTGTTATAAGATTTTTTTATCAATTAATATTGTAGTGGTTTTTTGATTTTTATAAATTTACCAAAAAACAAACTGTTTGATGGGATCAAAAATCGATGATTAATAAGGTAAAAATGCCTTGAATATGTGTACACACTTTTAGTAGTGTCAAAATAAAGTGTATTTTTGCTTTTGTGTTTCTCAGCAAGGATTTACCTTAAGTATCAGCCACAACAATCCAATATAATAAAATCTAAGGTTCAACAAGAAGACAAACTAAATATGTATTCAGCTCTAAAATCTATAAAGTATGGTCAATACTATTATACGGAGTAGAAGCATGAATATTAAAAACTATTAGTATGAACCATATAGAAGCATCTGAAATTTGGTCATAAGATTTCTATTTCTATGGCCAGCGCACACGACTACTCGTAATGAGAAAGTTTTGTGAAGAGAACGCAAAGATCGAAAACTGCTCCACGAAAAACTGCTTACGTTGAGCACCCTCTAAGAAATGGGAAATATTTCCTGCTGCAGCTTTTAATCCAAGAAATATTTTAGGGGAAAAGGTGGGAAAAAAGAATCCTGGATGCGGAATATCGGGTACTAGACTGACTTAAATTTTGAAAACTTTATTAGAAGAAGAAGATTTGAAGTCGTATGAGGTTAACAGACATAATAATTGTCATTGAGAGAGGAGTGGGTATATAATATTAATAACAATAAATGTATCCCTAACAACAATAATATAGATATTAAACAGGCTGAAAAAATAGCCAAATGCAGGGATTGGAATTTCAAATAAAGACACAGTGGGATATGAACTTCAACCACTGGCCTGATAACCTGGCAAGGGCTGCCATAGAGCTAAACTCATTTGATTTCTAGGATATCTGGGTGTAGTGAATCTTCCCCTAAAGGCACGCTATGCGTGCCTTAGAAGGAGTGTGCTGCCATACACTGTATGGTCAAGTCGGGGACATGCATGCAAGATGTAATAATATAAATACGTATTTATAGTAGCTACATTTTTAATTTCTGTTTACTTACTTGTTCGGTACAACAAAAGATACATAGAAGACGTGTACTAAATTTCATAGAAATGTCTGCAATAGTATCACAGTTATCATAAAAAAATCTTTCCATATATTTTCCACCCTGTATCTCAGACATTAAGATGTTTAACATACATTCGTTCGTTTGAAGTTTTTTTATTAATATTCAAGACTTACTCCTTAAATATTAATAAGTATGTCATTAATGACCTTTTTTAAAATGTACTTTGTGCAGTTCACCAACGAATAATGATAATATATAACAAAATTTACTTATAAATCAGTAATAATAATGTTGAAAATAATTTATAGTTTATTTCTTAATTAAATGACGAGATTCATTCTTCGATAATAAAACAGAAAAATATTATATTTAAGAATGCTTTCCCGTTTGAGTGTAGACTTGGTGCAGACGTTCGCTCAGGGTTTAGATTTGGGGCAGGTGTTCATCCTGGGATTGGACCGGGGTTAGGACTTGGACCAGTATTAGGTTCGGGATGTGGACTTGCGTTAGGTTCTGGATATGGACTCGGCTCAGGAGTAGGTAGGGCTAGCAGTAGGTCCAGTGTATGGACCCGGCTCATGTGTGGGCCCGGGCTGTGGACCAGGAGCTGGAGATGTTCCTGGTTGAGGTCCTGGTTGTGGCCCCGGAGCTGTCGTTGATTCAGGTTGTGGACCAGGGCTAGGAGTAGTTTCTGGATGTGGTCCTGGAGCAGAAGTAGGATTTGAATGTGGATCCGGAGTAGGTTTTGGTTGTGGCCCCGGAGCTGTCGTTGGTTCAGGTTGTGGACCAGGGCTAGGAGTAGGTTCTGGATGTGGTCCTGGATTTGGAGTAGAATTTGGATGAGGTCCTGGTCCTGGAGTAGGATCTGGGTGTGGTCCTGGAATAGGAGTTGTTTCTGGATGTGGTCCTGGAGCAGAGGTAGGATATGAATGTGGATCCGGAGTAGGTTCTGGTTGTGGCCCCGGAGCTGTCGTTGGTTCAGGTTGTGGACCAGGGCTAGGAGTAGGTTCTGGATGTGGTCCTGGGTTTGGAGTAGAATTTGGATGAGGTCCTGGTCCTGGAGTAGGATCTGAGTGTGGTCCTGGAATAGGAGTAGTTTCTGGATGTGGTACTGGAGCAGAAGTAGGATTTGAATGTGGATCCGGAGTAGGTTCTGTTTGTGGCCCCGGAGCTGTCGTTGGTTCAGGTTGTGGACCAGGGCTAGGAGTAGGTTCTGGATGTGGTCCTGGATTTGGAGTAGAATTTGGATGGGGTCCTGGTCCTGGAGTAGGATCTGGGTGTGGTCCTGGAATAGGAGTAGTTTCTGGATGTGGTCCTGGAGCAGAGGTAGGATTTGAATGTGGATCCGGAGTAGGTTCTGGATGTGGCCCTGGCCCAGATGTTGGTCCTGGCTGTGGACCAGGGTCTGGCGACGGTCCTGGTTGAGGTCCTGGATTTGGAGTAGAATTTGGATGAGGTCCTGGTCCTGGAGTAGGATCTGGGTGTGGTCCTGGAATATGAGTAGTTTCTGGATGTGGTCCTGGAGCAGAAGTTGGATTTGAATGTGGATCCGGAGTAGGTTCTGGATGTGGCCCTGGCCCAGATGTTGGTCCTGGATGTGGACCAGGGTCTGGCGACGGTCCTGGTTGAGGTCCTGGCTGTGTGTCAGGTTGTGGCCCAGGAGCCGGTGTTGGTTCAGGTTGTGGACCAGGGCCCGGAGTAGGTTCTGGATTTGGAGTAGGATCTGGATGAGGTCCTGGTCCTGGTGTAGGATCTGGATGTGGTCCTGGAATAGGAGTAGGTTCTGGATGTGGTCCTGGAGCAGAAGTAGGATTTGGATGTGGCCCCGAAGTAGGTTCTGGATGTGGTCCCGGCCCAGGTCTTGGCCCTGGCGGTGGACCAGGAGTTGGTGAGGGTCCTGGTTGTGGATTTGTTTGAGGTCCTGGTTGTGGACCAGGAGTAGGTTCTGGATGTGGTTCTGGATTTGGAGTTGGATCTGGGTGAGGTCCTGGTCCTGGAGTGGGTCCTGGGTGTGGTCCTGGATTAGGAGTAGGTTCTGGAGGTGGTCCTGGAGCAGGAGTAGGATTTGGATGTGGCCCTGGAGCCGGCGTTGGTTCAGGATGTGGACCAGGGCCAGGGGTAGGGTCTGGATGTGGTCCTGGATTAGGAGTAGGTTCTGGATGTGGCCCCGGCTCAGGTGTTGGCCCTGGCTGTGGACCAGGAGCTGGTGATGGTCCTGGTTGTGGATTTGGTTGAGGTCCTGGTTGTGGACCAGGGTCAGGAGTAGGTTCTGGATGTGGACCTGGACCTGGTTTTAGAGTTGTGTGTGTATCAGGCTGTGGTCCAGGAGCAGGTGTTGGTCCAGGTTGTGGCCCAGGTGCGGGCGTTGGTCCCGGTTGTGGACCTGGACCTGGACCAGGAGCTGGTGTTGGCCCAGGTTGTGGCCCAGGTGCTGGCGTTGGTCCTGGTTGTGGACCTGGACCAGGTGGAGGTTCTGGATGTGGTTCTGGGCCTGGGGTTGGTTCTGGCTGTGGCCCTGGTCGGGGACTTGGCAGTAGTGGTGGTCCTGAGTTAGGTTCTAAACGACGTTCTGGTGCTGAATTCAGGTTCGAAGCTGGCGACGGTCCAGTTTGTGGCACCATTATATATTCACTAAAGCAAGGATAATAGTTAATGTAAATATGAATATATATATATATATATATATATATATGTTCTGAGAGGCTTCCGTGGTCATTACTATGAACAAGGCTAGGTTCCGGGTGAGAACCGCGTCTGAATTTATTATATACTCGACGTGTTTGTGTGGATAATCTTTGCTATATATTTTCAAACGAGTTTGAAAGCATTAAATCATACAAGGATATATATCTATAAATTTTAGAAAACTGGATAAGAAATTTTATAATAGGTATAACATCTCTTATATTGAAAAAAGCAACAAATCTATTATTTAATAAAGTGACAAAATATGAAAGTAAAAATTTTGTTAACCTGTACAAAATAAGTAAGTACGTTAATGAATTTTGAAACTACTACAAATTTATATAAATTTTCTGATACTAATCTGTTATGGATATAAAGTGCAGTTTGAAAATTCTTTATAGAATATAAATATTACTAACAACTCAAAGAATATTGGCAGAATTTTGTAAAAATTGTGCATATAGCTTTTGATTAATTTCAACTGGTTTCCATAACAAATTTTGAAGTATCGGATCAGCTAGTTCAGGAATAAATTTTAGAAAAGGTTTGATAGAGAAATGTATATAAATTAGTGTTGTTTACAATCATAAAGTTCCACTTACTGGTTACTCCGTAGTTCCCAACCTGTAGGATAAGCTAGAGAGCTTTCTATGAGATAGATAAACGCTAAAACTAAAATTCTCATATTAGTTGTTTTACTTAACATTGTCGCAATAGTTGTTAGAATTTCGCGTTTTCGGAGCTATTTATACTACTTAAAAGTTCGGAATAAATTATTTCATTAACTGATAATTATGTTAGAGATTAAATCTTATTTTCTGTCTGTGTATCTTCAAGTGGTCACTTTAGCAAAGAAAAAGAATATGAGTTGCACAATTTATGTTCATAGATTATCACTGTGAATTATTACACAGGCACACAAAATAAAACAAAATCCAAAGTTCACGAAGTTGACCTATCAGGTTGTATGTTTTTCGGGTCGCTCATTCCGAATCTGCCATCGGTTTTTTCGCATCAGATCGTTGTCAAAGTCATTTGAAGGTCAAATTCTGAAAAAAAGGCTAAAAAATTTTGGAAAAATTCATACATGGGTTTTTCAGAAATCTGAATACGAATCCGGTGTCGTTTGACCTTTATCAGCTCAAGGTCAACATCATCTGAAGGTCAAATTCTGAAAAAAGCTTAAAACAATCAGAAAAAAATCATAAATCGGACATTCCTAATGCTGAGTACGAATCCGGTGGCGTTTGATTTTTATCAGCTCAAGGTCAAGGACATTTGAAGGTCAAATCAATAAGGTAGGATTAAAAAAAATGAAAAAAAAATATATAGGTTTTAAGAGTTCGGTAGAACTACATCAAACAATGTTCAAATTCATTATACGATCAAAAAAGAGAAAGCTTTGTACCCACAAGAAAAATGTACCTTGAAAAAAGAAGTTTGTCTTCTTTTTTTAACTTAAAATGGCAAAAATGCATGCAGATGTCCAGATGTATTTGCGGATATTCAGATCTCTGCATGTGTAAATTTTTAGATGCGTTGATGAGTAAATGTGTGTGTGTATATATGGGGACGTATGGATATGTGAATGTGTCGATGTGCGAATATGTGGATGTGTGGATGTACGGATTTCTCGATGTGTGGATGTATCTAATCGATTTTATGATTTTATAATAAACTTGCAATGAACTTAATGGCTTGATGTAGCTCTACCGAACTGAATATATGGATTGTTATTTTAATATTTCAATGACCTGGAAATACTAGATATGTTCAAAATGAGCTAAGAATTAGACTCAGCGATTCTTAAAACTTATATATGATTTTTAACATCATTATCGATTTGACCTTCAAATGACAATTGACCTTGAGGTGACACCGGATTTATATTCAGCATTCTGAAAAACCCATGGTTTGACGAAACGGTCGAAAATAAATAGAGAAAAATCTATGGATCTTACATAACTTTTAGGTTTTTTTTATTTTAATTTTTTACAATTTTCTCTACTATTTACGCTTATGATTTCATGTCGAAAACCATTTTCTGTATTTATTTTCTAGCGTTTTGTCAATGACAGAAAAAAAAACAGTTTTGTTTCAGCCCTTTTAAGAGCATATACCTTCCTACGGGTGCGTTTTAGGATACATGTTAATAGGGAGTTATGTTAATCATTTCTATATACAACAGAAGTTTGGAACCCTTTTTAAGAAACACCCTGTACAGACCATCAGAAATAACCCAATTAGTCCAAGAGTATTTATTCCTAAAACACAAATTAAGAAACAATTTTTTTTAATTTACTAAATTTTTTCAGTCCATTCATAACAATTTTTGATTACGAAGAATTCCAATATGCCTATTATTCGTCTTTTTATAACTAAATTTAAAAGATTACGGGAATTTCATCACAAACGGCAAAACACAGAATTCGAGTTATGCAAAGGCACACAGACCTTCGATAAACTTCCGATAACCATTCAAACTTCCAATTCAAAGTCTATAATTATTCACTTTAGCAGAATGGAAAATTAGAAATCTTAAGCAGCTTGCAAGCGATTAGTCCAAACTTTAATAATAATGGCGCCATTGATGAGAAGATTCCAGTTCGGGAACCATTTGAGGGGATTAAGAATCATTTCGTTTTGTGGAAACTTTCGATGGGGATTCTTCGTTCGTTTTCGCACGCATTTTCCACCTGGATATCGGAAAAACAATATTGCTCACTTCGGAATGGCTGTGTTCTTTTTATCCGATAGACAGGGTTGAAGTAAATTGGATGAGAAATCTTTAATGCTGGAGAAGTTTTATCAATACAAACGTATGTTTGATTTGAATATTATTATTGGACTGGAAATAGGTTTACAAATGATCGAGTTTATTATCTAAAGTAGTTTCTAAATGATTGTAGAGGTAAATGACTATTTTGAATGTTCATCTGTGATTTTCTCTCCTCGCAATGGTTTCTGAAAAATACAGATAAGTTAAGTACTTGAATATCAAGGTGTAGTATCTAAGGGCAGTTTGTGGAAACTGCCCGGAACACTAGTTGCCCTCTTATAGAAAAAACTCTACCGCAGGATTAACTGTGAGAAAGTAGGTCTACAGATTTGTCAACTAGTATTTCAGTATAATTTGTTGTGTATTTTGTGTTGTACTTATCTGTTTTTGCGACGTTTCGATTCCTTATGAGGAATCGTTGTCGAACAATGTTTGTTTGAATGTTTTGCACTATATTCGCTTGACTATTTTTTGTAAAGTCAAGCGAATATAGTGCAAAATATTCAAACAAATATTGTTCGACAACGATTCCTCATAAGGAATCGAAACGTCACAAAAAACAGATAAGTACAACAATTGTTCCTTATCAGGAATCGAAACGCGGGAAAATTCTGGCCTCAAAATTTTTTATATTATACCTCTAACATATCTAAAGAAATTCTGAAATTTTCAAACATATGAATTTTTGAATTTTGGCAAAATAGTTTTTTTTTTCTATTTTGTCAACTTTTTTTGTTGAATATCATTATTCTACCACATGATTACCGAAATTTGAGGTCAAAAATATTTTCCTTATGTTAATGGGATGTAAAACCATAAATATCTCAAAATATATATTTAACTTTAAATCAAAACTTAAGTAATGTTAAAAGTGTCACACTCTGCCATCTATGTTCCCATCAGTGAAATCACTATTATCGATAGAGCCCATGCCAGAATTCACTAGAGGGCCCTATTTCTTATGATTATTATTACTAGTACCTGCATGACCTAGCTTCATTTGTATATTCAAAGTTCCATCATAAATATACAATATACATATATAAAAATAATCGGACATTTGCTATGTAAACTTATTTTGAACTACCTAATATAATATATTTTTCTTACATTTTTTAAATTACATTGTGTTATCCTTCAATTCTGCTCTCTTCTGTATTTCAACCACCCTATATATGCAACTGCTTATGGATAACCCGTTCAAACATTTTTTTAATTATCCTGGATAATTAAAATTCCACTTGATTCCATATTCTAACCATCCTGTATATGCCACCGCTTTTAGACCACTCTACAAGCAAGCTGTCCTATAATACATTTATGTTCAAACATTTTCTTAACCACTTCCTGTAATTATAATTCCGATTCACCCTGTATGTGAAACCTGTCACACTGTATAACTATAATATTACACCACCATATGTTTTTAACTACTCTGTATATGCATTTGCTTATGGACACTCATTGAAATATTTTTTGAACCACCATGCATAATTATAATTTCAGTACTTCCTATATTGTAGCCACCCTGTAAATACAATTGCTAACATATGGGTATAACATTCTGTTAACATTTTTTTAACCACCCTGCAAAACAATACTTTTATCCGCCCTATAAAGCTATCATGAATTTCCAAATAAACAGATACTTACACACAATATTGAGATATTTTTGTTTTTACATCCCATTAACATAAGAAAAATATTTTAGACCTCAAATTTCGGTAATCATGTGGTAGAATAATGATATTCAACAGCAAAAGTTGAAAAAATATAAAAAAAACTATTTTGCCAAAATTCAAAAATTCATATCTTTGAAACGACAAAGAACACCCCTCTGAAAATTTCAGATTTCTTTAGATATGTTAGAGGTAAAATATAAGAGGCCAAAATTTCCCCGCGATGGTTACTTTCCACGATTTTGAAAAAATTTTTAATTTTGATAATTTTCAAAATGTTTTTTCAAAAAAATTTTTTCTCATACCTCTAAGTGTCTTCTAAAAATGTACCAGAGTTTTATTTTTAATATTCAGTAGTTTCTGAAATTCTAAATAACTAAACTCATACAATCGGAAAAACAGTGAAATTTTTAATTTTGAATACGTCTTAGGAAAATTTTTTTTTAATTTTTTTCCTTTGGCAGAACTATGATGAAACAAAACTCTCCACCAAAATTCATCCGAATCGGTGGGGTCGCGTCCAACTATTTGTCGATTTGACATGGAATGACCCATCTAAGATTGCTTTGGTGCTTATTTGACTACAATTAATCTTACATGATGAATAACGAAGAATTGTGAGCATAGTGATGCTTGTGTTTGTAGCCACACCTTTACCGGTGAAATTTCAAGGCCTTTAGAAGTAAGCAAAAAGTAACACCAATATATCATTTCCCGAAGGCATATGGATAAATCAAATTTGTCCAACCATGGAAGAAAGGAAATAAGGGCACCCTTTAATTGACCTGGATTTGGGAGGAAATAATTGATAGCTAGAAGAGTAGAAAAACAATATTTAGTGATCGCCAATCGCCCAAAATGTCATCCAGTTCAAATACATTGCGATTGATATCGACTCCAGATTTGGTTCTTCAAACACATTTAAGTATCACACAATGTGCAACACATTTATTTATATACTGAAATACTGGTTTATCATATTGCAGACATCATTTTCCTTTAGAATACCTGTGAAGAACAATTTCGGTACATGCAATCAGTAATTCGGGCCATTTTTTCTATACAATATTAATACATTTTGCCAATGAAACTGCAATTTAATATTTTCCGACCAATTGTGGCAAGAAAAGCTCCTGTTCAACCCGATAAGAAGATTCTTGATGATTTTCAGTCAGTGCATACAAACATTTATTGACCAATCAATAGAGATTTTTTCGTGCAAAAAATACTATCAGGATACTGCCTGTGCCATCACATTAAGAATGATTTGTAGTGATATTTTGCTATGTTTTCCACTCGCAACTATGGTTTTTTACTTTATTATAAACAACTGAAACAAGAAAATTGTGTTTTTTTCGTTACACGTTTATAAAATGAAAAATAATAAACTAATCTCAATGGTGTCAACAGGTGAATTGTAAAACATGGAAATACCAATGAAATGAGCCCAGGATCGATCCGATAAGATCTTTAGTAACAGAGAAAAATAAAAAATACTGGAAAATTTAGCGGTTTTCTGAAATTTTTAGTCGACTATTCTTGCAGTGTGTCTCTATGCGACATGGATGGTCAAATATCAATTCAGAATAGAGATGTTGAAAGTAGAGGTATCATTCTACAACGCCTCTATTTTCATTTTTCATTAAATGTCTGTGAAATATAAGAAAATGTTAGCAAAAATGACCAAAATTTGATCAGCGTATGAATGTGTTCGAGTAGTGGGGGGGAACACGGTTGTTGAGGGGAACTGCTAACAATAATTATTATCGATAGTAACTGTCACTCTGACAGATGGTGAAAGAATTTAATCGTTAAAAAAAAACAAAACTTCTATACAGAGTGTTTTGTTCGATTTTATTATATCAAATGAGAACTGTTTGTTTATTAATATATTTATACTCGTATGTAAATGGTTTCTCGGAAACGTTTTTGCTTTAATTTGTGGATTTTGGGTTTACGGAGAGCGGTCATTAAAAAAATTCTTACTTGTGAGGATTTTAAATATTAAACCGATCTATGTATGTGTCTCTACTATATATTACTATACGCTTCCCGTCAACAACTGTGTTTCCCCCACCCCATTTTTTGTCATGTTTGCTAACATTTTTCAGATATTTCACAGACATTTAGTGAAAAATAAGAATAGAGGCTTTGTAGAATGACACATCTGCTTTCATTTTTTTTTTCAAAATGAAAATTTAATTATCTATGACGCATGGGGGCACAATGCAAAAATAGTGAACAAAAAACTTTATATCACAATTGTTCAAAAACTTATAAACCGGTAGCGCCTGGTATTGGCATAAATAAAATAGATGTAAATTACTATCAGTTCCTACAAGCCCAGTTCTACAGCTTCTAAAGTGATGAAGATACGTTTTTTTTAAATACCACATGTTTCGGTATTTTTTGTTTTTCCCTGTTACTAAAGATCCAATCGGATCGAGCCTGGGCTCATTTTATTTCCATGCTTTACAATGGACTTGTTGACACCATTGAGATTTGTTTATTATTTTTGATTTTATAAACATGCTAAGAAAAAATACGTAATTATCTTGCTTCAATTGTTTATAACAAAGTAAAAAACCATAGTTGCGAGTGAAAAACATAGCAAAATATTGCTAGGAACCCTTAAAAAGTTACATGCAGTGAAATAAGAATGTTGTACGTGACCGTTAATACTTTGAATTGGCTTTTTCTGTCTTCAAAAATGATGAACTTTGACACAGGTCGTTTTTTTTCAAACTAATTCACAAGTGATCAACTGTGTAGAAAAATTACAAGAGACTTTTGCTGTTCAGAATGATCTAAAAAACCGAAAAAATTAGGCTCTAAGAAAAGTATTCGATATTATGAAGTATCGATACTTTTGTTTTGATACTACTCATGAGTGAAGTATCGATACTTTCAATTTGATATCTTTAGCCAATCTGAATATACGCCACCAGTTTCGAGCCACATTTCGAATTTACGAGTTTATTCTCCATCTTGGGATTGTCATCTTGAATTTGCCAAACTGAACCGTAAAAACGTACATATTACTATTTCCTAGAGTTATTTAGATATTTTCTTTTAAATTAATAGAAAATAAACACTTTTATTTCTCACACAGAGCCTTTTTATTTATATGTTACATTTTTTGCTTGATTTTTTATAAAAATATTTAATTAATTTTTGAATTGGACCCCCAAAATTTAGATTTTAGGATTTTCCTTGTATTTTACCAATAAACTTTCCGTGAAGCCCTATACAATCTTTTGTCTGAATTTTAGCCTAAGTAGTTTGGAGGATAAATTGGAGAATAATTCAAATCTTAAATAACAAATTATTAAATCTTTTAAACAAATTATTTTAAAAATACAAATATAAAATATTTTTCCAAATTTTTAGGTTGTGTAGTTTCTGAGATAAAGCGGTCTCAATATTTTCGGAGATAAGGCGGGAAATGGGATTTTTTAAATCCTCGCCTCAAGACTTACTCTAAAATTTCTACATTTACCATATGTATTCCTGATCAGATCATATTACTATAGACTGTTACCAAATTTCAAAGTTTACCGTCCAGTAGTTTCAGAAAAAAAATGCTGTGATGTGAAAGACGTAGAAATCAGGAGTGATGTTATAAGGGTATCAGTATATTGTATATACAGAACCCTAAATACGGAATTCAAATTCATTTGCAGCGACCCCAAGTAGAAGGTTTGCCATGATTTTTTAAAGACAGTTATTAAATATATGACTGTCTTTAAAAAATCATGGCAAACCTTCTTCAGCGACCCGAGAAACAATTTTTTTTAATATTAGGTCGCTGGCCTTATTCTCTTTGACCTCGACCTCGACATTAGAAATTCGAATTTCTAATGTCAATTTAAATGTCATAATAATTTTTGCAATTTACATCAATAAATATAAAGCCATTCAAAACGAAGTCAGAATAGACTTTGAAACGTTTGGTTTTCTTTCAATATACGTCGTTTTATTTCGATTGTGGTGTTATTGCCCCGAAAAAAGTAATCAAGAATATACTACAAACAACGTTTAGAAGATAATTTGTTATATATATATATATTTGTTTTAGGTGGTTTCCGGGAATTCATCCGCGTAGTTCATAACTGATCCCTGCCGGGATCGAGGGTAAAATGACGACGTTTCGGCAGTCACATCTGCCCTCTTCAGGTCGGTTCGCATAATTCTCGTAGCCTTCTGCTTACGCTTCTTCGTATTCGAGTAACTAGAAGCGAAAGCAGAAGGCTACGAGAATTATGCTAACCGACCTGAAGAGGGCAGATGTGACTCTGCCGAAACGTCGTCATTTTACCATCGATCCCGGCAGGGATCAGTTATGAACTACGCGGATGAATTCCCGGAAACCACCTAAAACATATATATATATATATATATATATATATATATATATATGTTATGACTTTAAATTATTATTTAATTATTTTTTTGTATTTCTTAATTTAATTGGTTATTTTAAATGAATGAAATGGTTTGATTTTGAATTACAATTTTATTTTAAAATTCATTGTGCAATAATTAACATTTTTAATTTACATATTTTCTTGAATCTTTTAAACTAAACACATTTTTCAAACATTAATTATTTTTGAACAATTATTTCAATGCTAATCTCTATTAATACTACTGATCTGAAATGTGGAGTTTTCCAAAATCAAAAATTATCCATATTACTTATTTTATAAACTATATACACCTAACTACTAAATCATGAAATATCAAACAATAAACCTTATCAAATAATCAAACATATATACAAAATTCAAGTAAGACACATTCATCATTGTTTTTATTTTTAAAACAGATTTGTAGTAAATACCTTTTTATCACTTTTAAAGCGTCCGGCTGAAAAACTCTCTTCTCTCCTTTGGGTCGTGTTCTGTTGCTTGAAGGCTCCCCTACTGCATTATTGTTAAATATCTTTTATAGTTTGATCTTTTTACCTCTGCAACTTTTTTATTGTGATGTATTTGTGGTCATTCTCTGCTCTATTATTGATCCTTTTTACTGATGAATTTTTATTTTAAATTTACATTTGCATTATTTAATTGTCTTTGTTCTATTATCTTTACTTTCCTTGTATATCTCCGATATGAGATTATTTGTCACATGATTAGTTCGGCTTCGTTTACTTTCGGTTTTGAATGTCACTTTCACTTTAGTTTATTCAACTTGGCGATTTATTCCCACAAATCTCGTTGCACTTTTGTTTAAAAATAAACAATTTTACAATCTACTTCATAATTTAAACAAAAGTGGGTCATGTGCATTGCAGCAGTGATGGAAAAAGATAGGACAATTGTCAAAAGATGACAGGTATTTATAGAAATTTGTAAAACATCTGAATCTTTATGACAATGAATTCATATTGACATAATTAATGAAATAAAATTTTTAATTAAACCCTTTGTATTTTGTATCATTAAAATCTGGTTTTATTGATATATTAAACTTGTCTTACAATTCAGTTTTAGTCTTGTATTTTGCAATTGAAATCTAGGTTGTGATATTTTCTTTTGAACTTGAATATTTTTCTCTAACATGATTTCCCTTCATATATTTTCCTCATGAAATGTATTCTTTGAGCCTTCCTGTACCTTTTGATGTACTTTAAGATTTTTGAAATCTTTTTTTAGTTCTGGACTTTAAATGAAATTTTAACCTGTGATACCTTTCTTTATTTTCCGCAAAATTTAAGTTTATTGAACTGTTCTTGACCTATTCTTGTTTACATTATACTATTTCAATTTCTGCACGTTTTTTTTTAACTATTTTCCTTTCTCTTTGCTGTTATATTGTTACAATTGTTTAATACCTGATAACCGTTTTACTCTAACATGTACTTTTTGATGTTCTACCCCCTTAATCTTTATCAATTTAATTATAAGTCTTTTTATCTGTTTAATTTGTTGTCTACTTTAGGAATTTTATATATTTTTCCCCATTTATGTGATTAATTTTCTGTTTTGACCCTTGACTTTTTATAGGTTGTACTTTATTTCCAAATTTAGATATTTCAATTCTGTTCCCCAAAATTAGCTTTAATTCATGTTTAAATTAGATTCTAATATGATTTTGTATTTTTAGCTACTATTTATGTAATACGAAGATGTGTATTGACTGTAGTATGGAATATTTTCACTGATTTACTTGATGCTAATGAATGTTGGAACTGATGATCTTCGTTTTGGACTTTAGTACTCAATTTTAAGTATACCTTATATTTTTCCCACTAGATTAATGATATTTACGGTTTTTACAATATATCTATTCATATACACCATCACAATGTAATGTTTCCCTTGTGAAGAAACATGCTCGCTTTGCTATTTCAAATACCCAAAATATTGATTCTTGGAACCTATATTATTATACTCAAACTTGATTTCATTACAAAATTATTTATAATATAACTTTTGATTCAAAAGTATAGTGTTATTTCTCTATAAATTATAAAAATAATCTTCTTTGGGGTTATTAGGAAATCATCTCTTCCTTGAAGTCCACTTGAAGTCCATTTCTGGAATTATCCCCATAAAGATTATTTAATAATTACTTTATCAAAGTGAAAATTGTTATTTTTCAATAAATATAATTTTGGGAAATTCGGTGCCTTTTTATCGAAACAAAATTCAGATATGATTATTAAAGATAAAGTAATTATCAGATTTTGTCGGTAATCTAGAGTTCTGATAAGCACCTAAACAAATAGCGTAGAAGTTGTTTATATTTAGATCACGAAATTGATTGATAAATTTTATCTCTCTACAAAGTCGATTGATTACAGTTAATAGGGTTTCAACTGTCCTTTCGTTTTCAATCTTGATTCGGATAATTAAATTGGTGAGGCAATCCACTTCAATATCAGCTTTCTTTCCCATTTGCTAACAGCTTATCTAGGATGTGAGACAGCTTGTTTTGTATAATGAATCGAACTGTTTCTTTAGGGTTGGTATCTTTATTTGTCTCTAACACATTCAAGTAGTCCTTTTAGATTTTTACCAGATGAATCGTTGTCACAGTTCTATTGAATCAAGATATACAGGGTGTTACTTAATGTAAACTTTTTGTTTGGATGGGTTCAATAACCTGAGCTTGCGTTTCGGTATATAGGATGGTATAATTTTTATTTTCCCTTACCAAATCCGTTTTAAAAAATATTTTAAATTTTGGAATAGTTTATTATGTTTTGCGGACAGTTTCGTATCGCTTATGAATTTGCAATCTTATTAATTTCTTGCGTTTTTATCGTATCTGCCACTGTTTTTGTGTAAAAAAATGATCAATTTTATGTGTACCATAGAAACAAAACAATCTTTCTGTTATTTATTTTTTTAGTAGCCTGCTGTTATATTAATTACTCTTATTGACAACTCTAGCTTAATTTTTTTAATTTACCCTCTTTGATTAAAACCGACACACTGTGGTAGTTCTCCCGAATTTTCACCAATAAGGAAATGACTGACATACATTCCGTCTAGGATCACTCAATGGCAATTTCTTAAAAGCGTTGAAAAGATATTGTTAAGAGAATTCATCGGACACCTGGTGCAATCGGCCATCAACCAATTCGTGGAAGGGACATTATTCCGATACTTCTGGGAATCCGAAATGTTTCGTCTATCAACAGACGATAGTTCGTCGTCTTGCCAGAATAATTCCAAGAGAAATATATTCATAAGAACAGCTGGCGATGGGATTCATTCAGTTTTCGACGGTCGTATTGTATAGTTAAGATAAAATGTAAATAATTTCTGTGAATATAAATTGTGTTGAAGTAGTGGAAATAAATTAAAACATTACAATATGCTGCAATGTATCCTCAACGTGTAGCCCGTCATCACACTTTGTTTGGACGACATCATTCTTTTAGAAACAGGTAGCTTCAAATCTAGAATACCTGATTGTTGCCACCGGGATATTAGAATACTAGAATTAAATGAGGTTGTACGTAATTTAATTGACGAGCAAAATGATACCAGCACTAGGAAAACTAGAGTAGGTGAAAGTATCAAAAATCTCGTCTAGGTCTCGTGAATTCTTAAAAAATTAAGTCTCGTTTAAGTCTCGGTCTCGTGAGTTCCTAAAAAATTAAGTCTCATTTAAAACTCGGTCTTGTTACCAGTTGTCTTGTCTCGTCACGCTTAGTTTTATATAATATATAATAATAAATATTATATGAACTAAATAATAATTAATAACAAATAATTTTTTACAGCTATATTTGTTACGCTATCATACAAAAAATATATTAACAAGTACATAAATAAATAAAATAGATAAAATTACTCGATGATCAAGAATTTAAACATAATATCATCTTGCAATGATGTACGTATTTTTGTCAATTTTTGGTCACGCAGTTTGACATAAATTTTATCTGAAACATTTTTTTGCGTCTCAGATTTGAGATAGGGAAAATGGGTGTTGTCGTATATCATTTGAAAGCCTTTTTTACGGACTATACTATTATAATATTTTTTTTATTGCAGTTTCTGTACATGTAACAGAAAACGGACCTAGTAGTAAAACCGGATTATTAAATTTAAAGTTTTTACTGCATGGAAAAGTATTAAAAAGACGTTTTTGTGTAGTACGCTCTTAAACAATCATTTTTCACTGCCGCACCCTGAAATAACACACAATGCAAGAAAAAAATTAAATTTAAACATTCATTTATTTTACATTATTTGTTTTTCTGTTTTGACCTTTATTCGATCATTTGAAGCATTGTACATTTATCTGTCAAGTTATTACTTTACTAATTTGTTGAAAATTTAAAAGATAATCATGGTATACACATTGCAAGAATGTGTTGAGCTTGTAAGTCTTTATTACCAAAGGCAACAGTTTTGCGAAATTATGATCCAGCATATGATGGAAAACCTGAATTTCTTGTACAATGTTTGCTTTTTCGGGTGAGTGCACTATTTCACTTCATGGGAAGGTTAACCGACATAAATGTAGATTTTGGAGTGATAGAAATCCTCATTGATTTCGAAAAGCTCATAGTCAACATCCGGTAAAACTAAACGTTTGGGCAGGGATTTTGGAAAATCATCTAATTGGACCCCTGTTTATTCCTGGTAATTTAAATGGTTCGTCAATACCTCGATTTAAAATACCCTGTTCGCTGCATTGGAAGATGAGGTCCTACAGAATGGCCTGCCCGATAACCTGATCTGAACCCTTTCAATTTTTTTTGTGGAGACATGTAAAATCCAAAATTTTTATGACTCAGCCTGGGAATTAAATTAAATTAGTTTTTTAATACTCTTTTATTATTACATGTAAAGAAATTGCAATAAAAAATTATTATGACGGTATAGGGCTTACAAATTATATACGACAATACCTATTTTCCCTATCTCAAATCTCCAGGTCATTGAATGGGACTGTTTAAGTTGAATGCGCTCAAAAAATTCCCTTTCGAAACAAAAATCGACTTGTTTTTCCTTACTCTCTTCGAGGTCTCATTCTTTTTTACGCAAGACAATATATATAATATATATTGTTTCTGGTTAGGGAACCTTCATCAGTTGCGCTTCCCAGAATTGAATGTCCTCTCGAACACTTCTAGATGTCGGTCTTTACATCTCGCGTTTTCAAATTGTTTTTTCTTATTGCAATAGTTTTGAAAATACCCAAGATATTCAAGGTGGCTCGTTTGAGATGGAATATCCTGTATATACTTCCACAGATAAGACAAAATTTTAAAAATATCGGTGTTTAGAGTCCGTTAAGTATTGAATTTATAAAGGGATCAGTTGGATATCAGAAAAGTAGAACTCTTCTAATTTTTGGAATAAATAAAATTAACGAGATCAAAAACGAGACTCTCGTGTTACACTGTATGTGGTCTCGGCTTGGCCCATAATATTTTCCAAATAGTCTCGTCTCGTTCTCGTCTCGGAGTGAAGAGAAAAATCTCGCTCTCATGTAAAGCCCTATCGTTAGGAACATTACCACCTAAAGACTTTCGGAATATCCAGTATTTCTAATGTACTATTAATCCTTTATACTCTTTGATGTAAGTTTGAAGTTGCTTTCTGGAAAACCATACAAACTTGATAAGTTTTAGTTGAAAAGCCTTTCACCGGTAATAACGCACTACGAATTCTACGCATGAGAAACTTTTAAAACTATTTCCAAAATACTTTCCAAGACGTTTAAAGTTGAGATTCCAGAGATTATATGGAAGGAGTTAGTTAGAGTTCAGGAATGCTTGTGACGAGGAAACAGATAAGCACATTTTTTCCTACTAACTTATTTCGGATTACAAAGTTCGCTTCATAACTTTTTTACTTTTCTCTTTCGGATCGTCGTTTATAAAGTTTGAGTTGAATGTTTGTGCGAATTCTACTTATAATGTGAAAAAAGTCCTCACAGTAATATTAAATATCAATATTCTAAAAAAAATCTGTCGAGTAATGTCTCGGCAAGCTAATTTATAATTGAACTAAACAAATTTGTCAAGTAAAAACACAGTTTTGAACCATAACACCGAACTTTTATTTTAAACACTCAACGCCGCTTCAACAACAAGTTCTCATCATCAAGTAGTAAACCAATTTAACTCAGTTGGTTTGGTTTTCTCCCTGGTATGATCAATTATTTCACTTATTTTTCAGAGAAACATTTTAGAGAATAATAGCTACTGACAATCTCTTGGATCTTACCGTAACTTTGAACTAGAAGTAAGATTGAGAAGATAGAGAAGATACCCTGCCAGTTAAAGCAAGGTAAAGAATGTTTCTAGTCAACTGAAGGCAATGTATCTACCAGACAAATTATACTATTATTAATATGCGAAGAGCTAAACGCACTCCTCTTTTACGGCCTTCATTTTGAAATTAGGGTAATGAATCGTATACCATTCGAAAGGTAATGTGTCGTAGATTAGCAGAATATAAAAAGAATCTTTATTTATTTCTTTTAAAAGAGGTAAATTAAATATAAATTATTGAAATAAACCAAGTAAGATGGCGCCCACTATGAACAACTACCTTAATCGTTAAAATCTAATGTTCAAAATTTGACAGCAGTCGAGCCGACAAAACCCCAAGTATAAATATTGCTTAAAAATCGACTTTTCCTTACTATGATGTATGCTCTAAAAACCTTTTTTTCTATTCATTTATGACGTTACTTTTTTACAAAAACGTTGACTTCAGAAACTATTGTGTTGTGATCGAATTGAATGTGTTTTTAAGATGTTTGCGCATTTACAGAAGAATTCACATGCAAAGTTTTACGTAAGTACAATAACTACTTAGAGATTCTAAAGCTAATTGATAAATTGCATTTTCGATCCTGACCAAGTTGAGTATATACATTATATATTTCTTCAATCATGAATTTATCACAAATCTAATAACAATTTATTAATATCTTGGTGTATCCATTACTGCGTTTAAAGGCAATCATTTAAATAAATTTTAAGATCTCATCTGTTTAATGTTCTTTTAACGAGATGTGATATATATGGTGAAAATATATTTTTACTTATTTATCTAATAATATAATACATATAATATTTGTATATTTTATCATTTTGTCGAAATTCCATTTTGGGGTTTTGGTATCTACAAATCGATTACTCGGGAAAAATCATATCACCGAGAAAGAATGAGACTGTTACAATTATGACAGGTTTGTTCAATACAGTGATTTGGTGACCTACTTAAGAATTAAACTGCTATGAAAAATTCTTTCAATGCAAATTGATGTGTAGGATCTTATAAAACTTTCACTTGTGTTTCTTTAGGATTACATTTTTATAGCTGAACCTTTCAAGATTTTAAAGGCAGTTGCATATATAGAATGGTTGGAGTGGTATTATAGTTTTACCGGGTTAAAAATTCTGATGCGTGGTCCATGAGCAGTTGGACCTACAGGGTGGTTAGTATCAGAAAAAGGGTTAGACGACGTCGAGGGGGCAGACGACAACCTCAGTTTGATGTTGAGCGACATGTTCACGGAACAATAAGCGTTTTCGTATGGTACCATTGCAGATGGAAGAAGAGCCCCTTACGTCCTTGTTCGAGGCAACACGACAGCGCAACCTTATCTTCAGCAAGAAGTGGAGCCGTATGTACTTCCTTACCTTAATCGGTTCATGAAGCACATATTTCAACAAGATAATGTTCGACCTCATGTTGCTTGGATCTGTTTCCATGGCTGCCCAAATCTTTACAACATGTTTGGGATGTGATGTGTAGAAGGCTCGGAAATTCACTCCAGCCCCCACGGACTTTGGACGTTCTAAGACATGAAATATAGGTAGGTTGGGATAATATTCCTCAAGAAGGAATAGACAACCTTATTAAATCAATGCCAAGGCGTGTTGGAGAGTGTTTAGTTAACCGCGGTGGAAAAAAATATTATTAACAAACTTAATTTAAAAAAATATAAACTCCTTTGTATTGTTTATTCAAATTTTAATCATTTACTACTTACTATTGTATCTATGTTTTACTAAAGCTATATTAAAGTTAAACTTCTCCTTCTTGGAGTTGCGATTTTTTTGTCAGTGGTTGAATGTAGAAGTTTAACTTACAGATTACGTTTTTTGACATCATATGTAAATTTCGTTGTGCCCTTTTCTTACACCAGTGTCATTCTGCTTAAATGACCTTTTGCAAAACTCAGTTAACACGTTAATGATTTGAAACTTACCGGTGAGAAGATAATTCGGCAGACGGATATGCCGTTTTCCTGTATTTAAAACACTGAAACAACATTTTATTATTTTGTTTTACATTTATACAAAATAATCACTGATTTCAACAAGTTGCAACCCCAAAAAACTATAAAAAATATAATTTATGAAGTTAATCTCAGTTAGTTTATTGATTTTCTATAACCGAAGAGGCTCGTAATGTATAATCTGATCCCGGCTTTTACACAGATACCTTAGTTTACCAAAGTCGAGAAACAATAGTCCATTTTCGTATGTGTAAGTGTTAAGAAGCATTATTTTCACAAATAAAGATGAAGTTGATAACCTTCCTTCTTCTCTGCAGTTTATAAAACAGACCTGTGTGCAATAACACTTCGACAACACTAGAGGTTCGGCTCAGTTTGGTTTTAGGAAATATATCAATATCCTTCCTTTGATCCTCAAAGTCAAGTTAATTAATAACCCAGACAGGCCAGCTTTCAAATGAATATTGGAGATAATTAAATTGCCGCTCTATTAATCTCCTTAATTCAGCCCGACTCAAACATTTTCATCCGAGCAAGTAGATCTCCAGAGTACGTCATGAGTTTGATTAAATAATTTCTTGTATTTGAAGAAGAAAAAAGTTCCATCCGCAAGTCGCAGCCAGAGCGAGTGTACAGTGGCAGATTAAAAATCACAAAGGAGAGTTTCTATTCAACCAGAGCATAATATGAGAGTAATGTACATCGTCCATGCTGGATTTCAGCTCGATCTCTTGTGGTATTTTCAGAGATAGCCTTCAACTGAAATTATTCACGTTTTTTCAGAAGTTTTTCTTGCAAACATACTGATGATTAATGGACACCGAACCCCCATTTTCGGGTTGATAAATGGTATATAAAATTTTCCACAACAAAATGATGATGATTAATGTATTGTGTACTTAAAGGATAATTGCAAATAAATATTAATAAAGCAGAAAAATGTTTGTAAAGGTTTTTGCACCAAGGGAGAATTATTTATGCCAACCAGTTAGCCATGAAAGCAGTGACAAATATTATATTCTTAAATGGAAAATACTATCCCTTCTTACCGATAATCGGTGTTAATCTAGTGATATTTATTATATACAATTCGTAGATTACCCTAAATAACTGTCGGAGATTGGTAACAAGATTTGTTGTTTAACTAATATTTTTTAATTACTTTTATTTTTTTTTTGAGCAATAACACCACAATCGAAATATAACGAAGTATGTTGAAGAAAAACCAAACGTCTATTCTGACTTCGTTGTCAAAGGCTTTATATTTATTGATGTAAATTGCAAAATGAAAATTTGATTTATAATTTTCATTTTGCAATATAGCGAGAAAGTGACTGTCCGCTATTTTTTCTGAAACTGTAAGAGTTAATGGAGACTTTTGATCCACAGTCTCAGAAATATCAAATGGTAGTTTCAACAAAATAAGCACATTCCTTTGTACACCTCGAAGAGAGTATTCAATATCTCGAATTTCGACCACTGGGCGACAGCTAGTATACATTATATATTATATATAACACATATTGTTTCTGGTCAGGGAACCTTCATCAGTTGCGCTTCCCACAATTGAATGTCCTCTCGAACACTGACACGCGAGATGTAAGACCTAGATGTTGGTCTTACATCTCGCGTCTTTAAATTTAACGAAATGTGTCAAATACATAAAGAAGTGTTCGTGAGTACATTCAATTGTGGTAAGCGCAACTGATGAAGGTTCCCCGATCAGAAACAATATATGTTATATATAATATATTATGTATATTGTCTTGCGTACAAAGGAATGACACCTCGAAGAGAGTATTCAATATCTGTGACAGGTGAAGTAACCTGAAAAATTTTATCGTGACATTCTGTCCTAGGAGTTAAGGGAGAACAGCAATTACACGGAACGGCTCCAGATTCGGAATCTCTGTGTGCTAATTCTCTCGAAAATCCTAGATGTCGGTCTTACATCTCGCGTCTTCAAATTTAACGAAATATAGCAAATACATAAAGAACTGTTCGAGAGGACATCAATTGTGGGAAGCGAAACTGATTAAGGTTCCCCGATCAGAAACAATATATGTTATATATAATATATTATGTATATTGTCTTGCGTACAAAGGAATGACACCTCGAAGAGAGTATTCAATATCTGTGACAGGTGAAGTAACCTGAAAAATTTTATCGTGACATTCTGTCCTAGGAGTTAAGGGAGAACAGCAATTACACGGAACGGCTCCAGATTCGGAATCTCTGTGTGCTAATTCTCTCGAAAATCCTAGATGTCGGTCTTACATCTCGCGTCTTCAAATTTAACGAAATATATCAAATACATAAAGAACTGTTCGAGAGGACATCAATTGTGGGAAGCGAAACTGATGAAGGTTCCCTGACCAGAAACAATATATGTTATATATAATATATAATGTATATTGTCTTGCGTACAAAGGAATGACACCTCGAAGTGTCCTGAGGACTTTTGATCCACAAATTCAGAAGTATAAAAGTTAATAAAATAACCGAAAGCCACTTTCTTGCTATACCTTCATAAGGGGTAAGAAAAACCGTGTTGATTATTTTCTACTCTAAAAATGGATATCGTAGCAAATTCGGTGTCTAAAACTGAACTAAAAGAAAATTACAGAATTTAATACAATTTATTATTTACAGAGTTGAATTGAGTAATTGAACATTGTACAGCCTTAAGAGGTGTATTAAAATATGTACGTTCTTCTGCATTGTGATTTTCCTCCACTAAACTGTGAAATTTAGTTAGCGGGCACCTCAATGAACACAGCTAGCCTTATTTCGAATTTTCCTTTGAAGTTGAATATAATGAGTTTTCGGAAAGTTGCAACTTTAATTCCATGTGCATTTGACATTTTACCATAGAGCAGCTTTAATAAATTATAATTCTACTTTCAACTTGGCCATATTTGCCGAGTTTAGATGTTGTTTAAAATTGTTTGAGGATGAATGAAGAAGAACGAATGAAATGTTTCAGTGTTGGTCTGGCTTCCGCTGGAAATCTAACTCTTGATACTGAAGATATTATCTGGTTATAGAGTGTTTTAATATAATAATAAAGTCGACAGGAAAAGAGCGGAAGTTGTTGCGAGATAGTAGATATTTTTATAAAGATATAAATAATTCCTTGGTATAATTTATATAATTTTGCAGGTAGGTTACAATAACCATGCAGAACAAAATAACATTACATATTTATCTTTCCTGATTTTATCAATTATAAAAATTTCAATGCATCTGATGACATTCTTTTAGATGGCGGTATGGAGGCAGTATTTTTTCCAGCTGTTGTGTGAAAAATACACAAAAAAGGATGAAATGAATGTACAAAGAACAGTTTTTTTTGAGTTTGAGAAAGGCTTGTATCGATGGCGTGACTTATTTACATGGGCGAATTGGTTCAAAGTATAGAAAGGCAATTATTTTTCTTCTTTGTACATGTTTCCCCTTTCTCTCTGTGTATTTTTCCCGCATCAGCTTGAACCCTCTAATAGAATGTCATGAGATGCACTGAAATTTTTATAATTGATAAGATCAGGTACGATAAATACATAATTTTCGTCTGTTATGCATTATACAATTATCTTCTACCTCTAATGAAGTTAAGCTTTTTTTCTGTGGACTTTTTATTTTCAGTTCAGCTATTAGTTTCTTTCATGTCCATTTACCATAATCAATAATACTTTTTCGACTCATTTTATTTAAATTTTGCGGAATCGTACCCCTTGGCCCACTAGCGACACCAAGCGAAGGACTAACGCCTATTACAATCCACTTTTCTGACCTGTTACCCGTATGTCTCAGTATGATCTCGTGGCATGTAGAAATTTTAAGCTGGTACTGTTTTTTGTAATTTATTTCATTGAAATATTTTTTCAGTCGCCCTCTGGTGATGATGGTGATGAAGGAGGGATAAAATTTCGATCTAGTATTGAACGAAAGGTCTATGTTGTGAATTTGACTATAGTTGAGAACAATACCGCTTATTGCGAATCCACCATCCATTTGACTTTTCCGTTAACATTTCAGGAGCTGACTAGATTGAAATATTAGTCGTTAAATATAGTTTATTTCCTGGAATCGTTTGAAAGTCCGAATCTGAATTACCCGGCAGCGAGGTTTTAAGACTGGAGTTAACCCTTTATTTGAAGGTGAATGTGAAGTCATTTTGAAGAGAATGTCATGAAGCAATGTCATACTTTAGGGTTCTCCGCTAAGACTTATACTTTTTGGAAGAGTTATATTTCACCGCTACATCTTATATTTTACTACTTGGCGGTATATTTTTGGATAAGGCCGTAATTCTTCTTCTTATTGTTCCTATTGGAGCTAATTAAACAGTATAGCCGATTGGCATATTTATCCTGTTTAACTATTTATGGAGTAATTTTGACATGTTTGACAACGTATTGGTTGACTACATAATGAATACTGGATGTACTAATCATGGTTCATTGTACACAACCGTTGGCTGGATATCGTCACGTTTTTTGAGATGGTAATGATTGTTTCTGGGTTCAATTTCTGATAGCTACAAAGACCATAATTTTATGGATCCAATGCCTTCGGGCTTTGTATTAAGATGTTTTTGAGAAGTATAGTACATATATTTTTCACTGGTTTATATATGGTATAAAGATTATTAATCTTTAGTTGCATAAGGCAAGGTAATACTGTTAACAAATGATACCTACATCTTTTTACAGACATGTCACCAAATACCTTCGATTATGATATATTAGTTGTCGTTTTTCCATATTTTTCAAACACCATATAACATTTTTTAGAGATCTAAAGAATTAAATTATGAAAATTTAATGTTTTAAGATTAATATATAAAGGGAGAGTTTTTTTTATGATGAGTATGGGGATCTCGGAAACTAGCGGAGATAGAGCAATGGTTAAATTGGGAAAGATTTGCAGTTTTACTGGCCCAAGTTAACGACACTTTCGGATTTTTGTAAAAAGTCATGGCTTACTGTCGATTTAGTCAAATCCCTCTAGCTCTTTTGTTTTTGATTTTATAAAAATGTGTAAATATCAGAATTGAAGGGAATTGTATCCCGAATATGTTGGTCATGTCCTCGTTTGCGTGACATCTCTCGTTTTCGAGGACACAAAGTTATCTTTTTTTGAATGGAAACCATAGTTCAAAAAATCGGACATTTTTAGAGCTTTTCAACGATATAATACTCGATATAGTTATTCATAAAAATAACGGAGTTATTGATGCTTTTCTCTCTTATTTTTCTTAGTTTTCGTGATAAAATGGCAATGGTAAATCAAAAGCCATCTACATCAACTCGTGAGATTGCCGCAGAAGCTGGCACATCTCAACGAACTGTAGTTAAGGTACTGAAAGTGCACAAGTTCCACCCGTACAAACTTTCAGTTTCTCAAACTTTGCATGCTGGTGACCAACATCGACGTATTTTGTTTTGTACATGGTTTAGAGACATGTGCATTGACAATCCATAGTTTCCATTAAAGGTGTTATAGTCAGATGAAACTAGATTTACTAACTGCGGTATGTTCAATAGACACAATGAGCATATCATGGCTAAAGAAAACCCTTTCCATGTAGAACAAAGAGGACCCTAGATAAAATTTGGTTTTAATGTTTGGTGTGGTATCATAGGGTCTACTATTATGGGGCCTTTTATCTATGAGGAATCACTTACTTTTCAAGACATGTTGCATAATTTGAATTTGAGAACTCGTTTAGAAATTGAGTGGTTCCAACATGATGGAGCACCTGCTCATAACTCGTTATTAGTAAGACAACACTTAGATAATATCTATCCAAACTCTTGGATAGGAAGAAATGGCCCACGCGAATGGCCACCCCGGTCTCTCGATTTGGCTGTTATATATTTCTATTTATGAGGTGCGCTAAAAAAACAAAGTATACAAAAGAAAGTATGAGACATTTGGTGACCTCAGGGAGGCGGTATTACAAGCAATTGAAGAAATTGATAGGCAGTCTGTGAGGAAAGCGGTAATGTCAATCTTAAAAAGATGCAATTTTTGGCTAAATAACAATGGTGGACTTTTCGAACATAAATTGTAACCATTATTAATATAATGTACTTTAATTTCTTAAGTACCTACTAATTTAGTTTTTCCGTTATATCTGATATACCTAATAAAAAAATTGTTCAATATTTTTGGAATAGTTATTAATAAATCAATCTATTTCATGGCTAACTACGTTAAAAGTGAAAATAAGGGAGAAAAGCATCCATAACTCCGTTATTTTTATGAATAACTATATCGAGAATTATATCGTTGAAAAGCACTAAAAATGTCCGATTTTTTGAGGTCATAGCCAACTATGGTTTCCATTTAAAAAAAGATAAGTTTGTGTAATATCTCGAAAACGAGAGCTCTCACGCAAACGAGGACATGGCAGTCATATTCGGGATACAATTCCCTTTAATTTTGATATTTACACTTTTTTTATAAAATCATAAACAAAGGAGCTGGAGGGATTTGACTAAATCGACATAATTTCGTTTTTTCAAAACATCTAGTAAGCCATGACATTTTACAAAAATCCGAAAGTGTCATTAAATTGGGCCAGTAAAACTGCAAATCTTTCCCAATTTAACCATTGCTCTATCTCCGCTAGTTTCCGAGATCCCCATTCAAATAATCAAAAAAAAAACTCACCCTGTATATATTGTTAATCTTTATGTACCATATCTATTTTAGGTTTTTCATTAAATTGTCATTTGTTATGAGTTTTGTCTGTCATAAGATATGTTTTACAGTACAGTTTTTTAACCTGTCTGGCGTCCGTAAATAAATTTAATTTTGCCTTGTTATTATCTACCCCCACTCCCAAGTTTCTCGACGAAGAGCTGTTGTGTCGCACATTTGAACTAATCAAGGTAGGTCTTTATTTGCAAATATGTGAGTCTTTAGTTTTAATTATACCTTGCACGCTACAATATTAAAGAAATTTTAAATAAAAAACACGTCCTATTTTTCCTGCTAAGGTATCTCAGCGAATTCTAGGGGCCTTCTAATCTGTTGTACCTAGTCTTTGGTCTATTCTGCAATTCTGTCTTGGTTCGTTCTATCTAGATGGTCTCTCTGGTCTCTTCTTGACCTTGTTCCATCTGCAGTTTTCTCTTATGATGCTGCTCCTTATATTTGATCTGGCAGCTACTCAATATTTGTGTCGTGTTGGACGTTTCGATGCTAGTTTGTATAGCATACGTTAGACCAATTCTTATAAATATCTTTTCAATTCCCACCTTACTGTATGTCCTATACCTATTTGTAATAGTTATCAATATTTTTGTTATTTTCCGATTTTTCTTAAAATTCTTAAAAAAATGGAGATATGTCTGGAACATTGCTACCTACATAAAATACTCATTGATATTCTTTTTCTTTTCCTTTTTTATTCAAGCTCTTACCGACTACCCATCCAGTTTCCTAGGCAACATTTTGATAGTGTTTTGGTGCACATAATCCGTCATGTTCCCATAATGGATACCGTGATTAACACAAATTGATATGCAATTTCCCTCTAATTTGTAATATGCCAGCTGTTAAATAGTAAAGTGTTTTCCCAGAATTTCAAATTGATTCCCAGCCACTATCGTCGATTCGGAATTAGACAAGACCGAGCATGCACTTTGAGACAACAGACGTCCACCAAATATTTAGTTTGCGTCCCATCTGCTCCAGATTCGATTGAAATCGGACGGAACAATAAGCAATTGTAGCTGAATCTCGCTATCACATACATTAATAGTTCACAATAGAATTTATTCGTTCCGGTGTTCTCCGTCGAATTCGTGTTTGAGGAGAAATTACTCCGCCAGAGTTCCTTGGGAGCTGAGGGCCCCCGAAGTCCCATAAGGAAAGCTGAGGTTGCATCCAACATCCAACGGCGAAGCATACGGAAGGTCCCGCAAATTGACTTATTGAACTTTCGGTTGTTACAGTGGAAAAGTTTCTTGTTATTCGGCAAGTTGTGGAGATTCGATTCCTATCTGGCTCGAAGCATTATAAAATAACAACATGGTAAGCTAAATGAAAAGAAGTAAACAGCTGCTACTTGTTTGGACGAAAACTTTATCGGCAGGGGAACCGAAAAAAAAGTCTTTGAATTCTTTATATTGAAATCTAGTTTTCAGTGTTTTCAGTTTTTTACCAGATAAAATTTTGTATTCATAAGTAATGCAACTTGGACAATCTCTTGTATAGAACAATAAGCGAAAAATGCCAGAGTTCTTGAATGAGTTGGCAAAAATTGCAAGAAATTGTTATATGTTTAAAAAGTAATTTATTTATTTATTTATTAAACCAAAAAAGTAATGCATTGATTAAACACAGAGGAAACAATGCAATTACATCCTATAGAGGTATGTTATACTTGTACATAGGTTTGGCGTACTTAGTAACTAACATATTTAGAAAATTTACAAAAAAAATAAAAATAGTGAAAGAGAAAAAAAATAAAAAATGAAAAGTTAAATACAAAACGTATATAAAACCTGTAGAACTAAAAAACCATTATTATTCAAAAATATATATGTGCATAAAAATACAAACAACATATACACAATATACCAATAATACACACCAAAAACTTCATGATTTGCACAGCCAGTTAGTTATATTATACCTTATCCACTCTTTCAATCTTCGTTTCCAGGATTTCGATTTCACATTGAAAATATTTTTAGTATTGTTAGGTAATTGATTAAAAATCTTTACTCATACAAAGGTACTACTTTTAGTCAGTATAGACCTATATATATTAAGCTATGAAAATAATTTGGTCAAGTGCGAGTTGGACTCGCATACTGACAGTTCCGTACCACCTTCAAGATTCTAATATTTCAGTTTCAGACAAGCAGGGAATGAGTGCATTTTCTTATATTTACCCTAATATCTTTTAAAGGAAGCGTTTTAAATTTATAAAAAATATACACTTTGATTTTCCACACATAGACTATTCATTTTATCTGCTTCAGGATTCGCTTGAAATTTATCAGAATACATATGTATTTAATTTTCTAATTTGGCCCCAAAAAATTAACATTAGAGTTATATTTTATTAATAAAGTTTCAGAGAAGTCTTTTATAACCTACTGTCTGAGTTTTGAGGCTCTGTAGATTGGAAAATAAAGGGCAAAATAGGTCGGTCAAGTTTTAAATTATAAATTATTAAATCTGTTATTCCAATTATTAAAAAATACAAATAAAATATATTTTTCAAAATTTAAATAATGTAGTTTCTAAAGTGGGAATTATGTCGATGTTTAATATTTTTGTTAAAATCTTTTAAACAAATTATTTAAAAATATGATATATTTTTAATTCACATAATGAGCCTTTTATCTGATAATTACATGATGCATTTGAAAATTGAATTTTTATTTTCCATTTAATTGTATAAATTGTCCCTAAAATTACTATGGGAGTTTTCTAATAATTTATTTTACGAGAATGGGTAATTTTTTTTTTAAATATTTTTTTAAATATATTTTAAAATATTCATTTTAAAAAAATTAAAAAAATATATTTGTATTCGTCATAATGAGCCCTGTGATTTGATAAATTACATGACCCGTTAGAAACAATTACAATTTTTTATTTTTCATTTAATTCTATAATTTGCCCCCCAAAATGAATATTACGGGTTTCTCTTTATTTTTCCAGTAAAGTTCAGGTGAGGGGCTATACTTCCATTTTTTCAAAATTTTTCAGCTTATTGTTTCGGAGTTAAGGGGGGGGGGAATCGGTAAATTTTTTTATATTTTTGTTAATATCTTTTAATTAATTTATTTTAAAAATATGAAAAAAATATATTTGGTTTCTTCATCATGAGCCCTTTCATTTGATATATAACATGATGGGTTAGAAACAATTTTAATTTTATATTTTCCATTTAATTCTATAATTTGCCCCCCAAAATGAATATTAGGGTTTTTTTCTTAATTTTCCAGTAAAGTTCAAGTGAGGGGCTATACCTCCATTTTTTTTCAAAATTTTACAGCTTATGGGTTTGGTGATAAGGGGGGGGGGATTGGGTAAATTTTTTTATATTTTTGTTAATAACTTTTAATTAATTTATTTTAAAAATATGAAAAAATACATTTGTTTCCTTCGTAATGAGCTCTTTCATTTGATATTAACATGATGGGTTAGAAACAATTTTAATTTTATATTTTCCATTTAATTCTGTAATTTGCCCCCCAAAATTAAAAGTAGAGGTTTCTTATTATTTTTCCAGTAAACTTCAGGTCAGAGCCAATACCTCTAATTTTTTTCAAAACTTTACGTTTTGTAGTTTCGGAGATAAGGGGGGGATTGGTAAAATTTGGTATATTTTCGTTAATATCTTTTTAAATATTTTTTTTTAAATATGAAAAAAATATATTTGTGCTCCTCAAAATGAGACCTTTCATTTGATTTATTACATGATGCGTTTGAAATTTTTCTTATTTTTAAATTTTTATTTACTTCTATAATTTGCCCCCCAAAATTAATATTAATCGTTTCTCCTTATTTTTCCTTTAAAGTTCGGGCAACGTTCTATATTTCCTATTTTTTTCAAAATTTTAGGCTCAGTAGTTTCGGAGATCAGGGGTGGGGAACGGTCGATTTTTTAAGATTTTCCCCCAGAAGTACCCCTAAAATCAAAATTTCTTTATTTACGATATGTACTCCTGATCGGGTCACCAAACTATACATTGGTACCAAATTTCAACTTCTTCCGTCCACTAGTTTAGGAGAAAGTTGGTTTGATGTGACAGAGGCAGAAATCCTGAGTGATATTATAAGGGTATCCGTATATTGTATATACGGAACCCTAAAAAGCATAATAGATAAGCAATAGTTCTTTTGTATTCATCATTTCAGACAGCTTACTAATTACAAATATAAGATACTTAGTCCTATTAACAATGTAATTAATATGAAAGTCCCACTTTAGATTTTGGTCAAAATAAACACCAAGATATTTGGTTTTTTTCAATTCTCGTAAGCCGCTTATCCTTAATTTTAATATTACAATTCATAGGCACACTGTCACAGTAACAACCAAGCGTAATATATACTGATTTCTCAGCATTCAGCCTTAATGTATTATTCTCAAGCCAGATTGCAATTCTATCTAACATTTCATTCATATGAGAAATTGCTTCAGACCAATAAATACCAGTGGAAATGACTGCAGTATCATCCGCATATGACACAATTGAATCATCTGTAAGTATTTTTAACTTTTCGTTAATATAAATTATAAAGAGTAGCGGTCCTAGAATTATTCCTTGCAGCACACCTAAATTTATGTCTCTAAATTCACTAACAACCCCTTTTGTTTTAACCCTTTGCTGCCTATTGGCCAAATAGCTTTTCATTAAATTGTGTGCCTGCCCCCTAATTTCATAGCAAAACAGTTTATCCAAAATAATTTTCTGGTCAACTGTATCAAATGCCTTTGATAAATCCAAAAAAGCATAAATTTAAGCTCTTATAGAGATAATTAGTAATGAAACTTAATGCATATTTGGTATCTAAGTTCTTAACAAACCCGTACTGTCTTTTAGAAATTATTTTACTTTCACAGAGAAAATTAAAAATACTATGATAAATCAATCTTTCAAAAATTTTAGCCAAGTTCGAAATCAAGGGAATTCGTACAACATCTGCCCTCTTTAACACATCGGGCCAGATTGCTAAATACATAAGTTAAAAATATAAGCTAAAGGTACAGCAATATATTCTGAAATATTCTTTAATACTTGTGAGTTAATACTATCAATTCATCCTGCTTTTCGTTTCATTTTACTAATTATCGACATTATTTCAAATAAATTAGTAGGATACAAAAATACAAAAATATTGAAACTGAATTAACTTCAGACAGTGTTGTATTTCCTCCTAATGTAGAATCAAATTTAATTCAGTTATTAAATAGTTTCCGATTAGATTTGGATTTGGGAATGTGTTTCGCAAAATGGATATAACTATCAGGAAAAAGTAAATTAAAATCTACTATTAATGAGAGTTAATGAACTTAATCGTCATTAAATAATAAGGTTTCTGATACGTGTTTGGGGTACATTTTACATCTAAATTGGTCTACATCGTCATACTTATTGAGTTCAAACCCACAGAAATTTATGATACGTTATAATTGCTATTTGTTGTAATGTTCTTATAATTTCTTGAAAGTTCTTTGAAATACAGTTTAACAACATTGTTTTGATTTATTTTCTTTGTATTTTTACAGGATATATTTCATGTAATTGAAATTAGGTTACCCAAATAATGAAATCATTTACAGATATCATGAATATACAAAATTCTTTTTAAAATCTTGAATCTGGGAGCCATGCATAAGAATGTATATCTGGCATCCATTGTACATTGCAGTGGCGCCACCATGCGGTTGAGTGGAAACATCCTTATAATGCTTGAGGTGCCTATTAAGTATCGCTATCGACTAGATAAACTGAGGTGCTACGAACATAACAAATATGGAAAAAACACAAAGCAAATCAATATACAATACAATTGTGTTAATATTATGGTCCTTATATCGAAATAGATATATAAGCAGTTAGCAAATGCTGAATAGCATTGGAATATTAAAAAACTCACTAAAGGTTAGGTAAGTAGTTCGGACAAGAATATGTTCATGTTTCCTACTTTTGAAAGCACCACTTCTTTCATTGTTGGGATTTACTTTTTGAACTTATTATTTATTAGTTAAGGTTTAAACTACTTAAAAATAAGTCAGATAATTAGATGTTGATTTGTTTTAAGATTTTCATCTATTATAATTATAGGTTAGTAAAAATATATTTAAGGACGTAACTCAGAAAGACTGTATCTTTCTGGAGAAGGGCAGAAAGAACAAAGTTCATAGGAACTTTTGGTAACATTTTTAGTGTTTTCTCTGAATCCTGGAGATTACTCTCATATTCTTGAACACCCTGTATATAGTAGCACAGTTATACTCTTTTTCCCAATGAATACCTGCGTCAGCTGTAAACTGAGGTTTATTGGTATGTTCAACATATTGTAATTTTGTATCCACTTTAAGCCCATGACAGGGACACTCCTAGTAATAATTCGGGTACACAGGTTCCGAATCTGGTGCCGTTACATGAAATTCTTTGTGCTAGTTTCCCCGAAAATCCTAAAAGTTAGGTGTTCGAGAGGACATCCTTCTGGTGGGAAGCGCAACTGATGAAGTTTCCCTGATCAGAAACAATATATATTGTATATATTGTCTTGCGTACAAAAGAATTACATCTCGAAGAGATTAATAATTTTTTATTTTGGTAGTTAATTAGGGATTTCACTTCTCACAGTGGTTTGCCAAAATAAGACATTTTTTTAAATATAACAGACTTCCAACTATAACTAAAAATCTAAAAATAATTATAACAAAATACAACTCTAGCAAATAAATAACACATTCAATGTGTGTTACTCAGGAAGTAAAAAATGTAAACATTAAAAGGTGCTCATTCTGTACAAATTAATTACCTACCAATCTAGTATATTTTTGAAGTCGGTTCCAAGCAAATCTAAAATCCTTCATTGCATACTTATCTTCTACTTTTTAAACCTGATTGTTTTTTATACCACCAAACGTCCACTTCACCCTATATTCCAACCATCCTGTATGGTACGGCTATGGACCACTATCATTCTACTCTGTCCTATATTTCAATCATCATATAAATGCAACTCCTTCTATCACTTTACTTTGTGATTTTGTTTCCTATAACTAGATACCTTGTGTATAAACGCACCAAATAGCAGCTTAGAGTTTGACATGTGTTGTCCCGGAATTTTCTATTAGGCTGGGAGAATGTGACAACCAAAAGCGCGGTCTTGGCAAAATGGAAAAATTTGCATTTCAATAAGTATTTACCTGGTATACAAACAAAACGAGCTTGGTACTCATTGATTTAAGGAACCGAAAATACTATGCATTACTACTTATTTGCTTGAAATTTTCAAATTCGCAATTAAAACTTCCAGTGCCTAAAATTCCCGCACTATTATGTTAGAATTAAATTATTTATGAGGAAATGTCCGTTATATTATTTCGATGAAATTTTTGATAAGAAAGTATATAAGATCATCTAGGGATCTTCCTTAATATGTTACACGTTAAAAAACTATACACATCCATAAGAAGTTTTCAAAAACTCGACCAATATGTGAGGGATATTGGTCGATTTCCATGCACGCATGTGTTCATTCACAAATTTCGTCACTTTACAAATAGAATTCTTTTCCAAAATTTGAATTTTCACCAATCCAGATATATACTCTATTAAACAAGACCATATTCATTCCAAACGGTTCACCACAGGAGAAGATATCAGGTAACATACATACAAAAAAAATACGCTACGAATTGATAACCTCCTCCTTTTTGGAAATCGGTTAGATACGTAAAGTAATTGACAATTCATGTGCGTACTTAAGGACTTAATTGCTAAGAACACTAATAGTCTTATTATAGAAAAACTCTCTGGCAAGATTAGCTGGGAGAATGTAACACTATAGATTTGTCAACTATATAGTTTTCTTGTTTGATATGTTTGGATCTGTATTGTATGATACTTATCAATGTTTCGATTCTTTAACAGCAACCGTTGTCAAATATTTTTTATGTAATTAGTAGAATATTAGTTCCCTTTGCGTTTGTTGCTAAAATGTGTTGAGTAGTATTAATAGTCAGAATTATAGTAGTTAATTTTGTAGTAATTTTGATAGTAATAATACTTATAATAGTTAATAAGCGCTAAAAATAATATTTACTCCATTTATGTGTAATAAAACTACTACATTTTCAATAGGTACTAAATATTAACTCATAAGACAAACATCTTGGATATAAACATAACCTTTACGGAGTTTAAAAATGTAAACTAAAATATCGTGAGTGTGTGAATACCCTTGAAATTGTTTTTTCTTGTCATCTCCGAATCTTCCTTCAAAATCCGTATCTGAATAATTTGTCTCTGGAGTGTCTTATTTTTCTAACTATTCCCTTGGAGATTATGGAGTTCTGTATATGACTGTTGTTATATATCAAGAAAACAACAGGGGACGTTTTTGACGCGTGAGTTTCGTGATTTTATTCTCTATTTGATTGAAGAAATAATATTTCATTTTTCCTTTGAGAATTTTGCCTCTTTTTTTCGGGCGACTATAGACGAGAATTCTGTGATATAACATCAATTTTAGGCTTTGTGGTAAAGAACTGGTTAATAAAGTTGACTATTCTCTTTGGTGACTATTTGAAAATCCAAACGTCCTTAAAAATTCACAAACAATTGCCGATCTGAAGAATGAGAGTTGTTGTGTAAGATATCCGATTGATACTAATTGAACTGAATATCGATTGTACAAAAATTAAATAATTAATCTAACCTAAGTTAATGTTCTTCTGTTGATGTATATTTGTTTCAAAATAAATTTGAAAGTATTCAATCCAGACAAAAACAACATCCTGTTACATTACATATTGGTTATTGTTTTTACAAGTCCACCATTTTGTTTATACTAGATGTTTCATTAAGGATGACTAGGTACTGCGTCTCAAGAAGTAAAAGTTGTAGTTTTAGAAAAATAAGTTATTTATTTAACAGTTGATAGAAATAGAGCTACAATATTTAATAAGTATTAAGTAATATGGATATAGTAATAAAGAAACATACCCAATCTATGCAACAAAATTGTTCAATTGGATCCGGGGAGACAAAAGTTAGAAATAATTGCGAGGTTCCAAAGGTTCGACAGCATTTCCATTAGATATATTTTCATTAAATAAAAGTAGGTTATGAAAATTCAGGCTATTTATTGTTTATTTTAATATTATGTCAGTAAAGCAATATCAATGAAAAAAAAAACAAAAATCTTAATACAAATACAAAAACTATTTTGCGCCCAACGTGAGGCCAAACAAAAGCATAATTTAGATGCCATTGATCACAAACTTTTTGTCAACTTACAGGAAGCTAAAATAAGAAGATTGCTGAAATCTGAGCTCTTACTATTCATGGAAGGTGCCTTATAGCGAATTTCAACTTCCAATTGAAATAAAATAAGAAAAGTTTATTGAAAGATTCATATTTTGTTAGGTGGCAACTGCACAGCCACATTTATTGAACGCCTGATAATCGATATTTAATGTAAGTCACTAAATATACTATAAAACTATTAGTTTATATTTAGTAAACATTGATATAGGATTTTAGAGATAGAAAACCCTATTTTTTGTTACAAAAGTTGTTTCGAAGATCCAGTACTTTTTACAGTATCTATTCAAAAGCTGAATAAAATACTCACCATAACCATCATTCTGAATACCAGTGAGAAGAAAAATTCACGATTTTTTGTTTAAAAAAATATTATTTAAAAATAATAAATATTTAATGATTCAATATAGTGTGAAATTTTTAAAATATCTTAGGTCTTATAGCAATAAATAATAAATTAAATATACATATACATTATGCATTAATCATTTAATCATCGCATTTTCAAACATTGTGAGCTGAACAACATAATTGCTCAACAACAAAAGGGATGCGCGAAAAGTTCGATGGGATGCAAAGAACAACTGATAATTGATTCCGTTGTCTGCAACCAAGCCCACGCCAAACGTCGAAGTTCCACATGATTGGCTTATTAAGGCACTGAAACTCTATAAAGTTAATAATTGTATTATTAACTTTTTAGAATATGCCTAGTCCACCTTGGCAAAACAAAATCTCACTGAATAAAGCCAAACAACTGAATGATACAAACTTACCCCATTCCAATCAGAAGGGGTATATTCCAGGGAGACTCTCTTAGCTCGCTGTGGTTCTGTCTTGCCATGAACCCTCTCTCAAACAAACTGAACTGGACTAATTTTGAGTTCAGTCTCAAACACAACAACGTACAAGCATTAAAGGTAAACCATTTGTTATACATGGACGACTTAAAGTTGATGGCAGCTACGAAACAACAGCTGCATGATTAGCTTAAAATAGTAGAAGAGTTCTCTAGTGACATCCATATGAAATGTGGCCTAGACAAATGCCGACTTATTAATATAGTTAAAGGCAAAATGCAGCAGGGGCACTTCGAACTGGGAGATGGCACCTCAATTGAATCGATGGGGGAAGGTCATACTTACAAATACCTTGGAAAAGTTCGAGTTTTAGTAAAAAAAGCTCAAAATCACCATCCAAAGAGCTCTGTCGCTGTCGAACGTACAACTTTGCCAAGGTTTGGAGGAGGAAGAGGATTGGCAGATCTAAGCAAACTATTAGAACAACAAGTTTCTATTTTACGTAGTCAATTCTAGAAACTCGCAGAATTTTCTGATCTACACAGAGTCATGTGCTAGGTTGATGACTCAGCACCAGTTCGACTGACACAACAACAGGTCCAATTACACCACCAGACCACTGATCAAAAACTGCTGAAATGGAAAGAGAAGCCCCTTCATGGAAGACATATAAAGGAAGTCAACCAAGATTATGTCGACAGTGCAGCGTCCATCAACTGGTTGATCTCTGGTCATATGTTTCCTGAAACGGAAGGCTTTATATTGGCAATCCAATTTAAGTAATTCCAAATAAGAGCTATCTAAAGTATATCGTTAAAGACCCTTCTATTAACAACGACAGATGCAGGTACGGTTGCCAAACATCTGAATCTATCCAACATATCACAGGAGGTTGTCAAGCGTTCGCTGCAACTTACTACAAAGAACGACACGATGCTGTGGCAAAAATACTGCACCAAGAACTAGCACTGAAACTTGAACAATCACAGTCGGTGAAATTACCATACTATAAATCGAATCCAGAATCTGTTTTAGGAAAATAACAACTACAAGCTGTACTGGGACCGCACGATACTGACTGATCGGCCTGTTGCTCACAATAGGTCAGATATAGTTTTGGTAGATAAAGTCGCTCGGAACACAACTTTAATTGACATAGCAATTCCTAACAACAATAGTATAAAGATCAAGCAGGGTGAGAAAATAACCAAATATAGAGATTTGGATTTTAAAATAAAGACTCAGTGGGACATGAAGAACACACGAAGTGTACCAATTGTTATGTCAACGACAGGACTAGTTCCAAAACATCTATTAATAAATACCTCGGTCTGGACGAACATCTTTACCAACAAATGCAAAAAGCCGTCCTGTTAGGAACAGCCCGGACGTCAGGAAGTTTATGGGAAACTGCCGCCACGACTCCAACCACGGGCCTGAAAACTTGGCAAGGGCTCCCACAGAGCTAAACCCTTTTGATATCTAGGATGTCTGAGGTTTAGTGAATTTAGTGTGATGCCATACATTGTATGGTCAAGTCGAATTAGGTATATAAATTAAATATACAATGAAAAAAAAATAATTAAAATAGCGTGTTCAAGAAAATCATACAAGTAAAATTTCCCAAAACATGTAAACGAATCCACTTAGTATGTATGTGTGCCATGATTCAATTTAATTTAATATAAATAACCGACATTTTATTGGCAACTAGTTGGTCCAATATCTATTAAAAATGAAATTGTAATACGTCGATATCATCAGAACTACTTATATAAATAACATAGGGATTTAAAGCCTTCAAAACCCATGCCAGTATCTATTAGACTCGATTATCATAGATCATTTAATTTTCTGTTTTTTTTTGTAATGCGCATGCCAGTACAGGCGTACAGTATGCCATTACTGGCATATAAAATTCGAAAGACAAAAAAAGTTTTGAGCTTTAATTTTAACGGTCCTCTTACTTTACATTTGTGCAAGAAAAAAAAATCAAAAAATTGCACACCCCGTTTCCGTAAAACTCCAATTGTTACACATATCACGATTCGAAATATGAAAATTCTAACAGCTGTTAATAAAAAATAAGCCATTCTAAATAAAATGACATAATTGAAAGGTAATCTTTTAAAATTAAAACATGAACGCCATGGCATTAAGGCTGCATAAAACCAATTATATTTTATAAGTTCGTTAAATTTTAATACCTACTTTGACATAACAAATTTCGTTTGTACTGGTCTGTCGTTCATGAAACTAATTAAATTGTATTTTACCGTTTATCAATTAAATAATTTTGTTATTCTATAGGTACACGTTTCAAAATATAATTATTTGTTCCAAATACAGTCTAATTCGAGTGTTATTTTTAATTGTAATGGTCTGTTATATTTATAAATATATTTAACAAAGAGGGATTGTTAAAATATATTCAATTTTGTATGTATGCTTTTGTACGTATTGTTGGATCTTAATTTACTAATAAAACTGAGAAGGTTTATGTATGCTTTGAGTGACAGATTAAACAATATCATCGTCTCGTGGCTTTCTTCTACCCTCCGAGACTAGCTCTAGCCCTTACGTTAATGCAGTTTTCTTTCTGTAAAATCCTTGACACGTCTCTATGGATTTTGACTTTGGTGTATGATATTGCTTCTGTACCATTCTAAGGCTGACGGTACACACCTCCGTCGTCCGCAAGATGCCAGCTATAATTCCGGGATACTTTATAAAACCTTCCACTTACATAAAACACGTATCGCGAGCACCATTTTTTAACACACACAAACACGTCCCTATACGTCCGTCGTCCGAGAAGACGACCACGTACGTTGAAAATTATTAGGATTCAATCTACCAGTGAAAAGAGCAAATTTAAGGGGCATCTCAATATCCAAATTTTAACGGTTGTTAAGCGTTATATCACTTAAAAACCTCCAGTAACTGAACTATGTGGTAAGCTTTCTTTCTTTCGGCATTTGCAGATTTAAGTTTTATTACTTTTTATTGCACTCTGAATATTTTAGCCTACTAGGAAATGACCCGAAACCATCGATGCCTTGCATCGAGTCACGCTTTTGTAGATACCGACCTTTGGCGGATAGGACTGACGGATCGAAAAACACCTGCATGAATAAAATTAATACCGAAGGCAAGCAAAAAAGGGTACAAATTGGTGGAAATATCTTTCATCCTCGCAAACTGTCTGGGTAGTTGAGGGAATAGAATAAATATATCCATTAACAAAAAACACATTTTAAAGAAGGGTACGAACCCATCGTGTGTGGTAATGTTTTGCGGACGACGGACGTGTGTACCGTTACCCTAAGGATGTACAGGTTTCTTATTTTGTATGTGTCTGCTCTTTTTATCTATATTATGGTCAGTATTGGTATTTCTGGGTCCCCCTTGTTGGCCGTGAAAGTAGATTTCGTTATTTCGTCAGTTATACTTACATGTTTCCTACCTCTGGGCTTCTACTGCATCTTCCCGTTCTTAGGCCGGATGTGGTTCCTAAGCCGTGTATACCTGTCAATGAATCTGAGAGTCGTAGTCGATAAGTAGTAGGAGATGTTATGATGTTGTTCCAGCTTGAAGTAGGCGAACCTGGTCCTCTTCTTTATGACCGCTGCTTGGTGTCGTAAGTCGTCTTTTATGATTTTGTTTGGTATCACTTCCATCTGACATATGAGTTGACATTTATCCCTTCCATGTGGCTTGCTCAATTCCTCTATGTGTATCTATTCGCTTGTTAATGTCCCCCACATCTGCGATCTCTCAGACATGTTTCAAGCATATGACTTTCCATTTTTCGTTGAAAATGTTTTTATGGTTAATATTTCTGATTTATATGTAATGATACGTAGAATATACTCATCGAACACTTCTAAAGATTTTGAAAAAATTGTTGAGGAGGTCTTGAATTATTTTGTCTGTTCATTGCGTTTTCTCTCCTCTAAATTTTTTCTTATCTGTGTTTGGAGACGTTTCAACTCCAGACTTGGAGTTGAAACGTCTCCAAACACAGATAAGAAAAAAGTTTAGAGGAGAGAAAACCCAATGAACAGACAAAATACTTCTAAAGATATCTATAGATAGCCCACCTGAAGTTGATCACACTGTGCCGTTCGCAGGTATATAAACGTGGATTAGGAAATATTTAGTTTTCGAGACACAGGGTGTTGAACTTTTTTAATAAACATTTACGTTTGGAAACGTTTTAAAATAACAATAAAAGAGAATAGTCAAGATGGGAGTGGTTACAGAATAGGCGATCAGTATTGACGATCCTCTATTATATTGATAATGCTCTTTCCTTGAAATGAGCACGAGCTATCGGGAAAGATACAACTCTTCAACAAACAACAAAATACAACTTGTACTGTCATTAAAGTACCTGAGATTTAAACTTTCAAGTTTAATGATATTTAAAATGAAGTACACAAAGTCATAATGCTATTATCGCATAAGCTACACTTTGTGAGTAAAAATGGAATACACACATAGGAAGAATGTAAAAAGGCCAAGAATAAATCGCGTCAAGGAGTACGAATTGAAGAACGACCAAGTAAAATTTAGAGCGATAGTTTACTCACATTACTCATCGAATATGAACAGGCTTTAAGACAAAGTGGTAGAAGAAAGGTGAAGATGAATAAATATAGAAAAGTTTCAAAATGACCATGCCTACCCACATATACTTTCTCAGTCGGTTACATAGAAGGCTATTTATTATGAACAATAATTTTTTTAAATATTAATTTTAAGGTTTTCCATGTGGTACCAATTTAAATAGTTACACGGTACATACAGACGATTTCAGTATCTTCAGCTCAGCTTGAGTAACACACCATAAGTTCAAATTTTGGGAAAAAGTTTCGGACAAAAGATTCAGGACATTCTTTGGCTGCTTAACTGTGACCTAAGACATGACGTTGAATGTCGTTTCACGGTCAAGACGAGTATTTACGATCGACGACTTGGATATGACCTAAACCATGACCTTGAAAGTCTGTTCAAGGTTAAATTAATTTCTTACAATAGAGCCACGTTATTGAGTACATGATTCGGAAGATTTTAAGAGTTTACTTTTGCACAAGATTTTTTAAGTATTTCTTATTTGATCTTTCAAAAATGACCTTGACTACGACCTTAAACGTGAAGTTTATAAGACCATTTCAAACGCGAATGAGAATTGAATGAAAATTCCAAAAAAATACTAACTGACGTTGAAGAAATTTCAATGTGTATTTGATGGCGACAATGTATTAAAATTTGACCTTGTGTTTAAAAATTAGATGTCAGTATCGTAATCTGCGATTTCAAAATCTATAACATTTTTCTCGTCGTATATAATAATTTTCTGAATATTGCCATCTTGGCGACTTGACTTGGCATTACCATAAAGGCCATGGTCATGAGAGAAGTAATTTGTAAACGTTGTATCTTCTAGTTTCTCGAACCCTTAGACACAAGTATGCGTCTATTATACGTAATAGATTTGCCCTTGAACTACCTTCAAGGTCATGACTACAGTCAAGGTCAAGATCATGTGTAAACGTAGAATCATTAAGGCTTTCGAATCACGAGATCAAAAATGTGGATCCCAATGTTACAAATGCCTTTTCGGCTTTCTTTATATGACCTTGAAGGTTTATACTTAAGGTTATAGTCAAGGTCATCGTTAAGTGGCTAGAGAATAATACTGAAACTTATATCCGAAACGTTTTTTCTGCTGTTTCCAAACTTTTTGGATAACTGTAGAAATTGAAATATTACTCGTTGTTTGAACTCGCTCAATGATAAAACATTTTATAGGGTGGAGGGGGACAGTTAAGGTCAAGATCATGGGTAAACATAAAATCCTTATGGCTCTCGCACCATCAGATCAAAAATGTGGCTCCCACGTTAGAAATCCTTTTTGGGCTTTATATGATCTTCAAGGTTTATACTTAAGATCATGGTCAAGGTCATCGTTAAGTGGCTAGAGAATAATACTGAAACTTATATCCGAAACATTTTTTCTGCTGTTTCCAAACTTTCGGATACCTCTGTAGAAATTTAAATATTACTCGTTGTTTGAAATCGCTCAATAATTTAACATGTTATCTTGAGGAGTGGGGAGCTAGTTGATATCCCATTCTTTTTCCTTCAGATGGATTTACTGGGAGCGTAAAATTTATATTTCTATTCATGGATATCCAGCATATATACAAAATGTATAAAAGATACAAGAAGGTTTCATGAAAAAAAATTCAAATCCAAAAAATTGCAAGATTTGATATCTTCAACTCCCTCTCCATTTCCGTGGTTTGGTCTTGTTTGGTCTTAAAGCTTTCAACTATTAGCCAGTACCCGAAAAACCGGGGGCACTTTAGAATTTGACCTTTGAATATTTAAGTAATTCTTACCTTAAGAGCATCAAAAAATTTTAAAGCTTCCAAATAGTTTCGTCGAAAAGGTTTTGTGTCTCGCTTGATTGCATAATTCTATCAAAACTTTTAGCGATTTTAAGTCACGAAACGATTTGGTCGATTTCACTCCAATCTTCATTTTCGTCTTTTCATCCGCATTTTCTAATCAGATTTGTTAATTTGCATCAATTCCTTAAGCGCAAAATAAAATAATCCACTTATCGAACGCCATAAAGCGGAATAAGAGCGAAAGAACAAAAGCTGCTTTTATTCTTTGACGGGGAAAATTCACTTTCTGGCTGTTCGAAAGATACGAACAGGATATCTCGCCTCACTTTTACTAGATATTTATATTTATAAGTCCTTAATTGTTCGAAACTGTAGATAACTCAATATATTAAAGATATGAGATTGGGTGGAATAACTGTCTTGTCGTCCATTTCTGTGTGGCAACTTGGAAATATCTCTGGCAAAATTTGGTTGAAGTTACTGCATTGGAATTGCTAATGTGAAAAATTGAGATGTTAAACGTTTGAGGGGACTTTATTAACTGCTACAGATAGGCTTTTATCGCCTTGCTCTCTATGCCGATCTTCTAAGTATATCACTTGAGGATGTGTATTATGTGAAGGATGTAAATGACAAACTTAACATATTTAATAGTTATATTTTAAGCTTATATGACAGGCATTCTCCGATGAAAAATGTCCTTATTACGAAGCACCATGGATAACTCCGTACATAAAAGATTTAATGCATATTAGAGTAGAGATTTAAGCAAATATAAAAACAGAAATACCACAGATAACTGGGAATACTATAGGCAACTCAGAAACTCTGTAGCAATAACCATTGCAAAGAGTAAAAAACGTACCTTGAAGAAAATGTTCGACAGAATATTCAGAGAAAATGTTGAAAGCTTCTAAAAGATTTAAACAAGTAAGTTAAAACTTCCAGTTTGGTCACGGAAACTCTCGCTATCGCTGATAAAATTAACACGTACGTTAAAAATACAACAAATTTGAAGACGCGAGTTGTAAGACCAACATCTAGGATTTTCAAGAGAATCAGTACACAGAGGTTCCGAATCTGGAGCCTTCCGTGTAATTGCTGTTCTCCCTTAACTTCTAGGACAGAATGTCACGATAAAATTTTTTTTTACACGGAACTTCTTTGTACTGATTCTCTTGAAAATCCTAGATGTTGATCTTACATCTCGCGTCTTCAAATTTAACGAAATGCATCAAATGCATAAAGAAGTGTTCGAGAGGACATTCAATTGTGGGAAGCGCAACTGATGAATGTTCCCGACCAGAAACAATATATATTATATTTATATATAATATATATTGTCTTGCGTACAAAGGAATGACACCTCGAAGAGAGAATACAACAAATGCTGTAAGTTCTGACACTGCTACCCGAAATTTCTACTTGGAAAAAAAATTCCAGGTAGGCACATTGGAATTCAGACTTGCCACAGTTGAGAAGGTTCAAGTGACCATGTTTAGTATTAAGGCTGATGCAATTGGTGTCGACGGCATAGACATTTCTATGGTCTTAAACTGTTGTCCGCATATAATCTCATATGTTACTTATCTTGTTAACTATTGCATTGAAAAATCAAGATTTCCTGAGCTGTGGAAATATAGCTTTATGATCCCGATTCCAAAAGTATCCTGTCCAGAGGAGATTAAAGATTTACTTCCTATTAGCATCCTGACAACCATATCAAAGGTCATAGAAAAAGTTTTGGAGAGTCAAATACGTAAACATGTTGACACATTTAATATTCTGCTTACTTGGCAGTATGGTTTTCGCAACAATCATAAGTGTGCTACAGATTTGTTCAAAGTAATTGATGATATATTGGAAGCAGTAGACCGTGGGGAAGTTACGGCTGCGAGTCTTCTAGACTATTCTAGGGGTTTTGTCAGACTGAATCACCAACTTCTTCTTACTGGTTTAGAGTATATTGGTTTTAGTAAAAACTCGTGCAAGCTTGTAACTCGGTACCTCATCAGCAGAACTCAGTCTGTAAAGGTGAATGGTAACCAGTCTCTACATGTTCTGTGTAGCGTACCTCAGGGGTCCATTCTTGGCCCTCTTTTTTTTACCATAATAACGCAGATGACACGCAAATTTATATGTCGTTTCACCAGAAAGTATAGATGAAGCAAAAGAAAAGTTCTAATTTTAAAGCTTCTATGGATCACTGCCTCGAGCCAAGGAAATGCCACGCTCTATTATTTGGACGTACTCAATGTAGGGGTCAGCTGGAAGGCTCTATAAATCAAACTTGAAACAATGAGAGACTTCAATGCGCCAATTGTGTAAGAAATCTGGGAGTGCTTCCATATGTTAATTTGCAATTTTCGTCTCACATCAATATGTGCACAAGCAGAGGTTTTGCTAACTAAAACCAATTTATAGCCGAATTTTAAGTGAAAGCATTAGTCTTGTGACTCTTTAGTGCTTTCACACTTTAATTTTTATGATATCTTATATCATTCGTGTCTTCTAGACACTGATATAAAGCGTATTCAGTTAATTCAAAATTGTTGTGTGTGTCTAGTTGGACGAATACGGAAGTATGAACGAGGTGTGAGTGAGAAGCTAAAGTAAATTGAATGGACAGTATGGAAGAAAGGAGGGTATTTTATTCTCTCCTATTATTTAACCAAATAATATATACCAAAAAATTCGATTCAGACATGATGTTCAGGCATTAGACTTACGGCAAAAATATACAATAACTCCACCTATCCCCAAAATTATCCTATATGAGCGATCTTTTACTTACTAAGTCTCTCTACTTTATAACACTTAAAAGCGGGGTAAATTCTATTATGTGATACCTCTTTTAAAGGTCTCTTTTTTGTCAATCTTTTGGCACATTATTTTTAAAAATCAGATTATTTTTTACTGAGTAATAACATACGCAGTAAAAAAATAGTTTTTTTGAAAATAATTGCTAATTGCACCAAAATTAAGGTAGTTTTTAGGGTTTCTGATCACGAATCTGAGGTCAGATTTGCAAAATTCAAAATGACGGATCCAAGAAAGCTAATAAAAATTAAAAAAATCAGCCGTTTTGCAACAAACTTATTATAAGGGTTTTTTTGGTTCGTTGATCACGAATCTGACAAAATTCAAGAAGGGGGATCTAATATGGACGACGAAAATAACCCACATTACGAATGTTTAGTCCGTCATCTTGAAATTTATATATTCCAAACTCATGATCCGAGACCCCAAAACCCCAATTTACCAATTTTGCCGTATATCGGTTGATTTTAAAAATTTTCATCCGGCATCTTGGATCCGCCATTTTTAATTTTACAAATCTGACTTCTGATTTGTGATCAGAGATCCTAAAAATCACTGTAAACAAGTTTTGGTGAACTTGGTTTACATTGGTTAATCAGGTCATTACTGTGTAAAAAATAATCTGATTTGAAAAAATGATGTGTGAAAACACTGGCAAAAAGAGACCTGTAAACAGAGGCATCACATGATACCCCGTAGGGGTTGAAACTGCAGGGTGATCGATACGTGAAAAATGTGTCCCCCCCCGTAAACATAAATTAACGTTTTTTGTCTTTTAAGGATATTTTAAAAGTTTTTTTGGGGGACTAGTTTTGAAATGAAAGCCCTATATACACAAATAATCATTCGAGATTTCAATCATTTGAGGGTAGCGCAACTGATTCTTTATTAAAAACAATATAGTGTCTCGCGTTCAATGTATCATATTTTAGTTCATTTTGTTGGCAAAATTTACCTTTTTAGGGTTCCGTATATACAATATACGGATACCCTTATAATATCACTCAGGATTTCTGCCTCTGTCACATCACAGAAATTTTCTTCTAAACTACTGGACAGAAGACGTTAAAATTTGATATCAATGTATAGTTTGGTGACCCGATCAGAAGTACATATCGTAAAAGAAGAAATTGTGATTTTAGGGGTACTTCTGGGGGAAAAACTAAAAAAATCGACCGTTCCTCCACTGATCTCCGAAACTATTTAGCCTAAATTTTTTTAAAAAATAGGAAATATCGAACTTTGCACGAACTTTACATGAAAAATAAGGAGAAACCATTAATTTTAATTTTGGGGGGTAAATTATAGAATTAAATGAAAATTTAAAAATAAAAAAAAATTCAGACGCATCATGTAATACATCAAATAAAAGGTCCCATTCTGAGGAACACAAATATATTTTTTTCATCTCTCATCTCCGAAACTATAAAACGAAAAGTTCTGAAAAACAATAGTGGTATAGAGTCTGACCTGAAGTTTACTGGAAATATAAGCAGAAACATCTACTTTTAATTTTGGGGGGCAAATTACAGAATTAAATGGAAAATATAAAATTAAAATTGTTTCTAACCCATCCCATTATGACAAAAACAAATATATTTTTTATATTTGTAAAATAAATTAATTAAAAGATATTAACAATAATATAAAAAAAGTTACCCATTCCCCACCCTATCTCCGAAACCATAAGCTGGAAAATTTTGAAAAAAAAACTTCAATTTTACTGGAAAAATAAGGAGAAACCCCTAATACTCATTTTGGGGGGCAAAGTATAGACTTTTATGAAAAATAAAAAATTATAATTGTTTCTAACGGATTATAAAATATATAAAATCCCAGGGCTCACTATGGCGAATACAAATATATTTTTTATTTTTTTTTAAATCAATATTTTAAAATATATAAAAAAATATTTTAATAAAATTACCCATTCGCCCTGTTATTCTCCAAACTATAAGACCGAAATGTTTTTGTTTACAGGAAAAATATGAAGAACTCATTAATATTAATATTGGGGGCCAATTTATTAACATAAAGATATAAAAAAAATTCAATTCTGGCTTTATTTCCAAAACCATACTACCTAAAATTTTGAAAATAATTAGGTGTACTGGGGCTCACATGAAATTTATAAGTAAGATTATTAGAAAACACCCCATAGTAATTTTAGGAGCAAATTATACAATTAAATGGAAAATATAAATTCAATTTTCAAAAGCATTATCTAATATATCAGATAAAAGGCTCATTATGTGAATTACAAATATTATCATATTTTTAAATCATTTGTTTAAAAGATATTAACAAACATATTAAACTTTGACTTAATTCCCACTTTAGAAACTACACTTTTTAAATTTTGAAAAATATATTTTATTTGTATTTTTAAATAATTTGAATAACAGATTTAATAATTTATAATTTAAAACTTGACCTATTTTGCCCTTTATCTTCCAATCTACAGAGCCTCAAAACTCAGACAGTAGATTATAAAAGGCTTCTCTGAAAGTTTATTAGTAAAATAAAACTCTAATGTTAATTTTTGGGGGCCAAATTAGAAAATAAAATACATATGTATTCTGATAAAAATAAAGCGAATACTGAAGCAGATAAAATAAAAAGTCTGTGTGGAAAATCAAAGTGTATATTTTTTATAAATTTAAAACCCTTCCTTTAAAAGATATTAGGGCAAATATAAGAAAATGCACTCATTCCCTGCTTGTCTAAAACTGGAATATTAGAATCTTGAAGGGGGTATGGAACCCTTAGTATGCGAGTCCAACTCGCAGTTGGCCAAATTATTTTAATAGGCTTTTATTAGGTTCATGTGTACGTATTTATCTATCTATGTAACGGAAACTTTCAACGTAATTTTCACCAACTTAAAGAAGTCCTTTTAAGTTGAAAATTGGCACACGTGTCAAGAGCCGATAACAATACAATTTCTTAAGTTGAATTTTCCCGTTTGTTGTCTTTTGTCACTGTTCTTGCCTAAATACAAATTCGTCTATTAATTTCTGCCATCTGGTTGGTAGTAGTAGAACATGCTGTAATGAAATGCAAAGGTTACGCAAACATGAAGTAAACTTTTTAATTATAAAATCCTATAGACTAAAAATTTAGAAAATATTTATGTTTAAAAATACTAAAAAATACGCTTTAGTAGCAAACGGACCATAAAATCAGAAAATAGTTTTAGGGAATTTCGAATTCACAAGCGTATTATGGTATTATGTGATTTATTACTTTCAGTTTCTGCTCATAGATTCAAATATTCGGTTTATCACAACAGCGGCACTACTTTAAAAACAATTGTTATGCCAGTTAAAATCATGATAACTATATATACATAATGTCACCAAAAACCCATAAAATTGCCATCAGTTTTCAACGATCCCATTTTAATGGGTAATTTTGCACATAATAAAAACCGAAATATTACCCTCAACTTTTTGGAAAACAACAAAAAAAAATCGCAGACGATAAAACTTTTGAATAGCGTTATGAATCACTTCAAGGCTTTAAATAAAATCATCATCGCCATAATATCGGTGGGACGAATTTTTTCCATAAATTTACGTTCATATCCAATTTATCTTGCTCCGGTGGCGTTTGATGTGGAATCAATATAAATGGAAATATGGAAAACTGTCCATGTCGTTACTCGTTTGCCAAATGCATAGTCGTTCGTGTCATTCTTCTGTAAGAAAGAGTGTTTGTCATTTTTTAAATCACGTGTGCTGTGGGGATGAAAAGTAATTGGATTTTGGTTGTTTGCTGATGATTTTGACCGTCGAATGGAAGCTTAAAAGGTATCGGTAGCAATTTATTCGGAAGCCGTTTCGGTTGGGGATTTCGTTAGCTTCGGGGAAAAAAGCACGAAAATCGGAGACAATTGAAACAGAATGCTGTTGATTTTTTAATTGGGTTTGGGTAGCATGGGCAAATGAGTATTGAAATTGGACAATTTGAGTTTGAAATGAATATAATTGAAGGGCTGGTCTGTTTGGTGTTTCATAAAAAAACACCTCACGGCGTAGTATAATGTGATTTTTTTAGGTAACGCTTCTCATCTTACACGCAAAGTAAGTATTGATAGTATGGCAGCGTTTTTATATTGCCACTCTAGTATATAATTATGACAAATTAAGACTACCATTAGACAGTTCTGTGGAAATGTTAAGTATACGAATAGTTTGCAAGCAAAGGTCTGTCCAATTAAAAACGCGTTGACCTCCTTGCACATATGTCGGATTACACAGGTCAACATGATTTTGTTCTAAGAAAATGAACGGTCATTTCCGAAGTAATTTTTGATGTAGAATCCAAATCCAGGATCCAAATTGCTCTATCACGTGAGAATGTTCAGATATCCTAACCTAAAAGGAAAAAAAAATGAAATTTTCGGCTATATTTGAGGTTATGTAGCCTAGCGATATTCTTTCTTCTAAAAAACAACCGATGACACCTCAAAGTGTAAGTCTTGGTCTCTCATATGCCGTTGAGTTTGCTCCAATAGCTTAATTCTGCATTGAGATATTTCATTTTGAAGTTTTCGAATTTCATCAATTTGGCTATTCTCAAAATCCACATGATTCTTCAGTCTTTGACTCCCAAATTCGACACTTATGTTCAATTGTAAGTTTTCACATTTGTATCAAGTTTTGTTTTGGCACAATTGAATCTTTAAAACAAAATTTAATGTACATCAAGTTGTACGACCCAAAACCACCATTGTGAAGGGAGCAAAAAGGGGATGAAAAATGTTAAAATCGACCTAAGAGTATTTTATATTTTATTTTTCCACGTATTTGGGAGCAGTTTAAAGTAAGTGAGTGTATTAGAGTAAGGGGGTGAAAATTGCTGAAATCAATGTAAATGTATTCTACTTTTTGACTTTCCATATGCTTTTGGCGTAGATGAACTTTCAAGGGTAAGTAAGCGATGTAAACAAAGTTACAGCATCCTAGCTGTCCCCCAAGTACTTTAAAGGGGGGTGAAAAACGGTAAAAAAGTTCAAGAACTAATCAGCAAACCCTAAATTAACGTATGCCGAATCCACGTATCTTAAACTCCAAGGTGAATACCAACAATTCCCATCCCTCAATTAACATCTCATCGCATCTTACAAACTGTAATAACCTTATTTTTAGCGCTACCCAGAAACAACGACGTGGACGTAATAAGGAGTGTTTCCTTTGGGGTGCTTGATTAAAGTAAGTCCCCTTGCCTTTCACAAACCGGGGTGTTTTTTTATCGTGAGTCCCCTTGCCCCTCACAAACCGGGGTGCTTTTTTAACGTGAGTCCCCTTGTCGCTCACAAACCAGGGTGCTTTTTTAACGTGAGTCTCCTTACCTCTCACAAACCGGAGTGCGTTTATAACGTGAGTCCCCTTGCCTCTCACAAATCGGGGTGCTTTTTTAACGTGAGTCCTCTTGCCTCTCACAAACCGGGGTGCTTTTTTAACGTGAGTTCCCTTGCCTCTCACAAACCGGGGTGCTTTTTAACGTGAGTCCCGGTATGTCTCACTATTTATCCTTATGAAAACTTTTTTTCTTATCTTCTAAATTTCTCGTATTAGACGTCTTTTATGTTGGATATGTTGGATTCAAAATGAAATATCCTCAGAGTTAAGCTATTTGAGCAAACTCAACAGAATTTGAAAGATCAAGACTTATACTTTGAGGTGTCATCGGTTGTTTTTTTAGAAGAAAGATTATCGTGACTCTACATAACCTCAAATATAGTCGAAAATCGCATTGTTGCGCTTTTAGGCTAGGATATCTCAATATTCTGACGTGATAGAGCAATTTGGATCCTGGTTTCGGATTCCACATGAAAAATTACTTGGGAAATTACCCTTCACTTCCTTAGAACAATTCAAACATCTTTTTTTGCAGTCCTGTGTTACCAATGTTTTCAGCATAAATTATGGTTGAAGTAGGTATATGATATGTTTGTAATATGGTTAAACGGAGAAGGGAAACTATATGAGTTTCTGGTTCATCTAAACAATGTATATATAGGGCGTCTCAATGAGAATATTTCCCAAGATACTCATTATTTTGAAAATCGCAAAAACACGTCAAAAGATTTTGGATGGGGACATATTTTGACCAGATAAACCGTTATCCGTGTGTCATTTTTGATATTCCATCAACTTTTAAGGGGTTTGGAATTAAAATGTGGTTCCAGGATATTTTTCTGATATCTGATGTTATTGACGAATAATAATTAAACTAGATAATTCGCTTATAATTATCAAGACTTTTTGCTATTACAACGAGGAAAATGAAAATGAAAATTAATTTTACATCATTTTATTATAACAGATGTTCGATATGGCCCCGATTGTTTGGCCTGTTTGACGTGTAAACTTTGAGGTGCGTCATTGTGCACCACTTACAACGACAAAAAAATTAATAACTTTATCGTTAAAACAGAAAGTAAAAGTCTTTGTTTCTTTCTATAGTCGCTTTAGTCTAATTAAGTCTTCTTTCGTTTTTTTTTCTTACCCGACAAACTGATTTACACATTAGCGAATAAAAATTAAATTATTGTTCTTTATGTTCAGATTAACAATTTTGCCAGACAAACGGAATCTGTGGTTAACAACAAACGCAAACCAAGAAGAATGGATGACCTTGAAGGACCAGTATTAGGATATGTTGTAATGGAACCGAAACAATCTTTAACAAAAATTTCTTTTACAGGTAAAATATTTATCATTTTTTGTGAAGATAGACGCCACGGGCAACTAACGTTGCCCTTAATTGTGGTTCATTTATTTACATAGGTGGTTAAAATGCTTACTACCCACCCATTAGGGAAAAATGTATCTGATGATATGGCTCAGTCATGTTAAATTATAAAAAATCATTGAATATTGTTTCTCATCTGGGGAATCCGGGAATGCTGTCATGGAAGCATAGAATGGCCAGCAAACTCATCGGATTTAACCCAATTAAAATTTTTTAGTGAAATGTTACGCAATGTTGGAGAAGAAACTCAAAATAGTTAAACTGCTATCAACATGGTAATGGTGGTCATTTCGAACATGTTATAACCTAAAATTTGGAATTACCATTGTAACTTACTAACGATGCAAGATTATCGAAATACATTCTTAAAATGGGAAATCTATACCATTTCAAATAAGGTGTCTCTTGACACTTTTTTCTCATTAAAAAAACTCAGCCGTTGGTGAGTGTTTTCTGAAGGGAGTTCATCGAAATGCTGAAACCTCTGATTCGGATAATTTAATAAAACATTTAAAAAAGTATATAACCGACTTCTACCTATAACTAAAAAGCTAAAAATAATTATAACAAAATACAACTCTAGCAAAAAGTTGTATTTTGTTATAATTATTTTTAGCTTTTTAGTTATAGGTAGAAGTCGGTTATATACTTTTTTAAATGTTTTATTTTCAACTTTTTAGTTTTTTTTTCATTCTTTATTTTTTATTTTGTATGTATAACCTTAATAGACACAACCAGGTAACATCGAAAGCTTCAACATCACACAATGATTTCTCATTTAAATTGACAGTTAAATCTTTACGAACAAAATGTACTACCCGTTGACTTAATAAGCCCAAAATATATTTATGCCTTATGCCATGTAACCTTTTTTAAACTTTTTTTGACAACCCTGTATAACTATAGATAATTCCACTCCAACCTATGTACCAACCATCCTGTACATAAATTTGTTAGTTGCCTTCTGCAAACTATAGGACGGAGTAGAATCCATCCCATATTTACGGAGTCAAATGTATCCTATATTTCAACCATAGTATATAACTCCTTGTGGACTAGCCCTTAAATTATTTCATTTTTAACAGTTTATATTATCGCCCTGTGTAACATTAATTCCTCTCTACAATTTATGCAACTTCTTATGGGTTATAAAAGAAATAATTTTTTAATCACACTGTATAAATATAATTCAACTCCAGCATATATTTCAACCATCCTGTATATGATTTGGTTATGTCCACATCATATAACAGTTTTTTAATCACCCTATATAATTTTAATTTCACATTTTTTTCAACATTTTTATACCACCAAACGTCCAGTCCACCCTATATTCCAACCATCCTGTATATACGGCTGCCTACGGACCACTATCATTCTAGTCCGTCCTATATTTTAATCTTCACATAAATGCGACTCCTTCTATCACTTTACATTGTGATTTTGTTTGCTATAACTAAACACCTTGTCTATAAGCGCACCAAATAGCAGTTTAAAGTTTGACCTGTGTTGTCACTGAATTTTCTATTAGGCCGGGAGAATGTGACAACCAAAAGCACCGTCTTCGCAAAATGGAAAAATTTGCATTTAAATAGGTATTTGCCTGGTATACAAACAAAACGAGCTTGGTACTCATTGATTTAAGGAGCCGAAAATACTATGCTTTACTACCTATATGCTTGAGATGTACATAGAAAATTTTCAAATTCGCAATTAAAACGCCCAGTGCCTAAAATTACCGCACTATTATGTTGGAATTAAAATATTTAAGAGGAAATGTTCGTTATGTCATTTGGATGAAATTTTTGATAAGAATTTTGGAATTTTCGGCAATTTTCTGGAAAACTGCAAGTTGCACGTCGCTGAAAAGTATATGAGATCACCTAAGGATCTTCCTTAATAGACTAAACGTTAAAAAACTATACATATCCATAAGGAATTATCGAAAAATCGACTAAAATATTAGGGATATTGGTCGATTTCCATGCGTGCATGTGTTCGTTCACAAATTTTATCACTTTACCAATAGAATTCTTTTCCAAAATTTGAAGTTTCACCAATCCGGATATATACTCTATTAAACAAGACCATATTCATTCAAAACGGTGCACCACAGGAGAAGAAATCAGGTAACATACATACAAAAAAAGCGAAAAAAAAATACGCGAGTTAAAAGTTAAAAATTAATGTGTCGCCACATTGTTTATATTAAAAATAACAAATTTGCCTTAATGTCCGTTCTGTATAATTCAACAAGTGTGATGAGCATAAAACTATATATTTATTAAATCTGCAATGACAGTTTGAACTATGAAATTTCTAGTAACGAATAAAAATAACGGTATGTTTGTTTGCTGGTTTTTGAACTTAATCCGTTTACACCCCAGTGTAAATGGGCCTTATTTTTAATTCATCAATCTGAAAAAAAAAGATAAATAATATATTTTTAAGGGATTTGAATTAGTTTACAGTTGCTGTTGCCATAAAGGGATGGATTTTGAACATGATATGTTCTAGAACTTTAGGAGACGAACGCACAAAGGTTTCAGTTTAAAGAAGTTCCATGTCATCGTTGTTGCGGCCACATACATATATACGTATACAGGGTATAACATAATACAGTGCAGATATCTTGGCAATGGTACTGATCTGTATGAACTAAAAAGTCCTAACAAGGTTATGTCTATTGTGTATAGTTAAGGACCGATTACACTATTCAGTTTTTTGAAATTGCAATAGATCTGGCAACTTTGGCATTCATGTATAAGACTGTAAGCTGTGTAAAGTTATATTAAAAAACTAGAAATTTCCGCAATAATTTCTTTATTACAATCCAAGCTCGATGAATAAAAGGAAATTAACCCATTATTGCGATGTATTCTGTTTCATTACGAGGGCTGCCTTTTATATTTCGGGATTAGAGAACAAAAACAAATATTAATCATCGAAAATCGCTTTATTCTTTTTCAAAATATTCCCCATGAAGATCTATACACTTTTGAATGCGTTTGAACCAATTGACGAAGCACTCTTTCCACTCTGATTGAGGTATCTCCAAAACATGCATTCTGAACGCAGCAACCGCTTCTTCAGGTGTTGAAAAACGTTGACCTTTCACTTTGTTTTTTACGTACGGGAATAAAAAGAAGTATTTGGTGACAAATTGGGACTATACGGCGGATGACTCGATGTTTTGAGTGGTCAAAAATGCAGTTGTTTGAGCCGATGTGTGAGAGCTCGCATTGTCGTGGTGAAGAGTGATCCGTCTTCGGCGATCGGTTTTCCGCATTTCTTGGGAGACAATTGGCAAACAAATGGTTGTGTACCACTCAGAATTGACTGTTCTGCCTTGTTCCAGTGGTACGGTTGCGACATATCCAGTTTTTCCGAAAAAACAGGCGATCATTTGCTTAGAAGTGCTTCGTGCGCGAACTTTTGTTGGATTCGGCTCATCTTGAAACACCCATATAGTGGACTGCTGTTTACTTTCGGGCTCATACACGTAAATCCAAGATTCATCACCTGTCACTATGTCATATACGTGTTTTGAAGCACCGCAATCGGATTTTTTAAGCTTTTCTTTCGACCAATCGACACGAGCCTTTTTTTGAACTATTGACAAATTGTGTGGGATCCAACGCGAACAAATTTTTTTGACATTCAAACGTTTATGCAATATTGAATGTATGCTGGTCCCACTAATGTATAAGGTTGACTCAATCTCACGATTGGTCAAGTGACGATCTTGCGATATCAGTTCGCGCACAGCATCAATGGTTTCCGAAACAACAACTGTTTTTGGACGACCTCACGAAATTCGTCTTGGAGTGAACTACGACCTCGATTGAATTCAGTCTACCATCGATAAACAGTGGTCCTTGATGGAGTTTCATCGCCAAAAATTAAATTAAGTTCATCCATGCACTCTTGCTGACTTAATCCACGTCAAAAGTTGTAAAAAATCATCGCTCAAAAATGTTCACAATTTAATTCCATTTTTTGGCCGAGATGAATCCTTTAAGTTACTATAAACAACAAATAGCGCTCGTATGTCAAAACGTTCTGAGTACGTATAACCTCAAAAATGTCAAACTTTACGATAGAGCTGTCAGTTGTCAGATTCCACTCTAGGGTGGTCCAATGCCGAAATATAAAAGACAACCCTCGTAATTCTGTTCAAAATATAAATTGATTTTATATTAAATATTTCTTAATTTAATAAGAATGGTAGAACATTTTTTATTGTTCTGCTTAGTTGATAAATTTGCTGCTTTTTTGCAAATAAATGGTTAAGTACAAACGTGCTTACTCTGGTTGACAACTTTATACTGATTAGGTGTATCGGCTACCAAAATCACGTTACACCCTGTATAAAATATGAAAATCTGAAGTAAAAAAAATGTAATTTCAAACCGGGGACGGGGAACTATTTCCGAAGGCGACACTTTGTATGCTCGCTTTCTTGAAAGTTTTAGAGACTGAATACGATATCTGACATAAATATTTTTATAAAGTGTTATGATCAAACTTTTGTAAAAAAATCATACACCTAGCAATTCTTTTTCGAAAAACGCCGAAACATGAAGATAACAATTTTTCTGTCCATGTGATGACATCATTGAATTTCTCTTCAAATAATTTTAAGAATTTACTTTTTATTCATAGAAATGCATTATGATTAAAATAATGTTCTATTTGTTTGATAGTTTCTATCGTAAAGCATAAAACAATATTCGCTGGACATGTTTCTGTGTTTTGAAAAAAAAAACTGATGTATGCATTTATCGTAACACTGTATAATATAAATTTCAAAAATGAGCATTGTGATGACAATCTTACTTGACAATTAGGTGGTGTCGACAAGATGTACACAACTGCATCAGCGATATCTTCCGCTTCCAAAATGTTGTCGCCTAGAATAGAGGGTAGATTTTTCATTTCATTTCCCCCTTCACCACGTATTTCAGATTTTGCTAGTCCTGGGCTGATACTCTGCAATGTGCAATAAAAAATTATTATAATCATCGTATTGGATATTTAATTTAGCCCGCAGTTCGTAACCGCTGAATTTCCTGGGTAATTTTATTACAAGTTGACAACTGGTATATTTGTAACATTTTTTTTTCAGTTATTTTTATCATATCTCACAGTTCTACATAAAAAGAAGGTGATAGACATATACTTTTAATGAGTCGTAAACTGACATGTTTGCAGTAGTATAACTCACAAACTACCACTATCCCAAAAATTTTCCAAATAAAAAGTTAAGTAGAAACAAGCTAATGGATTTTTAAAGACTGTGGACTAATAGACTAGCGCCTCTAGCCATACTATCAATAGTATTGTCAATTATAATTAAAAACACTTTTTTAGTTTGTTATTTACTAAGTTGAGGTGATATAATCATTTTGAAATGATATAACTTGTTCTAAGAGCACTTTTGCATTTTTCCTAACAGTCTAATTACCAAGAATATAATTCCATTTGATGTATAAATACGTACTTCATACTTCACTATGTACAGATCATTTTAGCATACTACAAGATTTTCAAGGTTGCTTTACAGCTGTAACACTCATATCGACCTTTAAATCTTCTGCGAAAAAGAAGCCAATATATAAATTCTAACATTGTAATGGACTAAGGGTTAATTATGAAACCTTGCGGCACGCTAGAGTTGATAGTAAAAATCTGTTTAATCTGCAATTACTACAAATAACAAATGAGCGGTTTTTAAGTGGGAGGAATTCCTCACCAACAACGCCGGTAGTGACAAACATTCCAATGGATGTACCCGACTTTTAGTTAAGGGAAGAACAAATCAGAAAAAAATGTGCTTGATAGCCAATTTTCTGGCTTATACGTGAGGGGGGAGTTAGCATATTTATGAGAAGCATTGAAGGTTGCCGGCAGGTTATTCGTGTACAGGGGGGGGCAGCTGCAACCCCCGGTGCCCACATGAACATTCGCTTTCAAAAACATGTCAAATTTGATATCACACATACATTTTTTTAGAAAACGACTTTTAGGGGCAACATTTGATATCTAGATATCTAGGAAAATAATGTAGCAACATTAAAATATTGACTAGCACTGTTAGTCTGAAGCTGGTAGACTGTAACTCGTTCCTCTAAGTATCCTTGGAGTTCCATCCTCTTAAAATGATTGATATCACAACGTTTCAATAGCTTTGGATCTGCTATCGTCATCAAGTGAATTTTGAGAAATTCAGATTATAGCTCGTATTTTATTCCCTTAACCGGTCATGGAGAAACCACCTAGACAGGAAGAGGAAACCACGATAGCAACCGTATTACTACTATAAAGGCTTTTCGGAAAAACTTAGACGTATTGGACATGGATGGATAAGGAATCAAAATGGTTTTCAAGAGCAACAACACCTTGAGGGGCATAATCCGGAGAATCCTGCAGTACCAAAGAACTGTATATAAAGCATAGCCCTGTGTATGTGGCAATCTTTACATTGGGGAGACTAAGCGACCACTGAACACCAGGGTTAAGGAGCACCACATAGCTACTCAAGGGGGAGAGTCAACAAAGTCTGGATTAGCTAATTACGCATGGACCGAGGACCATAACATCAACTGGGACCAGGCAAGGATAGTTCACAAGGAGGACCACTGGTAAAGGGTGTTTTTTAGAGATACAGAACTTTGAAATGGAATAAAACAAGGATATACTGTTTAAATTGGCATGAAACTTACTTTATTCCAAAGATAATCAATCATCTGGCATTATAATTTGAATATGACTTCTGGCATTTGACCGCCACGGCTGGCTCGGACGTATTCTAATCTGGAGGTCCAATTTTCGAAGACTTTTTCCAACATTTGTGGCCGTATATCGGCAATAACGCAGCGAATGTTGTCCTCCAAGTGGTCAATCGTTTCGGGCTTATCAGCGTAGACTAGCGACTTCACGTATCCCCACAGTTATTTTTTGTGGATCAAGCGGCGTTAAATCGCACGATCTTGGAGGCCAATACACGGGTCCGAAACGATTGAATAAATCAATTGTGGCACGAGCTATGTGACATGTTGCCCCGTCTTGTTGGAACCACAGCTCGTGTGCGTCATGATTGTTCAATTGATGAACGAAAAAGTTAGTAATCATGGCTTCATAGCGATCACCAGCATCGTTTTTAAAGGAGTACGGACCAATTATTCCACCAGCCCATAAAGGACACCAATAGTCAGTTTTTCTGGATGTAACGGTGTCTCAACATGAAGTTGAGGATTATCATCAGTCCAAATACGGCAGTTTTGTTTATTGACGTATCCTCTCAACCAAAAGTGACCCTCATCGCTAAACAAAATTCGCTTATGAAAATCGGGATCATCAGTAATCTTGTTTTAGGCCCATTCACCGAATGTACGCCTTGCTAGGTAATCGTGTGGCTTCAATTCTTGCACGAGTTGAATTTTGTAAGCACGCAAACTAAGCTCTTTCCGGAAAATCTTTCACAAAGTGGATAGACACATATCCAATTCCTGTGCACGATGGCGGATAGACTAATTCGGGTTTTCCTCGACGCCAGGCTCTACAGCAGCAATGCATTCTTTTGTACGCACTGTACGATATCTCTGTGGATGCGTATTATCATTTAGAGTAAACATGATGCGAAAACGTTGCATAGTTAATCGAATTAATTGCTATGATGCACGATTATGTTGACCGTAAAGTGGACGTTGTGCGCGATACATATTTCGAACAGAACCATGATTTTCAAAATAAATTTGCACAATTTGGAAGCGTTGTGCATGATGAAATGCCAAATTAACCTAGACATAAATCACTTGACAGCTGACAAGAGCTGACATAATCTAATGAGACTATAATCAGTCCAAATTAAAAACGTGTGGATTACTATCCAGTCACTGCCGCTACGCATCACCGGCAACCAATCGCCAGGTACGACCACGCTGACCTGTTGAGGGTACAAAATACGAGCTATAATCTGAATTTCCCATTATTCACCTGATTACGATAGTAGATCCAAAACTATTGAAAAGTTGTGAGATCAATATTTCAAGACGATGGAAGTGCAAGGATACTTCGAGGATTGACTAGCATGGGATTAATTTAATTATTTTAGAAAAACAAAATATTCAGGCAGTAAATATACGTAAATATATTCCGGCAACAAATAGAGTCAAAGATGTTCTGTAATTAAGATAAATATAATTAATTATGATAACTGAATATAATTGTGTAACATAAATATGTTATATTTATCTATTTAACGATTAAAAAATAACTGACCTTACTAATAGGTGCAAAAACTGAAAAGATATTTATTTGTATTTTGTTATGTTGGTAAACATTCTTATAAAGATTAAATTCATCAACGTGAGGTTGCAGAAACGGGATGAAAACACGGTTTCTTCTAGATATCGATTATGCATAATACAGTTTGCACAACTAGAATGTTTTCTTGGTAATTGTTTTGAGTTATTTCATAATTATAAACAACTTATTCATATCTCTACTCTCAGGAAAAACACTAGATATCAATAAACGCAAAATTAATGTTTTTTCTGATAACATTATATGCTGACTAAAGACAATCTGAAATACCTTGTGAAATAAATTAGTGATTGTAGACCTGGTTTGCATAAGAAATTGAGATAAATTGTAGGTATACTTCTGTTAATTGTTGTGGTTTTCGGTGAATGTATACACGAACAGATAGGTTGTAATTTCTGGCGTTCGGAAATTCTTCTTATTTTAGGTTTAAAGTTTGTTAACTAAATGAACTCAGAAAACTAGTAATGGTAAATACACCTTAACAGCAAACCTTTAAGACACCCAACGCCGTTTCAAGAACTCTGTTATTGATATTTTCGTGGAGCAAACCAAACTTTTACTCTTTGATTTACTCCATGAAAATGACATGACATGACTCGTTGAAACAGAGTTGAGTGTTTTAAGTCAAGGTGTGGTGTTGGGCAGGGGGAATGTCGGTGACCTGTAACTATAGCCCTCTTAAAAATTCCTTCGAGAACTATTTAATTTTGGAATTCAATCAAATGTAGTCCAGGTGGTACAAATTCACAATGCGATCTCCTTTATAAGCGATTAAGTACTTATGTAAATCACATGATTAGATTTTTGTCTGAAAATGAGAAAGTTGAAGACATTAATCCATTAATCGCTTGGTTATTTTTATCTAATTTGTGGTGGAATTTTTTATCAAATCCCATTCTTGAAATATTCATACTTCGTTTCAGGTACTGTTAATTGCCAGAAGGTATTAACTAAATTGTAGTATTAAAAAAACTTATTAATCAGGCATTATTTTATTACCAAGAAAAAATGACAGGAAATATGGCTTCAAAGAATAGACAACGAATACTGTGTGCTTCAGACATTCTAAATAAGATAATTTGTTAAACACATTTTGAGAAGTAGTGCATTGGTGATAAAGTTACAATATTGAAAGGTGCCTTGCCAATTTTGAACTTACCAAGTATGTTTCATCTTTTTTTGTCATACTGTTGCTTCTGTAACATTTATTGCTTAATTTCAGGTTATGAGAAAAGTGCAGGAGACAATTTTGTATAGTCCCCATTGATGACAAGATAAACCAATGAATACAGCCAAGCTGTTATATACAGGGTGAGTTTTTTTTGATGATCAGTATGGGGATCTTGGAAACTAGCGGAGATAGAGCAATGGTTAAATTGGGAAAGATTCCCGGTTTTACTGGCATTTAATGACACTTTCGGATTTTTGTAAAAAGTCATGGTTTACTAGATATTTTTAAAAAACGAAATTCTGTCCATTTAGTCAAATCCCTCTAGCTCCTTTGTTTTTGATGTTATAAAAAAAGTGTAAATATCAAAATTGAAGGGAATTGTATCCCGAATATGATTGTCATGTCCTCGTTTGCGTGACAGCTCTCGTTTTCGAGATATGACACAAACTTATCTTTTTTGAATGGAAACCATAGTTGGCTATTACCTCAAAAAATCGGACATTTTTAGAACTTTTCAACGATATAATACTCGATATAGTTATTCATAAAAATAACGGAGTTATGGATGCTTTTCTCTCATATTTTCACTTTTAACGTAGGTAGCCATGAGAAAGATTGTTTTCACTTTGACGTTTCCTCATTTGAAAGTAATTCCATTAATAGTTCTGAACTGACAGTCGATATTGACAAGTTTTCGTGATAAAATGGAATATTCTAACGAAGAAAAACTGAATATGGTGGAATGTTATATCATATGCTATAAAAATTCAGTTCGTGCTGCTGAGGAATACTTTCATAGATATTTTAATCGTCGTCAACCTGCTCTATGTACATTTAAGAGGCTTTACAATAGTTTACGCCGATATGGATCTTTTACTAAACCACCTAAGGAACCTAATCAAATTAACGAAGTAGCACAAATAAAGATTTTGGTAATGGTGAATCAAAATCCATCTACATCAAGTCGTGAGATTGCGGCAGAAGCTGGTACATCTCAACAACCTGTAGCTAAGGTACTGAAAGCGCACAAGTTCCACCCTTACAAACTTTCTCAAACTTTGCATGTTGGTGACGAATATCGACGTATTTTGTTTTGTAAATGGTTTAGAGACATGTGCCTTGACAATCCACAGTTTCCATTAAAGGTGTTATGGTCAGATGAAACTACATTTACTAACTGCGGTATGTTCAATAGAAACAATGAGCATATCTGGGCTAAAGAAAACCCTTTCTATGTACAACAAAGACGACCCCAGATAAAATTTGGTTTTAATGTTTAATGTGGTATCATAGGATCTAGTATTCTGTTGCCTTTTATCTATGACGAATCATTTACTGGGGAGTGCTACTTGCATTTCTTGCAATAAACTTTTCAAGACATGTTGCATGATTTGAATTTGAAATTGAGTGGTTCCAACATGATGGAGCACCTGCTCATAACTCGTTATTAGTAAGACAACACTTAGATAATATCTATCCAAACTCTTGGATAGGAAGAAATGGCCCACGCAAATGGCCGCCCCGAGCTCCCGATTTGGCAGTTATAGGCTTCTATTTATGGGGTGCGCTAAAAAACAAAGTATACAAAAGAAAGTATGAGACAGTTGGTGAACTAAGAGAGGCGGTATTACAAGCAATTGAAGAAATTGATAGGCGGTCTGTAGGGAAAGCGGTAATGTCAATCTTAAAAAGATGCAATTTTTGTCTAAATAAAATAAATGGTGGACTTTTCGAACATAAATTGTAACCATTATTATGTACTTTAATTTCTTAAGTTTTTAGTAAGTACCTACTTACTTAGTTTTTTCGTTATATCTGATACACCTAATAAAAAAATCGTCCAATATTTTTTGGAATAGTTATTAATAAATCAATCCATTTCATGGCTAACTACGTTAAAAGTGAAAATAAGAGAGAAAAGCATCCATAACTCTGTTATTTTTATGAATAACTATATAGAGTAAAAAAGCTCTAAAAATGTCAGATTTTTCGAGGTCATAGTTAACTATGATTTCCATTCAGAAAAAGATAAGTTTGTGTCATATCTAGAAAACGAGAGTTGTCACGCAAACGAGGACATGACAATCATATTCGGGGTACAATTCCCTTCAATTTTGATATTTACATTTTTTTAATAAAACCAAAAACAAAGGAGCTAGAGGGATTTGACTACATCGACAGAATTTCGTTTTTTCAAAATATCTAATAAGCCATGACTAATTACAAAAATCGAAAGTGTCATTAAATTGGGCCTGTAAAATCTTTCCCAATTTAACCATTGCTCTATCTCCGCTAGTTTCCGAGATCCCTATACTGATCATCAAAAAAACTCACCCTGTATAACATACATGCTAGTTTTAAGAAGCTGCTGACAATCAGGAAAAATATGAACATCCCAAATCAAGAAAGTTCCAACACTGAAGTTTCAGTAAAAGTATCAGAACAGGAGTATAGCAGTAGTGTCATTTGAACTTGCAGCTGACTCACACAAGCAAGTTCACGCAGGTAAGCATTTTTAGTGGCTGTTGAATAATTCAAAATATTTTGATGTATTTAACAGCATGCCAACAAAGACTGGTAAGAAAGAAGTCTTGAATTACAAATAGCCAGAATCTTAGAAGGCAACTATGGAAGTGGAAGAGAATAGCAACAGGAGCTACTAAAATGAACCCCAAATATTGTTTGCAGCTATTACATCGAAAGAATTAATTAAGGTATTTGAAAAATATTAATAGTACACCTATAATGTTTTTGAGTTAAACGTGAATTCAAAAGTTAAAGCCCAAAGGAAATGTTTTTGATGAGATGAATAATTTTTCAAAAGGTCATGTTCCAGGAATTATAGTTTTTTCTTAGTGGTGACGAACAAATATACTTTGCAGACCCTGCATTAGTTTTTGTTACAAGGCATTTATAAAAAACAGAAGTAACCAAATTTTTTTTGGACGTACTTTATAAGAAATAATTGTAGAAGTTCATTCTGTTGGTTTGGAGTTGATAGCCACTGCATGTGATCCAGGAGCAACAGACAGCGCTGCAATATAATAGCTGTTTTCGCGGTGTCGATTCAGGATGCATCCAGAATGGATGCGTGACGAATCCAGGATCTGCTTTATGCGCAAGTGCAGTTACGAACACGTACTAGACTCCTCTGTACTACGAACAATTTTAGAACTGTAATACGACACTGTAGTAGTACTTAATTCGAAAAAGCAGATTTTGTATTTATATACAACGCAAGTATTACTTTAAATAAAAGAGGTTGTTAACACAAGACACAAGCTAGCTAACACATATCAAACAATCCGACAAATATGAATACAATTAGTCGAATTGATTACAGATCATACAAAGAGGAATGGATTCCAAATTGAACGTTTCTGTACTTTGGTATAAAGCTTCAAAGTCACAGAAATATAAAAGTGTTTAAAAAATACTCAAAATGCACATGTTCGAATTCTTCGTTCATCCTCACGTCAGCGGATTCATTTCACTCGTCCTGAATCGATCCAAGATGCATCCTTTGAGCTCCGCGAACACTGGATTTCCCATCTGGAATTCGAAATTCTGTTACCACAAACGCCGAGAATCAGTGTGCGCAAGCGCTCAATCCTGGATCGATAACGGATCGTTACCGCGAAAACAGCTTATATCAATTAACCATACAAACACTTAATGTTGAAGAAATAGTATTGAAAATACATTCCATGGTTAATTGATTGATGGAACAGAAATTATTAATTAATTATTATTAAGACCTTGATTTGACGTTGAAATTCGTAGTCAAGGGCAAATCTATTATCATCGTAGATAAGATCAAATGAAAAATGCCTCTATCCAAAAATCTTTTTCTTAGTCCCATAATTTCCGGTGTACGGAGCCAAACTTCGTTAGACTTCTTTTACTTCTGGTAACCATCAAGGTCAAATGGAAAAAAATGGCCAAATACATATATTTTCCCTCTTTCTTCATTTCCGGTGTCAAAAATGGGTGTTCCCGTTTGAAAAAATGAACATGTTCTTGTTTGGTTTTTGAAGGTCATAGTCAAATTCATTCTGACCATTTTGTGGCCAGGAAAAAATTCTAAATGCGTTGTTATGACAATATTTTAGTCTTCCTGCCTAGATAATCACCCGTTCTGGTTCTTTTTGAACACCGTCTATATAGAAATTGTAATAAATTATATTTTTTCAAAAAGTATAAGTAAATATTTACTTACCGTAACTTTCGTACCAGATTTTTCTTGCTGCAGCTCTAATCGTAGAACTTCGGTTAAAGCTGTCACTGCATGCTTGGAGGCTGTATATATTCCCAAACCTGTCATATCAACTACACTCTGACCAGCTATACTATTCATATTAATAATATGGCCATTTATCTTGAACTCCTTAAACATTTTAACAGCTTCGCTTGCAGCAATAGTCAGAGCTAAAACATTCAAATCTAGTATAGCTTTGGTGTCGACGGCACTAAATTTCGAAAAGGACACTTCCCTGTAAATGCCAGCATTGTTAACGAGTATGTGAGCTGCACCGAGATTTTGCTTAACCCAAGCGAACGCTCTGACTATTTCTTCCTCTTTGGTGACATCGGCTTGAAAGGGATAGAATTTACCTTTTGCTTGTGACACTGATTCAGCCAAAGCTTCAAGGCGGTCTTTTCTTCGTGCCAAGCCAACCACCTGAAACGATATTGCTATATACATATTAGAGTGTGACTGTAAATGATTGCAATAATGCTGAAATACAAGACCTTTCAAGAGAAATATACAGGGTATACTTGAATATCTTGGTTATTTTCAAGACTATTGCAATAAGAGAAAACAGGTCTCCTTTTTGTTTGGAGGTGGAAATTTTTTGAGGTGAATTAGTCCTAACGCGCATTCAACATAAACAGGTCACTTTAATGACCTTGAGATTTGAGATATGGAAAATAGGTGTTGTCGTATATCCTTAGAAAGCCCTTTTTACGGACTATACCGCCGTAATAAAAATTTTTATTGCAATTTCTGTTCATGTAACCAAAAACCTAACAGACTTAATATAAAACCGGATTATTGAATTAAAAGTTACTGCATGGAAAAGTTTTTTTATAGCACGCTCTTAAACCATCCTGTTTCACTGCCGCACCCTGTAATAACACACAATACAAGAAAAACAATGTAAACATTCATTTATTTTACATAATTTTTTGGTGATATTTACAGCAAGTTTGTTTATCTGTTCTGACCTGTATTCGATCATTTGAAGCATTGTACATTTATCTGTCAAGTTATTACTTTACTGATTTGTTAAAAATTTAAAAAATTATTATGGTATACACATTGCAAGAACGTGTTGAGCTGGTAAGTCTTTATTACCAGAATCAAAATTGTGCTCGATCTGCTGCAAGGGCTTTTAAACAAAACCACCCCGAACGTAACGTTTGTCATCAATACGTATTGGAGTTGATTTTAAAATTTGTTAAGACGGGCTCAATAATAAATAAAAAAGAGGTCCCATTGGAATTGTAAATGATGAACGTTTAGCTGTGGCTACATTGGGCCATGTCCAACTTATACCCCCTCGAAACAAAAATCGACCGGTTTTTTCTTATTGCAATAGTTTTAAAAATAACCAAGTTATTCAATGTATCTCGTTTGAGATGGAATACACTATATATATATATATATATATATATATATATATATATATATATATATATATATATATAAATAAATTGCTAAGCAAATAGTACAGATTGTGTTCCGAATGTTTATTACGAACTTTTATTGCACTTGCCTTGTAGTATTTTCATTTTTAAATCAAAAATTTTGCATACATGTTTGGTATCAATCAAAAAGATGGCGAGCCAATTATTTTTTACAGACCTCTATGATATGTATATCAAAAGAATACGAAAAATAAAATTGCATCATTCCAAATAACACTATCAGTGTTAGTTGCCCCTTACTTCTCGCGCATTTTCACCAATATGGCGATTTACTGAAACGCAAAAGTGGCTGACGGTCTACGGTCTTTCTAACGGTAATTCCTTAGAAGTGTAGAAAAAATATGCTGCAACGTATCCTCCATAAGTAGCCCCTCATCACTATTTGTCTGGACGGCTTCATCCCGATACCAGCACTAGGAAATTTGCTCTATAGCTACATGTTGATCAAATGACGGTATTTGCCATTTTAAAGGAACGGCTGTTATATCCATATCATGTACGAGTCCAGGCATTGTTACCTCTTGATTTTCCTAACTGTCTCGCATTTTCGTTTTTGATGCTAGATGTGATTAGACAACACCCAGAATTTCTGGAGCATATTCTATTCACGATCGAACCAAGTTTTTCAAGGAAAGCCATTGTTAATAACCACATCAACCACATATGGGTAAGAAAATCCTCATGCTATCGTTGAAGCTCCCCACCACGAACGATTTTCTTTAAAGTTGTAGATAGGAACTATTGGAGATGACGTAATTGGCCCACATTTCCTTCCACCTACTTAAATTTATAAGCGAAAAGCTGCCAGTTCTACTTGTGCCGATTCCTTTAGGTGTCAGCGCGGGAATGTGGTTTTTGCACTATGGCGCTAAAGCCCATTTTAGTATGAAAGCACGTCAATATTTGAACAAAACATATCCAGATCGCTGGATAGGTCGAGGTGTATCCCAATTTTGGCCAGCTTGTTCACCTGATTTAAATCCGATAAACTTGTCAACTTGGAAACATTTAAAAACATTGACTTATAGTGGAAGGCCTTTGCAAGACATAGAAGACTTAAGAAATCGCATTATTGTTTCTTGTAGAGTTATTCAAGATTGTCGACGTTTATACTGCTGTGTAATATCTGAAAGTGAGAAACATGGAAAATAAGTTGTGGTGGTTCTAAATTCAAGATAGAGTACGCGTACGCCGTGTGGTGAAGCTTGGGTTAAAAGCGATTAATGAGTCCATAGTTCGGTGAGATGGGCATCGCTAGCGTTTAATATACAGTATGTTTCAAAAGTAAAATATTTAAGATGGCTATTCTTGAGTTGATTTGATGAAAAAAATCTTATGAGTATATTTTCTAAATGTCTTAACTTTTGAGATACAGGGCGGTAAATTTTCAGAAATTTTTATAATAACTGATACTATTGCAGATATCTTTATCAAATTTGATGCATCAAGATATATTTTGTGATGTGCTGGTGAAAGTGTAGTTTTCGAGTTGAAATTTTTTGGAGAGAAAATTGTGTGCCACCGAATTGTCTTAAAATTAAAATTATTTTTGAAATCTCATTTCATTTCTGAGCAAATTTGATCATTTGAATTTTGTCTTCTAAAGCATGGGTTTCGATTAAAAAATAAAAAATCGTTTAAGTTCACGGTTAAATAGCTAAAAATCTATTTTGATAAAATTCATCCTTTCAAAAATTATTCGAGGTTCAAGTTCGACTAACGATAAATCTAATGAGTCCTTTTTTGTAGAATGTTTAATTTCCTACAAATACATATCTCGTTCTCTCTTAAAAACAGAAAAGTGAAATGATAAAAACAGATCAATGTTCATTGCTTGAATGCGGCTTGTCCTTCCAAAATAAGTAAAATATTTATATGATTGGGAAACATTGTTTAGGATATTTAAGTGAAAGATATTTCTGCCGTAAAGAAATCGAAAATCGTGATGAAAGACCTCATAATATAAATAAAGGCACACCTTTTGACGTCAACCTTTTTTGTCAAGTCTTACGAGGGTGAATCAAATATGAACCGGACTTTTGTTTTAAAAATTTTATTGGTACAATCAATACAAATTTTAATACATATTATTTTTCTACATAGTCTCCTGTCTTATGTATACATTTTTCCCACCGAATCGGAAATTTTTTAATACCTTTCTCAACAGACATGGCGACAAATCAGGACTGTAAGGCGGGTGTTCAAGGGTTTGCCAATGCATTTTGTTCAATTTTCCTTGAGTCAATGCAGCTGTATGTGGCCGAGCGTTGTCATGCAACAGAATCACACTTCGGATAGACATATCTCGCCTCTTTTGCCGATAGGCAAGTTTCACTTGTTGGAGTAGTTCGCAGTAATATTCAGCATTAATTGTACGGCGTTCGTGCAGAAAATCGATCAGCAGTACGCCTTCAATCAGCTCACGAATTGCGTAGATATTCGCCTCATTGATGCTTGTCGTCGGACGGTGTGCATGAGTCTCATTTTCCACTGTCTCTCGGCCATCTGAAAACTTTTTGTGCCGGTCGTACACTTGGGTCCTTGAAAGTGTTTCATTGCCGAACTGTGCAGATAGTCGACGCAAAATTTCAGACGGTCTAACGCCCTCCCGCGCCACAAATTTGATAACAACACGTTGCGCAACAGACCTCTTGCTCTGACATGATGCTAGTAACAGCGCATCGACTACGCCTCGCCAAACCGACGAACTCTCCTCTTCTTAACATCCCTACCTAACATATATCGAGACGTCACTCCACTCGAATTATCTACAGGGCAAGAAATAGAAAAGTCCGGTTCATATTTGATTCACCATCGTAACGGTCTAAATCATATATTTCACAGGAAAAGTAGTTGACATAGGCTTGCTTTCTTTTTGTCAAGCATACGAGAAAGCTTTTCTATAACAATTGAACTAGGTCTAGGGCAAACTACGCAAAACACACAAAACAATCAAAATAAACAAAATATTTTTAATTTTTTGTTTTACTATCTTCAGATTAAAGTAAACATTGTTTGCTTTTTTTTAATTGAATTTAATTGATTTACTGTGCTATTTCGTGCCTATGTTTTCAAAAGTTAACAAATTTAATTGATTTACTGTGCCTATGTTTTCAAAAATTAACATAATTGTGCCTATTATTTTACAATAAATACAAATGTAAAAACACAGTTTTGCACCCTAACACCAAACCTTTATTTTAAACACCAAACGTCGTTTCAACAACTCTAACTAAGAGTGCAAAACTGTGTTTTTACATTTGTGACACACCAAAGGTTCCACAGCTTTTCCAATAAATACAATACAATTTGTTAGGTTTAATACTTGGTTGAATTTTGCCATATGTAAGCTAAACTTTTATTGCGTATGCAAAAGCTCACAGATTAGTTCTGTTTGTTTGTTATCATATGGGTTCTTGAAATTTTTGGATTAAAATTAATTAATTAATTACCTTCTAAACTTTCCCCCAATTTATCGTGTATCATAAGATCTGTATTGCTATATCTACAGCCACTATATCCGATTAAAAACATGATTATAATATATTTAAATTATCAAAGTTTATTTTCTACTATAGGGAAAAATATTATCGTTCAACTGTAAAATCAGGATCTTACCTTTAAACCTTCTTGTGTCAATCTAACAGCAATTGCAGCCCCAAGTCCAGAACTTGCACCTGTCACTATAGCAACTTTGCCAACCCATCGGTCCATACTAAGCGGCATTTTGTTTAAAAATAACTCTAGAACTAAATGCACTAGGCTATAAATTTAGTCGTTGTACTGTAATTAAAATCTTGACAATATGTGGGAATAGATAACCTGGCCTTGAAATTATAAGTTCCACAAAATGCAGTTGAACGAAAATTAATTTTATGTAGTTTTTGCTATATTTTTTTTATCGTAAAAATTCTAAACTTAACAAATTAGACACTACAATTTACTCACGAGTATAAACATTTTATACCAATCAACATATGACTTTATGCCATGAATTCGAAACAGGAAATGAATGTGAAGCAATAATTACTGTTAATGAATTTGTTGTTTTAAATAATCATTTATTTCATAATGTAAATAATTAGCTAGAACAAATTAAAAAAAAACGAAAGCCGACTTCAAGAAATAGTAAATAGTAATAGCAATAATGACATTAAAATGTCAACAACAATCCTTTGGATATTAAAACAAAAGAATGAAAATCGTATGTGATATATTGAAGTGGTTGTCAAGTATTATATTATACAGGGTGTTTCTAAAATGGTTTCAAACTTTTGCTGTGTTTAGAACTCATTAAAATAAGCCAAAAAGTCCCGACTAACATGTGTCCTAAAACTCACCCTTAGGATATGCTCTTAAAAGGGCTTAAACAAAATTGTTTTGTAGCATACCCGAATAGACTTCCTTGTCGACAGATACTTCATAGGATCTATTAACGTTTAAGAGAAAATGGTTCGTTCCAACCAAGAGTAAATGATCGTGACAGAGACAGATTTATATGAACACTAGATATAAAAAAAATGTATTGAGAGTTGTGCAGGACAATCCAAGGATTAGTGTAAGAAGTGCCGTGTTGTAACAATGACAGTCTTTTTTTTGTCATGGTAAATAGATTTTTGTAATTTTTGGCCTAATAACTTAAACAGCAGAGTAAATTTCAAATTCAACTTACTTGAAAACCATTGGAAATATCGATTTGGAGAAACATAATATTTTTTGTTAAGATTTTATATATCTTCTGAAACAATTGTAACAAAATTGAAATAAAAAAGATACGGGCTGAAAACTCCCTTAACCAACCTAAATACGCTTATGATTTGCATGCCAAAAAAATAATTTGGTCAAGTGCGAGTTGGACTCGCATACTTAGGGTTCCGTACCACCTTTAAGATTCGAATATTCCAGTTTCAGACAAGCAGGGAATGAGTGCATTTTCTTATACTTACCCTTATATATTTTAAAGGAAGCGTTTTAAATTTATAAAAAATATACACTTTGATTTTCCACACATAGACTTGATTTTTATCACAATACATATGTATTTAATTTTCTAATTTGGCCCCCAAAAAGTAACATTAGAGTTTTATTTTACTAATAAACTTTCAGAAATGCCTTTTATAATCTACTGTCTGAGTTTTGAGGCTCTGTAGATTGGAAGAAAAACGGCAAAATAGGTCAAAGTTTAAATTATAAATTATTAAATCTGTTATTCAAATTATTTAAAAATATAAATAAAATATATTTTTCAAATTTTAAATAGTGTAGTTTCTAAAGTGGGAATTAAGTCGATATTTAATATTTTTAATATCTTTTAGACAAATGATTTAAAAATATGATATATTTGTAATTTATCCGATATATTACATGATGCGTTTGAAAATTGAATCTTTATTTTCCATTTAATTGTATAATTTGTCCCTAAAATTACTATAAATATAAATAATAAATAATAGAATTAGGTATTTTTTTCATATTTTTCCTATAAACAAAAAAAAGAGGTCTTAGAGTTTGGGGACTAACGGGGAGAATGGGTAATTTTTTAAAAATATTTTTTTAATATATTTTAAAATATTCATTTTAAAAAAATTAAAAAAATATATTTGTACCTATTCGTCATAATGAGCCCTGGGATTTGATATATTACATGACCCGTTAGAAACAATTATATTTTTTTATTTTCCATTTAATTCTATAATTTGCCCCCCAAAATGAATATTAGGAGATTCTTCTTATTTTTCCAGTAAAGTTCAGGTGAGGGGCTATACTTCCAGTTTTCAAAATTTTTCAGCTTATGGTTTCGGAGATAAGGGGGGAATGGGTAAAATTTTTTATATTTTTGTTAATATCTTTTAATTAATTTATTTTATAAATATGGAAAAATATATTTGTTTTCTTCATCATGAGCCCTTTTATTTGATATATGACATGCTGGGTTAGAAACAATTTTAATTTTAATTTTCCATTTAATTCTATAATTTGGCCCCCCAAAATAAATATTAGGGGTTTCTCCTTAATTTTCCTGTAACGTTCAGGTGAGGGGCTATACCTCCATTTTGTTTTCAAAAATTTCCAGCTTATGGTTTCGGAGATGAGGGGGGGGGAATGGATAAATTTTTTTATATTTGTTTTAATATCTTTTAATTAATTTATTTTAAAAATATGAAAAAATAGATTTGTTTTCGTCATAATGAGCCCTTTCATTTGATATATAACATGATGGGTTAGAAACAATTTTAATTTTAATTTTGCATTTAATTCTATAATTTGCCCCCCAAAATAAATATTAGGGGTTTTTCCTTAATTTTCCAGTAAAGTTCAGGTGAGGGGCTATACCTCCATTTTTTTCAAAATTTTCCCGCTTATGGTTTCGGAGATAAGTGGGGGGGATGGGTAAATTTTGGTATATTTTCGTTAATATCTTTTTAAATATATTTTTTTTTAAATATGAAAAAAATATATTTGTGTTCCTCAGAATGAGACCTTTCATTTGATATATTACATGATGCGTTTGAAATTTTTTTATTTTTAAATTTTTATTTAATTCTATAATTTGTCACCCAAAATTAACATTAATGGTTTCGCCTTAATTTTCCTGTAAAGTTCGGGCAACGCTCTAAATTTCCTATTTTTTTCAAAATTTTAGGCTCAGTAGTTTCGGAGATCAGGGGGGGGAACGGTCGATTTTTTTAGTTTTCCCCCCAGAAGTACCACTAAAATCAAATTTTTTTCTTTTACGATATGTACTCCTGATCGGGTCACCAAACTATACATTGTTACCAAATTTCAACCTCTTCTGTCCAGTAGTTTAGGAGAAAATTGCTGTGATGTGACAGAGGCAGAAATCCGGAGTGATATTATAAGGGTATCCGTATATTGTATATACGGAACCCTAAAAACGGAGTAGCACATGTTATTTAACGTACAAAGTTATGTAAGACCCATATAATCACTTGCCAGATAAAATGATTACTAGGGTAATGAAACAAAGGAAAAAAAAACAAATACAATTAAATGTTTATTAAAATGTCAGGAAAGAGAACTCACTATATCACTAAAACTAGAATCATGTGCAATCATAATAATATTCGAATTAAATGAGATTATTCTAAAGGCAAGCAGGTGAAGAACACTAATAATGATTTGCACCATTCCAAAGGATCTACAAATCCACTATTTCAGTTTTTATATGATTTTGTTCATATTGATCCATAATTTTTTTGTGCATGTTACCAAATATTCTAATATTATAAATTTAATAAAATTACAATACAATTTTATTCCTAGCTAAACCTTCCAATTAAATATTTATTATATTTTATAATTATAAGTGAAAATGGTTGTCCATTGAATTATTCTTTGACACAAATAGGACGAATGGTTAGCTCATCAATCTGAAACATAAAGAAAATAAATTAGTGATATCCATTACATGGTCCCCTACTAATTATAAACAAAAATGATTGTACATGATAAATTCCTAGCTCTGTGTATTTGCCTAAATTTTGTGATATGAATGGAAAGATAAATAGTGATCAATTATAGCTACAGAAATAGCAGACCCTACGGCAAACTATTTTGATTGTGCTCTGGGGTTTCTTTACTTACAATGATTTTTGAATACAAGTTGCCTTTTTAGAGAGGACTCTGTTGTACTCATACACTTAACTTAGAAAGCAAGTATTGCAATCTGTTGTGCTGGGATTATTTAAATTATCGGTTATTCACACATTCTTTTGAGGAGACAAAACCCACATGAACAATAAGAAAAGATATTTACTTCATCAATCTGTAACGTGTAAAAAAATTGAAGCCTTCTTGACTAATCTTAAGAGTTAGTTGAGGGAGATTATGTGCCTCAAGTACGGTGGAGTGGCTGTGACTAGAGTTGTTTTTTTGTAGGATCACTGAACTACTTAAGTACCTTGTCCGTTGTCTGTTTGACTTTTTGCTAAGCCGGCGATATCCAGGACAATACTTGTTAGCACAGTACAATGTCAGTCTTTGATCACTATGTAGTAATAAAATTTATCCCATTTTAGCTTTCGATCTATTTGGATCATCTCATCATTGCCAAAGTTGCCAAAGAACTAGAGATTTATCATGTATTTATTTGATACTTTATTCCTTTAAGTTGTAAATTTTCCGACAGAGAATAAAGTTTCATAGAATTTTCGAAACCGCTTAGTTTATAAGATTTTGTAGATTTCTCAAAATCTCGTATACCTTATTTTCATCCAGACCTGTTGAAGGTATCCCGATTTCGGCGTTGTTTACCATCATACAGCTCGCTTCCTTAAGTTAGCTTTTCTTTAAATATTTTCCTTTCAACAAGATCTTTGATTGCCGGTGCTGGTTTATACACGGTTGGTAAATTAAAAAAGAGAAAGCTTATGGAACTGGGATGTTTGTTGGTAAACAAAGCGGAAATTGAGGCCCTTCTATAGATCTGAATGGGGGATGGCAAAACCTATTGATAAAAGAACAAAGAAAAGAAACCCTCAGTATCTAATGTTGACCAACCAGTCACACTGTCACTGTAATTTTTGACAAACAACAAAACCTAAATTGATAATCAGTCCTGATTTGGAGTTGAATGTTCGCCACCAATAGATATTGGTTGATCATACAATAGACCCCCATTTTCAAAGACCTATTTGTAGCAGGAAAAACTGAGCAGAAAAATGTCTATCTACAAGCACAATAATCAAAGACACCTTTAACAATAATTCAGAAATTATATAGAATTATATTGTATCTCAAACTCACCTGGCAATATGGCGGTGTTGATAATACGTACACAACTGCATCTGCTATATCTTTGGCTTTCAACATACCCTCTCCAAGACTGCTGCCCAATTGTCCAACTATTTTATCATCTCCACCTCGTAATTCTGACTCTACAAGCCCTGGACTGATACTCTGTAATTATAAATCAAATATTAAACCAACTTTACATAAGATAAAAATGCATTATTTTTTTAGTAGGTAAATATTTTTTGAAGAAAATAAAAAATTATCACGAGATGTTCAGAGAATAATTACTAGCGGGAGCTCACCATGCTGGTCTTATATTTCGTCACGGACATTTCGTCACTGTCGTTTTATTTGAGTTCAGTCCTCTGTGTGCACTCTTCTGACGTAAAACGCTTTGTTTTAATTTCATAGTATAGGTTGTTTCAGTAGAAGTTCTAATTGGAAAGTTGTGGTACAAGGGTGAAACAAGACCGAATGACACCAACAATGGCAAAGCACGACATTTTAGTCCTGATATGAGAAGAAAACGCCTTTTTCAGTTAGAATATTTAACAAAATTAATATCATTCTATGAATGTTGAAATGTACTAAACCAATATAAAGAGAAATATGGAACGGATCAATTATACTAGCGCTTCAGTCAAAACGAAAATGTGTTTAAGAGTTCGGTACAGAGGAGCTAAATCTGCAAAGAGCTTTAATTAAGGGATTAATGAAAGTATAATTGATGAAATACAAGCAATGTATAAATATAAGTGTCTTTTACAAATACTTATATAAGTTTAAGATAGAAAAATCCCTCCCAGGGAGACATTACAGATAAAACTGAAAAAGAGATGCTCTACGCCATACAATTTATGAAGTATAATTAATCTCCAGGAGTAGATGATATCTTCAACAAAATGGTGCTTGAGATTATACAAAATATTGCCAATAAGTTAAAAACGACACAAAGAACCATGGAATGAGCAATGAGGAACAATTCCGTAAGTGACAGAAATACAAATGAGTATATCCAATAAAAAGCAAAGGTAATACCTAGAGTGACGCATTTGAAATGTAGCAAGGGTCAAATTTAATAGATAAAATACAAAAATTATAAAATGAAGATTCTGGGTAGAAACAAAGTCTAGAGGAAGGTCAATGGTATGCCTATGGTCAATAATGGATGAAATAAGGCTGAACAGAAAGAATATTAGCATTCTTCACAATTAAAATGGATAGATAGGCTAGCGTGAGTCAATGGTACAATGATAATTTGCTGATACATTCATAAATGAAAGTTATTAATTTCCCATTCGATTTAACCGTTGACATGGTGAGAAGATAGAAGGTTCTTTTTTTTTTTTTATCCGAAGAGGGGGGAAATACATTGCGTACTTAGCTAGCACGTGCTGGCCGTCGTGCGGGACTCCCGATGCAATGACTTCAAAGCAGGAGTAGATCGTTGCATTGAAACCAGTATACCGTATACCCGCTAAAACCCTAACCTCTTTCTCCTACAACCATGGTCCCCTGTGGCACTCTTAGTCAATACTACTTCGCAAGGGTGGTTCATTGCAGATGTTTACTGCTCTTGCATTGGAAGCCTCTAAAGCCTACTCCTCGAACGTATTGCGGAGTTCTTTGAGGATCGTCTCCGCGTAATCTGATACCAAGTTCCAGGATTGGGGGCCCTTCAGCATGGCTTCTACTAATTGTTCTGGAACGATATTGGTCTCCAGAATCCTCTCCACTTCAGCACGTTGATCCTGAAATCGGGGGCAGGAGAAGAACACGTGTTCCGCGTCCTCTATCACGTCCGTACAGTGCGGGCAGTTTGGGGAGTTTGCTCTCCTGAACCTGTGCAGGTATGCTCGAAAGCATCCATGTCCAGTCAGGAGTTGAGTGATGTAGAACCCAACCTCCCCATGCTGGCGGTTGACCCAACGACTGATGTTAGGTATCAATCGATATGTCCACCGGCCTTTAGTACAGCTGTCCCACCTCTCCTGCCATTGCCCTAGACTCATGGCTCTTTCATCGCTGTTTCCTGTCGGTTGGTCTTTCTCTAACTTTCTGCGATAAAGCCGTCCCCTTTCTGCAGCCAGGATGTCGATTGGTAGGGTTGAGGCAATCACACTCACCGCCTCGTAAGACACAGTGCGGTAGGATGATGCCACTCGAATCGCTGAGAGCCGCTGGACTGATTTCATTTTCCGGCGGTACGATGGTAGCTCGAGCGATTTCTCCCATACCGGTGCCCCGTACAACAAAACAGAAGTAGTTACTGTTGCCAGTAGCTGTCTTCTTATCTGTCTAGGGCCTCCGACATTCGGCATTATTCTAAATAATGCCCCCTGTACCCCAGCTGCTTTCTTGCTGGCCGCGATTATGTGCTCTTTGAAGTTGAGCCGTGTGTCCAGGAGCACCCCCAAATAGCTGATGAAGGGCTGCGACTGTATGTAGGTGTCGCCTATTTTGAGGGTGATGGTTTCCCTTGCCTTTCGACTGCTAACAAGAAGTGTTTCGGTCTTTTGTTCTGCTAAACTCAAGTCCGCTGCGAGCATCCAATGCTGAATTGTGGTTATAGCGAATGAGAAGGTTGTTTGTATCTCCTCTATGTGCTTGCGCACTATGATCAATGCCACATCATCGGCGAATGCCACTAGCCTGACGCCCTCAGGTAGATCGAGCAGGAGCAGGTCGTTGTACATTACGTTCCATAAGAGGGGGCCCAGAACAGAGCCCTGAGGTACACCTCCTGTGATCTTATAGTCTACTTGCCCATTTTCAGTTTGGTACAACAAGATGCGGTCCTTGAAATACGCTGAAACCATTCTCCGCAAGTACTGAGGAACTTCCATCCTGGCAAGAGCCTCCAAAATGCGGTCCCAGCGGGCCGAGTTAAAGGCGTTCTTGATATCCAGGGTGGCTATTAGACAGTACTTTTTTCCACCTTTTCTCCATCTCTTTCCCGAGATAGCCTCTCTGGCGATGTTGGTAACGAGTGTCACGGCATCGATGGTTGATCTCCCCTTTCTGAACCCGAATTGGTTGGTAGAAAGTTTCGGCTCAACGTAGGGCTCCAGCCTATCTGCTATTATCCTTTCAAGGAGTTTTCCCGCAGGGTCCAACATACAGAGGGGACGATATGATGACGGTTCGTCGGGAGGTTTCTTTCCCCCTTTAGGGAGGAGCACAAGCCTCTGCTTTTTCCACTTAGTCGGGAAAACCCCCTGCTTTAGGCAGGTCTCATAGATGTGTAGAAACATGTCAGGCCTATTGGCTATGGCGCATTTTAGCGCGATGTTAGGTATGCCATCTGGACCGGGAGCCTTACCGTTTTGGAGCCGGTTGCACGCGTCCAACAGCTCATTCATAGTCACTGATGGTATATCTTCGTCCCTCACCTGCCACGAAGGATAAGCGGGTAGCTCAGGCTTCGCAGGAAACAAGTGAGTGACAATGCGGTGCAATGATTCGGGGCAGTTCGTTGATGTCATGGGAGGGGCCTTAATTTTATGCATCACGATTTTATACGGTTTTCCCCATGGATCTTGATTAACTTCGTCACACAACTCCTTCCAGTAGGATCTCTTGCTTGAGAGAATGGCTCTTCGTAGTTGTTGTCTTTTGATCTCATAGTCGAGCCTTAGTTCTTCTGTTGTGACTCTGTCGCGTCTCCGTGCTCGTTGATGCAGCCTTCGTGCTTTGAGACACTCTCGTCGGTGTTGTGAGATCGTGTCGTTCCACCAGTAAACTGGTGGGCGGCTGTTGTTCTGCCGTCTCCTTGGCATGGAAGCATCGCAGGACTTGACAACGCTTGTCATTACCTCTTTGGCAGTGGCTTCTGCGCTTGTTGCTATTGAATATGGTTCCTGCTCCATAACCAAGGCGAATGAATCAGCATCGAAAGCATTTTTGTTCCATCCGACTGGCTGTGACCTCGCACGACTGACACACAATCTTCGTTTGGGAGTGGTGTTGATTTCCCATATAATAGCTTGGTGGTCGCTATTAGTAAACTCCTCATCGACCCGCCACTCACAGCCCCCTTTAATTAGGTTGCTGCTAACGAATGTCACATCGATAATGGAGCTGGCTGTGCCTTTGCGATATGTGCTTACGGCTCCTGTGTTGAGGAGTACCAGGTTGAGCGAAGACATGGTCTCAAGGAGAGCTCGTCCTCTCGCGCTCGTTTCCCGGCATCCCCAGTCCATTGCCAAGGCAAGATAGAAGGTGTCAATATATAAATGTGCATGAATTGCTGGAAATTGAATTAGAATATTTGTATGCTCTATAGACTAGTAAAGTAATGAGTTTTAAAATTAAACATTGAAATATATTTTTTGGATAACTAAAGCAAAAGTTAGTAGTATTTGACTTGTAAATTTTGAATTCAAAGTGACTTTTCAACTCAAAGATATATATTTTAAGACAAATGACAACGGGAAAACAAAAGAGTCATATTGGCGCAGTCTGTAGGATTATTATACTTTGCTAGAATGGAATGAACCAGGAAAACGTAATAAACATAGAAAGTAAAACATGGAAAAGTCATTGTTAATGTGAGAAGTAATTAAATTTTAAAATAAATATTAAGTTCTTTACAAAATGACTTAGTCTCTAAGATAATTAGCACAACAGCATTCAAATAATCTGGATATTTCGTTTATTAGGAGAGTTTCTTAACGTCGAATTAGATGTTATAAACAATACTTACTGTTACTTTCGTTCCCAGTTTCTCCTTGCTCAATTCCATTCGTAAACTTTCAGTTAGAGCTGTAACAGCATATTTTGATGCTGTATACATCGCAAGACCAGGCATATCGAGTATCACATGCCCTGCAATGCTATTCATGTTGATAATGTGGCCATTTATTTTATGTTCCTTAAACATTTTGAGAGCTTCCCTAGTTGCAATGGTTAATGCTATGACATTTAAGTCAAGCGTCGCTTTGGAGTTCTCGGTTTTCATTGTTGCGAACGAATCGTTTCTGTATAATCCAGCGTTGTTGACGAGTATGTGAACGGGGCCGATATTTTGTTTAGTCCAAGCGAAAGCTCTAACGACATCTTCTTCTTTGCTTATGTCTGCTTGGAGGGGATAAAACTTTCCCTTGCAGGTACTGACAGATCGCGCTAAAGATTCCAGACGGTCTTTTCTTCGGGCCAAACCGACAACCTTAAACAAATTAAGGATTACGCGTATTTATTTACTTCTAATTCCTATAGATGTGTTAATAAAGAAATTATACATAAACAAATTGACTTCGCATGGACTAGACAAATTTGATCTTTTTCTCATTTGATATGACATCCCATACTTTTTCACGAGCGAAATTTACATGGCAATAACCGCTTCTAAAATACATTATTTTAAGTTTTAATATGAAAAACATTGGACGTGTTTTGAGATTTTACACATTTGAGATTGTGTTTTTGTCGTTTTTAATTTCGATTTTCAGCTAATTGTTGTCATTGCCAATTTTGAGGTCTTAAGATGTTTTTGACATCTTTAAAGTTTTGATATTTTTTACATTTGGCATATTTTTGACAGTTTTAACACTTTAGACATTATTGACATTGTGTTATTTTTGACATTATTGAGAATTTTGACAGCTATGGCATTTTTGACATATACAGTTTGGACAGTTCTGACTATCTTGACATTTTTGACAGCTTTGACATTTTTGTCAATATTGACATTTTTGACATTTGTGACATTTGTGAATTTTTTTATTTTTGACATTTTTGATATTTTTAACATTTTTTACATATACAGTTTGGACATTTTTGACTATCCCGACATTTTTGGCAGCTTTGATATTTTTCTCATTATTGACATTTTGACATTTTTGACATTTGTGACATTTTTGTCATATTTGTCATTTTCGGCATTTTTTGACTTACTTGTCTTTTTTGACATTTTGGACAGTTATCACATTTTTGAGATGTTTTTGAACTTTTGACATTCTTCAGATTTCTGTCATTTTTGACAATTGTAACTTTTTGACAATATTGTCTTGTTTTACTATTTTGCCATTTAAAGCGTTCTTGACATTGTTGAAATTTTGACATTTTTAAGTTTTTTGACATTTTTGACTTTTTGGACATTTTAGACGTTTTTGACATTTGCATTTTTATATTTTTTGCATTTTTAAAGTTTCTGAAACTTTATTTTTCCACATTTACGGTTACTTAACTTTTTTGACATTTTTGACTTTTTGGACATTTTAGATGTTTTTGACTTTTTTGAAATTTTTGACATTTTTTACTTTTTTACTTTTTTTATTTTTTGCATTTTTAAAGTTTCTTAATTTTATTTTTTCACATTTACGGTGACGGACATTTGTCATTTTTGACGTTTTCTATATTTTAATTTGTTTAGGTTTTCTCATTTTAGGGTTATGACCGAATTTTGTCAACTTTGTATTTTCTGATGTTTGGTGTAATTAATAGCCTCAACATTTCGAGGTGTATATATTTTTTTATTTTTTGGAATTTATTTTTTTAATAAATCTTTCTTGCTATTTCTTTGTATTTCCGACATTTTCTATATATATTAGGGTTCCGTATATACAATATACGGAAACCCTTATAATATCACTCAGGATTTCTGCCTCTGTCACATCACAGCCATTTTCTCCTAAACTACTTGACGGAAGAGGCTGAAATTTGGTATCAATGTATAGTTTGGTGACCCGATCAGGAGTACATATGGTAAAAGAAAAAATTTTGATTATAGAGGTACTTCTGGGGGAAAAACTAAAAAAATCGACCGTTCCCCCCTGATCACCGAAACTAATTAGGCTAAAATTTTGAAAAAAATAGGAAATATAGAGCGTTGCGCGAACTTTATAGGAAAATTAAGGAGAAACCATTGATATTAATTTTGGGGGGCAAATTATAGAATTAAATAAAAATTTAAAAATAAAAAAATTTCAAACGCATCATGTAATATATCAGATAAAAGGCTCATTATGTGAATTACAAATATATCATATTTTTAAATCATTTGTATAAAAGATATTAACAAAAACATTAAACATCGACTTTAGAAACTACACTATTTAAAATTTGAAAAACATATTTTATTTATATTTTTAAATAATTAGAATAACAGATTTAATAATTTATAATTTAAACTTTGACCTATTTTGCAGTTTTTCTTCCAATCTACAGAGCCTCAAAACTCAGACAGTAGATTATAAAAGGCATCTCTGAAAGTTTATTAGTAAAATAAAACTCTAATGTTACTTTTTGGGGGCCAAATTAGAAAATTAAATACATATGTATTGTGATAAAAATCAAGCGAATCCTAAAGCAGATAAAATATAAAAGTGTATGTATGGAAAATCAAAGTATATATTTTTATAAATTTAAAACGCTTCCTTTAAAATATATAAGGGTAAATATAAGAAAATGAACTCATTCCCTGTTTGTCTGAAACTGGAATATTTGAATCTTGAAGGTGGTACGGAACCCTAAGTATGCGAGTCCAACTCGCACTTGACCAAATTATTTTTTGATATTTCACCTCTATTTATTTAAAGAAAAGAGACCATTTACAAATTCTCATGCAATGCATAAATTTTAATAAAGCATATATAGCTTTTAGGCGTGCCTCATTTTTTGTCCCATAAAAATTACTGAAACCCACCCTCATATAATAATAGAATTTTCCGAGAATGTCATAGCAAATATTTATTAATTTAAAGAATTAATGCCATAAATTTATAATTTTCGTTACCCGAGAAGAACTAGATTTTTCTTAGTTAATATACATTCATAATGAAAGGAAACAGAATTTAATTTAGTTTTTATATCACTTTTTATTTTCACTTTACTGTGACTAGTCTCGGCAAGAGGCTGTCATTATCAGTTCGCTCTTGTTTGATAATGGCATAGCCTCTTGCCGAAACTAGTCAGTAAAGTGAAAATAAAAAGTGATATAAAAACTAAGTTAAATTCTGTTTTCTCTCATTATGAATATGATTGAGTATTACAAAGTAACGGCTTCCGCAATCAATTTTTTAATATACATTCAATTATATAGCGGAAGAGTCGATATAAAAAGAAAATTTTTACTGACATATTTTTAATCATATCTGATAGAAAAACGATAAGGATACCGTGTTTTCATTGGATTGTTGATAATCTATTTACCTTATTTTTTCTTAAAAAAAATTGGATGGCGCCCTCTAGCGTTTCGGTTAATTATTGAAATAGTTGAAGTTAGCTGTTAGATTAAAGGAAAAGAGCAATTTTCACATAAGGCCAGGTTTGTAAAAATCGGTTAATTCATACCTGACTTACAAGCGATTGCTTGTAATAAGTTTCCCATTCCGCTTACTGTTTGTTTGACAAGATAGAACCAAACTGTAAGAAATATATGATGAAGATTTTTGTAAGCCGTTTCTGAGATATAAATGACAGCTTTTTTTATTTACCCATCCTGTATATTTCTCTGGTATGTTTGATGTAAATAACCATAGCAGGTAGGGAATTGTTGTGAATTATAGAACAAAATTATATACAGTTATTCACATTAAAAAAATTGAAAAAAATCTTTTCGTAGCATTTTAATTGGCAGATACAGTTACGTGATAAAAAATTGCAAACACCAATGCGTCATTGTTAAAATAGCAATTAAATTACTAATTAACAATGATTGTATAATTCGTCTCCACTTACCTTTAGTCCCTCTTCAACTAATCTGACAGCAATTGCAGCTCCTATTCCTGAACTTGCACCTGTCACTATAGCAACCTTGCCAATCCATCTGTTCATCGTTAATGTCATTTTGAGTTCTGGAGAAATATTGAGTGCATTTGATGAAACTCGATTATATAAACTTGCATGCAATTATGTAATTAGTTTATACCGACTGTGTTGGTTCGATAGAGATAGAACATAAGCTCACCTTGAAATTTGATTGTATAGGAAGATACATTGAATAAATTACGAGAAATTAACATAACAACGTAGACAAAATGTATTTCTGTTTTAATGGTTTTCAATATTTACATATTATTGGATCGTCTTCAAAGTTTTTTCGTCAGTCAGGGAAATCTAAGAGAAATTCACTTATGCCACTATTTTAATCAGTGGTAGTCTGAAGGGGGTTTCAGGGCTCAATTTGACCTATCTCTTAAAATAAAGAAAAACAGAGTGTTCTCAACTTAACAATGATTACAAAAAATAAATATCCTGAAGCATCATGCAATAAGCAAAAGAATCTGTATATCTTGTTAGCCAGGGTCATTTACGAAAATACCTGACAAAATTAATAGTAGAACAAAACCGACATCAACGTGGTCTAATGATAAAACATGACTAATTGACATAAAATTCAACATTTTTTATCGATGCTTATTTGTTTTACAACAAAAAAATCGCCACAAATCGGTAAAAATTTAGTTTTTTTACTTTTTAGACAAAATCCACCCATGAAACCGTGTATGGTACTATGTTGTTGTTGAAGGGAAATGAAAAACCTACAAAATCAGCTACTATACGCTCAACTTCGTTTATTGGTTTCTGAGATATTGAAACCTTTACCGAAATTCAAAAAAAATCGCTTATATAATTTTTTAAATTTTATAACATTCTTATTAACTGAAAGATAGATCTTATACCAAATTCATGTTCTAAAAATAAATACAGTAGCCCGGTAGTTTTTGCAAAATTTCAGTCAATCATATGGAAGACATATTTTTTCGAAAGTCCAAATTACCTCGCCGGATGACCCTATCATTTTGAATAAACCACTCTTGGAAAGTTTAAGAGTTGATCTAGAGACTCCTCATCTCACTTCTCCAAAATGTAAAGTATCAACACATATAAGTATTGAAAATAATTGGCCATTCCGTATCAATTTTTATGGACGAGTCCATTCGAAAAATTGATACCTGGGAGTTTCACAGGTAGGTATCCTTATAATAAATCTTCTCGACTCGATATTTTTGATGAATTCTTCAGTGTTAGATCTTTCTTAGTATATTTTAATCATATTTGATAATCTGAGTTTAGCTATTTTTTTATAAAAAAATATTGAACGTATTATGATTTGGAGTATTTAGATTAAAAAACATTTGAGTACCTATCTTGGGTTGCTCAGCTTACATCTGTCGTGTGAACCTAACTTGCTTGTTTCGAATTACGCAGATTGGAATTTTAAATATAAGTAATTCACGTTTAGCTCATTATTTTGTTAATAATTTTCAATTCCTTTTTTCTATGCACATTATTCCTATTCAATAATTGTACGATTGCTGTCAGTAACAGAAAAAAGTCGATATATTCTTCCCAAATATAAAGTAATACCTAAAAAATTCAAGGGGTACAAAATAATTGGAAAATCGTTTGATATAGTTTCTTTTTAATTTATACAGTATTTGTAACTGATGAATATAGAGATTTTCAAGCTTTGGCAATTGTTTGAGAAAGGCCTTGGTCAGATCGAGTAGAACTCTCCTAGTAAGAATACTACGGTTTAATTTTTAATATAATTCTTGTACAAACGCTGGTAATGCCTTACCAGCGTTTGTTGATGCTTCTCTTGTACTCACTTGAACTTCAAGACCTTTAGAAATACGAAAAATGGAACACCAATCTAACATAGGATGGATGGATTGGGATAAAACAAAGATCTTATTGAAATAATTTGGTCGAGTGCGGGTTGGAGTCGCATACTAAGGGTTCCGTACCACCTTCAAGATTCTAATATTCCAGTTTCAGACAAGCAGGAAATGAGTGCATATCTTTTAAAGGAAGCGTTTTAAATTTATAAAAATTATACACTTTTATTTTCTACACCTAGACTTTGTATTTTATCTGCTTCAGTATTCCCTTGAGTTTGAGAACATATATGTATTTAATTTTGAGTTTTACGAGAACATATATGTATTTAATTTTCTAATTTGGCCTCCAAAAATTAACATTAGAGTTTTATTTTACTAATAAACTTTCAGGGAAGCTTTCTATATTCTACTGTCTAGATTATGAGGCTCTGTAGATTGGAAGATAAAGGACAAAACAGGTCAAGTTTTAAATTATAAATTATTAAATCTGTTATTCAAATTATTTAAAAATACAAATAAAATATATTTTTCAAAATTTAAATAGTGTAGTTTCTAAAGTGGGAGTTAAGTCGATGTTTAATATTTTTGTTAATATCTTTTTAACAAATGATTTAAAAATATGATATATTTATAATTCAAATAATGAGGCTTTTATCTGATATATTAGGTACATGATGCATTTGAAAATTAAATATTTATTTTCCATTTAATTGTATATTTTGTCCATAAAATTACTATGGGGGTTTTCGAATAATTTTTCTTATAAATTTCAAATGAGCCCCAGTACCCCTAATTATTTTAAAAATTTTAGATAGTATGGTTTCGAAAATAAAGCGAGAAATGAGAATTTTTTATATCTATATGTTAATATCTTGTAAACAATAAATTTTAAAAATATGAAAAATATATATTTGTATTTCTCATAATAAACCCTTTCATTTGATGTATTGCATGATGCGTTAAAAATATTTTTTTATTTTCCGTTTCTATAATTAGGCCCCAATATTAATATTAGGGATTTCTTCGTATTTTTCCTGTAAACAAAAAAAAATAGGTCTTATAGTTTGGGAATTAACGGGAGAATGGGTAATTTTTTGAAATATTTTTTTTAATATATTTTAAAACATTCATTTAAAAAAAAATTAAAAAAATATATCTGTATTTGTCATAATGAGCCCTGTGATTTGATAATCATATTTTTTTATTTTCCATTTAATTCTATAATTTGCCCCCCAAAATGAATATTAGGGGTTTCTCCTTATTTTTCCAGTAAAGTTCAGGAAAGGGAAATATATCTATTTTTTTCCAAAATTTTACAGTTTATAGTTTTGGAGATAAGGGGAGGGGAACGGGTAATTTTTTTATATTTTTGTTAATATCTTTTAATTAATTTATTTTAAAATTATGAAAAAAATAGATTTGTTTTCGTTATAATGAGCCCTTCCATTAGATATAAAACATGATGAGTTAGAAACAATTTTAATATTATATTTTCTATTTAAATCTGTAATTTGCCCCACAAAATTAAAAGTAGAGATTTCTCCTTATTTTTCTAGTAAACATCAGGTCAGAACCTATACCTCTAATTTTTTTCAAAAGTTTACGTTTTATAGTTTCGGAGATGAGGAGGGGGGGGGGAATGGGAAAATTTTGGTACATTTTCATTAATATCTTTTTAAATATTTTTTTAAATATGAAAAAAATATATTAGTGTTCCTCAGAATGGGACCTTTCATTTGATGTATTACGTGATGCGTTTGAAAAACTTTTTATTTTTAAATTTAATTTTATTAATTAATTCATTTAATTCTATAATATGCCCCCCAAAATTAATATTAACGTTCTATATTTCCTAGTTTTTTCAAAATTTTAGGCTCAGTAGTTTCGGAGATTAGGGGGGGAAAGGTCGATTTTTTTAGTTTTTCCCCCCAAAACTACCCCTAAAATTAAAATTTCTTCTATTAGAACATGTACATGATGCCAAATTTCAACCTCTTCCGTCCAGTAGTTTAGGAGAAAATTGCTGTGATGTGACAGAGGCAGAAATCAGGAGTGATATTATAAGGGTATCGGTATATTGTATATACGGAACCCTAAAAAGGAAATATAAAAAAAGATATAATACTTACAATACAGACATTTGGTAGTTTTCCCGGGAAAGTTTTCCGGGAGTTTTGAAAATTGGTGATTGTATAGATTTTGAGATGCTCTTTCCGAATTTCGACTTTGCCCCCTCGTATTTTTGACGCTCATGCCGCCAAATTGGAAAAATGGCGTCTAAAAGCAGTTTTTTGACAATATCTCGTTTCCGACTCATTTTACGATAAAAACAGTTATATACATAATGAAACTAGAGACGATTGCCTACAATTTATGTATCTACCTACGCGCCGCTTACTCTACCTCAAGGTGGTGTGGAAATGAGTTTTTTGGCCAAAATGCGGGTTGGAGTACACTTTGCGGGGCTCGTACGTCTTAACTATTAACTTTAGGAAAAAAAGATACATACATAAATTGTAGGTAATTGTCTCTAGTTTCATTTTGTATACAACTGTTTTTATCATAAAATGAGTCGGAAAGTAGATATTGTCAAAAAACTGCTTTTCGGCGCCATTTTTCCAATATGGCGGCGCGAACGACAAAAATACGAGGTGGGAAAGTCGAAAACCGGAAAGAGCACCTCAAAAATCTATAAAACTACCAATTTTCAAAATTCCCGGAAAACTTTCTAGGTAACCACTATTTTCCCCAACAAATGACTGTACTATTAATAGACTTTGAACCCTATTTACATTATTTAAATAGTTATTTGTTGCAGGAAAAATCTGAAGACAGAGACTTCAATGAATACACAGAATAATTGTGATTTTTAATTGAATTTGGTCATTTGACTTTAAAAAATAAAATTCCGTTATTACCAAAGTTGCAAGCTTTATTCCCACACCAACGCTTCCACCCTAGGTAACGAAGCTTCCCCAGACGATACCTAATTAAACAGTGCGTATTCCGTGCCACAAATGGCCCCTAACAATACCAAAAGTGAAAATTTCATTCATATTCCTATCATGTGAGAGAGAGCTGAGTTTCAAGAAAATAATGATTACACCCCAAACCGAAGTGAACACTCTCTTCATTTGCGATTCCTCTTAAATAAGGTTGTTTATATGCGAAAGGGAATTCCTACAGTAACAATAAATTTTACCTTCAACTCCATTGTCCGGGATTTAATTTCATTTCACCATTCAAAGGGAACTAATCTAAAGGATAGACTGGATCCCTGTGTGCTTTTTTTGTTATTTTGTTTTTGACGTTAAAAGTCAGAAGTAATTTAACTTTCCATCAGAAATAAGAAAATTGTCCAGCATGTAAAAGATTTGCAAAGTTGTATTTCCATGGAAATTGTTTAATCGTTTACCTTTGTAAACGTAAACTATATTCTAACCGTAGGTCAGACGAAAAGGATACAAACTAATTTTAATTATTGTAATTTAATTTAATATGTCTTGGTAAAACATAGATGCTATACTAAGGAGTAAATGATAACTATTTGATGCTGGATGATGTTCACTGTTCACTGTTAAATATTTGCCAGTGCATTGTGACAAATTGCTTGGTTTTCTTCTGGTTCTCTGGTAGCAGGTGTGCCAACTGGTCAGCAAACTGTTTTAGGAACTCTTTACTGGACCCTGTCTCCTTCACCGATGTCTGGTACTCTTCTTCGCAATTGATGATGGTCTCAACTGACTCGAAACAAGCTATTTCTTGACCATTAGCAATTCTGATGTCGTTGGACAAATTAAGGACTCTACTTGGTATTTCTCCTCCGGTTTTAACTGTAGCTCGTCCAACTAAGTAGTCATGAGCTGCATGTACGGGCTTCACCATTCCAACGCAGCTCCCAGGATGGCTCTCTAGCTGCCCATGAATAATCTGTTCCGTTCGACCGGGAATTATAACTGAAGACTTTGCCACAATTTTTATGGAGGTGACTGTTGAGGGGAAGACGTGCTTAGTATACCTCGACGACATTCGGGTCATGGGTCAGACATTCGAAGACCATCTGAAGAACAAGGGTGAAGTATTCTCCAGAACCTGAGACTTAACCCGATGAAGTGTTCCATGTTCCAAAAAGAAGTAGAGTTTTTGGCCACGTCATTTCCGAGTCAGGAATGCGCACCAACGTGGACAAGATAGAAGCCATTCGTGATTGGCCAGTCTCAAGAGACAAGCATGAACTCCGAAGCTTCTTGGGCCTCTGTTCATACTATAGGCGATTTGTTGAGGGATTTGCCATCATTGCTGCGCCCCTATATCGGCACACCACTGAAAAAGAGATCTTCCGTTGGAATCAGGATTGCGAAACATCATTCAGACGACTGAAGGCAGGAATATTATAGAAAGGTACCCTATATTTTTTCATTTCGAGAAACTGCTATCCGCATGAACAGAAATACAACTACTCTTACGAGATGTTATCAACCGTGGTTTGATAATACCCAAAATCGGAGAAGAGATTAAGATCGACGCCTAAGACTTTAGGCCTTTAGAGGCCGATTTTCGCCAACTCGAAATTTGGCTGATAAGTAATTAGGGGAACAAGGCCATCGTGTAAGTGCCCCAACGCTTTACCTTTATAAGGTCTTTTAGACTGCAGCATTACCAAAACCATATGATGGGTAGAAGGCTCGAAAATTTACCCCAGCCTCCACGGACTTTGGAGGTTCCAAGACATGAAAAGTAGTAGTAACGGCGCCTCTCTGTCGGAGCTGGCTAAATGTCGTGTCGACCATCATCAGGTAATACGTCGTGACGGTGACCATCATCAAGTGAAATGTTGTGGCTATGGGTCGAGCATCTTCAGGGTGCCGGGGCTCCACCACCTTCGGGCATCTTCAGTCGTTGGTGATGTCATGACGGATGTGATCATCTTCAGGATTGCTGGCTTGAGCCGTAGGCTAACGAGTCGAAAGAATGACGTCAGTGCTGTTGCTTCGGGGGTGTTCGGCTTCACGCAGGGAGTCGTCGGGTGGAGAGGCGTAAGGGTGTATTGTGGGTTGCAGATTTGGCAGGCGCCATCCTGTGGCGTTTGAGGTACTAAGAAGAAAAGTCACTGCTGGGGTTTAGAGCCCAGCTTTTTTTATTCAAAGGCAAAGTTTCAGCCGTGTGGGCTAATTAAACTCATTTAAAAAATTGTCTACTGGATTACTCAAGAAGAAATATACCACCTTATTGAGTCAATGTCAAGACGTGTTGGTGAGGGTATAGATATCCGTGGTGTTCACATATCATCAACAAACTAATAAAACAACTTTAAACTCCTTGGTATTTTTTTCAAATTTGTTTCACTGACACAATATTACCCTCTGGGTGTTGGGATTTCTTTTTCAGTGACTATATTTAATTGTTGTTGAAAATTTGTTTAAAAATTCCTTATATACTTAGTTAAACAAACAAACGTTATTTATACAATTATTTTTTTTATTTTAAAACTCAACTAGCAGTATTTCCACATTAAAATTAATTATAACGCAAGCAACCAAAATATAAAGAAGCTTTAACTTTCGTTTAACTTCTTGTGTTAATAGCCGTAATGGTCAGTTCTTCAATCTGAAAACAGAAAAAAAATGCAGTTAAACTCTTATTGACAACGAACTATTCAAATTTAAGGTTAGAGAAGTAATACACCATGGATTGGATTGGGTACATAATATCAAACCACGGAAGATGCAGATATGGCTGTTGCTAAAAATCAGTATCAGTTAAGTATATATAAAGCTCTCTGTGCAATAGAGTGTTGAAAATGGTATAGGTAAGAGGATCGAAGCAGAATAGGAAGGCGGAGGACAAATATCGTAATGGGGACTCTGATTGCAACCTTATACTACATCTGATGTTCCAGTGTTTCCACTATATATAAATAGGCAAAGACAAAACGATTAGTTACCATTTTCTCCTCTGTCTCTCACCGATTTTCTTCATTTTTATTTTGTTTAGTAGCTACTGACGACCTTCAGTGCAGAATGCTAATATTAATTTATAATATCGGCTTATTCATTAAATAAAATATAATAAAAATTCATTATTTACGTCCATAATGTCAACACCAAACAACTGAATGTGCCGCCGCCGGCAGACTCAAAACATTGAGTAATTATATATAGAGGTACCAATGCTGTTATTTACTTAGAGCACGTACTTCTGGAAGTGGCATGCAAGCGTTGTTATTGTTTAGTGGTAAAGTAATCGTTGTATATTATAATTATACAGGGCGATTCCAGAGATGTTAGAAATCATTGTTTTCGTGGGTGGCACATAAGCTGTTGTATATATAGGGTGTTTAAAATATGGAGTAGAGTGCAATTATAACTAATAACTTAATTATATAGGGAAGCCCATTAGCGGTTGAATTTACAGGGTTCTTGCAATAGAAGGTGCAATAGAATTACAGTTATACAGGGTAGTGCAAAATTATTATACAGAGATGCATATACATTTCGTAACCCGTAAGCACTTGTATATATAGGGAAGATGAAATATACAGGATGATGATAACAAATGTAATGATTTATAGAGCTGCCCACGAAGAGTTCCATATATATAATGATTGAAATATAATTCAGAGTAGAATTATAGTTACTGAAGATAGTAAAAAATTTCATAAACAAAAAAAGTAAATACGGTGACTTATAGGCAGTGTCATATAAAGAATGGTTTACTGGGTGGTTCAAGAATGTTAAAAAATACTATGCGAGGTCCATGAGCAGTTGCATAAACAGGGTGGTGGAAATATATAATGCGATGAAATTATTATAATAAGGGTTTTAATAAATGTTAGAGAATTGTGAGCAATTATAGTTATACAGGGAGGTTAGAAAAAATAAATATGTAGGGTAGCCCATTAGCGGTTGAATTGTTGTCATATTAAATTAAGAATTACGAATTTGAACACAAATAAAGTCCTATGAATTATATCTAAAAAAACTTGAATTTTGTTACTTATTTGTAGAAGCGAAATGTAAGATCGACATCTAGGATTTTCGAGGAAACTATCACACAGAGGTTCCGAATCTGAATCCGTTCCATATAATTGCTGTTCTCCCTAAAGTCCTAGGATAGAATGTCAAGATAAAATTTTCAGGTTACTTAACCTGCCAGAGATATTGACACCGTTGGTCGAATTTTGACCACGGGGCGACAGCTAGTTGTATTTAAAGCATCAAATTAAACACGATTTAGATCAGTATATACAATGTGTAAACGGTTTGAGTGCAAAGATTTTGAGGATCAATACTTCAGGTAAAAAACAATCAAAAAAGTTCAGAAATAAATTATTTCTATGTTATATGTAAACGACATTGTATCCTCCCTTCTTTAACTTTATCTATAAAATAAATCACCAAATATATAAATATATATAAATAATTCTAACGATACTCGAAAAAATATTATTATTCATTACACAAATACAAACACAGGTGTTCATTTTTATCTGGTGGAAAATATTGTCTTTATTATTTCGGCTAAAAGTGAATCTGATTTGACCGCGACGTTGCCACATTGACAATAATTTACTTAACCAGTATTTGGAATTTTCTTGCTTATTAAAGCCTATAGACCATAATGTTATAAGAGTTTTTTCTTTCATTTGCTCTATAGTATCTCCACCTAAAGTATATACCCTCAAACTATTTACACCCTGTATACAACATCAACTTACCATTAATAGTCAATGTTTTATTATGTACCCTTTGTACCTTAAGTCTGTATAATGAATATTGAACAAGCAGAAAACATATTAAGAGTAAACTCAAATAGCAGAATATTTGATAGTGTTAAAGAACTTTACCTGACAATGTGGAGGTGTAGACAAGATATAAATGACAGCTTCGACTATATCGTCAGCTTTTAGCATGTCATGCCCTAGTATTCTCATTTGTTGTTGTTTTATTTCTTCAGTGGCAGCCGTCATCTCGCTTTCAACTAGTCCAGGACTTATACTCTAAAATTGAGAATTTGAACATGAATTTTAATAAAAAAGTTGTTAATAAAATCAGCGTTCTTTAGAAATTTTTTGGGACATCCGGTTTACTGAACAAAAATACATTTAGTCAAATATATAGCTGTATCAGAGTTTGTGACTCGCTATTTGTAGCCGTTTTTACAGGTTTCTTACTTTATGTGTTCTATTCTAACACAGTCTGCATCAAACTTTCAGATGTCGTATTATCTAAATTATTCTGATATATAGGTATATAGTAATTTCAGGGAAAACTAGTGAGGCGCCAAATCTGAATTCATATTGTGTAAAAGGATGTTTAGGCTTGATTCCTATGGTAGAAATCACAGGAAAGCATTCGTAGGTTAACTAAAACCTATCAATAGCAGTTATATAATTTCATTTTGGATGTAATTAGAAACAAACACATTGAAAAATTTAACAACAATAATATTAGTTGAATAAACTGCTGTAAATTTCCTTATTTGCCATCCGTTTCTTGTGAGTTTTTTACTTTATTTTTTTTATTCTAATCTATTTAACGAGCATTCTTTCAGATGTGGTATTAGTTATATTCTAAGATCTGGCTGCAGAATTAGTGTACCCATCGAGTGTTTGCTAAAAACCACATTTTTACGCATATTTATCGTTAGGAGAATATACATTTACGAGGTTGCCTATCAAAATGTGGCCGCTAGTATTTTTAATTTAATTATTATTAATTGATTTTTCGTAAAAAATTTTACTGACTTTCAATAAAATATCGTCCACTTAATAAGATTTAAGAAATAACATCAATATCTAAATCTCAAATATTGGTCAACACTTTTAACAATAATGAATAATGTTATCATTGAAACTAGTGGTCGCCCAGTGGTCGAAATTCGACCGTATTTCATGAAATTGTAAAAATTATATTTTTATAAGAAATAAAGTTCTGGGGAAATCGGAAAAGTAGATGTAATCACCAAAATCGTTCAGTCATATTGACAAATTTACTGAAATGAAAAGAAAATAAAATTTAATCAAATATCGGTATTCAAAATATTTTTGAAAAATGAATGACCCCCAAAAATTTGGCTGAAACCGCTCCTTGCAAAATGTTGGATATAATAATTGGAAGATTGTTCTTTGGAACCTAAAAGTTTTCGTCATCTGCGGGTTCATTCAAGTTCAGGAAAAGAAAAGAAAGGACCGACAACCCTAGGAGAACTTCAATATTTAATACATTCTCTATTGTCTGCTGACAATTTTTTACACAACACCTTCGGGAAGATTATGATAATGATATATTCCAATAATTAAATTCACATTAAAAACAGAATATTTAATGTGAAAGTTACTGCAACGCGTCCGAAAAATCAATACTGATTTACTATTGATATTAGAACACTTACCCCTAAACAATAACAACGCTTTATGCTGAATGCATGATGGTCTGAAAGAGCATTAGCCTGTCACTGTCAACCAATCTAATCATATGGCTTGTACTTCCTGGCGGTAGCCAGCAATGCACAAATATCGTACCAGGGCTAGAAAGAAAAGACAAAAGGCTATTTCACTCGATTAAGAGCTATATGCACTATGTAGTTCACTGGCAGCACCTCCCAATCGAGTGAGATAGTCTCTTTCTCTCTCTATTACCCTCTCATTTTACTCTTGGTACGACATTTGTGTATTGCATGCTACCTCCAGAAGTACATGCTCTAAGAAACAACAGCATCTAACGCTCGCTCCTTCCATATATAATTACGCAATGTTTGGAGTTTTGACCATCTGGCGGCACTGTCAGTATTATTTGTTTGGCGTTTACAGTATGGACGGAACTAATGAATTTTTTATTATATTTTATTTAATTAATGAATAAATATGATACATTAATATTAGCATTCTGCACTGAAGATCGTTAGTAGCTACTAAACAAAACAAAAAAAAGCAAATCGGTTGAGAGGCGGGGGAGAAAATGGTACCTAACCGTTTTGTCCTTGCCTATTTATATATAAATTTTTATATACAAAGTATTGAATGTAAACAATAAAATGTGCTCTGTACAAATCAATTACATGTGTATCTAGCATACTTTTGAATTTTGTAAGAAAATACAATATGACAATACTTACTGTTGCTTTTACGCTCAATTTTTCTCTTCTAATCTCCGCTATTAATGTCTTTGTCAGTGCGGTTACAGCATGTTTGGAAGCCGAATAGATACTGATGCCCGGATAGTTCATCACTCGGTGCCCGGCCAAGCTATTCATGTTGATAATATGACCACTTATGTTATGCTTTTTGAATAATGCCAAAGCTTCACTGCTAGCAATAGCTACTGATAAGACATTCGTATCCAGGATATCTTTGGCAAATTCACCTTCCATACCCAAAAAATCAAGCGGCTTAAAAATGCCGGCGTTGTTGATCAATATGTGAGTTGGACCAACGTTTTCGTGTACCCACTTGAACATCTTGAGAATGTTTTCTTCATTTGACAGATCGGCTACGTAAGGATAAAAGCGTCCTGCTTGGCTGGAAGTGGTTTCTGCTAAAGTTTCAAGTTTATCTTTTCTTCTTGCCACGCCCAACACCTGGTGAAATCAAATATATTTTAGTCATGCATAATTATCTCAAGAGTCTCAAAACCATTCTTACAAAAACCTGTCCATTTTAAATTGTTTCGAAACTATTCCAAATGATGAGGTCTGAAAAACTATTGTTACTACTTGTAAAGAAGTTATAAATTCAAAATTTAGTTTTAAGCAAGCTGACAAGTACAACTACACCAGTCCATAGAGATTTTTAAGTGACATAAAATTCAACAGCAAACCGCATAAGCCAACATGTAAATAATAGTTTATAGGTCATAACTGACATAATTTTTACACCTAACTCGTAGAAGTAAATTATTTGAGCCTTAAAAACCCCCGAAATATTTTCGTTTTATGCTTATATTGTAAAAAGTAATGATCTGTCCATAATGCCGTCAATAGAAAAATTCTAGACAATCAGAGAATTTTCAAACTGAGTTTTTATATATTTTAATCGCAGCATTTTTCATCAAGAAAAGCCGGAAAACCTATACGAAGTAACTGTTTTTAAAATATTCAAAACTTGGTTGTAATAACAGCTGGAACCTTAATCTGCTTTCGAATGATGGCTTATAATGTTGAATTTAATATGGCTGAAAATCGTTATTGCCCATTAAGTACCTCTTGCAGAAATGTAGTTTAAGTAATTTATAGAAACATTTTGCAGGATTTATCGTATTAACCCCGATAATTCGATAGCCATATGCAAAATATATTTTGAAAGCTCTCTTTGACCAATATTTGAAGTCTCATCATTTTGGAACCATTTCTGTTACAAACATCGCGGAATTATTTGCCAAAGCTTACAGCAGGATAACAACAACTGAAAAAGAAATAAAAGGATTTCAAGTTGCAAGAATCTATCAACTCAATCGTAATACATTTTGGGAAGAAGAGTTTGTAAATGTTATTCCTGAAACTGAAAATATCCCGCCAGAATTGAACGACGATCATCCTATTCAAGAGGCTATATTCCTGGTCCGAGTGGTATAGGGAGAAAAGTAAGACAAAGCAAGATTGGCAAGGTTCTGAAAAAAATCCAATGACACGCACGGCAGTCTTCATCCTCAAGCGATGACGCAGATATGCAGACTGGATCAATTTCTGATCTAAAGAAAAACGATGACTAAGATAAGTCTACACAGTTGAAAAATAAGTTACTGCACAAAAATTGAAACAAGCAATAATCTAACGTCAACTCCACTTAAAGAAGAATTAAACAGATCAAAAAAAAGTGACAGCGATTCAGAAGGTAAATCTGAATGGCCTAAGGGTTAGCAATATTACAAAATCGACACAATATAAAAACAGTCTCGATTTCAATGAACAAAATGAAGACGTTTGTCCATTTTGTTGCGATTTTGGAAAAAACGAAATATGGTGGAGATGTCGTGGATGCGCTACATGGTCCCATTCTGCATGCACAGGATTTAAAAGTGCAGAACATTTTAATATATGCGTTAAATGTGATAAACATATCATTTAGAATAATTTAGAATAATGATGAATACTACTACCACTTAGAGGTGGTCGATATTTTCCATAAGGGATGGGTAATATTGATCAAAGTAAGTGTTTTTTGTTTTTCTAATTAGTAATACTTTTTTGTAATTTTTGTTATATTATGATTGTTTGAAGGAAATACTCCACAGAAAATTCTGGTCAAATAAAAATTTTAAAATTCAAATTTGCTTTTTTTTTATTTAGGAGAAGGTCGATATTAGAACACTTTCCTATACAAACAAATGCAAATAGTTTGTTCAGTATTTACATTTAGCAAAAATGATGGTTAAGTAACTAAATAAAGTGTGTTGGCTGTGTTGAAAAATCTACTAAGCTTTTGATGTTCTATGTAATTACAAATCAGTTGCCAGGAAAAATGTTATATCGATGCAAACATATTTGTACTAACTTAAATGATGTGAAAATTGTTCTATGTGGATTTAAGACTAAATGAAATAGTATATAGTTGAGATTGAAATTACCTTAAGTCCTTCCTTGACCAATCGGACAGCTATTGCAGCTCCTATACCTGAACTGGCACCGGTCACTATAGCAACTTTGCCATGCCATCTGTTCATTGATAACATAACTTTATTCAGTTAGAGTTAGTGAATTTATGTTTCCTGGATACTGGCCAGTTGATGTTGTCTTAATTTTGTTATTACTGGCAAAGTACTATATATGTGATTCAGATATTTATATTATGCGATTGTAGTTACAATATTTCAGAGATTTTCGTAATTATAATAACGATTGGCCATAATATTTTTTGGGACAAATGCTTTAAATGCTTGGGTGCGATCATTATAACAGTCATTATTGTAAAGCTATTATCGTAAAATTCAAAAATTGTTAACAGTTGAAGTACTTAAAATTGTACCCTGTGATATTAGAATTTACTCATTAAAATATGTTAATGAAGTAGCAAAGTTGTTGTCATTCTATTAGAATAATTGATTCTATACTGCGATTGGGTAATTATCAGAATAGTATATACAGGGTCTGGCAAAAGTCATTTAACGCTATCAAGAACTACGGGTGGACGGTTTTCATCGTCCAGCATCTTTAGTGGGAGCAAATGCGGCGCGGCAAAAGTTTTGTATACGAGTGACGTTCGTCTAGTTCACATCGCTATGGCAAACCAGTCACATATTAAGTATACGACAGCTGAAGGTGTATGCCTGATAACCTACGTTACAGTGGTGATTACGCTACGATTTTTGTAGACCTTGAGGCGCAGCATCCTGGTAGACCTATTCCTACGAGACAAATAGTGTACAGTGCATCCCATTTTACTCGGTTGTTATTAAAGATAGAGTCTTGCGGTTTTCACATACCTGTTCTACTTTTTTGTGAAACTGAGGATGGCCATATCAGATTTTATATAAGTGTTTCCATTTATAAGATACAGGGCTATTTTGATAATTTATACTTTTTGGACCCCTTCTATATCTACGAAGTTATTAGAAATACTCTTGCGCTAAGAACTACGTCTAATAGAAAATTTTGCATAGAATCCAGAGGAGTACTAAATTTTTTTTTCCGAGTATGGTTTTGAAGATACTACACAACATTATATATTTTAAAATGGAACACCCTGCATTTTATTATTTCATTGAATTCGTTAGTATTTTCCCTTTAAAATAATGTATAATACGATACACATGGTATTATTAGAAATGCTAAAAAACACTAAAAAGCTGAGTTTTTTGCTAGTAGGCCATGTATTTTCCATTTAAAAGGAGAATCAAACAAATAATTCCATTTGAGATTTTTTATAGGAGTTTATCAGCAAAGAAAAATAATGCTAACAATAATTCAATAACATGAAACACGAAATTTAGGTACCTAAAAGCAACTAATAAATAGTTATACATCGTTCATTATGTATAACAAACAGAACAAGTATTACAAATCAAATATCTATCTTAAAACTAATTTGGACATTATTTATTACCTTATTGATTTAATTGTTCAAATTGTTGTCCATTTTCCCTAACACATAATTGACAAACCTTTTCAATACGCCTGAGTGCATTTAAAATTATAACAGGTCGCCTATGTAAATCCCGAAAAGCTGCCTCCGTTGCGGCACGAAGTTCTTCGCGACTGTTGTGTCTGTTGGTATATATTTTATTTTTCAAATAACCCCAAAAAAAGTTCAATATAGATAAATCGGGTGATCTTGGAGGCCACCTAATTGGTCCATGTGTTCCTATCCAACATCCTTGAAAATTATTTTCTAAAAAGCGCCCAATTAATCTAGGATTGTGGGCAGGGGCGCCATCTTGTTGAAAGTGTATAGGATTGCGAAAGGCGAGGGGAACATCTTCCAATATTTCGGGTAATAAGTCTTCTAGGATCGTCAAGTACCTATTGGCGGTAAGGGTTCCTTCAAAAAAGCGGTACTTTATTTTTGTCCCCAGTATGAAACAGGCTACATTAAAACCAAATCGACCCTGCTGTTGTCGCTCAAAAATTAAGTGCGGGTTCTCATCATACCAGTATCTTGTATTCTGCCTGTTAAATATACCGGCACTGCTTATATGAGATTCGTCTGACCAAATAACTTTCCTTACAAAATCATTGTCCCTTCGGGTTTGGTCTAAAAACCAATTGCAAAAATTTAACCGTCTTGCTGCATCACCAGGATATAAGTGCTGGGCAATATTGACTTTGTAAGGTTTAAATTTATATTTTTTTAAAATTCTTTGGACCCGTGATTGAGAAACTCCAGTGTAATTTTATAATTTCGCACAAGAAGTCTGGGGATAGGCATGAACGCTAGCTAACACATTTATTTCATTCATTTCTCGATTTTCTTTGTTATACACCTTTGATAGAGGTTTAGAATATGCACCAAAACTTAGTAAATTATTCTTTAGTCTAAATATAGTTGCTCGACTGGGTTGATGCCTCTCTGGATATCTGAATGTTTTAAAAACGCGATTTCATGAAATATCTTATGGTAAAATACTCGTACTTTATACCTGTGGAAATATAGTTCTAAAGCTTCTTCAACATTCTCATAACATTGATTTAAACATTGTATCATATCGTATTTTTGTTAACGAATTCTCTTCCAGCCATTATCAATTATCAACCAGCAAACTCACGAATAATTATTTATATAATGATCTTGTAAACTCAAACACGATAAAACACAATAGTTACTAACAATGACAGCTTGATCAGATTTGCGTTTTTCTCTCCAGCTGGTAGATAAAATATTGTTCCGAAAGGCGGAATTCTATAATAATTTTAAATGGATTCATGCGAGATGGAAAGGTTTGCCAATTATGTGTTAGGGAAAATGGACAACAATTTGAACAGTTAAATGAATAAGGTAATAAATAATGTCCAAAATTAATTTTAAGATAGATATTTGATTTGTAATACTTGTTCTGTTTGTTGTACATAATGAACGATGTATAACTATTTATAAGTTGCTTTTAGGTACCTAAATTTCGTGTTTCATGTTATTGAATTATTGTTAGCATTATTTTTCTTTGCTGATAAACTCCTATAAAAAATCTCAAATGGAATTATTTGTTTGATTCTCCTTTTAAATGGAAAATACATAGCCTACTAGCAAAAAAGCTTTTTAATGTTTTTTGGCATGTGTATTGTATTATACATTATTTTAAAGGGAAAAAAATAACGAATTCAATGAAATAATAAAATACAGGGTGTTCCATTTAAAAATATATAATGTTGTGTAGTATCTTCAAAAACATACTCGGAAAAAAATTGAGTACTCCACTGGATTCTATGCAAAATTTTCTATTAGACGTAGTTCTTAGCGCAAGAGTATTTCTAATAACTTCGTAGATATAGAAGGGGTCCAAAAAGTATAAATTATCAAAATCGCCCTGTATCTTATAAATGGAAACACTTATGCAAAATCTGATATGGCCATCCTGAGTTTCACAAAAAAGTAGAACAGGTATGTGAAAACCGCCAGACTCTATCTTCAATAACAACCGAGTAACCTGGCAATCTCAACCAAAATGGGATGCACTGTACAAACTACACAAGAAATTCTGCCAATTCGGATCAGTTTTAGATAAGCCACCCAGTGGTCAGCCCTACCGTAGTCACAGAAGAAAATATGCAACTCGTTGTCCAAGAGTATGTTGAAGCACCAACCAAATTTACACGTCGAACATCTCTTGAATTAGCGATAGCGGACCGTAGTTTACTTCGAATGTTGAAAAAATGAATATGCGTTGTTGTCGTCTACGTTTGTTGCATGCTTTAACTGAAGATGACCCTGATCGTTCACTTGAATTTTGTGTGGTACAGTGGACTGATGAAGCGCTTTCCAAATTGAACGGGCGACTTAACCGCCACAATTGCGTATAATGGGCTTCTGAAAACTTTCATATAACCATTAAAGAAGTGTTAAATGCTCCCCGTATAACAGTGGGGTGGAGTTAATGCTGGTGTTCTCGCAGGTCCGTATTTCTTTGATAAAACAGTGAAAATTATTTAGAACTTCTCATAAATTTAAAGGGAGAACTTGAAAATAATCCGCTGTTAGCAAATATTTGATATTTTCAGCAAGATGGCGCCCCGCCACACTACGGAGTAGAAGTTCGTAATTTTCTCAATGACGAGTTTGGTTATTGGTTAGGGAGAAGAGGGGGAATCTAATGGCCCCCGCGGCCACCAGATATAACGCCATGCGATTTTGTCTTGTGGGGAGTCCTGAAGGATAAAGTGTTCGTCATCCCACTACAAAATATCGAACACTTGAAAAAGAGAATTGAAGAGGAATTTCAAGTTCTCCGTGCCAACGCAGATTTTTCTCGAAAAACCTGCCGTGCTCAAGCTATGCCAGAATGCATTGATGAAGGTGGTATGCAGTTTGAACACAAGATGTAACTCATAAACTTTATTTTTTATATTTATTGTAGTTTGACAATAAAATACATTTTTGCAACCTATCAATGTTTATTATTATTTATATGCAAATCGGTTAACTGACTTTTGCCGCACTCTGTATAGATAACTAAAATATCTAGTTAATAAATAATCAAACAAAGTTCGCAGTTATCAGCCTATTGACTTCAGAAATCAGGAATTATTATCAATCTCCTCTTAGCATATAAACGGTTATGGTCCACAATTTTTTCCAAATATCGCCCCCCTCCCCTCTATATCATAAATCACCATTCGGCCGTACACATAAAAAAGCTCAAAATACACGCAAAAGCTTATTTACCACACTAAAGAATGTCAGGATTCCTAAATTTCTTGACAGTTGGAAGAATCGTGATTTTAGGTGGACAAAACTCCAATATTCAATTAAGTCTTGACGTTAGTTTTTGATATGTTTTGTTTTTTGGTTGCTCATTGCAAATTTCCAATCAAATATTTTGTAGAACCCTAGCGTGTCAAACTAGGAGCTTAAAATTTGTATCAAGCACCAATTTTTGTAAAGTTTTATTGTATTATATCGGAAAGTAGATTTTTTGGGCTTCTGATTTCAAATTTACTATTAAATTTTTGTAGAAGCTCACCGTGTCCCTTACGACCTAAAATTTAATTAAAACCCTTAGTAATTATAAAGTTCTATTGTATTAGAAGCTTTAAGGTGCTGAATTCAAATTTTTACTATTTTTTTAGGATCCCACTCTACCCCCCTAGGAAGCCCGAATCTGATTCAAGCATTTCTCCATAAAATATCATTGAATTGATTCTCCAAAAACTTCCCTTCAGTTACTTTCTTTCTCTATCATGGGAACCCCAAGTTCGTACGACCACTTGGAGGGTCTGCTCATTTTTCTCTAAATTAAGATCTATCCGATTAGCGACGTAGCAAAACCACAGCTTTAGTTTTAAACTTGTGTTTGATATAGCGTTTTCTTCTTAGTATACCATAAACAGGTTGGTTACTACCCGTGACAAAGAGAATTTCATTTGTTTGTAGAATTGTCCGCCGAATGAAAAATCGGTGTTTTTGAAATAAAGGAATGCTAGTTCTATGCTGTGATCTGGTTTTTATTCATCCATATACTGTCTAGTGTTTCATCACGACGAATTTTTTATGTTTGATTGTGCTTGCTCTTGTAATGGCGAGTTGCGCTAACTATTGGTCTAAAGTTATTCCGTCCCTATAGTTAGAAACATCGGTTTGATTTTCTTATGGGTCTTCCGGAATAGAAACTAGAAAGCCAACAGAAGACCATTTCACTGTCGTTCGATCCAAATCTTTCATGGAATCGTAAAAACACACAGTGTGACTGAAAACCTAGTTCTTCTTCCGTTTGAAGGGCAAGACTTGTAAACTCTACTGTCAGCTTTCTTCCTAGCTCCTGTTCTCTCATTCTTTCAACAATGTTGTCAGTTCAATATACCTTTCAACATCTTAAAAAGAGCAGAAAGTCTTGCACCCTTGCTCTTTGAAAATATGAGTTAAAGTTGAGGTCGTGTTTCACCATTGCTAAATGTTTGGCTAAAAAGTTACAGCGGTAGATACGTGGTTTTTCTCCGTACTGACGTCTTGAAGATGAAAAGTCGGTATCATGATTTAGTATCCGCGCTTTTGAACAAGATACTCCAATAAAGTTGAAAAGGAAGAGTTTCTGTAGCTCTTCCAACGTTTTCAGAAACAATGTTGTTGTCGCAGTCAGGTATGTTTACTGGTGATGTCTGTTAGCGTCACTGTAACTGCAATTATCACTACTAATACTAGGAGTAGAGTCAGAACTGGATCTAGACATTACGAAAAAGATCTTTTTCTTTATTCAGTGCTCTTTTCTGGAACACATTCAGATTTTTGAAGTCAGACTTCAGTAATTTCAATGACGAATATAAAAGAAAAGGGACGTTATACAATAGGGCCATCCATTGTTTTATTATTTGGAATAATGTTTTTATGTTTATTAATTGAAGACATAAACAAAGAAATATGTAATAGGACTGGAATAATGAAGGCAAAGGAGGCTGAGTAAAATAATATACATACACTTTTAAAGTTTCAGACGTTTCCTGATACTTTTAAACCGTTTAACATTTCTCGATATTTCTTTTGCATTTTAACACTCTTAACGTTTCTTGATACTTCTTAGGTTTCAGGTAATTTCTGGTACTTCTGAGGTTTCAGAAGTTACTTGAAACTTTTGTTAAGTTTCTAGAAACTTCAGACGTTTCTTCAAACCTCTGCCATTTAAGACGTTTCTTGATACTCCTGCGGTTTCAGACGATATTAGATACATCTGAAGTTTGCTGATAATTTTAAACTATTGTTGACAATTGGTTGCTTTTGTTGTTATTTGTTGATTGTTTGTTTAGTTGATTGCTTGCTTGTAAATCAAGCTTGCAAAAGTTTTTTTTTTATTTTGGGTTTATTTTTTTATTAGTATACATATGAGTTTTTTTAGGTGAACAAAAGAACCAACTACATTTTATTCAGTACCTATTCCCAACACAAAATATATTTTTCTTAAAGTTATTGAGGCAGCGAAATTTACTGCTTTACTTGAATAGGGCGCAATATTACTTCATCAATCTGAAAAAAGGTTGCAGTTAAAACATATATTTCTGAAAAATTATATTATTGTTTCTTACCTGACAATGAGGTGGCGTTGCTAACGCATAGATTACAGCATTGACAACTGCTTCTGGTGTTACAAGAAATTTCTCTGGTTCAACTTTTTCTCTTAGAGCATGTGGTTTTAGTTCCAATTTAATTGGCCCAGTACTAATACACTACAACAATATAAATAGATAGTGATAGCGACCATATGATTAACGTAAATTACAAAAATAGCAGTTGTATTACACTATAATATTAAGAAATTCCAAGTAAAACGAAACAGTTATTTGACTCCACCTAAAATAGACCCCTGGGATTTTTCTCAAAAAGTATGGAGAGTGATTATTGCGCCGACGTGCCCGGTACAATTTCTTGTCTCAGTAGATGATGACTACGTCCTACTCAAAACTGTAGTCCGGCATAGCTTTGTCTTCCCTATAACTTTGCGCCACATTTTCTAAACTTTTTATGAATACGAAATAAAGAACAGAAATCGAGGGTCATACGATAATGAGAATTATATTTCTTGTGATTTTACATTAACTGTTGTTCTTTTCTTGATTAAAGTTTCTTTTTGTTTTTCTACCCCTTTCATGTCTTTCGTCATATTTGAAATTCCCCATATATTCTTTTTTTTTGTTTGTGTTTAACTTTCTTTTGTCTTTGTGTATATCATCTTAACTTTGTAAGTAAGTTGTTTTCTGAATGCTACTTGTGGCATATTTTTCAATGTCAAAGTGCTTCTTGGGAAATAACACCACAGTTTAAAGAAAATTGCTGTATATTCCAAACGTTTCGGGGTCTAGATCAGACCCCGTTGTCAATGGTTAAGAAACTACGGATTAAAAAGGCACAATTCTAAGATGTAAATTAAAATATTTGACAATGTGTATTATTTGATTTTTGACGTAACTAAGAGAATTTTATTTGTAATATACAGGGTAGCACAGAAATTTCTAAAGATCATATAATCATAAAGTTCCTTTCAAATTGGAAGAATTTAAAAGGGAGATCTTCAGAATTTTATGTAACGCTCCTAGGTGCGACTTTGTTATAATAAGATAATCACATTAATACAATAACTATACCATACATACAGGGTCTATCAGAAAGACCGAAAAGAGTGGGAAACAGATATAATATCAAAACATCATTTAAAGCAAGAAATACACTAAAATCAATTATATCAAAAACCAAACTAAATAACACAACTCAAAATACAAAAAATTGCATTTATAAAATCCCGTGTGAATGTAATAAATTCTATATTGGAGAAACCTCTAGACCTCTGAATGTTCGAATAAATGAACTCAAAAATTACATAAAAAACGACAATTTAAAAAATCCAAAATTTGTGAACATGCGTGGGACCTTGGTCATAAAATACAGTTTCAAAATTCAGTTAAATTACACAAAGAAGAACACAACACCAAAAGAAAACTAAAAGAGTCTGCTTTAATTTTGTTAAAGGAAAAAGAATTGGATCGCTACTACCTCCGTAGAATTCAGTGGTTCCTGGTTGCCGATGATTAAGGAAGAAATTGCTAATGGTCATGTCCTTGTGAACAACCCAATATCGGGATAGTTCATAAGGTTTTTCCTAGGTTTTCCCTTATGATTTTAATGGAAACACTGAATCAAGAAAGTTCTTTGGTCGCATTTTTGGCGAATGCAACCAAAGTCGCACCTAAGAGCGCCACATAAAATTCTGAAGATCTCCCCTTCAAATTCTTCCAATTTGAAAGGAACTTTATGATTATATGATATTTAGAAATTTCTGTGCTACCCTGTATATTACAAATAAAATTCTCTTAGTGTCGTCAAAAATCAAATAATACACATTGTCAAATATTTTAATTTACATCTCAGAATTGTGCTTTTTTAATCCGTAGTTTCTTAACCATTGACAACGGGGTCTGACCTAGACCCCGAAACGTTTGGAATATACAGCAATTTTCTTTGAACTGTGGTGTTATTTCCCAAGAAGCACTTAGACTTTGTAAGTAAGGTTAACGAAAATATCTTTAGATCTTATATCACGGATCTTGCTGAAAATAATTCTGAAGAAGCTCTAGAGCCACCCCCCCCGTACTTTTACCGCCGGCGCCAAATTCAATTCAGAAAATTCCAAAGATCCGGTTTCGGTTAGCAGAAATATTACCTACACTTCTGCTACCATTGCTGATGCCGTGATACCAATTATCAATGCGAATATCCCCTTTACTTCTTGTGTTAGACTTGAGATGATCAGACCATTCCCCAAGGCTGGTATACGTAATAAAAAGCTTTAAAAAAATCACCGACTTCAATGCATAGTAACAAGGTTGCCACTAAAAAGTAAAAAAAAAATAATCCAACTTCAAACGCAGTCTTATGGAACATATAATATCTTTCGTTTTAAATATCTAATTGAATTATTTTTTACTACTGTGTGTCATTATTGTTACTATGCATTGAAGTCCGTGATTTTTTTAAAGCTACTTATTTTGTGCTTTTTAGTGATATAATGGCGTAACGGTATGCATATTTCAATTGTTACGAACTTTGTTTTATGCTTTAGTATTAGACAAAAGTCAAATTTTTTGACGAATCTCGTATAAAACTGAAGAAACTGACAGGTGAAGATTTTATTACAGGTTCCGGATCACGCAGGTCATTCGATGAAAACTGGAAGAATATATATTTTTAATAATTAATATCAATCAAGGTTTCGAAAAAATGTGGATACGTATATGTAAATATGCCATGTACATAAATTTATCCTGAGACTAAATGAATCAGTTTTATGTCAATTCTCTAATATTTATTGAGACACTCTTTATAATAATTCCACTTTATAATATACATCAACCTCTTTATATATGTATATGGACCAAATTTTGTGAACCACCCTATATAATTATAACACTTTATATTCCCACCATCCTGTATGACAATAACACTTTATCTTCCAAGCACACTGTATATGCGATTGCCTGGAACCACACCTATAAACACGTTTTGTTTGGAAATACTACAAATTTATTGCTATTCCGCCCTATATTTCAACCCATGCTATACATATAACCCCTTGTAGGGAACCTAATAAAACATTCCTTTTTCTAAAAAAAATTAATCACCCTGTATAACTACATTTCTTCCCCAGTCTATATTGCAACCACGCTATATATGCAACTGCCTATAGGCTACAAATATAGCACGCTTCTTCTAGCATTTTTTAAATCAAGCTGCATGACTATAAAAAAAATTAAAAGCACAGCGTGAACTTCGAATGCTTACAAAAACTTCTCTATTTCAACCCCTTTCCAACGATATATCACACGTATTGGAAAGTTATCAGTATCATAATAAATTTTGAGATTGTAACTGACAAGATTAGAACGACAAAAAATAACACATACATCAAGTTGCAATAGTTTGTTATACATTTATTTCAAACCGGCTTCTACCGCTACGGATGTAACCGTGACACCTTTTTCTGACTCCTACAGCGGTAGTCTCTAGTCGCATTTCATCCCATGTTATTTCAAAAGCAACATTTATTCTTTCTTTTAACTGCTGTTTGATTTCTATTTCTCTCTCATAAATAAGTTGCTTGGCCCACATACAAAAAAATCAAAGTGAGTCAGGTCTGGCGACCTTGGAGGCCAGTTCTCTCAATTCACGCGTTTGGGAATGTAATCTTCAGGAGCTCTCTTACAGTTCGCCTATAATGTGCTGGACAGCCAACTATTTTGAATATTATTGACCTGTCTACCAATGAGGTGTGATCTGATAAGGTCAATAAATCGTTTATTAAAAATTTGTCATTTACGAGATAGAAATACACACCAAGGAGCAGCTTATTAGATGAAATCCCATTGGAAGACAGACCACCCAATAAAATTGGTCAAAAAATTCAAAAAACATGACCGTCCAGCTTGTTATAGATGAACCGTTAGAGAGCTTCTGGACATTTCATTCCCAAACGCGTTAATTGAGAGAACTGGGCCCTATACTATGGCCTCCAAAGGCGCCAGACCTGACTCCCATTGATTTTTTTCTATGTGGACAGGCCAAGCAACTCGTTTATTAGAGAGAAATAGAAACCAAAGAGCAGTTAAAAGTAAGAATAAATGTTGCTTTTGAAATAACATGGGATGAGATGCGACTGGAGGCTACCAGTGTAGGAGTCAGAAAAAGATGTCGCGATTGCATCCGTAGCAGTAGAAGCTGGTTTAAACAAAATTTATAACAAATTATTGCAACTTGATGTATGTGTTATTTTTTGTAGTTCCAACCTTGTAAGTTACAATCTCCAATTTTATTATGATACTGATTACTTTCCAATACGTATGATATATCGTTGGAAAGGGGTTGAACTAGAGAAGTTTTTGTAAGCATTCGAAGTTCTCGATGTGCTTCTAATTTTTTTTTGTAGTGTGATAAATTATTTAATTAACTTAATCACTTTTTTATGGAAACTCCCGATTTGTGGATTTTTAACCAGATGAGCAAACAAACATTAAAGATTATATTTAAGTTTATTTGGTGAAGATGCAGTAAAAAATAAAAAAGTTACAACAGTTCAAACGAAAAAATCTGAAAATTAAGGAAAAAAAAATTAAAAAAAAAACAAAAACCGTAAGATATCTAGATGGTATATGGGCTACACCTATCTGCCCTACAGGTTTGGCGAACCTTTTAGAAAACACCCTGTATATGCAGACAAATTGAAAGCATTCATTTGGCAATATTTTGATGAAATTCCAATCTATTTTCAATTAATTTCATCCTAGATTTCGAAAAACAAAAATTAAAATGTTTTAATACCAGTGCATTCACCATATATTATGATACATTAAGAAGTCGGTTACAAGATTTTTCTGATTGTTTGTAAAAACGATCATTTCATGTCATTAAAATTAAAATCAAAATGCGGGATTAATCTGGAAGTATATTCTATGATATGAAGAAAGAATGATCAAAATCGGTTCACAGTTGCTGTAGTAATGAGGTAACAAAGTCTAAAAAAATACAACCGATTTGAGAACCTCCTACTTTTTTGAAGTCGGTTAAAAAGAAATCGGGTGGAAGGCAAACTGGAAAGTATTCTCACAGATACACCCGAAAAAAACGAAATAGCACAAAATAGAAAGTAAAGCAACAATAAACAATAAGCATATAACAAAACCCCGTTAACAACTAGAGAGGCAAACGTGTTACACTTCGGTGTCACCTGTGGGCGATATAATGTTCAATGATTCAAGGAACTAGGAGGTCCAAGGTACACTAACAGTTTTTACTTTGGTCCATTTCGCAAGAGCGAGTTTTTTTGGTTTTTCACTTACTTTTTTTGTTTATTTTCTTCTGTAATAAAAGAATTAGTTACATTATTTATTGCTTTATTATATCAATAAATGTAGTTTTTGGGAAATTGATAACCATATTTCAGTAACTAAAAATACGAAAACTGGCCCAAGGTACAACATCTTCCCCTACTTTGAAATATGCCCACAAAAGTATTTTTGGCAGTTCTTTTAATATATTGATACATGCCAGCGACTTGCAATAATTGTAAATATTGGATTAAAATGTATACTTACGGTGACTTTTGTGCCCATCCTCATTCTGTGAATCTCCATGACCAATACCTTCGACAGAGTAGTAGTTGCATCTTTTGCAACTACATAAACACCCTGACCTGGGAAACCCTCTATACTTGGTGCAGCCATGCAATTTATATTAATGATATGTCCGTTTATGTTATTTTCTTTAAAAGCCTTTAGAGCCTCACCTGCAAAAAATGTGGGCGACAAAACATTTAAACCTAACACGGCCTTAGCGTCTTCGGGATTCAAGTCCAGCATGTCTACGCTCCTGAATTTTCCTGCACAGTTGACAAGAATTTGGATCAGTCCTACTTCCTTTTTTATCCAAGCGAATGCTTTAGCGATTTCCTCTGATTTCGTCAAATCACATTTGAAGCTATAGAATTTGCCTTTCTGTCCATCAGTGAGTTCTTTGTTTCTTTCAAGTATGTAGTCTTCGTTTGCTAGGCCGACAACCTAAAATGTATTATTTTGAATTAAATGAGTCACATATTTAAAAGCATTATGTCCACTACAAGACAAAATTCATTTTAATGCTGTTTTGGGTTTATATTCACTTATTCTATACTGGAATAAACCCAGAATTAATCAAATGGCTTATGTACCTATCATCTTTGAGTGAAAAGTATAATGTTCAAATTAAAACGCATTATGGTATCTCCCTACTAAAAAGGAGACAGCCAATTATTTTCCATTTTTTTGTTAGATAATTTAGTAAATCCATAGTTAGTTGATATTAATCCAGTCAGTGTTCTCAACAAGTTGAAAAATTGCATAAACATTAGAGACACCATTATAATGAAATTGTGAAAGTTTCCACCTATCCCATCTGTGCAAAAAATTTTATACAAGGTGTGCAAAAATGGATTTGTTTATTTTTCAAGGAAATTTTTTTATCCTAAAAATACCTCAAACCCATAAATTGTAAAACATGCAATTATACTAACTGACAAAGAAATCGCAACGCCCAGAAGGAGATGTTTAAATTTAATATTGTTTTTCTTAGCTCAGGTCATATACGGAGAAAAAGACCTTTTGGCGACAAAATTAATAATTTCGAAAAGATTGTTGAGGAGGTCTTGAATTATTTTGTCTATTCATTGCCTTACTACACTTTGTTCTACATATAGAATTTTTAAATACTTATCTGTTACAGGAAAAAATTTGGAGGAGAGAAAACCCAATGAATAGACAAAATAATAACAAAATTAATAGTTGATCAAAACCAACATCAACGTGTTATAATGACAAAACATGACTAATTGAAATACAATTCAACATTTTTTATCAACTAAAACGAATTTTTAACAAAAAAACCTCAAAAAATCGGTATCAATTTGAAAATGAAAAACAACCTACAAAATGAGCTAGTATATCAACTTTGTTAATTGGTTCCTTAGATAATGGAACCTTTACCCAAAATTCCAAAAAAATAATTAAGCGTTTATATATATATATATATATATGTCGGAGATAGCGGGGTGGTTGATTTCTTGAGTGATGGTGGTCTAGAAACTGTATGGTTTATATTATCAGTGATGGTTAACCCAAATAAAAACAAATTTAGAAATGTTATTCTTCTAAAGTCTAACAAGATAATGGTAAGCCGTAAATTGAAATGTTGACAATTGAGGGAAATACGAAAGCTAAACGACAAGACATGTGTGTAAGCACTGTATAAAAATCAATTACTTAATACACCTAAATTATACAATATTAAACTCTGATAAAATCTAATTTTTAATAGAACTCGTGAGTTTATTGGTATGATGAGTGAATTGAGTTTTAGAGGTCTTTCTAAATAAAATCTATCCAACCAAAACAAGGGAAAGCCAGGATGATGTTCTGCTGGAGTTTCGAGTTTCAAACGGGAAAATGAGTAGCCCTTGAATAACGAGCAAATATTAGGTTCGAATGAAATATTTGTAATAAGTTTCATAGGGTACTTCAAAATTTTAGTTCGCAAAAAAAACGTGGTAGTGTGGATTTTGACAATAATTTGCTTGACATATTAATTGGTAAGGTCACCACAACTTACGGACTATTAGCTTGTGATAGAAGAAAGAGTACAGGGAGTCAATATTATTGAAGGTAATGCTAGGTATGAAAAGATTAGAGATGATAAAGGTAAAGGTCATTAAATTTAATTTTGGTAATTTTAATTTTTATTATTTAAAAAAAAAAATAAAACAAAGATGCAATTATGATAAATTGAGAAAATGTCGGAGAGTTACATTCCTAGTGAATCGGATGTCCGCAGAGCGGACAGTGACAACTACGACATGAGTACACACGTTTCTGTGCTGCATTGGCAATATAAGGTGAGGAGGTGCGAGATCGAACACCGATATCACATGTGCCTATTTTGGTAGTGTGGTCTAAAGAAATTTAGATGTGGTTCAATGTGAGATCGAGCATGCTTGGAGTATTTCCATATTGGCCACATGTATGCGATATAACTTGAGAGTACTAGTCGTTCCGTAGCAAATGACTCTAAGGATTGTCACCGGCACTTGTAATACTTGTAATTATAAAGTCAATTCAGTTAAACACATTTCACTTCCTCTTGCTATCGCATTGGATCTTTGAATTGATGGACAAGTACGAGTACTTGTAATATTAAGTTTAATGTTATGGGGATGAAATACTAGATACACCCGAGGACGTGTGCTAGTCAGGATGGCCGTGTCGGAGATAGCGGGGTGGTTGATGTCTTGAGTGGTAGTGGTCTAGAAACTGTATGGTTTATATTATCAGTGATGGGATATTTATGTTTCTTTCGTACTTTTGTTTACAATTATTACGTTTATTTTATTCTATTACAAATTTGCCAGCTAGGGATCGCGGGTGATTCATAATCGCTCGGCGTGCTGCTGATTACGCGATTATTGTATGAGTCAGGTGTTATGCACGATGTTTTTCATGAGTATTGAAAAGAATCATATCGAGAGGAACGAAGGCAGTTCTGTTCGAACTTCGAGCGCGGTAAGATCGTAGAAGGCTATCGCGTAATCGGGATCTCGTCGCTGTTCCGAGTAGACTACTTTGTGTACCAATTTAGATTAATAATATCATATCGCTACGCCGATCGAACTTATTTTAGGTGGCACCTGATATAAGTTGATCATAAACATTATCTATTGTTTGTATAGTTTGAAACTCCAGTGGTAGATCATTATGGTGCCGTCGGTCAATTTAGTGTGATTATTATTTGTCGAATAAATGTCTAGCCCACACTTATTCCTTTTGGATCAAACCCGACATATATATAGATATATATATATATATAGTTACTCGAATACTAAGATTTTCTGAAGCGAGCGCGCTGTTATATATGCGAAAGCAGAAGGCTACGAGAATTATGCGAACCGACCTGAAGAGGGCAGATGTGACTCTGCCGAAACGTCGTCATTATACCATCGATCCCGGCAGGGATCAGTTGTCAACAACGCGGATGAGTTCCCGGAAACCACCTGAAACATTTAGTGCCCGCGAAAACTTAAAAACAAATATATATATATATATATATATATATATATATATATATATATATAATCAGAAACGAAGTCACGGCTGTATAGAAGTACAAAATTCTAGAATGTTATCGGGAAGCAGCCAATATGTAAAAGTATACTCTTTTAACTATATTTAGAGAGCTTTCGAAAATTGTTTATTTCTTCATCAGTCAAAAACCACATAACACAAAAGTTGAATTATAATATTAAGTTAATATGTAATAAAAAATTACGTTAGTTGAGATTGAATTTAGAATTAACTCTACAGCACAAATTGAACAGTGGAAAGGTTATCCAGTAAAAGAGAATATTTTTAGATTTGAAATTTATATGAAAATGACAGTGACAAATTGAAATTTACAGAGAAGTTGATTTAGTAATCAACTTGCAATTTGCTTGAAATCGATAACAAAATTTCAAAATCTAATCACTCTAATTCTAACTTCTCTGTAAATTTCAATTTGACATTGTCATTTTCCTATACTTGTGGTGTGGTGTTATTTCTCAGAAAGTGCTTAAACAATAAAAAAATATGCCACACATTTCCTTCAGAAAACAAAGGCTGTTGTATGATATTGATCTGGTTGAAGATATTCGCCTGCTCATCACTTACCTTCAGTCCTTCTTCAACCAATTTTAATATTATTTTACTTCCGATTTCAGTACTGGCACCAGGTACAACAGCAACTTTACCAACCCAACGGTCCATTATTATCTCTGGTGACTCTTAAGGAATAAATGTTCCTTTAAATTTGCGGTACTGTGAATGATGGAACACACGAATCCAGGCTGGAATTAAAAGTTATGGTGTACTATTTTGGATAATAATATGGTCATGAAGTACCTCTAAAGCAGCAAGAAATAAGAATTCATGTGGCATGGGGCACATTTATTGTCGTTGCTTATCAGGTGTTATTACAAATTGCTGTTAATGACCAAAACATTTGTTGGAGGGGATTAGCAAGAATTCTACTAATTACATGACAAAACTATTTTGTTTACCAAATATTTTTATTGGAATGTCATCATGATTTAAAATAAACTCATTAAGGTTTTCAAAGTTCTTAAATGTGAATTTTAATTTTAATAACTTTAAATAACGAGCATATAATATGAAGCAAATAAACAATAATAATTTGTCAAATATAAGGTACAAAAAGTTCCTTATGACTTCCAAGAATTCTTAGAATCCATGTAAATTATAATACTTATCCTTTAGTTTTATAACCTGACTGTAAAATTCGCTTTCAGCTTTTAATTTTTATCAAAAATGTAGGCTGAGTAGTTGTGCTAAAAGTTTTCATTAGCATACTATAAAATTGCATTTTAAACTTTAAAAATCCTATAAATTATAACTTGTATATGAAAACGCACTATCCCTTTTTTTGCCTTGTCATGAAGGCTAATGAAACGTTTATTGTTGAAAAGATACTAACATATTTGGAACCATATTTCAATTATTTTATTGGTCGAGTCGAGTGTGATTATAGTTATAAAGGATGTTAGAAAAAATAATAATAGCCCATAAGCAACTGAATGTATATGTTAGTCTAATATAAGAGAGAGTTGGATAATTGTTAGAGAGGTTAAGAACATGCGAAAACAATGTTATATATTATAGTTATACAGGGTGTTTTAACAAATGATATGTTGGAGTTAGTATAGTTATACTGCAGTATAACATACATATGGGACAGTTGATTCTGCTTTTTCCGGATTTGAACCGCATCATTTCTTCGAATTAATTTATTTATATTTGAAGACGCGAGATGTAAGACCGACATCTAGGATTTTCGAGAAAAATACCATACAGAGGTTCCGAATCTGGAGCCGTTCCTTGTAATTGCTGTTCTCCCTTAACTCCTAGGACAGAATGTTACGATAAAATTTTCAGGTTACTTCACCTGTCAGAGATATTGAAGTATGAGAGTATTTTTATGAATAACTATATCGAGTATTATATCGTTGAAAAGCTCTAAAAATGTCCGATTTTTTTAGTCATAGCCAAGTATAGTTTCTATTCAAAAAAAGATAAGTTTGTGTCATATCTCGAAAACGAGAGCTGTCACGCAAACGAAAACATGACAATCATATTCGGGATACAATTCCCTTCAATTTTGATATTTACACTTATTTAAAAAAATCATAAACAAAGGAGCTCGAGGAATTTGACTAAATCGACAGAATTTCGTTTTTCAAAACATCTATTAAGCCATGACTTTTTACAAAAATCCGAAAGTGTCATTAAATTGGGACAGTAAAACTGCAAATCTTTCCCAATTTAACCATTGCTCTATCTCCGCTAGTTTCCGGGATCCCCATACTGATCATAAAAAAAACTCACTTTGTATATGTCTTTATTGAATCAATGCCAAGACGTGTTGGGGAGTGTGTAGATAACCGTTGTGGGCAAACACATTATCAACAAACTAATAAATCAATTTTAAACTCCTTGGTATTTTTTTAAATTTTAATAATTTATTCCTTACTATAGCATCTATGTTTTACAGTATTATATTTAAACATCTCATTCTGGATGTGCGATTTATTTGTCAGTGAGTACATTTAATTTTTGTTGACAATATGTTTTAAATTATTGATATGCTCAATTAAAAAAAATGTTATTTATAATTTTTTTTATTTAACCGATTTCCAAAAAGGAGGAGGTTATCAATTCGTCGCGTATTTTGTTTTGTGTGTATGTTACCTGATTTCTTCTTCTGTGGTGAACCGTTCTGAATGAATATGGTCTTGTTTAATAAAGTAGTACCTGGGTGACCGAGCTTCACTCGTAAATTCAAGGTTTTATCATAAACGTACATATATCCAAATAATCGGGCATTTGCTACGTATTTAAATAAATTTAAACTGCCCTAACATAAGATTTTTTTCTTACATTTCTTATTTACATGGTGTTACTACAATTCAACTCCCCCTATATTTAAACCACCCTATATGTGCAAATTCTTATGAGAAACCCATCCAAACACTTTTTTAATCACGCTACAATTCCACTCGATTCCATATTCCAACAACCCTGTATATGCGACCACTTTTGGCTATTCTACAAACACTTTTGTTTCCTAATTCTTTCATTTATATTGTAACATTTTTGTTAACACTTTGTATAACTATAATTCCGCTCCACCCTATATATGCAACTTTTTACAGGCTACCTAATATAACATATTTTAAATCAAACTGTATAACTATAATTTCACACCACATCACCCTGCATATGCATTTGTTTATGGCCACCTATTGTAATTTTTTTTCAACCACCCTGTATAATTATAATTCCAGTACATCCTATATTGCAACTACCTTATAAATGCAAATGCTAATAAGCTACCCCATAGGTAAAACATTCTATTAAAATTTTTTTAGCAACCTGCATAACAAAACTTTTACTCCGCCCTGTATGTCAGCTATCATTAATTGCCAACTGCTTATGGGGTACCCTACACAATTATTTTTTCTCGCTTTTTCTAGCCATATTTCTTAGACCCTGTATAATTATAATTTTACATCACCAATTCATATTATACGCATCAAATTAACATGCGAAATCATAAGATCTTACTCATCCAAAAATTTCCTACCATGCCAATTTTTTCACCTTGAAAACTTGAAATGTCTAGCTATAAAAATGTAATGCTAGGAAAATATGACGGAGGTATTTAATACTTACATTTTTCGAACATACAAATACAATATTATATTTCCAGTACATCCTATATTGCAACCACCCTGTAAATGCAAGTGCTAATAAGCTACCCTATAGGTATAACATTCTATTAACATTTTTTTAGCGACCCTGCATAACAATACTTTTACTCCGCCCTGTATGTCAGCTATCAATAATTGCCAACTGCTTATGGGATACCCTATAAACTTATTTTTTCTCGCTATTTTTTCTAAATATACTATAATTACATTTGACGCTATATTTTAACCATATCCTGCATAGCAACTCTTATGGACCATCTAACATATTTTGAAAGACCTTGTATAATTATAATTTTACATCACCAATTCATATTACATGCGAAATCATGAGATCTTACTCATCCAAAAATTGCCTACCGTGCTAAATTTTCACCTTGAAAACTTGAAATGTTTAGGTTTAAAAATATAATGGTAGGAAAATATGACGGAGGCATAAAATAGTTAGATGTTCGGAACATACAACACAATTTTTATTGAAAGAATGTTTAAAAAAAGTTTTACTCTCAAATAGGTCTCCAAATCACCCTGTATTAAAATAATTTATTCAACAGGAGTCACTCTTACGGAGGTTATCAAATCACCCTGTTTTGAACGCCTTGAATTTACAAAGTCGCCGCCTTGATTGTCAAACTATCAATAATTTTTTAAATTATTTAATTTCTCAGTAAAACGATTTTTCCCAAAGATGAGATCCTCACCAATCGATTTCTATCCATCGAAACTTCCAAATGGGAGAATTTCCTTAAAATCGTTAGAGCCGTTTTCCAGAAGTCAATTATATATATACAAACATTGCTCGTATTATAGTATTAGATATACCCGGATTGGTGAAACTTTAAATTTGGGAACAGAATTCTACTGGTAAAATGATGAAATTTGTGAATGAACACAAATAGTCTTAAAGTAAGAAATAAAACGACCCTTTTTCATTTAACATTTATCGATTTCAGCTCGTAAGCAGAAAATGAATCAACCGATTCAAAAGTTAATATAAAGGAGTTAACCCGTTATACCTACTATTACATTCCAAAAACTTTTTGATGATCAGTATGGGGATCTCGGAAACTAGCGGAGATAGAGCAATGGTTAAATTGGGAAAGATTTGCAGTCTTACGGCCTAATTTAACGACACTTTTGGATTTTTGTAAAAAGTCATGGCTTACTAGATATTTTGAAAAAAGGAAATTCTGTCGATTTAGTCAAATCGCTCTAGCTCCTTTGTTTTTGATTTTATAAAAAAAGTGCAAATATCAAAATTGAAGGGAATTGTATCCCGAATAAGATTGTCATGTCCGCGTTTCCGTGACAGCTCTCGTTTTCGAGATATGACACAAACTTATCTTTTTTTGAATGGAAACTATAGTTGGCTATGACCTCATAAAATCGGACCTTTTTAGAGGTTTTCAACGATATAATACTCGATATAGTTATTCATAAAAATAACGAAGTTATGGATGCTTTTCTCTCTTATTTTCACGTTATCCATGAAATAGATTGATTTATTAATAACAATTCCAAAAAACATTTAACGATTTTTTTATTAGGTATATCAGATATAAAGACAAAACTAAATAAGTACGTACTTACTAAAAACTTAAGAAATTAAAGTACATAATAATGGTTACAATTAAAAATTGCATCTTTTTAATATTGACATTACCGCTTTCCTCACAGACCGCCTATCAATTTCTTCAATTGCTTGTAATACCGCCTCCCTTAGGTCACCAACTGTCTCATACTTTCTTTTGTATACTTTGTTTTTTTTAGCGCACCCCATAAATAGAAGTCTATAACTGCTAAATCGAGAGACCAGGGTGGCCATTCGCGTGAGCCATTTCTTCCTATCCCAGAGTTTGGATAGAAATTATCTAAGTGTTCTCTTATTAATAACGAGTTATGAGAAGGTGCTCCATCATGTTGGAACCACTCAATTTCTAAACGAGTTCTCAAATTCAAATTATGCAACATGTTTTGAAAAGTGTAATGCAAGAGATGCAAGTAGCGCTCCCCAGTAAGTGATTCGTCATAGTTAAAAGGCCCCAGAATATATCTAGTAAGCCATGACTTTTTACAAAAATCCGAAAGTGTCATTAAATTGGACCAGTAAAAACTCACCCTGTATATTAATAAACCTTCAACCAAAATTTTAAGATTAAATATAATTTCATTAACTTAAATGAAACACATAGTAAACAATGACAATTTCTGTTTTGTATGAAAAATATAAAGAAATATAAGCAACTGCTGGTAATTAAACATAAATAAGTAATACTCACATTTGTTAAAAACTTTTTGTAGAGAAGGAAGCTGAAATCTTGAACTTTACATATTGAATTTAAAACTTATCTTGTTATCTTTTCCATCGTGCTATAATAATCTTACACCAAACAATATTCTAAAATGCCAAATTCAAATCAAGGCGCAACATCAAAGATAGTCATGAGTTCAGGGCTGCCAGACTTAACTATTTATCTTATTCAAATTATATGAAATTTCTATGGCAAAAATTAAAATGAATCTTTAAAATGAAAGTATAACATTAAAATTAATAAAATATTATAAGAAATAAATTCATCAATTGCAACATAACTCTTATTTTAGTTGACAAACAATATTTACAAAGCAATGAAAGTTGCAAACTTGCGAGAGCCCAATGAATGGCTATTATTATGTAATATAAATTTTCCCGGGTTCTGTTTCAATAGCATAACGATGTAGAAAAACTTTACGAACGGGTCAAAATTTGTTACGTTTTAGTTTAATTTTATTCGGATTTCACATTCTAGTCAATGCATCATACTTGATACTGTTATCTGTTCGGCATTGACAGTATGGACGTAATTAATGTTTTTTTTTATTAGATTTTATTTATTGAATGAGCCAATATTAAAAATAAATTTTAGCATTCTGCACTGAAGGTCGTCAATTGCTACTAAACAAAACAAAATTAATGAAAATCGGTTGACATACAGAGGAGAAAATGGTACCTAACCGTTTTGTCTTTGCCTATTTATATATAGACTAGCGGTCGCCCAGTGGTCGAAATTCGACCCTAATTCAATAAAATTATGAGTTGAACATTATTGACGTTATTTTCTCTGTATAAGATAGAGAGTTGAAGCGAAATTAGAAAAGTAGGCCAGGCCTTTGCAATCCCTATTATTTTATTTGGATTACATTTATAGAAATAATTCACGAAATATTTATTTATTTATGTATATAATTGTAGGATTATTTTTACGTAAATATGTCTATGTAACATGTTCGATCTAATTATCGGCGGATTTTTTTTCTAACCTAAAAGTTTCCGTTTCCGATTTTAAAAATAGAGATGACAAACAACTTAATGAAAACTCTAATATTTAATGACATTTCCGTTATTCGCTGATTGATGATTTGTTGCACAATACCTTCAGAATATTGTGATAATTAAATTATATTAATGACAGAATTATAATCACAACAAAAAAATACAAATATTATTTCCTACGACAGTTAGTACTACTTGTCCGAAAAATCAATACTTATCTATAATTTACAACACTAAATATCTTCCTATTGAACTATAGGCAACTCCAAAGATAGTAAAAGATGGTCATCACTTGGTCTGAAAGAGCCTTACCCAGCCACTGCTGTGTTTATCATTTGAAAACCAACCTCGCATATATAATTACGCAATGGTTTCTGTTGTCGTGTAGAGCGTTTTGGATTTTAAATGTTTTGAACATTTAGGATGTAAATTTTAAAGCCAGCAGTGTACGATTTCAAAGGTAATATGTATGTAGAAAAATATATTTTACTCTAGAATAAATAATAACTTAACCTAATACATTCAAACAAATCTTTAAAATGTTTTTAACAGTCAGAACTTTGTAGACATGGGACCATGTAATGTAAAATTAATTAACTATAAGATACTCACATTGTCAGAAAATATTAATTTTAAGTATGATTATCAATATAAAAAAAATACTTACCAGGGTAGTAGCGAACCCATGACGATTTCTGTTTTATGTAGAAAATATAAAGAAATAGGAATCACATACTATTAAGAGTAGTTAAATGCAAATATTTTTGAGAATTTTTTTCTGTGAATTGAAATTGAAACCTTGAAAATACTTTGAAATCTTGTCTTACTGAATTGAAAACTTTCCTAATCGCTACAAAATGAAATGAAATGAAATGCCAAAATTTAAATCAGATATCCGGCAGATGTCTAAGCATTCAGTGTTATCAGATCTACCTATTTATCCTGAATTTGTGCATAATTTCACAATTTTTTGTAATCTTAGTAAAACTTATATGAAAGTTACCCAACAAAAATGAAAGGACTCTAAATTAAAAGTATTAGGTTAAAATAAAGAAGGTATGAGAAATAAAGTGATGAGGTGCAACATAATTCTGATTTTAGTTGACAAACCATATTTACAATGCAAAGAAAGTTGGAAACTGCATACTTGCGAGCGCCCAATAAACGCCGATTATTATGTATTATAATTTTTCGTTGGTTCTATGTCAATAGCATGACTATATAGCCTAACTATAGCGAAGGGCCAAAACTTTTAGTTTTATATTTAATTTAGTTTGTCATTCACATTGGAGTCAACCTACCTTATGATTTTTTCTAGAAGCAATCTGGCGGCACTGTTTAGCATTGATTTTTTTAATTATTTTATTATTTAATTATTGAACCAATATTATAAATTAATTTTAGCATTTTGCACTGAAGGTCGTCAATTGCTACTAAACAAAACAAAAATAAAGAAAATCGGTTGACATACAGAGGAGAAAATGGTACCTAACCGTTTTGTCGTTCCCTATTTATATATAGATTATTTAGAGTTTTTGATTATTGATTGTGCTTGCTCTTGTCATGGCGAGTGAACTGCGCTAACTATTGGTCTGATGTTATTCTGTCTTTGTGGATTTTCGGTAAACCGTATAGTTAGGGACATCGACCTGATTTTCTCATGGGTCATCAGCAATAGAACTAAAAATCCAATAGAAAATTATTTCAGTGTCTTTCGATTTGAATCTTTCATGGAAACCTAAACACAGCAAACTGCTTACAGAAAATGACCGCACAACAGTCACAGTGTGCTTGAAAACCTAGTTCTTCTTCCGTTTGAAGAGCAAGACTTGTAAACTCTACTGCCAGCTTTATTCCTTGCTCTTGTTCTTTAATACTTTTACCAATGCTTTTCCGGCCCATATATCTTTCATTAGCTAGTGATCTGATGGATGTTTCAACATCTTAAAAGGGACATGACATGAGTCAAAGTTGAGGTCGTGTTTCATCATTGCTCAATGTTCGGCTGAAAAGTGACAGGGGTAGAGATGTGGTTTTTCTCTGTACTGACGACTTGAGTATTTTGTATAACGGGATTTTAAATAACGTACGAGGTTTTCAGAAATAATGTTATTGTCGTAGTCAGGTAAGTTTGCTGGAGTGGTCTGTTGACGGTAATTAGCATCACTGTAACTGCCACTGGAACTTCTAATACTAGAAGTAGAGTCAGAACTAGGTCTAGACCAGGGGTCGGCAACCTTTTTTGGCCGCGGGTCAAAATCAACCAAAACAGAGTATTAAAAAGACGTTTGGGTCAGAGATATTTTCGTATAACATACCCATTTATATTAGTAGTCATTGGTTATACTGCATTCAAATTTGGTACGTTCATAACTTTGCGACAAAAATGTTTTGTGAAAAAGAAAAAATGTTTGTATATCTTACACTTAATTTTCGGAACTAAAGTGGGTGACTTGAAATTACCAAATGGGTTACTTGTTGAAAAACGGATCATAGGTTGCCGACCCCTGATCTAGACATTAGGAAAAACATCTTTTTCTTTGTTAGTCTGAAGCTGGTAGACAATGTAACTCGTTCCTCGAAGTTTCCTTGGACTTCCATCGTCATGAAGTGGTTGATCTCACAACGTTTCAATAGCTGCGTATCTGCTATCGTCATCAGGTGAATGTATTACCGTATACCAAAGGCCTGTCGAAGAATTGCACACAGCTATGGAATCAGAATTATCTTCAAAAGCAACTACACCTTGAGGAGCATGATAACAAGAACGAGGCCCGACGCACCAGCATTACTAAATAACTGTATATACAGCGTACCGTGTGAATGTGGCAATATTTACATTGGAGAGACAAAGCGACCGCTGGACACCAGGATTAAGGAACACCGCACAGCTACTCAAAGGGCAGAGGCAACGAAGTCTGGGTTAGCTAATCACGCATGGACCGAACACCATAATATCAACTGGGACCAGGCTAGGGCAACTCACAAGGAGGAGCACTGGTACAAAAGAAAATTCATAGAGACGGCATATATAATTTCGAACGAAAATATAATTAGCCTCCAAATTAAAAATATTTGGAGAGCTCCTCCAGGTACGACGACGCTGATTGGATCCGATAAGACCCAATGACCATGACCGGCAAGGCATGACCGGTTAAGGGTATAATATAAATACAAGGGATACTCTGAATTTCTTATCATTCACCTGATGACGATAGCAGATGCACAGCTATTGAAACGTTGTGAGATCAACCACTTCAAGACGATGGAAGTCCAAGGAAACTTCGAGGAATCTTTTTCTTTACTTCGGGCCCTTTTCTGGAACACATTCAGATTTTTGAAGTCAGACATCAATAATTTCAATAACGAATGTAAAAGAAGGAGGTCACTATACAATAGGGCCTTTGTTTAATTATTTGAAATAATGTTTTTGTTTTGTTTATTAAACATACTCAATTCAAGAAGTATGAGAGAAATAAAAAATGATAAATGGAATTGAAGACATAAACAAAGAAATATGTAATTGGACTGTAAAATAATGAAGGCAAAGGAGACTGAGGAAAAGAAAGCTGATGTTTTTGACATCTCTTGATACTTCTAAAGTTTCATACCTTTCCTAAAACTTTAAAACCGTTTAACATTTCTTGATATTTCTTTTGAATTTTGACACTTTTCACGTTTTCAGGGTTCAGTATATACTATATACGGATTCCCTTATAATATCACTCCGGATTTCTGCCTCTTTCACATCACAGCAATTTTCTCCTAAACTACTGGACAGAAAAGATTGAAATTTGGTATCAGTGTATAGTTTGGTGACCCGATGAAGACTACATATCGAAATTAATAAATTTTGATTTTAGGGGTACTTCTGGGGGGGAAAAGTAAAAAAATCGACAACTCTGGGTTCTTCAAAAGGAGGTTACCAATAATAATTTCTTCCTTAATTGAAGGGTAACCAGATACGATTAAGTTCATTCAAAAGAATTAAGGCAGATTCTTTTATTTTTCGTTTTGTATGTTATTCTTTGTGAAGTGTAGTGGAATTGTAAAATTGTATTTTATAGCCTAGGTCCCAAGCATGTTCACAATTTTTCGATTTTTCAAATTGTCATTTCTTTATGTAATTCTTGTGTTCATTTATTAGTACGTTTAATGGTCTCGAAGTTTCTCCAATATAAAATTTATTGAATTCGCAAGGAATCTTGTATATGAAGTTTTTTGAGGTCAGGGTTTTGTTGGTTGGTTTTGTTTTCGATATTAGAGATTTCAGGGTATTTTTTGTTTGGAATGTTGTTTTAACATTAAATCTGTTGCCCACTCTTTTCAATCTTTCTGACAGACCCTGTATATATAGTATAGTTGTAACTGTAATATAGTTGTCCTATGTAGTAGTAGTGTTAATAAGAGAAGTTCTGGGTTGACTCGGAAGGTTTGTTTTCTGTTTAAGTCTGTATAACTCTTTGTTTATAAATTTTGTGGGGTAATTGTTTCCTGTGAGAGAACATTTTATATAATTATTTTTTCTTTGTTGAATTTATTATCTTCAGATCAGTTGGTCTTTGCTCTATCATTTAATGACTTAATGACACCTTTCTTTACTGTATTCGGATGATTTGAATTGAAATTTAGATATCTGTTTGCATGAGTTGGTTTTCTATAAACTTCTGTTTCGATTCTGTTTTTGTTATTAATATGTCTAGGAAAGATAGTTTGTTATTTTCTTCAATTTCTAGGATATATTTGATAGTTGGCTCTTTGTTATTTATGTCATTTAATTATTTATCTAGTTCTTCAAGATTGTGTTCCCAAATTACGAAAATGTCGTCAACTTAACGCCACCAAACTAAAGGTTTATTTTCTGTTGATAAAATTATTTGTTGTTCAAAGTTTTCCATAAATATTTTACTTAATGCTGGTGAGAGACAAGAACCCATGGCCATGCCAAAATCCTGTTGGCAAAAGTCATCGTTTAATTGAAAGTATGTAGTTTTGGTACAATATGTTGGTAGTTCCATTATTGTTTCAATTGAGTTCTTTGATTTAATGAAGAGTCCCGTTCTAGTAGTTGTTTTACTATTGGAAGTGTTTTCGAAACAGGAACATTGTTATAAAGATTTACTATATCAAAACTTGCTATTGTAAAGGTATTTTTGTATTAAATATGAGACAGTTTTTCCAAGAAATGTGCACTGTTTTTTAGATGAGAAACAGAACTTCCTGTAAGAGGACGTATAATGTTCAAAAGAATTTTTTTTATTTCGATTGTGGTTTTATTGCCCAGAAAAACTTAAAAGTAATCAAGAATATGCCACAAACAACGTTTAGAAGACAATAGTTTAGAAGTATCAACAAACTTCAGAAACCTTATATGTATCTAGAATCGTCAGAAAAGGCAGGAGTTTTGAAGAAATGTTTGACGTTTCTAGAGACAAAAGTTTCTAGTAACGCCTGAAACCTCAGAAATACCAGAAACCGCCTGAAACCTCAAATAATTTGGTCAAGTGCGAGTTGGACTCGCATTCTAAGAGTTCCGTGGCTTCTTCAAGATTCTAATAACCCAGTTTCAGACAAGCAGGGAATGAGTGCATTTTCTTATATTTACCCTTATATCTTTTAAAGGAAACCTTTTAAATTTATAAAAAATATACACTTTTATTTTCCACACATAGACTTTTTATATTATCTGCTTCATGATTCGCTTGATTTTCATAAAAATATGTATTTAATTTTCTAATTTGGCCCCCAAAATTAACATTAGAGTTTTATTTTACTAATGAACTTTCAGGGAAGCGTTTTATAATCTACTGTCTGAATTTTAGGCTCTGTAGATTGAAAGATAAAGGGGAAAATAGGTCAAGTTTTAAATAATAAATTATTAAATCTGTTAGACAAATTATTTAAATATACAAATAAAATATATTTTTCAAAATGTTAGATAGTGTAGTTTCTAAAGTGGGCATTCAGGTGATATTTAATATTTTTGTTATTATCTTTTAAACAAATGTTTTAACAATATGAGATATTTGTAATTCACATAATGAATTTTATTTGACATATTACCTGATGCGCTTAAAAATTTATTTTTTATTTTCCATTTAATTCTATAATTTGTCCCCAACATTAATACTGGGGTTTTCTAATTATTCTTATAAATTTCAAGTGAGCCCCAGTACCCCTAAATATTTTTTTAAATTTTAGGTAGTATGGTTTCGGAAATAAAGCGGGAAGTAAGAATTTTTTATATCTTTTTGTTAATATCTTAATATGTAAATAATTAATTTTAAAAATATGATAAATATATATTTGTATTCCTCATAATGAGCCCTTTTTTTTAATGTATTGCATGGTGTGTTAGAAAATATGTTTATTTTCCCTTTAAATCCATAATTTAGCCCCCAAAATTAACATTAGGGATTTCTTCGTATTTTTCCGGTAAACAAAAAATTGTAGGTCTTATAGTTTGAGGAATAAAGGGGGAATGGGTAATTTTTTTTAAATATTTTTGTTAATATATTTTAAAATAATTATTTTAAAAATATGAAAATAATTATTTTAAAAATATCATAAAAATATATTTGTTTTCGCCAAAATGAGCCCTTTTATTTGATATATTAAATGGTGTGTTCGAAACAATTTTAATTTTATATTTTCAATTTAATTCTGTAATTTGCCCCCCCATATCACCGAAACTATAAGGAGTAAAATTAAAAAAAAATTAGGGATATAGGGCGTCACCTGAGTTTTACCGGATAAATAAGGAAAAACCTCTAATATTAATTTTGGGGGCAAATTACAGAATTAAATGGAAAATATAAAATTAAAATTGTTTCGAACACACCATTTAATATATCAAATAAAAGGGCTCATTTTGGCGAAAACAAATATATTTTTATTATATTTTTAAAATAATTATTTTCATATTTTTAAAATAATTATTTTAAAATATATTAACAAAAAAATTTTAAAAAAAGTACCCTTTATCCCCCAAACTATAAGACCTACAATTTTTTGTTTACCGGAAAAATACGAAAAAATCCCTAATATTAATTTTGGGTGCTAAATTATGGAATTAAAGTGAAAATAAAAAATATTTTTTAACACATCATGCAATACATTAAATGAAAGGGCTCGTTATGAGGAATACAAATATATACTTTTCATATTTTAAAATTAATTATTTACAAGATATTAACAAAAAGATATAAAAAATTCTTACTTCCCGCTTTATTTCCGAAACCATACTACCTAAAATTTAAAAAAATATTTAGGGGTACTGGGGCTCACTTGAAATTTATAAGAATAATTAGAAAACCCCAGTATTAATGTTGGGGACAAATTGTAGAATTAAATGGAAAATAAAAAATAAATTTTTAAACGCATCAGGTAACATGTCAAATAAAATTCATTATGTGAATTACAAATATCTCATATTTTTAAATCATTTGTTTAAAAGATAATAACACAAAAATATTAAATATCACCTGAATGCCCACTTTAGAAACTACACTATCTAACATTTTGAAAAATATATTTTATTTGTATATTTAAATAATTTGTCTAACAGATTTAATAATTTATTATTTAAAACTTGACCTATTTTCCCCTTTATCTTTCAATCTACAGAGCCTAAAATTCAGACAGTAGATTATAAAACGCTTCCCTGAAAGTTCATTAGTAAAATAAAACTCTAATGTTAATTTTGGGGGCCAAATTAGAAAATTAAATACATATTTTTATGAAAATCAAGAGAATCATGAAGCAGATAATATAAAAAGTCTATGTGGGGAAAATCAAAGTGTATATTTTTTATAAATTTAAAAGGTTTCCTTTAAAAGATATAAGGGTAAATATAAGAAAATGCACTCATTCCCTGCTTGTCTGAAACTGGGTTATTAGAATCTTGAAGAAGCTAGGGAACCCTTAGTATGCGAGTCCAACTTGCACTTGACCAAATTATTTGAGGTTTCAGGCGGTTTCTGGTATTTCTGAGGTTTCAGGCGTTACTAGAAACTTTTGTCTCTAGAAACGTCAAACATTTCTTCAAAACTCCTGCCTTTTCTGACGATTCTAGATACATATAAGGTTTCTGAAGTTTGTTGATACTTCTAAACTATTGTCTTCTAAACGTTGTTTGTGGCATATTCTTGATTACTTTTAAGTTTTTTTTGGGCAATAAAACCACAATCGAAATAAAAAAAAATCTTTTGAAAATTATACGTCCTCTCACAGGAAGTTCTCATATAAAAAACAGTGCACATTTCTTGGAAAAACTGTCTCATATAAAATACAAAAATACCTTTACAATAGCAAGTTATGATATAGTAAATCTTTATAACAATGTTCCTGTTTCCAAAACACTTCCAATAGTAAAACAACTACTAGAACGGGACTCTTCATTAAATCAACGAACTCGAAGAGAGTACTCAAAATTTCTGACAGGTGAAGTAACCTAAAAAATTTTATCGTGACATTCTGTCCTAGGAGTTAAGGGAGAACAGCAATTACACGAAACGGCTCCAGATTCGGAACCTCTGTGTACCGATTCTCTTGAAAATCCTAGATATCGGTCTTACATCTCGCGTCTTAGAACTCAGTTATCAATTGACACAATAATGGAACTACCAACATATTGTACCAAAACTACATACTTTCAATTAAACGATGCCTTTTACCAACAGGATTTTGGCATGGCCATGGGTTCTTGTCTCTCACCAGCATTAAGTAAAATATTTATAGAAAATTTTGAACAACAAATAATTTTATCAAAAGAAAATAAACCTTTAGTTTGGTGGCGTTAAGTTGACGACATTTTCGTAATTTAGGAACACTATCAAATTTACCTTATAAATTGAAGAAAATAACAAACTATCTTTCCTAGACATATTAATAACAAAAACAGAATCGAAACAGAAGTTTATAGAAAACCAACTCATGCAAACAGATACCTAAATTTCAATTCAAATCATCCGTATACAGTAAAGAAAGGTGTCATTAAGTCATTATATGATAGAGCAAAGACCAACTGATCTGAAGATAATAAATTCAACAAAGAAAAAATAATTATAAAAAATGTTCTCTCACTGGAAACAATTACCCCACAAAATTTATCAACAAAGAGTTATACAGACTTAAACAGAAAACAAACCTTCCGAATCAACCCAGAACTTCTCTTATTAACACTATTACTACATAGGACAACTATATTACAGTTACAACTATACTATATATACAGGGTCTGTCAGAAAGATTGAAAAGACTGGGCAACAGATTTAATGTTAAAACAACATTCCAAACAAAAAATTCACTGAAATCTCTAATATCGAAAACAAAACCAGCCAACAAAACCCAGAACTCAAAAAACTTCATATACAAGATTCCTTGCAAATGCAATAAATTTTATATTGGAGAAACCTCGAGACCATTAAACGTACGAATAAATGAACACAAGAATTACATAAAGAAATGACAATTTGAAAAATCGAAATATTGTGAACATGCTTGGGACCTAGGCTATAAAATACAATTTGACAATTCCACTACACTTCACAAAGAATAACATACAAAACGAAAAATAAAAGAATCTGCCTTAATTCTTTTGAATGAAGACGATTGTATCGCTTCTACTTCTGTAGAATTTAATCGTATCTGGTTACCGACAATTAAGGAAGAAATTATTAATGGTAACCTCCTTTTGAAGAACCCAGTGTCGGGATAGTTCATAAGGTTTTTGCTAGGTTTCCATTATGACGTTAATGGGATCACTGAAACAATAGAATTCTTCGATCGCATTTTGGCGAATGCTCTATCTTATCACAAAGTCGTACCTAGGAACGCCACTTATAAATTCTAAAGACCACTCTTTCAAATTCTTTTAATTTGAAAGCTGTTTAACTATAATACATGAACTTTAGAATTTTTTGTGCTACCTGCGTATCTAAAAACAACAAATTTTCTAATGTCAATTTAAATGTCATAAATCAAATTTTCATTTTGCAATTTACATCAATAAATATAAAGCCATTGACAACGAAGTCAGAATAGACTTTGAAACGTTTGGTTTTTCTTCAATATACGTCGTTTTATTTCGACTGTGGTGTTATTACCCCAAAAAACATAAAAGTATTCTAAACTATTGTTAATAATTGGTTGCTCTTATTGTTATTTGTTGATTGTTTGTTTGGTTGATTGCTTGCTTGTCAAGTGAGCTTGCAAAAGTTTTTTATATTTATTTTTGGTTTAATTTTTTTAGTATAGATATCATGTGTTGAATCTTATCGGTGGCAAGATGATAGAAAGAAGAAAACTCAAAATGATTTTTTTAGGTAAACAATAGGTTGTTAAGAAAAAAAATATATATTATATTTATTCAATATCTATTCCCAACAAAAAGATATATAATTTTAAAAGTTATTCAGGCAGGGAAATTTACTGCTTTACTTGAATAGGGCGCAATATTATTTCATCAATCTGAAAAAAATTGCCGTTAAAACATATATTTCTGAAAAATTATCTTATGGTTTCTTACCTGACAATGAGGGGGCGTTGCCAACACATACATTACAGCATTGATAATTGCTTCTGGTGTTACAAGAAATTTCTCTGGTTCAACTTTTTCTCTTAGAGCATGTGGCTTTAGTTCCAATTTAATGGGCCCAGCACTAATACTCTACAACAATATAAATAGATAGTGACAGCAGCCATATGACTAATGTATATTACAAAACTAGCAGTTGTATAACACTACAATATTAGGAAATTTCGAAAAAACCATTGTGCTCTGCCCATTTTCTTGTCTCAATAGATGGTGGATACGTCCTACCACCCGAAACTATTTTGCCCGTTATCTTCCGTATAACTTTGCGCCACATTTTCGATGATTACGAACTAAAGATATCGAGGTTTATATGATACATTTCTTCTTATTTTAAATAGTTGTTCTTTTCTGATTAAACTTTTTTTGTTTTTAACTTTTTTTTATATAGTCTTCGTCTTTCATTTCTTTAGTCATATTTAAAATTCCTCATATATTCTTTCTTTTTTTGTTTGTGTTTAACTTTCTTTTGTCTTTGTGTATGTTGTCTGATCTTTTATTATACAAGTTATAAAATTGTTCAAGTCCACGGCTTGATGTTGCAACATAATACTGTTTTGAAGACGCGAGATGTAAGACCGACATCTAGGAATGACACCTCGAAGAGAGTATAATACTGTTTTCTTGGACTTCCATCGTCTTGACGTTTCACCGCTATTGAAACGTTGTGAGATCAACCACTTCAAGACGATTAAAGTCCAAGGAAACTTCGATAATACTGTTTTATTTTTGTCCAGTTTCTTTTGGTGGAAATTTTATGAAAATGGAAGCTCTTTCTGATTTATTGCGAAATATTTTGATATGTTGTGCTAATTTTTTATTAATGAGAATCCAAGGATGTTTCACTTAATTTTATTGAGTTCTTCTTTCATGTCATAGTCTGGGTCTTGACATATTAAAACTCATATGTTTATGGTTTCGTCTGCCAATAACAATTTTCTCTGAGATACTTATCGTTCCATGTCTGGTTTCTTCACTGGCCTACCGTGGGGGAGTTGCGGCCTGTTCATCTATTTCTGTGAACTGTTAGAAAATTATAGTTGTCTGTTTGTTTGTTGTTTTTTGTTTGTTCGGGCATCACGTAGTTTTAACTTTTTATAAAACTCATTGATTTTAGAGTTGTAATTTTGTTATAAAACTTTTTGGAATAGTTAAAGAATGAAAAAAATCTGTATATTTATAACATTTTAATACTTGTTAACAAATAGATGTGTTCGTATTACATATTTATTTTGAAAAGTATCCCTTTACAAAGTTGATGTTTCTACTTCCTTGTTCACCTCTCTCTGGATAAAAGGTAATTAACAATTATTTTCATTACTGAAAAAACTGCAATAATTAAATTATCTCTTCTATTATCATTATGGAACAAATTTCACTTGCATTTTAGTCTAGAATAGTTTAATTTTTAATCAGCTTAGTAATTATGTAATAAGAGGTTTTCCAGAGTTTAATTTATATAGGAAATTTATTTTGAATCCTTAAAAAATGTTCAAATAAAATTTTGCTTGTAAGTCATTTTTAACCGACTTCCAAAAAGAAGGAGGTTATCAATTCGTCGCTTTTTTTTGTATGTATGTTACCTGATTTCTTCTCCTGTGGTGCACCGTTTTGAATGAATATGGTCTTGTTTAATAGAGTATATATTCGGATTGGTGAAACTTCAAATTTTGGAAAAGAATTCTGTTGGTAAAGTGAAAAAATTTGTGAATGAACACATGCGTGCATGGAAATCGACCAATATCCCTAATATTTTAGTCGATTTTTCGATAACTCCTTATAGATGTTTATAGTTTTTTAACGTTTAATCTATTAAGGAAGATCCTTAGGTGATCTCCTATACTTTTGTGCGACGTGCAACTTGCAGTTTTGTAGAAAATCGTCGAAAATTCCAAAATTCTTATCAAAAATTTTATCGAAATGACATAACGGACATTTCCTCATAAATATTTTAATTCCAACGTAATAGTGCCGTAATTTTAGGAACTGGAAGTTTTAATTGCCAATTTGAAAATTTTCTATGTACATCTCAAGCATATAGGTAGTAAAGTATAGTATTTTCGGCTCCTTAAATCAATGAGTACCAAGCTCGTTTTGTTTGTATACCAGGCAAATACCTATTTAAATGCAAATTTTTCCATTTTGCGAAGACTGTGCTTTTGGTTGTCACATTCTCCCGGCCTAATAGAAAATTCAGTGATACATGTCAAACTTTAAACTACTATTTGGTGCGTTTATAGACAGGGTGTTTAGTTATAGCAAACAAAATGCATTGCATTGATATGAAGATTGAAATATAGGACGGACTAGAATGATAGTGGTCCGTAGGCTGTATATACAGGATGGTTGGAATATAGGGTGGACTGGAAGTTTGGTGGTATAAAAATGTTGTAAAAAATGTGAAATTAAAATTATATAGGGTGATTAAAAAACTGTTATATGATGTGGACATAAGCAAATCATATACAGGATGGTTGAAATATATGCTGCAGTTAAATTATATTTATACAGTGTGATTAAAAAAATATTTCTTTTATAGCCCATACGAACTTGCATAAAGTGTGGAGAGGAATTAACGTTACACAGGGCGATAATATAAAATGTTAAAAATGAAATAATTTATGGGGTAGCCCAAAAGAAGTTATATACTATGGTTGAAATATAGCACGGATTTGACTCCGTAAATATGGGATGGATTCTACTCCGGCCTATAGAAGGCAGCTAACACATTTATGTTTGTCCGTGGGCAGTCGTATGTACAGGATGGTTGGTACATAGGTTGGAGTGGAATTATCTACAGTTAAACAGGGTTGTCAAAAAAAGTTGAAAAAAGGTTATATGGCCTTGTCCATAAGGCACAAATATATTTTGGGCTTATTAAGTCAACGCGTACTAGTACATTTTTGTTCGTAAAGATCTACTTGTCAGTTTACATGAGAAAGTATCATTGTGTAATGTTGAGGATTGATGTTACCTGGTTCTGTCTATTAAGGTTATACATGCCAAATAAAAAATAAAACTACCTGAGTTCAAAAATACTAAATAGTTGAAAATAAAACATTTCAAAAATATATAACCGACTTCTACCTATAACTAAAAAGCTAAAAATAATTATAACAAAATACAACTCTAGCAAATAAATAACACATTCAATGTTGTTAGGTACCTACCCAGGAAGTAAAAAATGTAATCATTAAAAGGTGCTCATTCTGTACAAATTAATTACCTACCAATCTAGTATATTTTTGAAGTCGGTGCCAAGCAACAATCAAGTTTGATGAATTAGTAGATAAGTATGCAATGAAGGATTTTAGAATTGCTTGGCACCGGCTTCAAAATATACTAGATTGGTAGGTAATTAATTTGTACAGAATGAGCACCTTTTAATGTTTACATTTTTTACTTTCTGGGTAGGTACATAACAACATTGAATGTGTTATTTATTTGCGAAAGTTGTATTTTGTTATAATTATTTTTAGCTTTTTAGTTATAGGTAGAAGTCGGTTATATATTTTTTAAATGTTTTATTCTTCTAATAAATTGATACCTGGTCAATTTTTAGTTCTAATTTTATTGCACTATAAGAAAAGGAAGTCAAAATGAGTAGTAGCAGTGATAGGGTAATGACAATATAATATTGGTTCCCCTAACTGGCCATTGTAAATATTGGATTAAAATGTATACTTACGGTGACTTTTGTGCCCATCCTCATTCTGTGAATCTCCATGACCAATACCTTCGAGAGAGTAGTAGTTGCATCTTTTGCAACTACGTAAAGACCCTGACCTGGGAAACCCTCTATACTTGGTGCAGCCATGCAATTTATATTAATTATATGTCCGTTTATGTTATTTTCTTTAAAAGCCTTTAAAGCTTCACCTGCATAAAGAGTTGGCGATAAAATATTCAAACCTAACACGGCCTTAGCGTCTTCGGAACTCAAGTCCAACATGTCTATGTTCCTGAATTTTCCTGCGCAGTTGACAAGAATATGGATTGGTCCTACTTCTTTTTTTATCCAAGCGAATGCTTTAGCGATTTCTTCTCCTTTGGTCACATCACTTTTGAGGCCATAAAATTCGCCTTTTTGCCCATCAGTGAATTCTTTGTATTTCGCAAGTATGTATTCTTCCTTTGCTAGGCCGACAACCTAAAATGTGCTATTTTAAATTAAATGTGTCACTTATCCAAACTCATTACGTCTCCTAGAGGACACAATTCATTTTAATGCTGTTTTGGATTTATTTTCGCCTATGCACTACTTCCATAAATCCCAGAATAAATCCAACAGAGTTATGTGAAAAATATTCAGATCGAAACGTGTTATGGTAGCTACCTACTAGGACGCGACAAATTCCTTTCCATTTTTTTGTTAGATAACTTTAATAAATCTATAGTTTGTTGTTTTTATCCAGACAGTTTAGCCGAAAGATAAGGGTACTTTTGCACACATTCTCAGTAAGCTACAAAATTGGCAAAACTGAGTTTTTTGGGAATTTTCAAAGAAAAACTTTTATGCTAAAAATACCTCAAACCTAAATAACTGTATATCATGCAATTATACTAAATGACAAAAAAATCGCATATTTTCAACTTAATGATAACTTCTACCAACAAGATTTTTGGCATGGCAATGGGTTCCTGTCTGTCTTTTTCTCAAAACTGATTAAACTTTTGGTTTAGTGGCGCTATGTTGATGACATATTCGTTCTTTGGGAACATAATCTTGAAGACTTACATGAATTACTGAACGATATAAACAACAAGGAACAAACTATTTGGTTTAAACTTGAACAGAATAACAAATTATCTTTCTGAGACATTTTAATAGCAAAAACTGAATCGACATTTGAAACAGAAGTTTACAGAAAACCAACTCATACTAACATGTATCTCAACTTTAACTCTAATCATCCAAATTCAGTAAAAAGAAGTATCATTAAATCTCTATACGACAGAGAAAAAACCAACTGTTCTATCATCAATAAATTCAATGAAGAAAAAACGTTTATAAAAAATGTACCTTTTGCCAATAATTACCCATAAAAAACAAAATAGTATACCAAACGATTGCTAACAACCAACACCAAATTTTACTCAGAAAGACTGAAAAGAGTGGGAAAAAGAAATAATAATAAAACATCACTTAAAACAAGAAGTAAACTAAAATCAATTATATCAAAACAAAACCAAAAAATACACCTCGCAATACAAAAAATTGCATTTTTAAAATCCCTTATGAACGTAATACATTCTATATTGGAGAAACATCTAGACCTCTAAATGTTCGAATAGACGAACAAACAAATTACAGTAAAAAATGACAGTTTGAAAAATCCAAAATTTGTGAACATTCTTGGGACCTTGGTCATAAAATACAGTTTAAAAATTCAAATCTTGTTAAATGAAAACGATTGTACTGCTACTATCTCCATGGAGTTTATATTTGCCGATGATTAAGGAAGAAAGTTCTAATGGTCTGTTTTTTAATCGTATAGAGGGACAGGATATAAATGAAAGGATGTTGTTCGACTAAAGGCATTCTTAGTACAAATATAAGATCGGTATATGTTTGGAAAGCCTCTAGTTCAATAATTTCCAGATATTGTGCGATGCTCGAGTACTTTACAGTCAATGGAAGGTTACTTTTGACTAAATTTTGCGATATTTCCTGTAATGCGGTAATAAGATGTTCTGGTGTTAAAATTGAAGAGTGAATTATTTTCAAACGCGCGAATGTGATAGAATTTAAAACATCATTTAGCTTATCTTCTAAGCAGAGATAATTCTCCATAAGTTTTTCGCATATTTTAAGTAAAGCGAGTTTAGATTCGACATAGGCGACCTTATCATTAATTTTTCCGATAGTGTTTTCCAGCTTTTTCATGTTATCGTGAAATAGTTTTTCGTCAATTCTAAGATTTTGGATAGTTTCATTGAAGTTTTTAATTACAGATGTGGTGACACTTATTTGGTTTTTTTGTAAGTTCTCAACTTGAAGTTGGCCTTGATTTAAGCGGTTTATGCTTTCGGTAAAGTATTTTTCGTCAGCGGCGTCTAAATAGCCAGTGATTGCTTTAAAAAGGGTACCTGCCGCATCAAGTATGCCTCGTTTGTGTCTTTTGGTGTCCATGTGAATGTCAATAAATTTCCGTTTGATTGAGTTACAAATTTGGTTGAGAAGGTTAATATGAGTTTGTATGTCTGCGCGAAAGTAGTTCATAGCAAAAGAATTGAAGTTTACAGTTTTACAAGAGTTTGTAATATTCTATTGTTTGTTGTAAAAACTTGTTCTAGTGCAGAAATGTTTCTGTGCACTAAAAGTGTCCATTTATCATTGGATACAGTTATTTCTGTTTCGTTATGGAAGTAGATACCTAAGGTTTCGTTTATTGGTTGTGTTTGAAATTGGGCTACTGCTGACCCGAACAGCAGGCAAAACCTGCAACAGAAATTATCTTTCTGAGAACGGTTTCATTCGGTCGAAATTTACTTTTGATTTTTGTTTGGTTTTAGGATTTAGTACTGTTGCGGAGTTTCTTTGAATCTCCAGGATTTCGAAAGGACCATTGACTTTATTTTGGAGTTTGTCCTTGATCTGGTATTCTTTAATATAGACTTTATCGCCTATTAGATAGATTTTCAGAAACGTGTTCATCAAATCTGACTTTCGCTTTATGTTTTTGGATTTCCGTTCTTTCGCGAGCAATTTTATAAGAGTGAGAAATACGATTATTGAGATCTCTGATGTACTTAGTTATCAGGGCTTGTTGGTCGTAGAGAGTTTCTGGAGTCCTACTCGAACTAGTAGAAGTTTCTGTTTCTGTTTCTGTGCTAACCTGTATATTATCAAATTAAATTTTCTTAGTAACGTCAAATAATATATATTCTCAAACATTTTAATTTTACATTTTAGAAATTGTGCCTTTTTCATAGTTTTTTTGCCATTGACAACTAGCTCAGTTCATTTACGGAGAAAAAGCCCTTTTGGTAACAAAATTAATAGTAGAACAAAGAAAAAGATCAATGTGTTCTAATGATAAAACATAACTAATTGACATAAAATTCAACATTTTTTATCGATGCGTTTTTGTTTTTTATAAAAAAAACACGAAAAATCGCAACAATTTAGTTATTTACCTTTTACACAAAATCCACCTTTGGAACCATGTTTGCTACTATGGGCACTGTTAAAGAGAAATGAAAAATCTACAAAATGAGATACTATACGCTACGCTAAATTTTGTTAATTGATTTCTTAGATAATGAAATTTTTACCAGAAATTATAAAATAATAATAATCGCCTATATATTTTTTTATTTTATTGTAGAAACATTGTTATTAACTGAAAGGGTAGACCTTCTCATATCCAATTCATGTTCTAAAAATAAATACTGTAACCACCGATGTTTTTGCAAAATTTCAGTAAATCCTATGGAATTCATATGTTTTTGAAAGGCCATATTACCTCACCGGATGACCCTATCACTATGAAGAAACCATCGATAGAAAGTAGAAAAGTTGATCTCAAGACCTCTCATCGCACTTTTTCAAAATTTAAAGTATAAATACATATAAATATTGACAATATTTGGCCATTTTCTATAATTTTTCTAACCGAGTCCATTCGAAAAATTGCTAAGGGGTGGTACCTGTGTAACTACATCTTTATAATAAATAATCTTGAAGCAAATTTTAATTTTAAACAGACCCATATGTATATTTCTAGCATAATATGATTTATGTAATAAATGTAGCAAAATGGACTACCCAAACTCCATTTCTATAGACACTGATGATAATGATGGAGCAATAATTTTTATTATGAAAAAGACGTACTTATTTTAAATTTAAATAAAAAACGGAAATTTGCCTACTTTATTCTCTGACTTTTGAAAACATAAGTAAATATTGTAGGTTCCTTTGTTTACACTTTCAGTACATTTTATTTTTTATTATTATATAGAAATTAAACGCTGAAACAAATTGATAATTAATCGTTAATAATAGAAAAAAAGGTATTCTTCAATTAGTTAACAACGCAATTTTTATGTTGTTCAATTCAGATTCCTGTTAAGAAATTTTTATTAATAGATACTATTTAATGTCAAGCCAAATTTCCTAAGATATATTTTGATCTTTTATTGAAACATATACAAATGGAAAAATCGCTTGTAACAGCCTTCACATTTTGCATATTATGATTACTCCGTCATTATCATTTGTGACTGAATGGAGTTTAGGTATTCTATTTTGCTAAATTTATTATATAAATCCATATTATCCAATAAATATAAATAAGTGTCTACTTAAAAAAAAATTTGCATTGAGATTATTTATTATAAGGGTATACTTACACAGGTACCACCCCTTAGCAATTTTTCGAATCGACTGATCCAATTTTTATGGAATGGCCAAATATTTTCAATATTTATATGTGTTTATGCTTAAAATTTGGGAAAAATGAGATGAGGGATCTCCAGATCATTTCTTCTACTTTCCAACGGTAGTTTATTCACAATGATGGAGTCATCCGGTGAGGTATTATGGCCTTTCAAAAAAATATGTTTTCCATAGGATTGACTGAAATTTTGCAAAAACTACAGGGGCTACAGTATTTATTTTTAGAACATCAATTGGGTATGAGAAGATCTATCCCTTCAGTTAATAAGAATGTTTTAGCTATAAAATAAAAAAAATATATAAGGGATTATTTATTTTTTGGAATTTTGGATAAACATGCCATTACCTAAGAAACCAATAAACTAAGTTGAGATTATACTAGCTCATTTTGTAGGTTTTTCGTTTCTCTTTAACATTGCCCATAGTAGCAAACACGGTTTCATAGGTGGATTTTGTGTAAAAGGTAAAAAACTAAATTGTTACCTATCGCATCGAAAAAAAATGTTTAATTTTATGTCAATTAGTCATGTTTTATCATTAGAATAAATTGATGTGGGTTTTGTCCAACTATTAATTTTTTCACGTATTTTTGTTAATCACCTGGGCTAAACGGAGTTTGACCTAGACTCCGAATCGTTTGGAAATATACAGAAATATCGTGACTTGTGTTGTTATTTCCCAGAAAGTGCTTAAACATCGAAAAATATGTCACAAATATTCTTCAGAGAACAAATGCTGTTGTATGATATTAATCTGGTTGAAGATATTCGTCTGCCCAGCACTTACCTTCAGTCCTTCTTTAACCAATTTTAATATTATTTTACTTCCAATTTCAGTACTGGCACCAGGTACAACAGCAACTTTACCAACCCAACGGTCCATTATTATCTCTGGTAACTCTTAAGGATTCAAATTTCACTTCAAATATGCAATTCTATGAATGATATAACAAAGAAATCCAGGCTGGCCTTATAAGTTTATTGTGTATTATTTTTGATAATATTGTCAAGAACTACCTCTAAACAGCAAGAAATATGAACTTGTTGCCGCTGCTTATCAGGTGTTATTTGCAATTATTAGAAATTATTGTTCATGACCAGAAAATATTTTTGGAGGGGATTAGGAAAAATACTACTAATTGCTTGACAAAACTATTTTGTTTACAAAACATTTTTATTGGAATGTCACCTTGACTTAAAATGAACTCGTTAAGGTTTTCAAAGTTCTTAAATGTGAATTTTAATGTTAATATTTTTAAATAACGAGCACATAACATGAAGCAAATAAACAAAAATAATAATATGAGGTACGGAAAGTTCCTTACCACTTTCAGGAATTCTTAGATTCTTTGTAAATTATAATACATATCCTGTATTCGAAGTTTGCGTGGACTTCCATCGTCTTGAAGTGGTTGATCTCACAACGTTTCAATAGCTGTGTATCTGCTATCGTCATCAGGTATTTATAATATACCCTTAACCGGATAGTTGCCGGTGATGCGTAGCGGCAGAGGCCGAAGAAGAGCTCTCCAAATATTTTTAATATGGACGCTGGGCTAGCTAATTATATTTTCGTTCGAGATAATACAGTGATGAGCAAATGTGTGGAACCAAGTAAATATATCTGGAATTAATAAAGATATCAAAAATATCAAAAAAAAAATTTCGAAGGTGGATACTGCAGTAGATTGCTTATTTGTTTCCATTTTTTTACAATTTTGAACTTCCTGTTTTACCGGAAGTAATGTCGATTTTAAAATTTGCAAAGAAACACCCTGTATAGTATTTTAGTTTCTCATGAAACATTTTATTGCGAATACAAAAATATCAGGTTTGATATTGTTTACTTTAATACCTACTGAGATATTAACAGAAAAGTAACTGAGAAAAGCAAAAATTCGATGGTAGCTAAGCTCGGTTCAGATTTGATTTACGCCCGATATAAACAAACCGCTCGGTAAGGATTTGTATTTCTATTGGCCAATCGGTGGAATTTTACCGTCACAGCCAACAACACTGCATGTTCCATAGTCGAATACACGTGCGTTTGTTTAAATCATGCGCAAATTAAATCTGAATCAAGTTTAGTAGTACATGAAATTCATTGCAGAAGTGACAGTAGTTGTCAAAATAAGTTATTAGTTTTTTTAATTTGTTCGTAAAAAGATTGAATTGTTTTAATCTGATCGTAAAATGACCGAATTAAGTGAAAGAGAAAGAATAGAAATATTAACGATGATTGGGTATGGAATGAGGAAAAGGACGCATCAAGAAGTTTGTGACCTTTTTAACATTGTTCATCCGAATAAACAAATATCCCGTTCAGTGGTGACGAAAACTATGCGTAGGTACGACACAAGTGGAACAGTTAGCAATTGACCAAAAAGTGGATGGTTAAAAAGTGCAAGTAATGAAGGTGCAGCTTAAAATGTTGCTATATCTTAGGTAGAAAATCCACACTTATCCATTACCGACCTCGCCAATATGCATGGAATTAGCCGTCGTTCAGTAGGAAGGATATTAAGGCGAGAAAAATATCATTCATACAAAATTCGCCTCATTCAAGAACTCTCCGAAGACGATTTCGACAGACGTTTGCAGTTTTGTGAAGCGATGATGGATATTTGTAACTGTGATAATAATTTTATAAGAAATGTGGTGTTTTCCGACGAGGCTACATTTTGTTTAAATGGTACGGTTAATCGACATAACTGAAGCTAATGGTCGCAAAGTAATCCTAATTGGGTACAAGAGGCTCATACACAACATCCCCAAAAATTGAACGTTTGGGGCAGCATTTATAACAACAGAATCGTGGGACTATTCTTCCTACAAGAAACTTTAAACGGAGATAGGTATTTACAGCTCTTGGAGACACAAGTTATTCCGGCATTGGAGGTAAATGGACAATTACCAAATAATATCTGGTTTCAGCAGGATGGAGGATAGGACATTTCATCACAGATGGATTGGAAGAAGGGGTACTTATGAATGGCCTGCACGAAGTCCCGACCTTAATCCACTAGACTATTTTCTGTGGGGTTACTTAAAGTCTAAGCTTTATGTTGATAGACCAAATAATTTGCAAGAATTAGCTACAAGAATAACTCAAGACATCCAGAGAATTACACCAAAAGTAATAGCTAATGTTACTAGAGAATTTAAAAACCGACTTGCTTATTGCCAAGAAGTAAACGGAGCTCAGTTTGAACATCTAATAAATTAAGTTTTAGTTAAGTTTCAATGTTTTGAAAATCACTTAGATTTAGTTAATAATTATGATTATATATTTCTTTAATGGATATTAGATTTTTCCTTTCCTTAATTACTTTTTTGTTAATATCTCAGTAGGTATTGAAGTAAACAATATCAAACCCGATATTTTTGTATTCGCAATAAAATGTTTCATCAGAAACTAAAATACTGTACAGGGTGTTTCATTGCAAATTTTAAAATTGACATTACTTCCGGTAAAACAGGAAGTTCAAAATTGTAAAAAAATTTGGAAAGAAATAAGCAATCTACTGCAGTATCCACCTTCCAACTTTCATTTTGATATCTCCTATAATTCCAGTGATATTTGCTTGGTTCCATACATTTGCCTATAACTGTATATGCTGTCTCTATGAATTTTATTTTATACCAGTGCTCTTCCAAGTGAATTGCTCTGGCCTGATTCCAGTTGATATTATGGTGTTCGGTCCATGCGTGATTAGCTAGCCCAGACTTCGTTACCTCCGACCTTTGTGTAGCTGTGTGGTGTTCCTTAATCCTGGTGTCCAGCGGTCGCTTTGTCTCTCCAATGTAAAGATTGCCACATTCACACATCGGGCCTCGTTCTTGTTATCATGCTCCTCAAGGTGTTGTTGCTTTTGAAGATCATTCTGACTCCATAACTGTGTGAATTCTTTTTTGTCCGACAAGCCTTTAGTATACGGTAATATTAGAGTTGCTACCGAGATGTTTTTTTCCTGCCTAGGTGGTTTGTCCAGCTCTTCAAACGCCTTGGTAATGATCGTTTCAGACTTCAGACTAACTTATCCTTTAGTTTAATATTAAGACCATATAATTTGTTTTCAGCTTTTGCTGGAATTTTTATCAAACATGTAGGCTCAGTAGTTTTGCTAAAAGGGTTGTTTTCAATAGCATACTTTAAAATTGCATTTTAAACTTATAAAAAAAATCCTATACCTTAGAACTTGTACATGAAAACGCACTATCCCTTTTTTGTCCTTTGTCATGAAGCCTAATGAAACGTTTATTCTTGGAAAGATACTAACATATTTGGAACCATCTTTCAATTATTTTATTGGGTGCGCTATAACATAGGGTGATTAAAATATAAAGTCGAGTGTGATTATATTTATAAATTACATAAAAAAACGACAATTTCAAAAATCCAAAATTTGTGAACATGCTTGGGAGCTTGGTCATAAAATACAGTTTCAAAATTCAGTTATATTACACGAAGAAGAACACAACATCAAAAGAAAACTAAAAGGGTCTGCTTTAATTTTGTTAAATGAAAACGATTGTATCGCTACTACTTCCGTAGAATTCAATCGTTCCTGGTTGCCGATGATTAAGGAAGAAATTGCTAATGGTCATGTTCTTGTGAACAACCCAATATCGGGATAGTTCATAAGGTTTTTCCTAAGTTTTCCCTTATGATTTTAATGAGATCACTGAATCAACAAAATTCTTTGGTCGCATTTTTGGCGAATGCACTATCTTATAACAAAGTCGCACCTAGGAGATCCACATAAAATTCTGAAGATCTCCTTTTCAAGTTCTTCTAATTTGAACGGAACTTTATGATTATACGATCTTTAGAAGTTTCTGTGCTACCCTGTATATTAGAAATAAAATACTCTTAGTTACGTCAGAAATCAAATAATACATATTGTCAAATATTTTAATTTTACATCTTAGAATTGTGCCTTTTTTATAGTAGTTTCTTAACCATTGACCCAATCCTCATAGTAAAAGCTACAAAAATAATTATTTTAGTCACAAAGAATCTGTTAAATACATGTTACTTACTTGTACACAATATTTAACTACATTTCAATTATCAAACATATTCTAACTATGAAGTGAAATTTATCGTGTTTAAATCAAAACAGTCCAAGAATCGCCTTATTAGCACTAAATATTATTTATTATTCACAATTGCATCAGAAAGACGTATACAATAAGGTCAGTTTGTCAAAAAAAATTTGAGAATTAAAATATTCTTTAAAAAGATTGTGAGTTGGACCTATGACTTCCACACCATTTGAAGTCGAACTTTTGGTACATCACAAATATATAAACACAAACCCTTTATTTTCACACGACTTCTGATTACTTCTTTTAATCAAATGCCTCTAAAAATTACAATTTTGAAATATGTTGTTTTTCTTTTAATACAAATTCCTCCTTATATTTAATTTAAATTTACCACCCGGATTTCGTCACTGTCAAAGTAATGGCCGGTTCTTTCAAGGTCACGAAATCTTGAGCCTAAAACATCAAAGGTATCCACAAGAGTTTCGCTTCTGGGGTTATATTTTAAAAATTATGTAAATTTAAAGCACTATTTACGATTTTGATAATATATGTGTATCTAAGAATCTAACCCAGATTTAATTCTTACGATATTTTCCATTTTATTAAATCTTTTGAACAAATAATTGGTACGCGTGTTATGGTTTGGCCATCGGTGGTTGTTAAATGAAATCCTCATTAATTTCTCAGCTTTCGTGGTTGGCATGTATCTGAGTGCTCTGTTTTAATGCGGCTTAGGACGGAGCAATGGATTTCTTACTTATAAGCCCGAAAATATGTATATAGTGTGAGTTTTTTTTGATGATCAGTATGGGGATCTTGGAAACTAGCGGAGATAGAGCAATGGCGAAATTGGGAAAGATTTGCAGATTTACTGGCCCAATTTAATGATACTTTCGGATTTTTGTAAAAAGTCATGGCTTACTAGATATTTTGAAAAAACCAAATTCTATTGATTTAGTCAAATCCCTCTAGCTCCTTTGTTTTTGATTTTATAAAAAAGTGTAAATATCAAAATTGAAGGGAATTGTATCTCGAATATGATTGTTATGTCCTCGTTTGCGTGACAGCTCTCGTTTTCGAGATATGACACAAACTTATCTTTTTTTGAATGAAAACCATAGTTGGCTATGACCTCAAAAAATCGGACATTTTTAGAGCTTGTCAACGATATAATATTCGATATAGTTATTCATAAAAATAACGGAGTTATGGATGCTTTTCTCTCTTATTTTCACTTTTAACATAGGTAGCCATGAAAAAGATTGTTTTTACTTTGACGTTTCCTCATTTGAGAGTAACTCGATTAGTAGTGCGAACTGACAGTCGATATTGACAAGTTTTAGTGATAAAATGCAATATTCTAACGAAAAAAAAACTGAATATGGTGGAATGTTATATCATATGCCATAAAAATTCAATTCTTGCAGCTGAGGAATACTTTCATAGATATTTTAATCGTCGTCAACCTGCCCTATCTACATTTAAGAGGCTTTACGATAGTTTACGCAGATATGGATCTGTTATTAAACCACCACAGGAACGTAATCAAATTAACGAAGCTGCACAAATAAATGTGGCAGAAGCTGGCACATCTCAACGAACTGTAGTTAAGGTACTGAAAGAGCACAAGTTCCACCCGTACAAACTTTCAGTTTCTCAAACTTTGCATGCTGGTGACGAATATCGACGTATTTGGTTTGTACATCGTTTAGAGACATGTGCGTTGGCAATCCACAATTTCCATTAAAGGTAAACTAGATTTACTCACTGCGGTATGTTCAATAGACCCAATAAGCATATTTGGGCTAAAGAAAACAAAGACGACCCCAGATAAAATTTGGTTTTAATGTTTAGTGTGGTATACACTTTTCAAGACATGTTGCATAATTTGAATTTGAGAACTCGTTTAGAAATTGAGTGGTTCTAACATGATGGAGCACCTGCTCATCACTCGTTATTAGTAAGACAACACTTAGATAATATCTATCCAAACTCTTGGATAGGAAGAAATGGCCCACGCGAATGGCTACCCCGGTCTCCAGATTTGGCAGTTATAGACTTCTATTTATGGAGTGCGCTAAAAAACAAAGTATACAAAAGGAAGTATAAGACAGTTGGTGACCTAAGGGAGGCGGTATTACAAGCAATTGAAGAAATTGATAGGCGATCTGGGAGGAAAGTGGTAATGTCAATCTTAAAAAGATGCAATTCCCTTCAATTTTGATATTTACACTTTTTTTATAAAATAGAAAACAAAGGAGCTAGAGGTATTTGACTAAATCGATAGAATGTCGTTTTTTCAAAATATCTAGTAAGCCATGATCCCCATAATGATCATCAAAAAAAACTCACCCTGTATATGAGTTTGCAATTCCAGATTGTTACCGGGAATGATAACAATGGTTGGGTTATGAGAAAGAAAATGCATTAGAACTTTAATCAGTATATTAATCAATTTGTGAAATTTGATGGAACACCAGTTTCACTCATTTGTGGAGATAGCGCTTATGATTACTTCATCAATCTGAAACATATGAGGAAAGTTAGCTTTAGTTCAGTCAGTAAGAAACTAGAAAAAATATATATATCAATGTAAAGTAAGGAATTCAGAAGCTACTAGTTTTAGGGATGACACTGAACTAATCGGTATGCTTAGTGCAACGACCACGTTTATCAGTATGAAATCTTTTGTGTTTGTTGAACAGAATTTATTTGACAAACACAAGAAATTGTAACACATAGTGTATAATACGAATATATTCTCTTCGAGGTGTCATTTTTTCCCCCTAGATGTCGGTTTTTACATCTCGCGTCTTCTAATACGACTATAATTTGGACAGGACACACTGGGAGACATAATTCTTTATCAAAGTTTAAGCACTTTTTGGGAAATTATACACGAAATCACTATATATTTTCAAAGGTTTGACACTATTTTTTGACTTATGAAGTAACTACGAGGATTATTTTGATAATATACAGGGTAGCGCAGAAAATTCTAAATATAAAATTATAAAGTTTCTTTCAAATTGGAAGAATTTAAAACGAATGATCTTCAGAATTTTATATGACGCTCCTTTGTTATAAGATAGTGCATTTGCCAAAAATGGAACTTTACTATTTTATGGTTTTTAGAAGTTATTTGATTTTTGTTTAGTTTAGTGGCTATTGACGACCTTCAGTGCAGAATGCTAAAAAATATTTATAATATTGATTTATTCATCAAATAAAGTAAAATAAAAAAATCATAATTTACGTCCACAGTGCCGCCAGATTGCGTGGAGAGAAAATCGTAAGACGGATTGACTCGAAAGAGAAAAATAAATTATATTTAACGAAAAACTAACAAATTTTGATTGGTTCTGAAAGTTATTCTACATTATCATGCTATGAGAGCTCACCCACAAAAATTTATATTATATAATAATGACAATTTATTGGGTACTCGCAAGCTTTTCTAGTTTGTCAACTAAAATCAGAAATTTGTATTGCGTGGCAACTGAACAATGTTTTTCCGATAATATTTTATTATTTTAACATTATATTATTAATTTATATTGTTTCTATTTTAAAGGCTAATAGTTTCATACAATTTCACTAAGATTACAAAGCCTATAATATAAATAGTGAAATTGAAGATAAATAGTTAGATCTGACATCATAGCAATGGTTCTAATTTCTCGACCAGTTCACGGCCAACCACATTGTAGCAGATTGAATTTCAATTTGACATTTCTCAACAATGTTAATCGCTAGGTTAAGGTACCTTCTCAATGCAATCAGAAAATTATCAATGTATAATTTTCAAAATTTCAATTTCAATGAACTTCCAAAAACTGTCAACATATAAAGGTATTATTTAACATAAATTAACAAGTGGTGCATTGAATTTCTTAAATGTTTCGATATAATCCCCCGATGAAAATTTTTACGTAAGTAAACTAACTATTGAGAGATTATAAAGTTAATTGATACATTTGATTTTAGATCCTCTCAAGTTGAATATGATTTTTATTATTTGATGCCATGTGCAAATGAAAATTGAATAAGTATTATTAATATATTGCTGTTTGATTCGATATAAGGTAATCTTTTAAATTAATTTTAACATGTCTAAAATATTAGCAGTCAGTCAAAAATTGTTTAATGTTCTTTTAACAAGATGTGATATGGTGCAAATATATTTTTATTTATTTATCTAACAATATAATACATATAATGTTTTGTTTATTTACATATATCTTATTATATGTAATTCTCGCAAACTGCACTATTTCATTTCAGGGTTTTGGCGTCTACAAATTGATTGCTGGGGAAAAATCATATTACCGAGAAAGAAGGAAATTGTGAAAATAATTATGACAGCTGAGTTTTGAAATTACAAAAGTTTCAATACAGGATGATTTGGTAACATACTTGAAACAAAATTCCAACACAAATTGAATTATTATAAGAATTTTATCGCTATTTAATATTTTTTAAAGTAAAAATTGCTGCTTAGGTGATTTTTGGATGGGTAAAAAGTTATATGTTCTCATGTCCTAAATTGACTGAGATATAAAGCATTGATATTACAATTACACAGGGCGATTCCAGATATGTCAGAAATCATTTTTTTCGTGGGTGGCACTCAAGAAGTTGCATATATAGGGTGTTTAAAATATAGAGTAGAGTGCAATTATAACTAATAAAATAATTATATAGGAAAGCCCATTTGCGGTTGAATTTACAGGATTCTTCTAATAGAGGGTGCAATAGAATTACAGTTATACAGGGTGATGCAAAAAATATACAGAGATGCATATACAGGGTGGCGGAAATGCAAATGCAACATTTCGTAACCCATAAGCAGTAGTATATATAGGGTAGATGAAATATATGAATTATAGATATACACGATGATATAAAAAATGTTAGAAAAGGAAAGCTACAGAATATAGTTTTCATAAACAAAAAGAGTAAATACGGTGACTTATAGGCAGTCGCATATACAGAATGGTTTACCGGGTGGTTCAAAAATGTTAGAAAATAATATGCGTGGTCCATGAGCAGTTACATATACAGGGTGGTGGAAATATATAATGAGATGGAATTATTATAATGAGTATTTATTTATTTATTTATTTTTATTTATTTATTTAACCAGTAAAATATTACATATGTATTACGTTACAATAGCAAACATAGTACAACAATAATTCCTACAGAGGTATAGTAATACCTGTGCGTAGGACACTGGAAGCTTATAATCTAACAGAAGATACTTACGGACTAATTGACACCATTTACCTACTATAATTAATTAATTTGTATATAATATATATACATATATATATACACATACATACTCATATATACATACATATATACACGCACGCATATATACTTAAGTTTACCCATCAAAATAATATGTTACAGCAATTTATATTTAGATAGTTTAGAATTATTTATTGTTAAATATTTTCAGATATCCAAACCTTGATTTTCTTTTTAATATATTTATTATTAACTATTGTTTTTAAGCCGTTTGGTAGTCGGTTAAATACTTTGATAGCCACTATGTAATTATTTTTATCGCTACTGCTTTTACAGATTTGTGGTAAAAGAATGCTTTTATTCCTAGTTCTACTAGTAGACATTTCATATTGATTTTTAAGGTCCTTGTAATGGTAGACAATTGCTTCTAATCGGAATAATTGGGTTAAATTTAGTGTGTTATGGTTTATTGCTAGAGTATTTTTGTTTATAATTTTTAATAATCTATTTTGTAGCTTTTGTAATAAATTTAAATTGTTAGAAAAAGCTCCTCCCCAAGCAATTATTCCATAGCTTATAATACTCTGAAAAAGGGCATAGTAAATTACCATTAGAGTTTTAGTTCCCATAAATTTAGTTAACTTGTAAAAGATAAACGAAAGATACTTTGTTTTATTTATTATATATTCAATGTGATTATTCCATTTTAAATTATAGTCAAATATGATCCCTAGGTATTTACAGCTTTCAACTCTAGTTAGTAACTTGTCTTTAATTTTAATTTCCAAAGTAGTCGGTACACTATTACAATTGTTTCCAAAAGTCATATATACAGTTTTGTCAATGTTTAGAGTAAGCTTATTTGCTTCTAGCCATAAGTTTATTTTAGTTAGGCTTTCATTCATTTTATTTTTAGCTTCATCCCATGTATTTCCTCTAGTAATCACAGCTGTGTCATCCGCATATGATACAATCTCATCATCAGCCATTTCTTTCAAGAGATCATTAACATACAGAATAAATAGTAGAGGACCTAATATTGTACCTTGCGGGACACCTGTTCTGATTTCTTTATAATCACTTACTACGTTATTCACCTTAACTCTTTGTTGTCTGTTGGATAGATAACTACTTACTAATTTGTGAGCATTTCCTCTTATTCCATAACAATAAAGTTTACTTAGTAAGATCTCATGATTGACTGTATCAAAAGCCTTAGTCAAATCCAAAAAAGTGGTAATAATTGGTTTACTCTTGTCTAGGGACTTATAGATTATATTAGTTATTAAAGCTAGTGCATCTTTAGTTCCTAATTCTTTTATAAAACCAAATTGTTTTTTAGATAATATGTTACATTTTTTTAAAAAATTAAAAAATCTGTTGTATAAAAGTTTCTCAAAATTTTTGCTACATTTGATATTAATGATATTGGTCTGTAATTTTTTACTTGACTTTTATCGTTGGCTTTAAAGATTGGAACTACTTCAGCCTTTTTTAAGTCATTTGGCCATACAGACAATTCAATACATAGATTAAAAATATATGTTAATGGGTCAGCTATATATTTGGATATAGCTTTTAAGGCTCTGGAGTGTATATCATCAACTCCACCAGCTTTATCTTTTAAATTATTTATTATGGTTACAATTTCCTCCTTAGAAGTAGGATCTATAAAAATACTATTTTGATTCATATCTGGCTTGTTAATTATATTGTTAGGTGAGTTGTGTATCTTTCGACTTAAATTTATTCCAATTTCACAGAAATATTGATTCATATATTCAACGATACTATTTGAGTTATCTATTCTAATATTTTCATCATTAATTAAATAGTCTATTTTACAATATTTTTTAGATTTTCTACCCAATTTTTCATTTATGATATTCCATAACTTTTTGTTGTTATTCGAGTTTTTCTCGATTGACTCTTTATCATATTTAACCTTGGCTTCAGCTATAACCTTATTCAATATTTTTTCATAGTTTTTATATTCTGCCTTTAGTTCTTCATTCTCTGGATCTAATTTCCAAATTTTATATAGTTGATCTTTAGTGGAACACGAGTTCATGATAGAATTTGTAATCCATGGTTTTCTAGGAATTCTTTTTGAACGGTTTACTTTGTTAGGCTTGTATTTAGACTTATTGATGCAGCTCTTTATTTCCTTTATTAGTAACTCAGTTGCTAGATTTGGATCGCATAGTAGGAATTTATTCCATTTTACTTTACTTGCAATATTTTTTAATTTTTTATAGTTAATATTATAAAATGAATTATCTATTTCTTTATTTATTTGTTCTTTAATGGCAATAAAAAGGGGGTAGTGGTCAGGGAACACAGTACTCAATCTAGTGGATTCAAAGTTAAGACTATTTGTTTTGATAAAAATATTATCAATACAAGATCCTCCTTTTTCGTTTTCAGATGGTCGGGTTACATCCTGAAAGCATGGGGAGTACCCTTTTTCCAACAAATTATTCAAATGTTCTTGGCTTACAGTATTTAACTCTAATAAATCAATATTGAAGTCTCCTATGATAAGATGATTTTTCGTATTTTGACAGTCATTTAAAAATAATTTTAAATCTTGTATAAATTCAGATTTTGGTAGGTCATGTGACCTGTACATAGCTGATATCTCAAAACTGATTTTGTCCCCTATTTTAAGTTTGGAATGTAGAATACTCAATCTTCCACTTTTCCTAGTATATGTAGTCTCATTTAAATTTTCATTGATATATACTACAACACCATCAGCTTGATTTATTTGACTATTATTATAGAAGATTTTGAAACCTGGCAAGTGGTAATATTGATAGTATTCCAGATTCCATGTTTCAGTACATACTATTATCATGGGTTTGTTTTTTAATCTTTCAATAAAGATTTGAAGTTTATCAAAATTTGAATTTAACCTTCTAATATTAACATATAGTATTAACTTATCATTTATATTTAAACCTTTATTCAAAGACGATAAGTCATTATATACAATTTCTTTTTGAAATAATACTAAATCTTCCTGTAGGATATCCATTTAATTATTTTGATTTAATTGAGCCTTACTGGTACTTACACGACTAGATGAGTTATTTAGAGACTTAAACAATTCATTTGAGCTGCTTCTTCTTCTTGATCTTGTTTGGGTTTTATTTACTGGACCAAGGTATCTCGGTATGTTTGGCTTCGTGGGATAGTCCGTCAAATCAATACTTTTGTTAATTTTGTTTTTTAAATATTGACATGTACTGCTATCAGTAGTCACATGAGCAGTATCATACCTTTTATTATACTCTTTATTGTGATAAGTACAATTTATACACTGCTTTTCACTAATTTCACAGTCTTTAGTTTTATGTTTTCCAGCACAATTTAGGCAACTTGTTGAGTTTTTGCATTTCACACCACTGTGACCAATTCTTCCACAATTATAACATGGTCTTATGTTGATGATATCGTAAACTTTGCAGCTTTGATACCCAACAAAAATTTTTGAACCATTTTCTTTAATACTTTTATATATTTCAGATGGAACTTCTACAATAGCACATTGCCACCCATTTTTATTTGTATACATATGCAAAACTTTACATTTCTCTTGGTAATTAATAAAATTTCTTGAGTTTATGTCACACTCTAGTTTTTCTTGATCAAAATCTGCACTTTTATCTATACCCGTTATTTTCATTTTAGGTTTTAGTAATTTTTCTTTCTCAATTTTATATGTTTTTGATAATGTGTTCTGTAGTATCATTTCTACATTATTTGCACTATCCTCATCGTGGCAGTTGATGATTAGTTCACCACCTGTTGTCAAATGCATACTTTTAGTTCGAACATCTTTCTGTTTTATAAGATGTTGGCCAACAGATTCCTTGATGTTACTCTTATCACCTTTATCCTTTTTTTTAATAACAATTTTTGGAATTCTCTTTATTTGTGTTTTGGGAAAATTACTTACGGCATCTGAGTAAGTTTTCCTACTCAGGCTAACGTTATTATTTTCTTTTGCTATCATTTCCTTTAATAGTGCATTTTTGTCCATAAGTTCAATATTAAGTTGTCTTAATATTGTTATTTCCCTTTGTAGACTTTCCTTATCTGATATTTGGAGATCTATTTTGGTCTCATTGTCTATTTCTCTAAGAATTTCTTGTTTAATTTCTTCTCTCTTCTCATATTTAATTTGTGCAATAAGTAGTTTTGTTGGCTCATTCAGTACTATCTCCTTAGATGTAGAATTTATGTCTAAATGACTATGATCCGGACAAACTACTAATGTCGGACTTAGAAATATGGGATCACTTAATTGTTTAAAGTCACGTAGGTGATAATTATTGTTACAAATAATACACACCACTGTTGTCACCGTTTGTTTTGGATGACACTTATATATATATTTTTTCTCTTCCTTATCAGGTGGTTTTTTACTCCCCGCCATCTGATATTATTGTATATGAATCGACTCTTTCCGATTAATTTTCAAGCGATTCCATTTTTTTATGGTACCCAAAATAAAAGTTCTTTTCGTTTAGTTGTCCCAGCCCTACGTCGCGTTGTACCAGATGTTTTGCACGTGTCGAACCTCCGACCTGCCAGCCCTTTAACACTTGCAGATCCGTTTTATTTGCTTGAATTTTAAAAATGTTAACTGTCCATTTTGTTCGTAACAACACTAACGTTGTGATTAATTAATTTCTTCCGATTTATGGGATACTTTAGTCTGATTTTTCACACAAACATTCACTTTTTGTTACTTTTTTAATTTAACTGTTTCTGATCATCATCACTTTAGTTTAATTAGGATTATCACTAGATTTTTACGAGCGGTGTAAAAACGTGACCTTCCCGACCGACGGACCGACCGACTATGATATATAAATTATAGATAAATGTTAGAGAATTGAGTGCAATTATAGTTATACAGGATGGTTAGAAACAACAATTATGTAGGATAGTCCATTAGCGGTTGAATTGTTGTCATATTAAATTAAGAATTACGAATTTGAACAAATTAAGTCCTATTAATTAAATCTGAAAAAGAACATGAATTTCGTTACTTATTTGTAAAAGCGAGATGTAAGACCAACATCTAGGATTTTCTAGAAAACTATCACACAGAGGTTGCGAATCTGGATCCGTTCCGTGTAATTGCTGTTCTCCGTTAAGTCCTAGGACAGAATGTCACGATAAAATTTTCGGGGTACTTCATCTGCCAGAGATATTGACACAATTGGTCGAATTTCGACTGGGCGACAGCTAGTTTTCTTAAATACGTCAAAAGTCAAATAATATTGTCAAACATTTTAATTTTAAAGTTTAGAATTGTACCTTTTTTCATAGTTTCTTTGCTTTTTACACAAAAAAAAGGTTTGTGCTTTTCCATTTATGCAGACTTAGAGTTGAAACCTTGCTACAACAGATAAGTGTACTTAATATACAGTACACCCATTTGTTTTCTCTGACCATCTGAGAAATAGACTTTCTGAAAGGTCAATCATTAAGCCGGGCAACACTCTGAAACTGCCCAGCCACAACAACACATTACAACTTTCAAATACAGTTACAGGAAAGAATTGAGTAGTGAAAATTCCAATAAACAGGCAATAGAATCTTAAAGCTTCTCAAAGCCAATATGTGTACAGAAAATGGATACTCTGCCTTCTATAGAGTTTAAGAAATAGACATATCGTAAAAGACTTTTAGATATATTTATGCTCACAATTCATGAAACTATCAATGATTTTGTAAAAATTGCTCTCAATTTTGTTAAAATCTTTATTTTCACTTTAATTTAAAAAATCGGAAAACAAGAAATAAAATGACATAAATGTTGAAAATATTAGTTTTATTTTGAAAAATTAACAAACATTGAAGTAAATAGAAGAAAAAGTGTTAAAACTTATACTATATTTCCATAAAACGCCTTTTATTAGCTTTACTTTTATAACTCTTCTTTGGATAATCTCTTTTTAAAGACCAGCAGTAACCTGTCATCATGTGACAATCCCAGCAACCCTGATACCGTTCTTCCATCACTTTTAGATCCTGGTGGAACCGCTCTCCCTGTTCTTCACTATAATTCAATAAATTATCCGGGAATTTATCTAGATTATTGCAAAGATAGTGTAACTTGATACTCATATTTGCTCCTACAATCTGAAAATTTGTCAGCATATTTTGCACAATTTCTTCATAATTTGGTGCTTTATGATTACCTAGGAAATTTTCGACTACTAATACAAATCTTTCCCATGCTTTACTTTCCGGAACAGTCATAACTTTGATAAAATCTAAGTCTTTCATCATTTGCCGTATTTGAGGATCATCAAATATACCACCTTTCAACTATTCCATACTAAGCTTAGGAAATTTTCTACAAATGTAATTAAAACAGTTTCCGTCCTTGTCTAATGCTTTTACAAATTGGTTGATCATTCCTAACTTAATATGTAATGGTGGCAGTATGATTTTGTCTCTGCTTACCAATGGCTCTCTTATTACATTGGCTTTAACAACAGTTAAAGAATCTCTCACATGCCAAACATCTTGATTCCAATGATGTTGCTTTGCTCTACTGCCCCACATACAAAGAAAGCACGGGTATTTCGTGTATCCACTCTAGACCGAGTAAAATATTAACCATTTTCAAATCTACACAGATCGGCCATTGATGTTCCGAATATTTAATTTTTTCTAAAACTAATTTTACATTTTCATACTCCTCTTTGAGTTTTGTTGAATGGGCAATTGGAATAGATGCAAATTTATTACCCTTGTGCAGTAAAACGCATTTCAAACTTCTTTTACAACTGTCAATGAAAATTCGCCTCAGTAGGTTTGTATGCTGTTAAACCCATGTCTAAAACTAGCTTCGCGACATCATTACAGTACACCAGACCTTCATCTTCACTAAAAAATTGAAATAACTCTTTTTCGTGTCCTGTATGTCGTAATTGTCACTGTTGGGGCAAATAAATTTTTTTCTTTCAATCTTGAGGCTAATAATTCTGATCCTTGTTTTGATAAATAGAGATCACGTATTAAGTTCATTTTGAGAAAATAACTTGGGCGTAGAGGTTTCACCTTCCCATTCACTTCCACTTGTATACTGATTCCTGTGAATTTGGTAACATCATTGTTTCTGAGGGCATTCGAGTTACTTTTGAAACGTAAATAGGCCGAGGAAGATTTTCACTGTGTAGTATAGGACATTTTGTAGACTGTAAATCTGGATATCTCCAGGTTTTATGGCGATTAAAACCTTTAGCATCTACAACGCAAAAGTAACAATCATCGAAATGATTTGTAGGCTCCATCCAGATCATCGGAATACCAAAGTCTAATCCAGAACGTTCTGCTTTTTTCGATAACCGTAAAGCCTCAACGCATAACTTACAAACTTTATGAGGAACCCATGGTTTTTCTAGTTTGTCCATTTTAAAACCGAAATATTCAGTATAGGCGTCCTTAACAAAGTCTGTGATGTTTCGTTGTTGTTTTTTTATTAAATAAATACCGCAAATATAACAAAACAAATCAGTACTATATATACACTTTTTTCTTGACGAACTCATATTTTAAAAGACAAAACAAATATATATTCAGTAATTGAAAAGAAATATTTACTCATAAGAACTTATTTAAATCCACGTGTAGGTACTTCGTAGTGTCGAATAACTGAGATCTCAGCTCTTCTGCAAAGCAAAGGGTGGGGATCGCTAAGAGTAGGGATCACGTGATGTTTTTATGTGCGAAAAAGGTGTGCAGAAGCCTAATCGATTTATCGAAATTATAAGATTTGTGAATATATCATAAAAATAAGAGCACATTCAGTGCTTTCAAATATATATTCGTGATATGGACACCTGAAAACATAAAAATTTTCACAGATATCCAGGGCAACAAAAAAAAATCTTTATTTGTAGAGCTGTGTTTATTACACACTTACACTGTATTCAAACTTGTGACATATTTCGTAGTCAGAAGAAGTTGAAGTTCAGCCAACTTTTAGTTTGAATAAAATATAACTAAAAACAGAGTAATATTTTGTTTTCAAACTTACCTGCCAATCAGGAGGAGTTGATAAGACATATACCGTTGCATCAGCAATATCATTGGCATTCAGTTGTACGAAAAAATAATATTTATTAAGACGCTGTATAAACGATTCTCGTACCAATTCCGTCTTTACCAAACTGGGACTGATACTCTGGAATGAGATGTATACTGTAAAACTTAGAAATAATAATTTATATTTAAAAAAGAGCTGACTTAAAATAAAAACCGTTTAGAAAACTATTTTCAAACATATATTCTTCTGATGAAATTTTAGCGTATTCTTTTTCTTTTTCTCCCTCAATTTTCCTTCTCTACTTTTTATTCTTTGTCTATATTTTCCAAATATATTTTAACTTTTTTATTTGTTTCATTATTTATATAAATGTAACTCGAATTCACTCTCACTCACTCCACACTGTATATTGGTCACCCCAATATAACTTATTGGTCTATCATTTTCTGAATCGCACTGTACAACTATAATTCAACTAAACACAATATTCCAACGGTCCGGATTAATCCGGTATACCAAAGATTTTACTTCGGCCCATATGTCTAGTATTCCATTTATGCAACTGCTTTCAACTTTTTGAACAACATTTCATGACCATAATTTTACTCTACCATTTATTTCAACCTACCGGTATATGTAAGTGCTTCCAAAAGTTTTTGAACCCAAGACTATAGTTATACCCTGTCCTACGTTCTATAATTCAAATATCCTAGCTGCATATGCTTATATAACAAATTTTTGATACCCCCTGAATAACAATAATTTTACCCCACCCTTACTTTAAACACCTTGCATAAGCAATTGCTTATGTTCCAAGCTAAATAACTTTTTTAAACCGCCCTGTATAACTGTAATTCTACTCCACCTTATATTTTAACCATCCTGTATATTCTACTGCTTCTGACAATTTTGAAAGCCTTTTGTATAAGTGTAATTATTCTCCGTCCTATAACGCAAATATCCACTCTGTATAACTATAGTTTTCTCCACTCTGATTTCAACCACCTTGTACACGCAACTACTTCTGTGCCATCCAATACAATATTTTTTGAATTACCCTCTATAACTAATTCAACTCCAACTTGTAATTCAACTATCCTATTTATACAACTGCTTATGTACTACCTTTGTTTTAAGGTGGAAAATAAATTCATTATGGACAATTTGAGCTTAGAGTCTATCACTCAAATTAATGTGGGACTCACACCCACTAAAACCACCTTGTTTCTGCAGTTTATGGAGGTGGTGGTACTGTTATTTCTAACTTGCGTCGCCACCTTCCTGCCTTTCTTTGCCTTTATCACACCATTCTGTTGAAATCTTCTTTCTCCATTTTCTTCTATAATTTCCCTTATCCATTTGTATATAATTTCCTTATTCTCTTTACTTTCTACCATTAGTTTTATCACGTTAGTTTGTGTTATCCTTTCACCAATCGTTGTTTCTGTTCTCTTCTATCTTTCGCAGTCAAAAACCACGTGCTCCATTGTCTCCTCAATTTGGCACATATCACAGTTACTCTCCCTCATTTTCCCTATCCTTTTCAGATATGCTTAGGTACTACCTAATATAACACGCACGCAGGCACACACCTACAACCGAATACCATATAAAAGAGTTCGCCGACGTTACAAATTTTCGTTTCGATAAACTAACGGAATATTTTCTGTCAGACGAATTGAAAACCTCCTCCTTTTTGGAATTCAGTTAAAAAGGAGCAAAAGTTCCCGTATAATGACGCTGCATTTTATAACTTATTATAAAAAAATGTGTTAAATAGAGATTAACCAGCAACAGAGTGTTTAAGACGAGTAATGATTTTATTGCGAAATGAATTTCTAGATCTAGTAGTTTCAGGAAATTCTAGATCACAGAGGCTCCTAATCCAAAGGAATAAGTCTAACATCTTATGGTACCGTTTCATAGTACCTTCAGGGAGTAATGGAGCCGTATGTATCCCCTTATCTGAATACGCTCATGGATTCCATATTTTAACTTTTATGAAGAGCCCCATGTAAATCTGTTGCCATGATCGCCTACATCCCCAATCTTTCATCCATAGAACATGTTTGGAAAATGATGGGTGGAGCCTTGGAAATTTACCCCTGGCCCACGGACTTTGGAGGTTGTCAGTGAGTATATTTTGATTGCAGAAGCAAATATTCTTATATGAAGAAAACAAATATATATTTTTTTATATGTTTAAATTAAATTAATGAAATGATATTAACAAAAATTTTACCCATCCCCCCCCTTATCACCGAAATCATGAGCCGACCCGAAAAACATATAACCTGACAGATCCCCTTGGTGTACTTTGGATTTTTTTTATTTTGTGTGCCTGTGTTATTGTTGAGTTGCTGTAATTGAATGGTTAAGCAGAAATTGATCTGATGTTAGCTGACATTTGCATTTACCATCAGGCCCTGGTGGCAGACGCTGAAGCTAATTTGGTGTTCGGTACGGACTTTATTAGACAGCGCTGGTTTACAGTTGACCCAAATCATAATTTAATTTTTGGGAGAGGACTGTGAATGGAGATCTACCTTCTACAGATATGAGTACTTTTGAAATAGTATACTGAAGAGTTATCAGGAATTGGGCCGAGAAGATGACCCTGACAACCACTAATAGTGATAAAAGGTGAGATATGCTCTATGTGCCATACGCATATACCAGTAACTGAGTCAGTGTTAAAATCCGGCATTGCTATATCCATAAATACACAGCAGAAAGGAAAGATCTGACGACATTTCTTTAAAAGCAAAAGTCCATTACCTAGATTATCATTTCTTTGGAGGATGTCTCCATAAAGTCTCTCTGCTGAGAGAACCTTTCCTAGAACGCAACACTCTGAAGTACGGACTGTTTATTTATAGATAATAGACTACAGTAAAGAATGGGTGTCAATCTAGTTCGACACGCTTCATAACAGTCTGATTGGGCCGATTAGGAGCAAAGGGGAAGGAACTGAAGGTACGGCATTGGGAAAGAAATTTCATCTCCAAGAACCGAAGAAAATTTATAAGTTTCGTGAATACACTAGAAGAGAACCTTATGATAAAGATATACAACCGAAACTGTTTATAAAGTTAATAATAGTCAAATACAGTTAGTTGGTGTTTGGCGGTTGTATTTTTAAACGGGATTAGGTTATGGTTATGGTATAGCTTTTATTTTATGATTACATCCAACCGAAATACTATTTTATACTTTATATTTTTTGACTTACTGTAACTTTCGTTCCTAATTTTAATCGGTCTACTTCCATATACAAAGCTTCCGTTAGGGCGGTAACTGCAAATTTTGAAGCAGTGTATACACCAAATCCTGGCCAATCCACTACATAGTGGCCTGACAGGCTATTGATGTTAATGATATAGCCACTTATTCCGTTTTCTTGGAATATCTTTAGAGTCTCCCTAACTGTTATCATCAAAGTTACAACATTTAAATCCAATAAAGCCTTTGCGTCTGCTGCGTTCATATTTAAAAATCGCAAAGATTTGAACATTCCTGCATTGTTGATCAGAATGTGAATTGGACCGACATTCTTTTTAATCCATTCGAAAGCTTTCAACACGTCGTTTTCTATGGATAAATCTGCTTGGATTGAGTACAATTTTCCATTTGCATCGGACAAAGTACCAGCTAAGGCATCAAGCCGATCCTTACGACAGTCTATTCCGACCACCTGAAAAATATTAATTAACACTTCAAAAATATTAAAGTAATTAAAAATATAAAATACTAGCTACACCCAACCAGGTGTTGTAACTTATTGCTCATTTTTGATATTTCTTAAACATTTTGACATTTTAGTTGATTTTTGAAAATTTAAATATTTTGGCAATTATATTGTTAGCAATTAAAGGATTTTGCATATTATAGCACTATTAATAGTTCATGTATTTCGAGGTTTTTGATAATTTTGGCATTTAAGACATTTTTGTAATGTTTGATGTTTTGTGCATTTAAATTGTTTTGGTATTCCTGTCAATTTTTACGTATTTATGTCATTTTTGACCATATTTAATATTTGTGACAATTTTCTGGAATAATTTTCTCAATATTGTTATTATTTATTTTAGCAGGTTTTGTTATTTGTTATATTTATAATATCACTCCGGATTTCTCCCTCTTTCACATCACAGGAATTTTCTCCTAAACTACTGGACGGACAAGGTTGACATTTGGTGGAAATTCTGAGGGTAAAAACTAAAAAAATCGATCGTTCCCCACCTTATCACCTAAACTAGGAAAAGTAAAATTTTGAAAAAAATTAGAGATATAGGCCGTACCTAAATTTTACAGGAAAAATAAGGAGATACCTCTGCTATTAATTTTGGAGGGCAAATTACAGAATTAAATAGAAAATATAAAATTAAAATTGTAATATATCAAATGAAAGGGCTCATTATGGCGAAAACAAATATATTTTTTTTTTCATATTTTTAAAATAAATCTATATATAAATAGGCAAAGACCAAACGAATACAGTATTCGAGTAACTAGAAGCGAAAGCAGAAGGCTACGAGAATTAGAAATGTACCTAAGCTTTTATAAGTTTTTGGAAAACATTGTTTTCCTAGGTTCTTGTATTAAAAATAATGAATTTTCACTTTAAACCTTCTAAAATAATTTTAAGCTTGTGGATGAAAGAACTGGGCGTTCTATTGTGTTAAGCTCAATGATCTTGAAACTCTCGGAAAGAGCGATCGCTCCCCCCCCCCTCCCATCGCTCCCTCTGGTCATTGGACATTATAACTATGATGTATAATAATTGTATTATCATCGACCCTAGATATTTGTACAATTTTTCAAGTAATTCAGACGTATTTAAGTTGGTGAAAATTGCGTTGAAAGTTTCCGTTACATACATTAATACAAACATACATTCAGGTCAACCTAATAAAAGCGTGTTAAAAATAAAATTCACAGAATGGTGGTATCATCGTCGAAAATGTCAATACTTTCAAATTAATTGAAATATTAAATGTAAAAAATACACAAGAACATAAGAAATGTCGTGGTAAGATCTAGATACGAGTTCTCAGAAGAAACTTAAGGAAATATGGAATTGTGTAATGACGAAAATGTTGATGCCAAAAGTTATAAATATAATTATATGGTTTATATGATATACATATGTTTATATGCAATCTTATTGAATAAACTAATTGGACTGGTACCTGGTCAGAAAGAGCTAGTGCTCAAAACCAGCCCAGCTGGTTAGGAGGTTTTGGTAGAAGAAGAAACAGAAGCAGAAGAAGGAATATCTAGAGATCCGTCGAATTCACTTTCGAAAGATGTTGCTATATAGGTTTCTGAAAAAGTAGAAATGCGCAAAAGTGTTTTTGATAGAGTATCTGAAAATTGTAGAAAATGTAAATTTACTAATTGTAACTTGTACTTGATTAGCATAAGAAGAAATATTTGCAAAAGTGGGGCCAACTTTTCTTGATAAATTATAGTGTTTGCTCTTCTACCTAAATTGTACCTCTATTTATTCATTCTATGATATTTATATCTAATTGATCAGAAACAGAATTGGGTATAGTACCATGCATATTGCGTAAATTGTCAACATATTTATTAAATAGATTAAACGTACCTTGAGTCCTTCTTTAACTAATCTTTCAGCAATGGCTGCTCCAATTCCTGCACCTGCACCTGTAACTATAGCAACTTTACCAGCCCACTTCTCCATTTTTGAAGAATTTTTTGTTGTTTACGATAGACGCTGTAAAGTAAAATGTCTACAAACTCTCCCTATTTCATAGCAATATGCGAAGTCATTAAAATTTTGTTTTCTTTGGTAAACAGCTCATTATAATGTTTCCATATTGTTTAATTAGTTGTAACCTTTATAGACCGGGCGATCTGAAATAGAAATTCAATCACTATTTTCCTGTCCTGCCTTCTGGAGTTCTGAAAGGTTCTATGAAGTACTTACAATTGATGGAAAAATAGAGTTTCCTAGGGGATTTTCCTGTGAAAATTAGATTTTCCAAACCAAAAAAAAAGTAGATGCTGCGACGATTTTCTGAGAACTGCCTTGTTAATAATTGTTTTGGCAGGAGGGTAGTAATGGATGTAAGGGTTGAAATCGATATATAAACATGTAGGGAAAATGTTTAATTCTTGAACTATAATAATCAAAAATTTTTCTCTCAAAATGATCAAAAAAATGTCCTAACACCTGCTAGGGAATAAATGAATTTTCACTAGGAAATATCCCTAGCAGGAATCAAGTCATTTTTTTTTTCATCATTTTAAGATAAAAAGATTAGTTGTCAACACTCAGAAAATTACTCAAGAATTAAAGATTTTCTCTACATTTGAAGACGCGAGAGGTAAAGACCGATATCTAGGATTTTCGTGGGAAACTTGGTATTCCATGTTATTGCTGTTACCCATAATTCCTAGGTTAGAATTTTCAGGTTAACTTCACCTATCAGAGATATTGAATACTCTCTTCGAGGTGTCATTCTTTTCGTGATATTCTAACCTAAGAATTACGGGTAACAGCAATTACATGGAATGACTCCAGATTCGGAACCTTTATTTCCTAGTTTCACCGAAAATCCTAGATGTCGATCTTTACATGACGCATCTTCAAATTTAACGAAGTGTATCAAATACATAAAGAAGTGTTCGAGAGGAAATTCAATTGTGGGAAGCGCAACTGATGTTTCCTTAACCAGAATGAATGTATTTATATATTTCTTATAAGAAGACTCTAGGTCAAAGAACCATCGAGAAATTTACTTCATGAATTCTCGAAGATTCAAAGAATTTCAATAGCGCCAACTACCGTCATCGAGTCACCAGACAAACAACTTCTTGGATTCCTCGAAAACTCGGACGGATGCCGATTCTACGAAATATCGGATAAATTCCAGTGGCAATATTAAATAATCAAGATGAATGAATGTGAAGGTTATTAGAAAAACGCAGAAATTATTTCAGAATTATATTCACATTAAAAGTTCGATGGATACCCAATTTCACTTTTTTGTGTAGATAGCGCTTAGAATTACTTCATCAATCTGAAATACAAAGAGAAAATAAATGTTGTTGTTAGCAAATGTAGAAAACAATATTATTCAACAAAAGTAAATAGAATAAATTATTTTAATATAAAAATAATTCATTTGATTCTCAAAAACTCAATGGTTGGAGATAATGCGTTTGCTTACTGCACTGATGCATATAAGATATTGCAAAATCTAGATGGATAAAAATTATTTGAGTTCAGATTAAATCTAAACTGAGGCTAGGAGAAATTTAAAAAAAAGTTCGATGTTACAGAGGAAGAACTTTTAAAAAATATTTCCATATTCAACAGGGCAATATTATTTTTAACAAATATTGCAAGAAATCTTTTTGTCTGACAAGTATATGCACTTGAAAATACTACTGATAACGAAACAAAGTCATGACAGATAACTATTAAATGAAAATAATAGCTATAAAATAAGTATGGAAATAAAAATTCAGTTACTGCAAAATGAATTCAAAATGCGAGTTTTAAATGAGAGTGAATTTGCGGTAACATCCCAATATGCATGGGCAAGGTTTTTGTAATTGTTCAAACAAGTTAGCGTTCGTTTCTGTGAAAATTAATTATCGAAATTTAAAAAATGGGGCTTCACATTCCTACTTTCATTTTCACGTGCTAAGACTGGTTGGGTCACTAAATTGTGTTTTATAAAAAAGGGAAGCAAAATTAACACGAATTCTGGCCTAGAAACTCTTACCAAAACATCTAACATAGTAAATAGAATAAGGCTCAATAAATAACCTTGGATTTTTTGCTGCATGCAGGAATTAAGATGTGAAGTCTAACCAACAAATTGGTACAGATAACGAAATGGCACAAATTATTATAGCTGAGACAAAGATAATAATGTTATGAATATATTTGAGCTTATGAAGTGTGTACACTTGCAGAATAGTTGATCAATCAAACCAATGGATGATCAAGAGTTGTACTCAAAACAGATCAATCATAGAGTAAACAGTTGGAGAAAAAACAATAAAATCTTGAGAGGTCCTATTTGGGGAAAAGATCCAGGGAACCACTACAAATACGACGTAAAACTGTTATAAAAGGTATATATTGTACTGATGTAGATATGGACGACAAAGAAGAAATGGTCAAGAATGAAGAAGGTCTGTCTCCTGAAATGGAGCAAACAACAAAGCTCATAAGATAAAATGCCACAGATTTGTTGATGCTTTTCTATAAATTAGAGGATTTTACCAAGTCAGACAACTCTAGGAACATAAAAGAAGTTGTAAAGCGATACAATTTGACTATTTTGGCGTCCTTGTGAGAACTGCTGGTATTTTCATGATGAATCAACCAACACAACGTATGTTAATACCAGCTCTGTATTTGTACTCAACTCCTTTATGATAACTAAGCTGACATCGTCGGGTCGGTTCTATCCAGAAACAATATATTTTCTTTTGTTTGAAGACCTCTGAAATGTCGTAGCGCAGGTAGCATACTAATATCTCTAAAAAGAATGTAAAATTGTCAAAAGATAATATGTAGTAACTTACCTGGCAATCAAGATGTGTTGACAACACAAATACGGTTGCCTCAGCAACATCTTCTGGATTTAGAACTGCAAAGAAAGGGATTTTGGTTAGACGTTCTCTAAACAGTTGAGTGCCCAATTGTGTGTTAACAAAACTCGGACTGATACTCTGAAATCATGTACAATTAGTTTCAAAATTGAGTCACACGAAAATAGAGCAGAAAGTTTATAGTACAAACAATATGACGTTTGGTGGTTTTATTTGTTTTGTTTACAACAAAAAAATAAATGTTTAAATATTCACTTCTTTAAAATTAGTTCAACTTGCAATGTGTAAGTAATAAGCCTGACAGCTGTTGCTGTTTTCCAGATCTATTGGAATAAATTCATTCTCAATTTTTTTAGACATCCGCAGTGTCAACTAATCAGCAATTTGAAAGAAAAGTCTCCGGATAGAATATATAAGTCATTAACTTTAGTGTGGAAAATACCTAAATAGTTATTTTAGATTACATAAATTAAGAGTAGGGCCACTTAATTGTCCAGGCTTCAATGAAATGTAAAATCTGGGGCTATTTCTTATTACAAAAAATACAAAAAACCAAGAATTGTTTCAGATTTGCTGATACTGCATGAATTTTGCTGATACTTGATACAAATTCACTTCTTGTAAAACAAATGTCCAAACCGAAATTGAAAGGCTGATAATGACGTTTAGATATTTTACACATATAAGAAGAAATGTTTTACTTACTGTTACTTTTGTATCCATCTTTAATCTCTCAACTTCGTGATATAAAGCTTCTGTTAAGGCCGTAACTGCAAATTTAGAAGCTGCATATACACCGAATCCTGGGGAATTTATAACATAGTGTCCAGAGAGGCTGTTTATGTTAATGATGTATCCACTTAATGCATTTTCTCGAAATACATTCAAAGTCTCTCTAACCATTAACGTTAAAGCCACAACATTTAAATTAAATACTGCCTTTGCGTCTTCGGTGTTAATACTTAAGAATTCTAAATGTTTGAACACTCCAGCATTATTGATGAGAATATGAACTGGACCGACGTTCTTTTTAATCCATTTGAAAGCATTCAGGATGTCTGTCTCTACAGTCAAATCTGCTTGAACAGCATACAGTTTTCCACCTTTATCGGACAGACTGCTGGCTAAGTTATCAAGACGTTCTTTTTGGCAGTCTAATCCAACGACCTGAAAAATATTTCTGTGTGATATAAATCGGATTGCTGGGCTAATGCCGGCTTATTAACATAGTTAAAGATAACTTAATAGAAGAATTTGGTACAAGCGTAAGATGAATGTTGAAGACCAAATTTAATAGCAAAACCCTACCCATGTTCGGAGCTCAATAATTTACTTAGTAGTGCTTTAAAACTGGTTTCAAAAGCACAAAATGTCAAGCTAAAGAGCAACTGAAGGGAAGGACTCGCAGATTTAGGTAACCAATACAATAAACAAAATTCTAATTTGCGCATACATTTTGAAGAAATTATTGAACTCTCTGATTTACGTAGAGCCAAATGGCTGCGTGATAAGTTACACCACAGAGCAAGTCAGATTGCATCATTTTTTTAAGAAAAGCTAATCGAGGTCAATCAAGAAAATCTGGACTAGCTAAGAGCTATTGGTTGAACATTAGTCAGATGTTTTCAGAAACAAAAGGCTTTTTACTGACAACCTAGATCAATTAATTCCAACTAAGAATATTTTGAAGTTCCCCTTCTAATTAATTGTGAATACTTTCTTTATAGAATAGAAATTTTGATGCATTTATTATATATTTTTTTTCGACGGATCTCATGCTAACCACACTACTTGGATAAAATATGTAATATACCTTGAATAATTAATTCCCTTTATTATCATTAGTGGCATAATAAAGAACGTCAAAATACAAACTCTTATAACCACATGCTACATACTGCAGTACTTACTATCTACAATATTGCTTGTATCTACAGGAAACATATAAATACTTCCTGAACCTTCTAGTAATGGCATATCCATTCTGCTTTTTATAGACTCCATAGGCCAACTTTGAGTTTGCATGTAGTTTAGAAAATTTTATATTTTTTGTATTTACACTATATTTTATTTTTACTTTTATGTTTTTTTAGGCAATAACACCACAATAGAAATAAAACGACGTATATTTTATTTTTATTTAAAAACTTATACGTACCTGAAGTCCTTCTCTAACTAATCTCTCAGCAATTGCTGCTCCAATTCCTACAGCAGCACCAGTGACAATAGCAATTTTTCCAGCCCATCTTTGCATTTTTACAGACTCTGCTTGTTTACAAAGCAATCTGAAAAGTTGGTATGCATTTACCTAAGTTATTTGGAATGTAAGTAGAATTCCTGTTGCTTATTAAAGGCAATAATAAATAATCATGTGCTTTAACCGGTAATAATGAGTAAAGCAATTGTTTACCTCAGAAGTATTTTGTTTAATTTACCAAGTCTTTATATACAGGGTGAGTGTTTTTTGATGATCAGTATGGGGATCTCGGAAACTAGCGGAGATAGAGCAATGGTTAAACTGGGATAGATTTGTAGTTTTACTGGCCCAATTTAATGACACTTTCGGATTTTTGTAAAAAGTCATGGATTACTAGATATTTTGAACAAACGAAATTCTGTCGATTTAATCAAATCCCTCTAGCTCCTTTGTTTTTGGTTTTATATAAAAAGTGTAAAATTGAAGGGAATTGTATGCCGAATATGACTGTCATGTCCTCGTTTGCGTGACAGCTCTCGTTTTCGAGATATGACATAAACTTTTCTTTTTTTGAACGGAAATCAAGTTTACTATGACCGCAAAAAATCGGACATTCTTAGAGCTTTTCAACGATATAATACTCGATATAGTTATTCATAAAAATAACGGATGCTTTTCTCTCTTATTTTCACTTTTAACGTAGGTAGTCAAGACAAAGATTCTTTCCACTTTGACGTTACCTCATTTGAGAGTAATTTCATTAGTAGTGCTGAACTGACAGTCGATATTGACAAGTTTTCGTGATAAAATTGAATATTCTAACGAAGAAAAACTGAATATGGTGGAATTTTATGTCATATGCCATAAAAATTCATTTCGTGCAGCTGAGGAATACTTTCTGCTTTATGTACATTTAAGAGGCTTTACGATAGTTTACGCAGATATGGATCTTTCACTAAACCACCAAATAAACGTAATCAAATTAACGAAGCAGCACAAATAAATGTTTTGGCAATGATTAATCAAAATCCATCTACATCAACTCGTGAGATTGTGGCAGAAGCTAGCACATCTCAACGAACTGTACTTAAGATACTGAAATCGCACAAGTTCCACCCGTACAAACTTTCAGTTTCCCAAACTTTGCATGCTGGTGACGAACATCGACGTATTTTGTTTTGTACATGGTTTAGAGACATGTTCCTTGACAATCCACAGTTGCCATTAAAGGTGTTATGGTCAGATGAAACTAGATTACTAACTGCGGATATGTTTAACAGACACAATGAACATACCTGGGCTAAAGAAAACCCTTTCCATGTAGAACAAAGACGACCCCAGATAAAATTTGGTTTTAATGTTTGGTGTGGTATCATAGGGTCTACTATTCTGGGGCCTTTTCTCTACGACGAATCTCTTACTGGGGAGCGCTACTTGCATTTCTTGCAATACACTTTTCAAGATATGTTGCATAATTTGAATTTGAGAACTCGTTTAGAAATTGAGTGGTTCCAACATGATGGAGCACCTGCTCATAACTCGTTATTAGTAAGGCAACACTTATATTATATCTATCCAAACTCTTGGATAGGAAGAAATGGCAAACGCGAATGGCCACCCCGGTCCCCCGATTTGGCAGTTATAGACTTCAATTTATGGGCTACGCTAAAAAACAAAGTATACAACAGAAAGTATGAGACAGTTGGTGACCTAAGGGAGGCGGTATTACAAGCAATTGAAGAAATTGATAGGCGGTCTGTGAGGAAAGTGGTAATGTCAATCTTAAAAAAGATGCAATTTTTGTCTAAATAACAATGGTGGACTTTTCGAACTAAATTGTAACCATTATTATGTACTTTAATTTCTTAAGTTTTTAGTAAGTAGCTACTTATTTAGTTTTTTCTTTATATCTGATATACCTAATAAAAAAATCGTTCAATGTTATTTTGTAATAGTTGTTATTAAATCAATCTATTTCATAGCTAACTACGTTAAAAGTGAAAAGCATCCATAACTCCGTTATTTTTATAAATAACTATATCGAGTATTATATCGTTGAAAAGCTCTAAAAATGTCCGATTTTTTGAGGTCATAGCCAACTATGGTTTCCATTCAAAAAAAGATAAGTTTGTGTCATATCTCGAAAACGAGAGCTGTCACGCAAACGAGGACATGACAATCATATTCGGGATACAGTTCCCTTCAATTTTGATATTTACACTTTTTTTATAAAATCAAAAACAGGAGCTAGAGGTATTTGACTAAATCGACGGAATTTCGTTTTTTCAAAATATTTAGTAAGCCATGACTTTTTACAAAAAAGTGTCATTAAATTTGGCCAGTAAAACTGCAAATCTTTCCCAATTTAACCGTTGCTCTATCTCAGCTGGTGTCCGAGATCCCTATACTGATCATCAATAAAAACCCACCGTGAATACAGGGTGTCATATAACTAATGGAAAATAGGATAATTACAGATAGAGGCGGTGAAAATATACCGATTAACACAAACATGCCTTAGTAAAATGTTTATAGTAAACGAAATCCAAGGTCCTAAAGTGGGTATTAGATTTTTGAAAATTTGTGATATTTGAAAAACGGCTCCATATATTGAACTTAAATTTGGTACGGAATTGTTTTCAAGGGCGATAAACAAGAATTTGTTGTCATTTTTCATAGTATTGTTACAGGGTGTTTGTTACGAAGGTCGAATTAGGGAAATCGATGTTGATTTTTTTAACACCCAGTATAATTTGCGTTCCGACAATAAATAATGAAACTGCCATAATTTCAATACAAAAAACGTACACTTATTGAATACCCATATTTCAAGGCGTTTTCGAGATATTGCAATTCAAATATGGTACAGCATAACACCGCAAGCAGCATCTCAAAATACATTTGATTAAGTAGGTTGTGAATTTGTAATGAACTATTGATTTCTTATTTGCATACTGTCGATTTATTTGCTGTGTTTTTAAAGTGAGTAATTGGAATAAAGTCTTCATTAAATATGCCTAGAATTAAAGAATTTTCAAATAGTGAACTAAGGGATATGATTTGTGTTTATTCACAAGTAAATTATAATGTAAGTGGATCAGTTAGACGATATGCCCAATTATATCCAAATCGAAATGTGCCCAATCGTAAAATATTCCAACGATTATACCCACGTTTAGGTGAAATAGGTTCGTTTCACACCAACAATTGTGGTCGCTGACCTAAAAAATTTCAGCTGATCATGAAGATGATATTTTAGCTCGAATTCTGGAAAATTCTGCATTCAGTACTCGGCGCTTGCAAGCAGCTACTGGTGTAAGAAATCGGGTATATCACGAATTTTACATACAGAACAATTGTATCCATATCGCTTTAAGCCTGTACAACATTTATTGCCCAATGACTTACCGCGTAGACTACAGTTCTGTCAGTGGATGCAACATAAAATTCAACGTTTTTTGAAAACATCGTATTTTCTAACAATTATACATTAACAAGCCGTGGAGTCTACAATTGGAGGAATAACCACTATCAGGATTTTGATAATCCTCATAAGTATTGTGAAGCTCATTTTCAGCATGAATTTTCCATTAACATCTGGTGTGGAATTCTTGGCGAATCATTAGTCTGAACTTCCGACGACATTTCATTATATTATTTAGAATTTTTGGAAAATAATTTGGGTAATTTACTTGAAGAAGATCCTCTTATTGTATTTTTGATATCTACTATCGTCAATCCAATACACTAACCATTTTGCTTCATGGATCTTTCTTTCTTCTCCATTCCATTCTCTTGAAGTTTTCGGTTTTCATAATGTATGTTTTGTGGTCTTATACCAGTCTTGGTTAAATACGTTTTTCTGTTAGAATAACATATAACAGATCTGGATTATATTATTAACTGATTTCACATTATCTGCGTATCTTTGGTAATCACTTTGAAGCCTATTTCGCTGCTTTATGCTCTAGGTTTAATTATATTTTTTGTTGTTGCCGTTTTTCTGAAATTTTAGCAATTGAGACCATTTAATCACCAAATGTTAGTAAGTTAAAATACTTTTCACATATATTAAGCTCCAGACTAATTTTCAAAACAACTTTATAATGGTATTCTCCATAGATTCATGATATATTATTACCTAGTCTGATTCCTCTATTAGTGTGATATTCTCAGCTACTGTAACATCTTTTGGTTTTTGGCTGTTCGCTTAATTATACTTGTCTGTATAAAGGGCTTTAAGTAAGATCTAAAAGGTTTTGTTATATTCCTATAAGAAATCTATATGCTGCACTAGACAAACCTATCATTTTAAGACTATTATATAGACATTTTTTGCTTAAAAGGAATATTCAGGGTCTGTTGTTGAGAGAAAAAATTAAAGACGGAGCATACACGAAGGCTGACAACTTTTGCTGTCAATTCATTTCTTTGATTCTTTACCTTCAAATAATTCAAATCATCGGTGCATATAAAGAATGACGGCTAAAAATTATTTCTTGAACCATATGTTGTAAATTTGGTATATTTTTGAATGTCAACGTCGGTTGGGACTGTGGATTTCCAAAATTTTGACGCCCAAAATTTTAAATTAAGCTTTGTAAGGGTAGAAACGAGTGAATTTAGAATTTATCCATTTCTTCATGAAATTGCCTCAAACGTAATATATGAAGTTTTTGGTGTTCCTATGTTGTAAGTGGTCTCATAGGTATCTAGAGTATACAATTACAATAGGCCAAGACCTATTGGGCATGTTTCACTGTATTCTTCTCCTATTCTCAGCCCTGAGGGATGATCATTGTTACCAACCCTTACAGTTGATTCAGCAACCTCTAAAATCTCATAGAGAAATAATAATCATAAAGAAATAACTTTATGAACGTCAGTACAGCATATAAAATTAATTTAATCATATAATCTTATAATGACCATTACTAATGCCTGAGTCACCGTACGGCAGCATTTGGAAGAGGAAGAATAGTATGAAAGTAGTAGAAATAATAGAAATGATTCGTGAGCAGCCTGTATGTAATCTAAATATAGACAAAATAGCTATTCTTGCTGCACATAACCTCAAATTTCTCAAAATTTTGACTCGATAGGCCAATTTTGATTCTACGAGAAAACTTACATCAAAGATGGCGTCCCGTAACAACTTCATGTTGGCCTCCAGGTGTTTTCAGAACGACAACAGACAAAAAAGAAAACTTTTTGATTTATTTCATGTATCATTTATTTATAAGCATCACTAATTCAGATAAGTTTGCATGAAGCGACTTGAAATGACAGCATTTTTATTGAAGTCCGTACATCAGCTTAATATACAGATTTTCAAGTGTCTTAAACATATTATGTGTTTATATGTCTTGCTGGTTAAGGTGGATGAAAATAATGGTAGTTAGGACCCTAGTGACTATGAAATAGGTTACGAAAATAAAACTGTAGTTATTTTTTCATATATTTGATACTTCGAAAGTACAACATTTTCATTTTTTTATATAGATTGGACTCATAATTATTTCGTCGATCTGAAAAATAAAAGAAAATGTGATTAAGCTTTGTAAATCTGGCAGAAATTATCAACATTCTGTGTGCAGAAAGTGTAGTAGTATTAAATTATGATTTTATATTATTTTTATGTGTATTTATGTATTTCTATTCTATCTTAAAAGATTTAATCAACTATTTTTGTGCAACGTGGAAGAACAATTTTAGGCTTGAGCTGCTGTAGTATTTTCAGTTTGAGAAAGAAAATGTCAAATAATGATGAATGTAGACACATTAAAAGGTTATGACCATGACATATACGCTTCCGGAGATAAGGTCTTCCCAGTGAGTAAGTACATAATACTCAATGGGTCTTCCACAGACGATGATGCTGTAGAGAATGTTTTACATGGAAGCGCTGAAGGTAATTCTTGGAAGATTCTTGTTGGACTATTAAGTAACAGATAAGAAAGTCAGAGAGAAGGGCATTGCTTAAGCAGAGAAAGAAAGGTAATTAGGGAGATGAGAAATGGATAGAAAGCACATTTCGTATGTTTGGTTAGCACTTAACCCAATTTGAGTCAGTGCACAAAATTTTCTTTGAGCAATATTATAATAAAATATTGAATTGTTTGTTTATCTTGAATATAGAAGAATTTAGGTCCAAAAACTTTAAAATACATTACAGACTTACCTGGTAATCAGCAGGAGTAGACAATATATAAATTGTTGCGTCAGCAATATCTTTTGATTTCAGTTGTGCGAAGAAAGGAATTTTGTTATAATGACTTTTAACATCTTCGCTTAAAATTTCAGTGTCAACCATCCCAGGACTAATACACTGAAATAAAGGAGACAGGAGTTTTATAGTTAAATAATTTAATAAGATATAAATATTCCAAATTAAAAGATGTTCGCATGTAGTGACATGAATAACAAATATTAAACATGAACTAATACATGCCATTTTGCTACCGAACGGCTCATCTATGGTTAATAAGCAAATTGTAAAGGTAACTGGATACAGTTAAGTACTTTTTTTATAAAAATTTAGTCTGATGATAATGTAGTTCAAGTGGCTGACATATCAGGATTGGAACATTTTTACAATTTTATCTTTGTCAGTCACCATTTTCCTCACGGCCCATCTATCAGTCACTAAAATGCTAACTTTATAGTCCGGTCATTTTAGACATTTGAAATAACAAAAATTCCGACAGAGCCCAATTTTTGTGGGAAGCTTGGGTTCACCATCAGAAAGATAACTCAAAAGTGCCCATCGATCCCATATGTGCTACCAAAGTTATTTGGTCAGAGGTCAAAATTTGAGGTTTTTTTTCTCGAAAACGGTAAAGTTTATCTAAAAATTAATTTAAACCAAAGTTTTAGATCTGAAAATTCTCCACAAAAATGGTTCTCACGATTTTTTCTCTAGGAGTTACCAGTTTCGAGATATTGCGATTGTAAAAGTAATGTTGTACAAATATGCACACATTTCAACGCCACCTGTGAGGTAGTGTACCCAACGCCTCTTTTTAACGTGGTTTCTTCAGTAGACCTACTCCACGAACTGATACGATGTAAATTTCAGGGACAAGACTTTTCAAAATAGGTGCAAAATAAATATTGATATTGGTTATTGATTTTAACTGTAATTCTGATTTTTTTCGATATTTTAATCTCATTCACACTCTTCGAATCTATCTAGAGCAACAAATTGACAAACATTTCTTTAATTCGTCTCACGTAAACTGGCAATCATCACTAATTTCTATAAATTTGAAAATTTCCTCCATCGTAGAGTTTACAGCTTCATCTTGGGGGCGACCAATTTTACCACCAGTACTAGGTCTCAAGAAACATTTCTAGTAACTGTACTGTCATGGTATTTAGCTTCTGCGGCGATTCAATAATACTCAAAAAAATACGTGCAATAACAGTTTTTGATAACTCATGAGAACGATTTTTAGTTAGTTTTAAAAGGGATTCTTTAAATGCAACTGTAGTAACTTTATACATTTTTTTTTCGCATATTCTGGGCTTTCTTTTTCTCAGCCTCTCCATTGACTTCAGTGCCACCGAGAAACAATTTTGTTTAAAAGAAAAGTCGGACTCACTCACCCGGGCTCTAGTACGAGGTGGATTTATTTTTGAGGTACTGGCTTGTTCATCTTCATTTTCAGCAATCCACGTGAATGGTCACGGACTTCTGACTTTTTAAATAATCAATGAATTTGTCACCTCTGGCAACACTTGCATCGATTAAAGTTGGCATTTCACGACCAACCATAATTGTTTCATCTTCAGTTAAATGTTTATTACAAATAAAGCAAAATTGTAACATTTTTTTTAATATTGAATAACACAGATAACCTAAAATGTAGGCGCTTGTAATAAATATTCATTCAAACTAAACGTTCAACATTAAAACAAGCATATATATGAACGACGCCACAGGGACAATAGCCAGACGTTATTCAAGCGCATACTATACAGGGGATTAAGAGAGGGGCTGACTATCTGTTCAGTCGATGTTTTCGCAACTGTATAGTGAATAGTATTATATACATAAAAGAGACCCAAACAGGGTATTCTTAGGCTGGCGGTTCACACATCCGTCGTCTGCGAAGTGTCAGGTATAATTCGGGGATACTATAAAACCTTCCACTTACATAAAAAACGTATCGCGAGCACCCTTTTTTAGCACACACACACGTCCGACGTCCGAGAAGACGACCACCAACGTTGAAAATTAATAGAATTCAATCTACCAATGAAAGTGGAAAGAGCAAATTTAAGGGGCATCTCAATTAATAGTTGTTAGGTGTTATATCACTTACAAACCTCCAGTAACTGAACTATGTGGTAAGCTTTCTTTCTTTCGGCATCGGCAGATTTATATTTTATTACTTTTTATTACACTCTGAATATTTTGCCCTGGCAATTATTGAAATTTCCTCCTAGGAAACGACCCAAAATCATGAATCCCTTGCATCGAGTCCTGCTTTTGTAGTTACCGACCATTGGCAAATAGGACTGACGGATCGAAAAACCCCTGCATGAATAAGAAAAAAAATCGTAAGAACCATTCTTGTAGAGAATTAGATCTCTAACATTGGTCAGAGGTAATTTTTCCATAAAACTTACCGTTTTTCAGAAAAATTCCCAAAAGACCTCAAATTCTGACCTTTGACCTCGAATAACTTTGGTAGCACATATGGGACCGATGGGGACTTTTGAAGTTCTCTCTCTGATGGTAAACCTAAGCTTCCCACAAAAATTTGGCTCTGTCGGAATTTTTGTTATTTGACCACTATTTTTATGTCTAACTTGACCGGACTATTATAATAATTTTGACTTTCATTGATTTCCCGAAAAAAAATCCAATTGTACTATTCCCCACTCCTATCCACCTTTTCAGCTATTCTTGTACTCATGTTCTTTATTAGTTGTATTACGATTTACGAAACATCAACCCCTATCCAATCTTTCAGCTACTCTCGGATTCACGTTCTTAGTATTACGATTTACTAAACATTTTGTCCATCATCAACGTTTAAGGGACAATATTATGCACTTACCGTTACTTTCGTTCCCATTTTCAATCTATCAACTTCGTGATACAAAGCTTCATTTAAAGCGGTAACAGCAAATTTTGATGCGGTGTAAACAGCAGTTCCGGACAAATTTATTACGAGGTGTCCTGCTATGCTGTTTATGTTGATGATATATCCACTTATTTTACTGTTTTGGAATGCTTGCAAGGCCTCTCGAACACATACAGTCAATGCCAAAACGTTTAGATTAATAATTGCCTTTACATCGTCAGTTTTTGCATTTGAGAATGTCAAGTCCTTGAAAATACCAGCGTTATTGACGAGAATGTGGATGGGACCGACGTTCTTTTTGGTCCATTCGAAAGCTTTTAAGATTTCTTCCTCGCTAGTCAAATCGGTTTGAATTCCGTAAAATGTTCCCTTTGCGCCCAACAGGCTTTGGGCTATGGAGTCGAGACGCTCCTTTCTGCGTGCCAAACCAACGACCTAAAAATATTTTAAGAACAGTCTTAGAGTTCAATATCTAATGGAATTTAGCCCTCTTGTAGTTGTAATTACTCTTCACAAAAAACTTAAAGTTTAAAAGAAAATAAAAATAATTTGGTCAAGTGCGAGTTGGACTCGCATACTTAGGGTTCCGTACAACCTTCAAGATTCGAATATTCCAGTTTCAGACAAGTAGGGAATGAGTGCATTTTCTTATACTTACCCCTATATCTTTTAAAGGAAGCGTTTTAAATTTATAAAAAATATACACTTTGATTTTCCAAAAATAGACTTTTTATTTTATCTGCTTCAGAATTCGCTTGATTTTTATCACAATACATATGTATTAAATTTTCTCATTTGACCCCCCAAAAAGTAACATTAGAGTTTTATTTTACTAATAAACTTTCAGAAATGCCTTTTATAATCTACTGTCTGAGTTTTGAGGCTCTGTAGATTGGAAGAAAAACGGCAAAATAGGTCAAAGTTTAAATTATAAATTATTAAATCTGTTATTCAAATTATTTAAAAATATAAATAAAATATATTTTTCAAATATTAAATAGTGTAGTTTCTAAAGTGGGAATTAAGTCGATGTTTAATATTTTTAATATCTTTTATACAAATGATTTAAAAATATGTTATATTTATAATTCACATAATGAGCCTTTTATCTGATATAATACATGATGGGTTTGAAAATTGAATATTTATTTTCCATTTAATTGTATAATTTGTCCCTAAAATTACTATGGGGGTTTTCTAGTAATTTATTTTCCGTTTAATTCTATTATTTGGAGGCCAAATAATAGAATTAGGGATTTTTTTTCATATTTTTCTTACAAACAAAAAAAATGAGGTCTTAGAGTTTGAAGAATAAGGGGGAGAATGGGTAATTCTTTTAAAATATTTTTTTAATATATTTTAAAATATTCATTTTAAAAAATTAAAAAAATATATTTGTACCTATTCGTCGTAATGAGCCCTGGGATTTGATATATTACATGACCCGTTAGAAACAATTATAATTTTTTATTTTCCATTTAATTCTATAATTTGCCCCCCAAAATGAATATTAGGGGTTTCTTCTTATTTTTCCAGTAAAGTTCAGGTGAGGGGCTATACTTCCAGTTTTTCAAAATTTTTCAGCTTATGGTTTTGGGGATAAGGGGAATGGGTAAAATTATTTTATTTTTGTTAATATCTTTTAATTAATTTATTTTATAAATATGGAAAAAATATATTTGTTTTCTTCATCATGAGCCCTTTTATTTGATATATAACATGCTGGGTTAGAAACAATTTTAATTTTATATTTCCCATTTAATTCTATAATTTGCCCCCCAAAAAAATATTAGGGGTTTTTCCTTATTTTTCCAGTAAAGCTCAGGTGAGGGGCTATACCTCCATTGTTTTTTCAAAATTTTCCAGCTTATGGTTTTGGAGATAGGGGGGGATGGATAATTTTTTTTATATTTTTGTTAATATCTTTTAATTAATGTATTTTAAAAATATGAAAAAAATATATTTGTTTTCGTCATAATGAGCCCTTTCATTTGATATATAACATGATGGGTTAGAAACAATTTTAATTTTAATTTTTCATTTAATTTTATAATTTGCCCCCCCCCAAATAAATATTAAAGGTTTCTTTTTAATTTTCCAGTAAAGTTCAGGTGAGGGGCTATATCTCCATTTTTTTTTTCAAAATTTTCCAGCTGATGGTTTCGGAGATAAGGGGGGGAATGGGTAAATTTTTTTATATTTTTGTTAATATCTTTTAATTTATGTATTTTAAAATTTTGAAAAAAATATATATGTTTTCGTCGTAATGAGCCCTCTCATTTGATATATAACATGATATGTTAGAAACAATTTTAATGTTATATTTTCCGTTTAATTCTGTAATTGGCCCCCCAAAATTAAAAGTAGAGGTTTCTCCTTATTTTTTCAGTCAATCGTTTGGTTTTATGAGCAGAAGGAAGGAATTGCAATGGGAGACCCCTTGTCTCCGTTCCTTGCCAACTTCATGGGCAGGTTCGAAGTTGAAGCAACAAATGACTCCCCAGTATTTTGCTAGGGTATGGATACGGTACATGGATGACACATTTGCTATATTTAATTCTAATGAGTTCAATGTTAATGATTTTGTTATGTATCTTAACAATAGGTTTGCTTCTATTAAATTTACATATGAACAGGAACAAAAAGGTACTCTACCAGTTTTAGATGTATTAGTTTTAAGAAATGATAGTGTTAAGTTAGAGTTTGATGTGTATAGGAAGGATACTAGCACATATAGATATTTACCTAATACGTCTTTTCACTGTCAGAACACAAAATAATGGCGGGATTAATTTCCTTGTAGATCGGTTGTTGACATTCCCTCTCAATAAAGCAAGGTTTGAAAATGAAAAGAAAACTATTAGGGAAATAGCTGCATGTAATGGTTATCCAACAGATATTATAGATAAATTAATTAAGAAGAAACAGCTTCGGTTACGAATGAATGAAGTGTCAAGTAAACATTTGAAACAGTAAACCAATGTTTGAGGTTTGATTACAGAGAAAGGGCTCATTTTACAAAAATTTACTAAGAGAGCTTTTTTATGTGGGGAATATTAATTTTCCAACAAGGTTATGATCATTGAAATTTTTTTAAAAGTGATAAAAGTGATTAAATCTGAATTTTTTGCATAAAATTGCACTAACTGTTAAAAAATTAACAATGGCGATGATGCACCACTTAATTTTGTTATTAAAGGCTCAAAACTTCAGGAAAACTTTTTTTGTCATCATTAACAATAACTTTAGAGTATCCGTTAAAAAAGAATTTCGTGTTTTTTGGAGCAGCCTAATAAAGACACACTGTATATACAGATTAATTGAGAATCTTCACATTATTTTCAATTTATTTTAATATTAGCTCCTCCACCAAAGCTTACTGTATAAGAAAGTCGATAAAAATGTTTTTGCTGATTTTCTAAAAATCCTGCCTTTTTGAAGTCGGTTAAAAACGGTATTAATTGGGTGTTTAACTGTATTAAAATATGGTTCTAGCTAATGAAAGATCCTAAAATATTTTTTTGATGATTAATATATGGCAATTTTCTTAACAAATACCGAATAATTTTCTAATAAACGCAAAAAATTAATATTTTAAATAGCAGTCACGTGATCAAGAATATAAATTTCTCACTCACCAGATTTTCAGATTTAATTTTAAGCAATATAAAAATGACGAAAATAACATATTCATAGATAATTCTAAAAGTATGGGACAAAATGCAACAAAAATCTGAACATGTATTAACACCAAAAAAACAACATAGTGGCATTTTTGTTCACATTTACCTTAAGCCCTCCTTCAACTAATCGTGCAGCAATTTCTGCTCCGATTCCTGCACTTGCACCTGTAACTATAGCAACCTTACCAGTCCAGCGCTGCATTATTACTATTACAGCAACGGTGGATTTATGTATAAGTGTTTTTAACAGCTTTTAATTATTTCAAAATAATGATTTAGTTAACCTTAAAATTATTGCCATTTTATTTTGCTAATGTAAACAACTCATTAAAATTTATTGTAATAGTTTTTTAGAAATGTTGGTAAAAATGATTTACACATTGTTAAATTGGATAATCATTGGACCCTAACACACTTGACAATTAAAGTATTTTGATTCATAGTACAAGTACAACAATCAACAAAAATATCATTAAACCTTTAAACTTACACACATTCTCTATAACTGAAATTCCATTCAGCACTATATTTCAGCCACCCTGAATATATAACTGCTTATAGACCGCTTACCACAACATTTTTTTAAAATTATTTGAAGCACCCTGTATAACTATAATTCCACATCACTCTATATTCCAACCATGCAGTTTACGCGGTTGCTTATGGGCAACCCTGTTTATATAATTTTTTAATCACTCTATGTAACTATATTAAAAATAGCACTTTTGTTCTTACGCTATATAACAATATAACCATATTTAAACCACCCTGAATAACTATAATTTCATTCCACCCTATATTCCAAACACCTGTCTATAACATTCTATTAAAATGCTCTAACCATCCCGTAAAACAATAATTCTATACCTCCCTCTATGTCAACATTTCTATATATTCAACTGCTTATGGATAATTTATTTTGTTATTGTTTGAACCAACCCTTATAAGTATAATGACACGCCACGCTATATTTCAACCCCCTGTATTTCCAACTATTTAGGGTCACACATTTCGTTTTTAACATAGCTCTTTATACTTTAATCAATTTATGTAAGAATATCCATCTGCTTATGGGCTACACAACATAAATTATCCTCTCTTCGAGGTGTCATTCCTTTGTACGCAAGACAATATATATTATATATAAATATAACATATATTGTTTCTGGTCGGGAACCTTCATCAGTTGCGCTTCCCACAATTGAATGTCCTTTCGAACACTTCTTTATGCATTTGATGCATTTCGTTAAATTTGAAGACGCGACAAAGGAATGACACCTCGAAGACAGGTGAATATCTCTGACAGGTGAAGTAACCTGAAAATTTTATCGTGACATTCTGTTAAGTTAAGGGAGAACAGCAATTACACGGAACGGCTCCAGATTCGGAACCTCGGTGTACTGATCCTCTTGAAAATCCTAGATGTCGGTCTTACATCTCGCGTCTTCAAATTTAACGAAATGCATCAAATGCATAAAGAAGTGTTCGAGAGGACATTCAATTGTGGGAAGCGCAACTGATGAAGGTTCCCGACCAGAAACAATATATGTTATATTTATATATAATATATATTGTCTTGCGTACAAAGGAATGACACCTCGAAGAGAATATTCGATATCTCTGACAGGTGGAGTAACCTGAAAATTTTATCGTGACATTAGGTCCTAGGAGTTAAGGGAGAACAGCAATTACACGGAACGGCTCCAGATTCGGAACCTCTATGTACTGATTGTCTTGAAAATCCTAGATGTCGGTCTTACATCTCGCGTCTTCAAATAAATTATCCTGTATAACTATAACGAGATGAACTGACACATCCTGATAACGAATTTCAAAGGTTTGCTTCAATGTGTGCTTCAAATTAATATGCTATGTTATATAACCATCCAAAAATCACTTTCTCACTTTCAAAGCTTGTAGGATCCAGCTGTAAAAATGTAATGCTAGTCAAATATCAAATAGCCACAAAGTACTTCATGTTCCTACACATACATTTCTATTGAAATAATATTTGTAAGAGTAGTTTTACTCTAAAGTAGGTTACCTAATCCCTTTGTATACAGATACATATCCACATATTTAGAACTATATCATTCAAAGTATGACGGCCGTTTCGAACCAGAAGTTCTCGTCAGATACGCTTCCTTCAATGACAAGTTCTAAAGTGCAATACTTGGATGTAATACACAACAGTAAGACAACAGTCAGTATATAAAACCAAATAGATGTCGGTTACATCTACCATCTAGTGAGTAATTTAAGTATATGAAGACATACTATGACATAACACATACCACACACTTGACACATGGTTTGAGTGTTTTATATAAAAACACATAAGTATATATATATATATATATATATATATATATATATATATATATATATATATATATATATACCGCCGTTTCAAACCAGGAGTTCTCGCAGATACGTTTCCTTTAATGACAAGTTCTAAAGTGAAATACTTGGATATAATACATAACAGTAAGACAACAGTCAGTGTATTGAATCTAATAGATGTCGGTGACATCTACCATCTAGTGAGTAATTTAAGTATATGAAGGCATACTATGCTATAACATATACCATACTTTTGAGAGATGGTTCGAATGTTTTATATGAAAACACATAAGTAAATATATGTATACAGATATATATCCACATCTTTAGAACTATATCATTCAACGTATGACGGCCGTTTCGAACCAGAAGTTCTCGTCAGAACGCTTCCTTGAATGACAAGTTCTAAAGTGAAATACTTGGATGTAATACACAAGAGTAAGGCAACAGTCAGTGTATTGAACTTAATAGATGTCGGTGACATCTACCATCTAGTGAGTAATTTAAGTATATGAAGGCATACTATGCTATAACATATACCATACTCTTGAGAGATGGTTCGAATGTTTTATATAAAAACACATAAGTAAATATATGTATACAGATATATATCCACATATTTAGAACTATATCATTCAACGTATGACGGCCGTTTCGAACCAGAAGTTCTCGTCAGAACGCTTCCTTGAATGACAAGTTCTAAAGTGAAATACTTGGATGTAATACACAACAGTAAGACAACAGTCAGTGTATTGAACGTAATAGATGTCGGTGACATCTACCATCTAGTGAGTAATTTAAGTATATGAAGGCATACTAATGCCATATCTTCTAGAGATCAATATTATAATAAAATTCCTTTCAATTTGAAGAGTTTGAAAGCGGTGATCTTCAAAATTTTATGTGGCGCTCCTAGGTGGGACTAAGTTATAAGATAGTGTATTCGCCATTCATACTTTGTTTGCCACTTGACAACGGAGTCTAACCTAGACTCCGAAACGTTTGGAAATACACAGAAATTTCCGTGACTTGTGGTGTTATTTCCCAGAAATTATTATTCTTATTATGCACGAGATGTACTTTATTCAAAAGTTATACTGCGAAACATGTTTCCTTTATCAAACTACCATTACAGAATTTTACAATATAAAATACATTTCAGAAATATTTTTCATAACTTTTCTATATTTTATAGGAATCAACAAGAATTCAATATTGCATTTTTTTAGTCAGAGGTACAACAGTAACAAATCAAACAATACAGAACTTTATTGAACACTATATGTTGCTTTATTATATCTGTTCCCTATAAAACAGCCAATAACTTTTGAAATAAACAAGTAGGAATTCGTTTGGTATTGCACACTCAAAACTTTATATTGTTTTATATTGTAAATAATAAAAAGTTTTATAGGAAATTGAATCGTAAATATTATTTGGTAGGAATGGAGCAATTGAAATAGATTTTGTCTGGTAAAGTTCAAGTCGATGAGTATTCTTGGTATATACCAATTTGATGGATTCCTTCAGCTGCTTTACAATAATGAGAGACTTTAGTTGCGTTGCGTTGTATGTGGTGTTACATTATTTTGAAATTGTCAATTTACACATAACATATGTTTTTTGCTTATACAAAAATAAAAAATATATTCTTACGAAAAGTAAAATATCGTGATTTACAAAAAAATTAGAATGATCAATTTCTGTTTTTTACTCAAAGTTACGGCAATATTTAATAAATACGATAAGAAAAAACCAATACCGACATTCAAAAAGCATGATTTAATTAAAAACCATGAACTAATTTCTTGCTACAACAATTAAATACTTTTTATGAAGTCGGTAATAAAGTGAAAAGATTTTTGGGAAATACATTTATGAGTTGTACTTTGCAACTTCGCTGTTAAAATTTGCATCTATTCAGAAAAAAGTATTTAATTGTTGTAGCAAAAAATTGTGTCATGCTTTTTAGTTAAGTTATTTTCTTAAGTCGGCTTTTGTTGTTTTTAAAAACGTATTTATTTTACAATTTTTAATATTTTTAATCCAGCGACTCCACCAAAGTTTACAACATAAGAAAGTAGCTAAAAAAGTTTTCCCTGTTTTTCTAAGAAACAGTACAAGCTGTTAATGAAAAGAATATAGGGCTACTTCGGGATATCCCAGAACTAATCCAATCAATTCTTATCAATTTATCCTATGTTCCGAATAGAAAATGTTCATATATTTGATACCAGCGACTCCACCAAAAATTATTGCTTTTAGAAAGTTGGTAAACAAGTTTTTCTCCATTTTCTAAGCAAACGGAACAAGCTAATGTTATTCAAAAAAATATGAAACTTCTTCGCGATCCCCCCGGATTAGGATCCAAGTATAAACGGTGTAAATTCCTTGAATCCGCTTGCGAATTACCGCTGAACCGACAAAAAAATAGATACAGACTAGGGATGTAACGAATATTCGCATTCGCATTCGCATGTGCGAATATTCGCGTCTTTTTTAATATTCGGATTCGCATTCGTATTCGTGGTTATATATGCGTGTTTGAATTAAAGTTTTGAACCTTGTACTTGTCAATTCAAAAGTTAAGTACAGGTAGGCATTTACTTCTATTTGCAATGTGAAATAACAATTTTATGATGACATACATTTCTTTTTAATTTTATAACAAAATACACTAGTTGTGTATCAACTACATATTACATTTCTTCTGGAATCCGTAGATGTAATTAAGGATTTATTTAATTTCTAAATCAAATTAAGCAAGTTATGTCAGTTTCATATGTTATAAGGTTTTATGGCAAAATAAAATTCGAGATCTAGGAGTTTCTGGAAAAATTAGTTTACAGAGACTCGAAATCACGAGTCATACTGTATAGAACGCCGTTTCCTTGTGATTTTTAGAACAAATAATTCGTAGGTTAACTAGTCAAAGAAACTATGACACAATCTTTTATCTAGTTGAGGGGAGGGTTGATAAAGGTTCTGACTAGAAATAACATATTGTCTTGCGTTTAATGGATTGTAAAATCTCGAAAAGATAGTATTATATAAGGTTGTCAAAGAAAAACGAAATTTTATTTTTGTTGTATAACTTTTTTTATCTGTGTACTGATTTTAAATTATGGCTTGTTTAAAAGACAATAAAGTGCTAAACTAGTTAAAAAAATGCAGACGTATCTAAACTGTGGCAAACTTTGAAACATGCTGGTACTTTCTTGTGTCACTTCTAGCTTTAACAATAAGATTCTGGAAGTTTCAACAATAAGATTCTGAAAGCTTGAATATTTATAAATACAACGGGAGGTTGAGCTTACGAATCTATCAAAAAATAACTGTCCTATTTACACTATATAGGTACGTATGTTTTAATCTCCTGATGACAGAATTTTGCTTAGTTGGGTACCGCTGCTATTTCGGATTATTGACAGCCGTCCGACAACGGTGCAACCTAATGACGATACAATTTTTAGTAAAACCTTAATTTTGAGAGGTTATAGGGTGAGTCAAATCCTGCTACAATTTCATATCGGGTAATGTAAAGAAATACCGCAACAATTTTTCGAGTTTGGCCTGATTCCTTACTCAGTCAACTTTATAAGGTCTTGAGAATTTCTCAGTCACCATTATATAGTAACTGAACTTATCCCTTTCTCTAAACAAACAAACGGTTTATGGTGTTTCACGTGTTGTTTTTTTGTTGATGGATATATTCAACATATCGTTTTGTGTTGTTGTTTAGGAATTTGTAATAAAACATTCTGCTTTTTGATTGGCTTTTCGTGCTGGTCTACTAAAACTTATTTTTTTTGAAAAATTTGATTTTAATTTTGCATACCATTTATTCCAAATAATTTCTTTTACTGAATATTTATTATGCTAATTTCCAATTGTTTATCCAAATAATTTTCAAATTTTACTTAGGAAAACTTCTTGTCTTGTTGACATGGAACAATAATAATTTCAATGATACCATAGATCATTTATTTCGCTGTCATAGAAACGTGATTTTACGAGAACGACATTTTGGAACTGCTCTGGTTGACACTTGATGATCAAAGAAAGTTGTCAGTGTCAGATTTTCCAATTTATACTTCTTGTTTTGCCTTCTGTTCTGTTGTTTCCATTTCCGTTAACATTTATTTTATTAATGTCCAAATAATTCCCCTTTAAACTATATCAAAAAATCAAAATAAATTTTGACATTGGTCACCTGTTAGCCACCAGTTGTTTGGCAGGTACTTTATTAAAACTGGATTTAATAAAAAATTGAGATTTTATACCTTTTAAATTAGTTGATTATTCTATAATATGCTCTCTGCTCTGTCTACCATATAAATTTCTTTTATGTTCCATCTGGATCTGAAGATTTCTAACGGTTTTTTATAATTTGACATTTTTACCTTCTGTTGTAATAAAACATTTTTTACCAGTAAACCGTTTCTTTAAAATATATCTCCTACTTTTAAACTTTTAAAAAGGTTTAGACACTTAATAGACCCCTAACTTTAATTACAGGGCCAAGTTTAAATTTGACAGTTCGTGGAAAGCTCAGACTAGCTCCAGACCGTTTGTCAGGGCAACCTGCCAAATTTTAAATATGCAGAATATTTTTCTTAAGGATTTGTCACACGTAAACGAGATTTACAAACTTCTTATAACTTGTCTCATAAACGAAACTATTATATGCAAAGCAAACTCTTTTGGTTCACTCCAATATGAAGACAGCTTAACTGTTCAAACAGCTTTGAGTGTAAGGGTTTGGTGTTAGGATACAAACTGTTCTGTTTATACATCTGTGACACAACAAAGGTAGCGCATATATTTCAGTTTATGTATTAAAAATATAAGAACTGCTTTATATAATAATTGTATACAATACAATTTGTGGTATAATTTTTGATTAAACCAAAATAAGTAAATTATATTACTTGTCTTTAAAAATGAAAGGTCGTAAATGGGCGATCAAATGTGTGTTTGTGATTGCTTACTTTTGGCAGCATATTAATAAATTTAATATTCGCGTTCGTATTCGCGAATATTGGAAGAGAAAATTCGCATTCGTAATCGCTAATTCGGAAATCGGACATTCGTTACATCCCTAATACAGACGAAATGAGAACCTCCTTCTTTTTGAACTCGCTTACTAACTGTTCTTATTTCACATACAGATTCGATTTCTCATTTATACTAAATATCAAAGGTCTAATTTAACCCCACTAACGAGGCTTTGCCACCATGTCAATGATTTATTGAGATCGACTCAACACCCAGATGTTAGGTCTCAATTAGATTTCTAACCCCCAGCGGGAGATTTTCCTTCTACAACTGACATCCCGCATACTGTACACAGTAATTTATTTTATATCAGATTAATGGCACTCCACATCTAGAACCGTGAAATATAGCGGTAAGATTATATTAGTAATTTATAGGTTATGTTGAGGTTAGGATATCTTAGGCAGTAAATTTTATACAGTTGCCAAAATTTAAGAGGCTTTTGTAACATTTATAAGCATTATTTATTGATGTAACTGTATGATTTGCTTGCATGCGAATATAGTGTTTTACAGTATACTCCAAGTTTGCTAAAACTAAGCAAAGTTTTACCATTATTTAAAAAAGGTGACAGAAATGTATATTCAAACTACAGAGCTATTAGCTTTACCTCCAGCTTCTCATAAGTTATTGAAACTGCGTCTTATACTCTAATATAGAAACTTTTTCAAAAAAATAAACTTTTGTCATCTTTTCAGCATGGTTTTGTAAAGAGCAATAAAGCTCTCGTCGAATTTTACAATATTATAAATTCGGTAGACCTATCGAGGCCTTTTTGTAGATTTTGCTCGTGCATTTGACTGTGTCAACCATGACATTCTGCTCATCAAATTAGAACGTTACGGGATACGTGGTATTCCGCTTAGTTTTATTTCTGACTACTTAAAAAATCGGTCACAAATGGAATGTTTTAATAACTCATGCAGGAAAAAAATAGAGGTTACCGCTGGTGTTCCTCAAGGTTCGATTCCTAGACCATTTTTGTATGTAATCTTTGCCAATGACCTGCCCGCTTACATTCTTAAGAATTTGGATACTAATATAACTTGTTACGCAGATGATACCGATTTCTTAATTGTTAAAAATGAATATCAGTCAGCCCAGAGCAGATTTATAGAGATGTAATTAAGTGGTCGCATAAGAATGCCTTACTCTTAAACACAGATAAAACTATAGGTGTAGCTTTTAAGAAGAAGAAAAATGTAATTGATATGGCCGATGTTAAGCTAAGTTCGGAAGTTAAATTACTGGGTGTCGTTATTGATGAAAATCTGGTCAGTTAAGTTAAGGGCAAACTCTTACGGTGTATTATGTCAATTTTCATTCCCATTTGGCGTTACGGGATTTTGCTATGGGGTCAATGTTCTCAAATAAATAGAGTTTTTTGTTGCAAAAACAAGTAATTAGAACCATTGTGGTCTATCATTTCGTGAAACATGTAAAGAAGCTTTTAGACAATTAAAAGTTCTTACTTCTTGTGGGTATTTAATTGATGAGGGCGCCTATTTTGTTTATAAGCACAAACCCATATTTCTTGAAAATCAGAGGACTCATCTTTATTCTACTAGGTTTAGGGATCTTCTTGTGCCCGATCAGCATTCACATCTTTATACCAAAAACTGTTATCTTCAGTGGTTGCAAAATATACAATCTCTTACCAAGTGATATCAAGGAAGCCAAAATTTTTTTCACCTTTAAAAAAACATTGAAAATATTTCTCTTGGCAAAAAATTATTACAATATTGCTGAATTTTTTTGTTCATAACCTATGTTTTTTGTCTTTATATATTTATATTTTTATTATATTTGTTTGTCTTTTGTACTGTACGTGACCTTTTATTTGCAATGCAATAGACATTTAATGTATAATGGACGCACTCATCATACAGCAATGGATATATTTTATAATTTTTAATTTGAATGTATCTTTTGTTTGTTTGTGAATAAAGCTATTGAATTGAATTATATATAAAATTTTATTTCTTCAGAAACTGTTGAGGGATTTTGAACAAGCTATGATGGTTTTTATGGGTACTTAATATATTAAGTCCAGTATAGTGTTTAGCTATTCATTCTTGTAGTTAATAACTGGTCTGTATTGAAATTGTTGGTAAAATGGCGACGTTTCAGCAGATTTATACCTTCCCTTTTCAGGCCCCTTCGCATTGTTATTGAATCGGTCTTCTCTATACATAAAGTGTCACATTTTAACTTAATCTTGAAATATTTTTTCACTCATGGAATGATAATTAAAACAAATATTTGGTGAAACCTATAGTTCAATTGGACATAAGATTATTATTAATGGGCAGTTACATACTTGCAAAATGAGACTGTTTATAAGTGAAACAAAGCTTTAAGTTTTATCTAATTTAATATGACATCATAAACCAAGATAATTTTAGCTATTCCAATTTTAAACCTTTGCGTAAATTGGTCTGAGAGTTACTTCTTCAACCTGAAAAAATACATAGAAGTTAGATGAACTAATCAAGCAATCACTTACATTTAATACTATTTTGCACCTTAATATTAATTTCTGGTAGGTTTTCTAATTTATACATTCTGATATTATAGCAGGCCAATAATAATTATGTGATGTATCTAATTTCTACTGTTCTGGGCAGTATCTACCTAGTTTGTACGAATTCTTTTGATAACGTCGGTCCATCATATCGTGGGTCTTCCTTGAAATCGCTTATCCACTTTTGGTCTTCACTCCAGGATTATTTTTGTTGATCACTTATCGCATTTTTTGTCACCATTTGAGCCTTAAGAAGGAGTCTACGGCACCCTTAGCTCCAGATCTTTTATGCACTACTTCATTTTTTTAACCTGACTCTCAAAGGTATGCCAAGAATACACCTTGCCATTTTGCGTTGCTATTAGCAATACAACTAATAATTTTATAATCAGTATTAAAATCTCCGCACCATAGTTTTGGACTGTGAGGAGGTAATGCTTCAAAGCTTTCTGCTTTGATTGACTGGTACATCGCACTTAAACATTTTCGCAGTTTACTACAGGAATCCCATTTTAGTATCATTTTTCGAGAGAATTCTGTTGATTGGTTGTTTCTCTTAAATTTTATTGTCCTAATATTTTTTGTTCTCTACATTTATTGATCTCCAAGGAACGAGTTGTTGAAACTAATATTCCTTTTTGCGATTTTCTTCTCCTGTTCGTAACTTTAGCCTCACCAAAGATATCAGTTGTGGAGAGAATACCGTCTGCAAACGTCAGGAGGTGTATGTAGGGTTTCTGATCTTATGTTGGTACTTTAATACTCCCACTTTAATGTCTGGAAAGCATGCTCCATAACATGAATGGTTTTCTGTCATAGTATTCCCTTGTCTAACGCGATTGTTGTTTTAATTTTTTTGCACTTGCAGAGATAGAGGAACTGCTACTGTTGCATTTATTGTATATATATATATATATATATATATATATATATATATATATATATATATATATTAGATACAAATTTTAGTATCTGTTATCTATTTGGTATTCTTCTAGTGCTAATAGGAAGTCGTTAAAAATTTTTGTGGAATCAATACATAGGATAATGAACGGTTTCTAAGTCTATCCACAGTTTTGTACTTTCTTATAATGAAACAATGTTTGCATGTATGAACCACCCTGTTTATATAAACATACGCATATACCACAAAATACCTATCGTCTGCAAAAACTAGTAGCGGATAAGAAAATACCGAATTTCATAAATGATCATCATAATCACTTCAGGTTAATCTATAAAAATGTTTGATATACTCAGTTTACCTGACAATGAGGAGGTGTCGATAGTACAAATATTGCTGCATTAGCGATATCTTCAGTTTTCATACCCGCATAATAAGGATTTTTCCTTGCTTGTTCCAGAACTTTTTCACCAACAATGTCAGTTTCTACTAAACCAGGACTGATGCTCTAGAAATTTCACAAAAATTAGTATTATAAAATATTGTAATGTGTAAATGATAAAAATTTTCCATGTACTAAGTATACGGCTTGTTAGTATTAGGCGTAGAGCTTTTCTAAGTTCTATATCATAAATAAATTTAACACTTGGTGGGAAAATATGGTCATGCTCAGTCGATGGAGCCTCTAAACAAGTTAGAACTTTAGCCGCAGCTCTAATATCTGGACATGGAAGGGAATTTGATGTCTTATAAGGCTTATGAGTACTGCTGTTTTGTAGGCACAGATAGAACTCTAAAATTGGTTTAAGTAAAATATTCCTTACAGATTAACAAAGCATGTTTTATAATTCAAATGTAAACTCTTCAGATTGTTAAGTATTTTTCTTTAATTGAGTGATGAATGTTGATGAATGAAATATCGATCTTAAGTGACTTGTTATAAATTCTAACATCTTTTAGAATTTGAAGACGCGAGATGTAAGACCGACATTTAGGATTTTCGAGAGAGAGAATTAGCACACAGAGGTTCGGAAACTGGAGCCGTTCCGTGTAATTGCTGGTCTCCCTTAACTTACTTAACTTAACTTACTTAACTTAATTGCCGTTCTCCCTTAACTCCTAGGACAGAATGTCTCGAAAATCCTGTCTTGCGTACAAAGGAATAATACCTCGAAGAGAGTATTCAATATCTCTGACAGGTGAAGTAACCTGAAAATGTTATCGTGACATTCTGTCCTAGAAGTTAAGGGAATTACAAGGAAAGGCTCCAGATTCGGAACCTTTTTGTGCTAATTCTCTCGAAAATTCTAGATGTCGGTCTTACATCTCGCGTCTTCAAATTTAATCAAATACATAAAGAAGTGTTCGAGAGGACATTCAATTGTGGGAAGCGCAGCTGGTGAAGGTTCCCTGGCCTGAAACAGCAAATCTAAAATCCTTCATTGCGTACTTATCTATCAATTCATCAAACTTGATTGTTGCTTGGCACCGACTTCAAAAATATACTAGATTGGTAGGGAATTAATTTGTACAGAATAAGCACCTTTTAATGTTTACATTTTTTACTTTCTGGGTAGGTACCTAACAACATTGAATGTGCTATTTATTTACTAGAGTTGTATTTTGTTATAATTATTTTTATCTTTTTAGTTATAGGTAGAAGTCGGTTATATATTATTTAAAAATGTTTTATTTTCAACAATTTTAGTTTTTTTGAACTCAGGTAGTTTTCATTCTTTATTTTTTATTTTGTATGTATAACGTATAAAACATCAATATTACACAATGATACTTTCTCATTTAAATTGACAGGTAAACTTTGCGAACAAAATGTACTAGTACGCGTTGACCTAATAAGCCCAGAATATATTTATGTCTTATGGACTACGCCTTGTAACTTTTTTTCAACTTTTTTGACAACCCTGTATAACTATAGATAATTCCACTCCAACCTATGTACCAACCATCCTGTACATTCGACTGCCCACGGACAAGCATAAATTTGTTAGCTGCCTTCTGTAAACTATAGGACGGAGTAGAATCCATCCCATATTTACGGAGTAAAATCCGTCCTATATTTCAATCATAGTATATGACTCCTTGTGGACTACCCCATACATTATTTCATTTTTAACATTTTATAATATCGCCCTGTGTAACATTAATTACTCTCCACACTTTATGCAACTTCTTATGAGCTATAAAAAAAATAATTTTTTAATCACACTGTATAAATATAAATCAACTCCAGCATATATTTCAACCATCCTGTATATGATTTGCTTATGTCCACTTCATATAACAGTTTTTTAATCACCCTATATAATTTTTATTTCACATTTTTTCCAACATTTTTATACCACCAAACGTCCAGTCCAACATATTCCAACCATCCTGTATATACAGCTGCCTACGGACCGCTATCATTCTAGTCCGTCCTATGTTTCAATCTTCATATAAATGCAACTCCTTCTATCACTTTACTTTGTGATTTTGTTTGCTATAACTAAACACCCTGTCTATAAACGCACCAAATACCAATTTAAAGTTTGACATGTGTTGTCACCGAATTTTCTAATAGGCCGGGAGAATGTGACAACCAAAAGCACCGTTTTCGCAAAATGGAAAAATTTGCATTTAAATAAGTATTTGCCTGGTATACAAACAAAACGAGCTTGGTACTCATTGATTTAAGGAGCCGAAAATACTATGCTTTACTACCTATATGCTTGATATGTACATAGAAAATTTTCAAATTCGTAATTAAAATTTCCAGTGCCTAAAATTACCGCACTATTACGTTGGAATTAAAATATTTATCAGTAAATGTCCGTTATGTCATTTCGATGAAATATTTGATAAGAATTTTGGAATTTTCGGCAATTTTCTGCAAAACTGCAAGTTGCACGTCGCAGAAAAGTATATGAGATCACCTAAGGATCTTCCTTAATACATTAAACGTTAAAAAACTATACACATCTATAAGGAGTTATCGAAAAATCGATTAAAATATTAGGGATATTGGTCGATTTCCATGCACGCATGTGTTCATTCACAAATTTTATCACTTTACCAATATAATTCTTTTCTAAAATTTGAAGTTTCACCAATCCGGATATATACTCTATTAAACAAAACCATATTCATTCAAAACGGTGCACCACAGAATCAGGTACAAAAAAAATGCGCGACGAATTGTTAACGTCGTCCTTTTTGGAAGTCGGTTAATAAAAGGAACAATACTTTTCTTTTGTAATGTAGCACGCTTTTATTTATAAAAAATTTGGTCTGTGATAAAAACGCAAAGATTTAATACAAAGTGTGAAGTCTTAGGTTCAATAAAAATATATAACTAGGTATGTACGATGTGGGATTATTGTGACTTAGACGAAGAAGGTTAATTACCGTTAAAGGTTAAAATGTCGGTAACTATATAATGGTATTTTTCTTATCATACTTAAATTGTTTTTAACTTTTTAGTTATTTTTATTAGCAGGTAATAAAAGCTTATTTTTAAAAAGTTTCTTTTTCTTTTAATTTTACTACAAGCTATAGCGTAAGGCTCCAAATGCTTGTAATATTGGAATATGTTATTTGTTAGAGTTTGGGTTTGGCTGTGCAAATAAAATGAGGAGTCTGGAAGTACAGAGCTGAACGTATATTATTTGAAGAATGATAGACTTTCAACGGTTCAGTATAACATATTAGTGTTTTTTTAAAGAGATTGAGTATAATGATGTATGTGTATTGATTCGATTTATTACATTTTGGGTTTTAGTTAAATTAGATGGGCTCATATGTTAAATTAACAGTAATCTGACGATTTGATATGTGTGATGATTAGGATTGAAGATGTTTTGACAAAAGGCTCATCTTCTGTGACCGGTGATGCATAGGAATATAAAATGTGAGCTGTTGATTTGAACTATGTTAAATTTTTAAGACCACAATCTCACTACAAATGTGTCCGTAATTTTTTTAAAAAATAATAATATTAAACAAGTTTAATAAAAACACACTTACCGTTACTTTAGTTCCTAGTTTCTTTCTCTCGATTTCTAATTGCAAATATTTTGTAAAAGTCGTGACACCGTGCTTCGAAACACTATATATTGATACTGTGGGATACTCTAACACAGACTGCCCGGCTATACTGTTTATGTTAATGATGTGTCCCGCTATTTTATTTTCTTCAAAAATATTCAGTGCTTCTCTGCAAGCAATGGTCAATGAGACAAGATTTACATCAAGCATAGCCTTTATGTCTTCTGTTTTAACATCTGCAATTGTTGAGGGTCTGTAGATTCCGGCATTATTGACAAGAATATGTAGGGGACCAACGTTGTTTTTGGTATATTCGAATGCTTTTAATATGTCTTCTTCTTTGCTTATGTCAGCTTGGTATGCAAAGAATTGACCTTTTTCACCAGAAAGGCTGTTCGCTATGGAATTAAGGCGGTCTTTCCTTCTAGCTAAACCAACGACCTAAAAACCGGCGGTTGTTGAAGTTAATGAATGAATGACTGTGATATTATTTTTAAAAATCCGTTGTGTGCAGGGTGTTTCAATAAATAGTTAAAATATTTAAGGAGGTGTTTCTTGGATTAATTTCCAAGGGGTTACAAGAAAAGATCCTGCGGAATCAACACCAACGACCAAGAATGGCTTTGGGCTTGACTTTAAAACATCGTAACCAATTGGAGAAATTACGCCTAGTCACTCTGCGGGCTGATAAAATCCAAAAGTGTGAAAGTATTAACAAATACCAGGGTGTAGATTTTCAACAATCAATTGAGTTGGGGGATGATTTTGGGGCAACAAAAGGGAAACCATTTTGTCATAGGGAAGCTCAGTAGCTTGCAAACCGCCATTTATCCTAAGGTTTCCTCACTATCAATGAATGGCTTGAGTTTTCTAACAGTGTCGTGTAAATGTCATTTATTGTTTCTTCTGTTGACTATATCTGAAAATTCGAGATGTTGCATTCTTTTGACTAGCATCGTGAGCAAGGGCGTATCCAGCTTTTGGTTAATGGAGGGGCAAAATCGGAGAAAAAAATGTCCTAGAGAGAGGAACAAGATTTTTTACTATTTTTTATTGTTTATGTTATAAATTTCTGTATATATTTGAAGACAACCATGACAATAATTTATTTATTTTACTATTGAGATCGATATTGCATGTGTTAATATGGAGAGTTAGCATTAGAACAATTGTTCTTTGTCGTAAAGTATTATTTTCGAAACCATCCGATGAGAAACTCACGGTTGACTCCTAACCAACGTAGGAAAGATGGAACGTGGTTGGTTGAGAAATCATGTGAGGTAATATGATGCTTGTTCTTACGTTGAATCGATGAAATGTTTCATAGTCGACCGTGAGATTCTCGGAATACGAGTGAATATAGTTAGAAAATAATTAAAGGGATTTTAATTATTTTCAGGTGATATCGGGAATTATTATTATGGCCAGGACCATCCGATGAAACCGCACCGTATACGTATGACCCATAATTTGCTCCTGAATTATGGATTGTACAGAAAAATGGAGATTTATGTAAGTTATATTTTTTTTTTATATTTACCAGATTCTATATTGAAAATTGCAAAATAGTTGTATAAATTGCAGAACTTCTTGTTTAAAGTTTCATTTGAGTATCATGTTTATAAACTGGAATTATGTATTTTGCCTTAGTGATATGAGGTATTATTTATGTTCAACATATTTCTTTTAAAAATATATGCTGCAATAACATTAAACAACAAATTATATTAAAGTTTCTTGGATATTGTACTGATATACTTTTTTTTCCACAACCATTATATGGTCTTGAAATTCATATGATAATAAAATTGCTTCACATAGAAGATATATCTATAGTTTTTTTATTTTTGTTCAACATTTTTTTGAATCACCTTGTATGTATTACAACTACCCTGTATTGTTTCAATTTGTGATTTGGTCCAAGGAAGGCAAGTCAGCAATTTTATGGAATGCGCTAATGGCTCATGACAGAGTTTTCAAGTGCAATGGGGCAGCTGCCCCCCCCCCTGGCTCCCCCTAGGTACGCCCACTTGGTAACAAAAATGAGTTAATATCTTAGAGAAGGGGTTTTTGCAGTTGTATATAGAGAGTTTACTAAGTAGAATCGATTAACGAAGTGTGTTGATAGATTTTGGGGATTTGCGAATATATGATGTTTCTTCCGCTGTACATTTTGCCTAAAGTAGAATATCTTTTTGGGGCCAAAATTCCTTTGGTAACAATAATCATATAGTATCACTCCACCAAAGTTTCTTTTTTGCAAGGGATTGAAGAAACAACCCTCGCAAACACAATCAGCCGTGTTGAACTTAAAACCAGTATTCACTTGATCCTGAATATAGTTTCCTCAGAAAACTTTTCCAGTTATGTGGGGAGGTTTGTATCCAAGTGAGAGGCACCATTGAATCAGAACGCGCATATACTGAGTCTATATTCAACATATTTTAGTAATGTATGTACAACAAATTCGATCAAGCTTGTTAGGAAAACGGCACAACATAATTACAATTAAAGTGTGCTAAGGGTTTTTGGAAGTGTGGCTTTTGATTTTGCGTATTCCAAAGTCACTTGAGTCGGGCGATCAAAACTTAAGTCAAATTCCAGCAGCATATCCCGCTCAAAGCTGTCAGTGAAGCCATGAAGTTCAGATGAAATGATGAAGTCGACAATATTTTTTGGCTACTGTATATAGCAGAAATAGATTATTGTTATCTTCTAAATATAATGACATGGGCTCTAATAATCTACAATACTCAAGAATATTTATGAGCAGTTGTGTTGTGTTACTTGTCCATTATGCAGCAAAGAAAACATTATTTGAGTAACTGAATAAGATCCTTTTGCATTGTTTGTGCTGTGAGAAGATCAGAAGCCTGTGGCAAAACCATCCATATAAATATCATCTAACAGTACTCTTGAGCCAATCTGTCACCGAAGCAAATAATAGTGTGCAAACGAAAATGTAACAAAATTGAACTCATGCCCCTTTGAAGGTTAGGTCCAATTAAAATAGTGCCATTTAAGGAGAGACTGTTGGAGGCGAGTACTGACCACAGTATGGTGAGTTATATAATAATAAATACGAGAAGGAGTGAAGTCTAATACCTTTTTCATGTATGGATCGTAGAGGTAATTTTGCATGAAGATTTTATAACTCTCATAGAGAGATAGCTGTGCTAACAGCATAAAAAGCATAAAATCTACCAAGTTCTAGAGATCGAGGATCAGAAAAAACAGGTTCGAGATCATGAAAAGGAAGAGAGACGATGTATCTACATTAGATTTTAATACGCAATTTTATTGACTTAAAATGTAAATCTAAAACAAAATTCTTTTAAAATAGTACACACCACTACAAAACACAGAATTTTTAGTAATTTAGATATTTGATATAATATGAATAAACTACATGTGATCTATAGTAGAGATGATAGTGCTAACGTTTGCTGAGTATAAGGTTTTTTAATATTTGTTAAGAGATTTATGAAAAGTTATAAACATTACCTTAACTCCTTCATGAACCAATCTTCTGGCAATTGCCTCACCAATTCCTGCGCTAGCGCCTGTCACAATGGCAACTTTGCCAACCCAGCGGTCCATAGTGAATGCCATTCTTACATCTGAGTTGCGTTCAGGTTCACAATCACTGTATGTGATTAAAAAAAAATTGGATATTTAATTTATAACTCTGAAATGACTGTCATTCTCGGTAAATTGGAGATAAGTTATCTTGATGTGTTACCGCTATACTATATTTGTAATGATGTAACATGATAAAAACCAAATTTGATATATACTAGTGAGCGAAATTTATGTTTTTTAACGCTAAATGATGACTAAGCTGATTTCTTAAGTAGGTAGGCAGATTATTATAAAAACATGTTTTTTAACGGTAAATAGTATTTTGTCTCTTTTACTAGTTTTGTTGAGAACTTCGTACGTTGTGTAATTAAAAATAGTTTTTGTGTTATTTGGCATTTTTATAGAGATTAAAAGCGGAAAGAAAATTTAAAATAATTTGGTCAAGGGCCAGTTGGACTCGCATACTAAGGGTTCCGTAGTACTTCAAGATTCTAATATTCTAGTTTCAGATAACCAGGGAATGAGTGCATTTTCTTATATTTACCCTAATATCTTTTAAAGGAAGCGTTTTAAATTTATAAAAAATATACACTTTTATTTTCCACAAATAGACTTTTTATTTTATCTGCTTTATGATTCGCTTGATTTTTAATTTGGCCCCCAAAATTAACCTTTTACAATCTACTGTCTGAATTTTAGGCTCTGTAGATGTAAAATAAAAGGGAAAACGACAAGTTTTAAAAATTAAATTATTAAATCTGTTAGACAAATTATTTAATAATTTATATTTAAAAAAGAACCGACTACAGCTGACTTAAAATAAAAACAGTTTAGAAACCTTGTGAAATCGATCACTATTTTCAGACATATCTTTTTTTTATGTGATTTAATTAAGTTATCTTATCTCTCTCTCTCTCTCTTTTTCTCCCTCTCTCTTTCCCCCTCTCTAATTTTTGTTCATTGTCTATATTTTCCAAATATATTTTAACGTTTTTATTTATTTTATTATTTGGACCACTTTCTATAAATGTAACTAATTAACTCTATATACGGGGTACTAGTACTATATAACTTTTGGTTTATCATTTTCTGATCTTTCTATTTTTCTATTGTTTAAATTATTCCTGCATACCAATGATTTTACTTCGCCCCATATGTCTAGTATTCCATTTATGCAACTGCTGGTCTACCCTATATATAAAATTCACCTTTTTGAACCACATTTTATGACTATAAATTTACTCTACCATTTATTTCAATCACCTGGTATATGCCACTCCTTAAAAAAAAAATTAATCCATATCTATAATTATTCCCTGTCCTACGTCCTATGATTCAAATATCTTAACTGCTTATGCTTATATAACAAATTTTTAATACACTCTGAATAACAAAACTTGTATCCCACCCAAACATCTTGTCTAAGCAACTACTTATGTTCCAAACTATATAACTTTATTAAACCACCTTATATAACTGTAATTATACTCCACCTTATATTTCAACCATACTGTATAGTCAACTCCATTAATTCAAATATCCTTACTGCTTATTCTAATATAACTAATTTTTGAAACACCCTGAATAACTATAACCTGAATAACTATAATTTTACCCCTCCTTTATTTCGAACACTTTGTTTAAACAACTACTTATATTCCAAACAATATAACTTTTTTAAACCGCCATGTAGAGCTGTAATTATACTTCACCTTATATTTCAATCATCCTGTATACTCAACTGCTTCTGACAATTTTTAAAGCCTTTTGTATAACTGTAATTATTCTCCGTTTTAGAATACAAATATCCACTCTGTATAACTATAGTTTTGCTCCACTCTTATTTCAACCACCTTGTATACGCAACTACAAATGTGCTACCCAATACAGTATTTTGAGAACCACTCTGTATAACTAATTCAATTCCAACTTTTTATCCTATGTATACCTACAACTGCTTATGTACCACCTAATATTACATGCACGCACGCACACACCTTCAACAGTATTCCACACAGGAGAGATCGCCGGAATAACAAATTTTCGTTTTAATAAGCTAATGGAATATTTACTGCAATTTCACGCGACTGTAACTTAACTTCGTTTCTAAAATAAACTGACTTGAAGGATCAAAATGAAAATCATTATAAACACCCTGTTTATTATTAAAATTTGACATTTACCATGATGTTTACAGTTTTTGTGCATATATTTTTCCGATTTTCAGAAAAATCGTATGTTATAGAGAAATGTACAAGCTGGAACATATCTTTGTATAATACAATTTATAATATTCAAATTGAGTGACCAGTTTTAGAGAAAACAGTGAAGATTCATTGAAAATCGCTGAAATCTAGTGCCTTATTTATTTTTTTTTCTGATTTTCTAGAAAACCGTAAATCTCATGTTATAGACAATTTTATGGGTCCTTACTGTAATGTTCCTTAATATAATGCAGTTTAAATCATCAAAATTTCCCAATGCGTTTTTGAATAATGGCTTGACACACTTAAAAAAAGTTGCGTACGAATTGATAACCTCCTCATTTTTGGAAGTCAAATGATTTAAATGATATATTACATGATGCGTTTGAAAGTTTATTAATTTTTATTTTCCATTTAATTCTATAATTTGTCCCGGAAATTAATATTGGGGTTTTCTACTAATTTTTCTCACTCACTTTCAAGCGAGCCCCAGTACCCCTAATTATTTTTAATATTGTAGGTAATATCGTTTTGGAAATAAAGCTGGAAATGAAAATGTTTTATATTATTTTGTTTATAGATTGTAAACAATTAATTTAAAAAATACGAAAAATATATTTGTTCGAATTCCTAATAATGAGCCCTTTCATTTGATGTATTGCATGATCCGTTAAAAAATATTTTTTATTTTCCATTTAATTTTATAATTTGGCCCCCAAAATTAATATAAGGAATATCTTCGTATTTTTCCTGTAAACAAAAAAATGTTGGTCTTATAGTTTGGGGAATAAAGGGGAAATGCATATATTGCTTTGTTTTTATTGTTAAGAATGCAACATCGAGTTTCGTGGTGCACTTTGGTACCAGTTTCTGTATAAGCACTCTGGTTAAACACAGAGTGCGTATAAGAAAAGACATACTACTCTGAAGCTGGTAGAAAGGGTATCTCGTTACATGAAGTTACTTTAGACTTCCATCGCCTTCAAAAACCAATCATTTCAAGGCAATGGAAGTCCAAGGAAACTTCGAGAAAAAACGCACTCTTTTGAAACTCTACTTCAATAAAACGCTCGTTAGTCTTGTGTATTTTGTACCTAACATGATGATTTTAAATGAAATAAGACACTTTTTATATAATTTAATTTGACAACACAAATCTACAAATCTTCCTTAATATTTATTGGGATTCCCGTTTAAGCCGTCGGGGTAGCCGCTCGTGTGTGTTCGTGTTAGGTTCAGTTAAGCAGGTCCAGCGCCTGATATCCACAGTATAAGCCATCAACCGAGTAGTGAACCCATTTTTGGTTATAAAATTCCCTTGTTTTCCATAAAGACGCTTTGATAGTGAAAATGACGCTCTAAGAGTGATTAGTGATAATTGGTGTCATGTGCGTGTAAAACGGGAATCTAAGGCTACCCCGATTATGTAAATAGTTTTCTATATTTATCTACTTAATCATACCTACTAGCTATATGTGGGGAAGAATTATTAGACATTTTATTTCAAGAAATTGTTTATTTTCAATATTTTTGTATTCGACACATGTGCAAGTTCTCGGTAATTGAGCTATGCAATTCCACAAGTGAAAAACAGTAAAGTGAAATCTATCTTTAACTGGAAAAAGGAAAATAAATCCAAGGAATTATGTGAATGTATGATTTCAAAAGCTGACATTTAAATTCGTGTTAAAATATATCTCCAAAGATGCACATTATTTTAAAGATATAAATCAAGTAAAAACTGCTAAAAGAAAAAACAGGTTTACAGTAAACAAGGGTATTTATCGAAAATTATATTTATTGGAACGATTTTTTTTTATATATTTTTTATCTACATTATAACACTTGTTTATGGTCAATAAGATCGAAAGATCAAGACCACTACCGGCTGCAAGGCCAACCTTGGAAGAAGAAGAACATTTATTGGTTTGAATAATATTAAACCTTTGCGTAAATTGCTCTTAGAGTTAGTTCATCAATCTGAAAAAAATATATAGACATTAGACAATTCAAACAAATATAATCGAGAATATGTTGACTCATACGTGTTGAATAATACCCACGAAGAAAATAAAAGATCTTTTTATGTGTGGGATAGTACCCGTGTTTACAATATACAGTGAGGACGCGTGGGTTGGAACAAATTCATTTAAAATTCAGGTGTCCTTTTTTGGAAAAGCTGGGACACGTCGGTTTTTTTTGGACTGCGGTTTTTGTGATGATAAACTCATTTATACAGGGTGGGCCAGAATAAATGTTTGCATTTAAAAAAATGAAGTTGATCATTTTTTCAAATGGAAATATTTGTTGTTTATTTTATTTTTGAATTCTGCATTGGATTCTAAATATTGTTCATTTACAATGTCCTATACAATAATATTAAAAGTTATTAAAAAAATACATTTCTTTCAAAATTGAAGAAAACAAAAACATCAACATATCAAATTAAATGTTCAAAATGGTTTTTAAATTCTCGTAACACTTCATCTAGCGTTTGTGGCAGGATTCGTTGTATTTCGGCCCTAAATTCTATTATTTAATTTCTCGATATTTTCCGGCTTATTGAAGTAGACTTTCGATTTTACGTAACCCTAAAAATCTAACAGGTTTAGATTTGGAGACCTAGTTGGCCATTCGGTATTATCTCTCCTTTCGATCTATCTATTTGGGAAAATATTGTCAAGATAATCTCGCACTGTTCGCGAATAGTGCGGGGGCGCTTCATCCTGTTGAAACGATACCGAATCTGACAGTATATTGGGGTTTTCACCATTCGGGTAAAGTTCCGTTAAACAGGGTATTATTTCATTTTGCAATAGGTCTAAATACTTTTCCGAGTTAAGTGTTCCCTCAATAAAAAAGGACAATTGAAGTAGGTATCCACAATTCCCACCCATACGTTAACTTTTTTGGAAAACTATGTATGTCTTTTCATATTCCTATGTGCGTTTTTCATATTCCTATGTGCGTTTTCTCCAGCCCAATATCGAAAATTTTGCCCGTTTACTGAACCATTTTAACAAAATGTTGCCTCGTTGGAAAAAATTATGTTACTTGAAAAGTGCGGGTTGGCATTCTATCTATCCAGTATTTTTTCGAAAAATTCTACTCTCCGGTCAAAATGATCTTCAGTAAGTTCCTGCACTAAATGAACTTTGTATGGGAGCCATTTATTTCTATGCAAGGATTTTAGAACAGAAGATTTATTTATTGGCTGTTATATGGATCTTTGTATAGTGGGTTTGGGAGGATTTTCTTGTAAATGGAGCAAAAGAGTTAATTGTGTATCTTCTGGAAGATGATTGGTTTTGTAATTGTTTCTTACGTGGCCAAATTCTAGAAACTTTTACTAACTACCGATCGTGTAATAAGCCGCTCCAGGTACTTCATATTAAACAATTCGCTTCAGCTTGTGTTCAAGGTCTGCCACCATATTTCTATTTGCAGCTTTTCAGTTAACCCTAGAAAGATAACCTACGTCGAAACGACTTAATCGATTTTTAAAAATCGGTATAATTCGTTTGTTTTTCACGGCACTATACTGGCCGTTCCTGTCAACTCAGTCGGGCGACGAAGCTTGCAGGATAGACCCGTATCGCTTTGGTAAGTGCAATATTTTCGTCAGTGACGTATGGTTATCTTTGTGGAGAGCACAAGTCTAGCGCCTGTCCTAAGTGCTAAAATGATTGTAGAAGTGATATTATTTACGTTTTTATATTATAGAGATTATAAAAAGTTGATTTTGAATCTTTATATAGTAAATTATAAGACTGACGAAGAAGTTCCTAAATGTTTCAGTTTTGTAAAGTGAGAATTACCTTGTTTTGTTTTTATTTTTTTTTTCTAATAAAAATGTTTATTAACTCTACTGGTTGTCATTTACTCGTGATACAATTTCATACATAAATACATAATATACATATTCATAAACGTAGTACATACATAAACCAAAATATGCTCATCCAAACATTCGCACCTCGAGTCGACATATGGTTATCTTTAGTGTATAGTGAAAAATGGTTATCTATCTAGGGTTAAACGTGTCATATTTTGAAACTTTGCAACTACACTTGACAACTACTTATTTGAAGTGAAATTATAGTACAGTTTCTATGGAAATAAACAAGTGTTAAAAACTCCAGCATTAAAAAAATATAGAAATAGAGAAACGACCCTCTGTCTAAACCGACGCGATGACAGATCCCACCTTCCTACAGCATGGACCTCCGTAATAGCCCCTTATAACATGACATCCTCTTTTAGTCCACCGATATTTATAAATAAAAGAAGCAGTGCAGATGGACATTCAGTTCAACTACTTGGTGACAGTGTAAGTCTTTTAGCGGTCCTTGTCTATAATAGCCATCTATTAGCCTACAGAGAAGTTAACTGGCTGGAATTTCTTTGATTAACATGTGATTTCTACATTAGAAATAACGACAGCAAAGTACAAGTAATTAAAAATATGACTAATTATTTTGGAAAAAGCACATTACCTGACAATGAGGAGGTGTTGATAGCGCAAATATTGTTGCCTGAGCAATATCTTCAGTTTTCAAACATGCTTGATATTTTGTTTTCAGCTCTTCCATAAAATCCTTATCAACAATATCTGTATCTACTAAACCAGGGCTAATGCTCTAAAAAGTCACAAAAATTAATATTTTCATATTATCTAATAAGTTATAAAAGACACTGAATATGTCTATTAGGTATTTTAAGTTTTCATTTTGTTTATTTATGCGAACTTTTCTAGGTTTTTATCTAAACTCATTATCCTTTCCTTAAGCTTTATTTTTGCACAATATTAATTTTTCATTTTCTTTTTAAGACAATTACTTGGTATATTAATTAAATCTCTGTCTGAGCTTCTTATATAATATGTGCTTAGTGCAAAGAAGCAATTTCAGGCTTGGGTGTAGTTTCGATAAGCTTTTTTGGCTAAACTGAAACTAAACTTCAATTTAAAGCCTAAATTTGCTGAAACCAATTGTTTGGTCAGGCACTAAATATGAAGATTTTAATGTACTGTCATATTGCGAAAAGGAAAGGTTCCTAATTGAAGTAAAGTAAATGATGTACTTGATTTTTTTCTGACACGTCACATTTTATCACAAAAATGATGTACTGAATTTTTTTCTGACACTTCACATTTTATCACAAAATGAATTGTGACATCTAGGAGTTGTAGGAAAAACTAGTTCACAGAAACTCCAAATTAGGAGTCGGACTGTGTGTAAGGTTGTTTCCCTGTGATTCCTAGAATACAAATCACACAAAATAGTTCGTAGATTAACTAAAACTCATCAATTAAATGATGATACTAACTTTTCTGGATTTTTCAATCAATTGAACGCAAGACAATATCTTGTTTCTAGTCGAGCACCTTCATCAGTTCTGCTCCTCTCAACTGTTGGAGATCTCGAATAATTAGTTATGAATTTAATACATATAATTGAATTTAATATTTTATCGTGAAATGAATTGCGACATCTAGGATTTGAAGTCTCTGTGGGCTGGTTCTCCCCACCCCCTGAATCTGAAGTAAACTAAATAATTTTTTCCACTAACGAAATCAATGTTTTCAATAGGGAAGGCAGTTTCCTTTAGCTGTAAAGCGTATGTATTATAAAATTATACAATGATGAAATAGTGTCAAATTTTAATGAGATATCAACAAAGGAAGTTTTAAAATAGTGATTAATTAATTTAGTTACTTATCTTGCCGCTACTCCATTCATTTCATCTTTTTCTCACGAACACTTCAAAACTTCACTTTTTATTCAACTTGTACAAATTCTAAATGAGTAATAGGTACGAAGAAATAATAATTGGCCCCCCGAAATTTCCAGGTAAAAGAAGGGTAGGAGTCACTTAATGTGATTATTTTATGATTGTGATGAAATCTTGTATACATTCCTGGAATTTTATTAGTGGATAATGTAAGTGATTTATTTTGTGAAAATGTTGATGCAAGATTGCCAGATGGACGAAAGTTAAAAACCTTTGTCTCGGTTGAAATTCTAGGGATTTTTGGCGATTTCAACTGCCTCACGGAATTTTCTGGTGAAATAGTACGGAGATTTGGCCACGACAGAAGAGCTCTCGAAGAAGATTTGATCGAAAAATGTCTTACGTCAACGTATTTCCTTTTTCAAAATAAATATTACATGCAAACTTCTGGTACCTCCATGGGTTCGCCGGTAGTGGCAAATATCTTTATGGAAGCCTTTGAAGCAGTGGCTCTGGAGTCTTCAAGCCACAAACCCAAAATTTGGTTTAGATATGTTGATGACACTTTTGTCATCTGGCCACATGAACAAGAGGTTATCCAATTGTTCTTTAAACACATTAATAAACAAACATTCAAACATCAGATTCAATATGGAAATTGAGTCCCTTCCAAAACATGTTGGTTTCACGGTTGCCAAATGGTCGCCTGGGCCACTCTGTATACAGAAAACCAACACATACCAACATATATCTGCACGCCCGGTCCCATCATCACCATCTCAGAAACGGTCAGTCGTGAAATCCCTGGTGCATCGAGCTATATCTATTTCCGAACCCAAAAGTTTGTGAAGGGAATAAGCTTGGGTTGAGGGTAGTCTACTAAACAACGGCTACAGCAAACGAGAGATTCGCAATTCCATTTTGCGTCACCAACATCCCCTTCCTAAGAAAGCATATTTGCCATATATCAGCAAGGTCACGGATAGGATTTGGAAGCTTCTCCATAAGCACGAGGTGAAAACAGTCTACAAACCACTATCTAAAATCTCACAAATGTTACACTCTCCAAAACATAAACAAAATCCTTTTTCATCTAAAGGTGTTTATTCCATTCCATGTTTGTGTGGGGCAGTATAAATCGGTGAAACAGGTCGATCTATAAACACTCATCTGGGTGAGCACAAACGTTGTTTGAAAACGGGCCTGCTTTCAAACTCTGCTGTAGCTGAACGTCATCGGGCCACCAAATCCTCTTCGACAGCTCCTTTGTCTTGGCCAAATTTCCGTATTAATTCACCAGAAAATTCCGTGAGGCCGTTGAAATCGCCAAAAATCCCAAAAATTTCAACCGAGAGAAAGGTTTTGAACTTTCGTCAACCTGGCAATCTTGCATCAACATTTCCATAAAGTAAATCACTTACATTATCCACTAATAAAATTCCAGGAATGTATACAACATTTCATCACAATCATAAAATAATCCCATTAAGTGTCTCCTTCTTTTAACTGAAAATTTCGGGGAGCTAATTATTATTTCTTCCTACCTATACTCATATCATCATTGTGATAAGTTGAATAAAAAGTGAAGCTTTGAAGTGTTCGTGAGAAAAAGATGAAATGAATGGAGTAGCCGCAAGGTAAGTAACATTTGTTTGGTTTTTTGTCTCATCCTTATAAGTGTGGGCGAAACCTGGGAAAACTTTGTTTGTATCCCGGTTTAGGTATATAAATAAACTAATTCGAATAAATCTGCGATCCGGAAAAAGCAGAATCAGCTATGACTCTGGCCGCGAAAACCTCCGTTCTCAAGAATTATAGATGTCTATTCCTGGAAGAATAATTGGAATGACAGGAAATAGAGTTTGACTTTGACATAAATAATAACATTGAGGAATAGCACTTCAATTGCTAGTGCTAGTGCAAATCAATACGTAAGAATGTGAAAATATTTTTAAATATGATAATGAAATGTGTAAATTTTTTTGATCTGGTAAAGGTAACGGACTTTGCAACTTTATTCTAATAATCGTTAATAAATGATCAGAAACTAAAAATCAATAATCAGCGTTTATTTCAATTTCAATAAAGAAACTCTCACCGTTACTTTTGTTCCCAATTTCAATCTGTCAATTTCAAATTGTAAGTATTTTGTTATAGTTGTTACAGCATGCTTAGAGGCACTATATACTGATAATACCGGAGAATCAATCACCAATTGCCCTGCTATACTATTTATATTAATGATGTGCCCCACTATTTTGTTTTCTTTGAACATTTTCAAAGCTTCTCTGCACGCAACAGTTAATGCAACAAAATTCAAATCAATTATATCTTTTATGTCTTCTGTTTTGAAATCAATGATTTCGGAAGGTCTGTGTATACCGGCGTTGTTTACAAGAATGTGGAGGGGGCCGACATTACGGTTTGTCCAGTCGAAGGCTCTCAGTATATCCTCTTCTTTGCTTACGTCAGCTTGGTATGCAAAAAATTGACCTTTTTCACCTGCAAGGCTGTTCGCTATGGCATCCAGGCGGTCCTTTCTTCGAGCCAAACCAACAACCTAAAAATATTTGGTTTTATAAGAACCAATGATTTTAAGAATCCGTTATAACAAGTACGTTGAAAATAGTTTTAATATATCGTTGTAATCCGATGAGTTACAAGAATTCATTCCGTGTGACTCTGTCGTTTGTTAGCCAAATCGGTTCCCAATAATGAGTAAAAATTGGGACATTACTATCCCTGGCATTCAATCTAGCTTGTTGTTTTAAAATAGTACCCATTCTCCCCTTTATTCCCCAAAAATATAAAAAAATATATAAAAATTTTTGGTTACAGGAAAAATACGAAGAAATACCTAATATTAATTTTGAGGCCAAATTATAGAATTAAACGGAAAATAAAAAAAAATTTAACGCATCATGCAAATACAATACATCAAATGAAAGGGCTCATTATGAAGAATACAAATATATTTTCCATATTTTTAAAATTAATTGTTTTCAAGATATTAACAAAAAGATATAAAACATTTCCGAACCCTACTAAGTAAAATTTTGAAATTAGTTAAGGGTACTGGGGATCACTTAGAAAACCCTATTATTAATTTTGGGGACAAATTATAGAATTGTATGGAAAATAAAAATTCAATTTTCCAACGCATCATGTAATAGGTAAATCCAATAAAAGGCTCATTGTGTGTATTACAAATATATCAGATTTTTAAATCATTTGTTTAAAAGACATTAACAGAAATATTAAACATCCACTAAATTCCCACTTTAGAAACTACACTATCTAAAATTGTGAAAAATATATTTTATTTGCATTTTTAAATAATTTGTCAAACAGATTTAATATTTTGTTATTTAAAATTTGACAAATTTACTCCTTTGACTTTCAATCTATAGAGGCTAAAATTCAGGCAGTAGATTATAAAAGGCTTCTTTGAAAGTTTATTAGTAAAATAAAACTCTAATGTTAATTTTGAAAGCCAAATTAGAAAACTAAATACAGATGTATCTTTATATAAACAGATGAAATAAAAAGTCTGTGTGGAAAATAAAGTGTATATTTTTTTATAAATTTAAAAAGCTTCCCTTAAAAAAGGCTAAATACGGCTTTTGGTCAACATAGATCTCATTCCTGTACGACTGCTCCGTACAACTTAAACTCATTCTTGCTTATCCCAGTAGAACAGTCGGTCAGTTAAAAAACTTAAGTACTAACGACATTGTTCGTATCAATACTAAATTAATAAAATGTACTAAGGAAATAATTTCAAAACCATTGACATATCTAATAAACTTATCGTTGCAAAAAGGTATTTTTCCTTAAATCCTTAAGTTAGGAACTATTACACCTGTTTTTAAAAAAGATAATCCTGTAGATATTGGCAACTACAGGCCTATAACGGTTATAAAAGTACTTTTCAAAATCTTAGAAAAAGTAATGTGTAATAAAATGATGTTATATTTGAACAAGTTTTCTCTTCTAAGTGAAGATCAACATGGCTTTAGACCAAATAAGTCATCTGATTCAGCTAGAATCTCACTCCTTAACTACACATATGAAACACTTGATAAGAATTTTAAAACAGCTGGTTTATTTTTTGACCTATCGGCTGCATTTGACAGCCTCAATATAATTTTTTTGTGTAACAAATTGTACATTTTAGGATTTCGCGATACTGTATTAAATTGGTTTAAGTCTTATATGAGCAAGAGAAAAATATGAGTAAAATTAAATGGTGTTATCTCAGAAAAGTATAATCTGGATGTAGGGGTGCCTCAAGGATCTCTACTGGGGCCCATACTGTTTTTAATCTATGTAAATGAACTGCCAAAATGTATTGATGCTGAAAAAATTGTAATGTTTGCAGATGATATGTCGATGATTGTCTCAGCACCTACCAATGAGAGCATACAACATAAAGTAAAAAATGTATTTCAGAAATCTCAAAACTGGTGTAAAACCAATTCTTTAATCATGAGTATTGATAAAACTGTCTCAATGAAAAATCATATAAATCGTGAATTTGTTTTAGGGCAACACCTGTCTATAATATCTCAAGACTACACTAAGTTTCTGGGTATTTATGTTAATAACACTTTAAACTGGACTGAACAAATTGACCATATTTGCGCAAAAGTCAACAAAAGTTATTGTGTTCTTGTTCGGATAAAAAAATAGTGAACCAAAAAACTCTCATTGATCGCTATTACTCTCTCGTATACTGCCTTTTAAGATTAAATATCACTTTATGGGGTAGAGACACACAGTTAAGTAGAGTATTCGTATCCCAAAAAAAGCCTCAGACTTATTTTTAGGCTAACTTCAAGGGAATCATGTAAACCACTTTTGATATTACACCTTATTATGACGCTGCCGAGTATCTATATTTACAGATCTATTTTATATGTAAAGGAAAATCAAGATAAATTTGAAACAAATTTGTCCACCCACACATATAGCACAAAAACAGAAACCCTGTTAAAAACTGTAGCCCACAGGACTCGTAAATATGAAAACTCACTGTTATATATGGCTGTAAAATTATTTAATAGGCTCCCTCAACATTTCAAAGCAGAACCATATCGGGTGTTCAAAGCAAAACTAAAAAAACTGTTGCTGTAAAATGCATACTATAATATAGGAGAGTTCCTTAGTGATACAAATTTTATTTAGTACAATCTGTGATAATCCACTGGCGTTCAATAGTTTGTGTTGTCTTATGTTTTAATATGATGTTTTATCATGTTTTTATGTGAGTTTGTGAACTAAGCTACTTTTAGCACTTGACATGTACATCCATTTTTAAATAGCAATGGTAAATATAAGAAAATGCACTCATTTCCTGCTTGCCTGAAACTGGAATCTTGAAGGAGCTACGGAACCCTTAGTATGCGAGTCCAATTCCCACTCGACCAAATTATTATGTAACGATTTCAATATGATTACTGCAGCTATATTTTCATTTGATGATAGCATTGTGTTTTTTACATTTAAGAAGCACCTTATCATTTCTTCTCACTGTTCACAAACCAGAATCTATTTTAGAAAATAACAACTACAAATTGTTTATTAATATTGATATTATTTTATTATCTATTGAACTCTATTAACTCTAATGATTATATGTGTTTATTTCCATTTCACTATATAGCTTTGCTTATTTATTTATATATGTTTAAAGTTTATACCTCATTTTTATTTACACTAATTTTAATCAGTTTTTAGTATTTTCCATATATTTAAAATATATGGAATATTGTATATATGTTCATATTATTAATCATGCATAGTAGACTTTTAACCTGAATTGATAAATGGTGTATTTATCAAAAAAATCATTACCTTGACGCCTTCCCGAACCAAATGTCTGGAGATGGCCTCACCAATTCCCGCACTAGCACCTGTCACAATGGCAGCTTTACCAACCCAACGGTCCATAGAGTAAGCCATCCTTCAACTTCAACAAGTGAACTACAACAAACTAAACACTACTAAGATATCATTCGGTTTTATTAGTTGTAATGATCATATTATCTTTTTGTAATGGCCGGTTAGTTTTTGATTAATGACCTTGGGGCTAAGATGTATACAGATATGCCTCATTGACTATATGATGCGGTATTAGGAAATATTAAATTAGATATAAACTAGTTGAATTTCTGTTATTATTTTTTCCGTGTGGAACAGTCGAATGGAATGAAATCGTTAATTCAGATATTGTACTTTTCTATATACATATCTTTCATTTCAAAACTAGCTACCCAAAATAACTTCTAAAATATCTTTAACAGAAAAAAACAAAAAACACTTTATGCAGGGTAAGTTTTTTTTGATTATCAGTATAGGGATCTCAGAAACTAGCGGAGATAGAGCAATGGATAAATTGGGGAAAATTTGCAGTTTTACTGGCTCAATTTAATGGCACTTTCGGATTTTTGTCAAAAGTCTATAAAAAACTGTAAATACCAAAATTGAAGGGAATTGTATCCCAAATATGATTGTCATGTCCTCGTTTGCGTGACAGCTCTTGTCTTCGAGATATGACACAAATTTATCTTTTTTTGAATGGAAACCATAGTTGGCTATGACCTCAAAAAATCGGACATTTTTAGAGCTTTCCAACGAAATAATACTCGATATAGTTATTCATAAAAATAACGGAGTTATGGATGCTTTTCTCTCTTATTTTCACTTTTAATGTAGTTAGCCATGAAATAGATTGATTTATTAATAACTATTCCAAAAAACATTGAACGATTTTTTTATTAGGTATATCAGATATAAGGAAAAAACTAAATAAGTAGGTACTTACTAAAAACTTAAGAAATTAAAGTAGATAATAATGGTTACAATTTCTGTTAGAAAAGTCCACCATTGTTATTTAGACAAAAATTGCATCTTTTTAAGATTGACATTACCGCTTTCCTCACAGACCGCCTATCAATTTCTTCAATTGCTTGTAATACCGCCTCCCTTAGGTCACCAACTGTCTTACACTTTCTTTTGTATACTTTGTTTTTTAGCACACCCCATAAATAAAAGTATATAACTGCCAAATCGGGAGACCGGGGTGGCCATTCGCGTGGGCCATTTCTTCCTATACAAGAGTTTGGATAGATATTATCTAAGTATTGTCTTACTAATAACGAGTTATGAACAGGTGCCCCATCATGTTGAAACCACTCAATTTCTAAACGAGTTCTTAAATTCAAATTATGCAACATGTCTTGAAAAGTGTATTACAAGAAATGCAAGTAGCGCTCCCCAGTAAGTGATTCGTCATAGATAAAAGGTCCCAGAATAGAAGACCCTATGATACCACACCAAACATTAAAACCAAATTTTATCTGAAGTCGTCTTTGTTCTACATGGAAAGGGTGTTCTTTGGCCCAGTTATGCTCATTGTGTCTACTGAACATACCGCACTTAGTAAATCTAATTTCATCTGACCATAACACCTTTAATGGAAACTGTGGATTGTCAAGGCACATGTCTCTAAACCATGTACAAAACAAAATATGTCGATGTTCGTCACCAGCATGCAAAGTTTGAGAAACTGAAAGTTTGTACGGGTGGAACTTGTGCGCTTTCACTACCTTAACTCCAGTTCGTTGAGATGTGCCAGCTTCTGACGCATACTCAAGAGTTGATGTAGATGGATTTTGATTTACCATTGCCAAAACATTTGTGCTGCTTCCTTAATTTGATTATGTTCCTTTGGTGGTTTAGTAAAAGATCCATATCTGCGTAAACTATCGTAAAGCCTCTTAAATGTACATAGAGCAGGTTGACGATGATTAAAATATCTATGAAAGTATTCCTCAGCTGCACGAACTGAATTTTTATGGTATATGATATAACATTCCACCATATTCAGTTTTTCTTCGTTAGACGATTCCATTTTATCACGAAAACTTGTCAATATGGACTATCAGTTCAGAAATACTAATGGAATTACTCTCAAATGAGGAAACGTCAAAGTGAAAACAATCTTTTTCATGGCTACCTACGTTAAAAGTGAAAATAAGAGAGAAAAGCATCCATAACTCCGTTATTTTTATGAATAAATATATCGAGTATTATATCGTTGAAAAGCTCTAAAAATGTCCGATTTTTTGAGGTCATAGCCAACTATGGTTTCCATTCAAAAAAAGATAAGTTTGTGTCATATTTCGAAAACGAGAGCTGTCACGCAAAACGAGGACATGACATTTATATTCGGGATACAATTCCCTTCAATTTTGATATTTACACTTTTTATAAAATCAAAAACAAAGGAGCTAGAGGAATTTGACTAAATCGACAGAATTTTGTTTTTTCAAAACATCAAATAAGCCATGACTTTTTACAAAAATCCGAAAGTGTCATTATATTGGGCCAATAAAACCACAAATCTTTTCCAATTTAACCATTGCTCTATCTCCGCTAGTTTCCGAGATCCCTATAATTATCATAAAAAAAAACTCACCCTGTATATTTAGGGGAACACATTTTGACACGAATCGGTCACTCTGCAGTTTCACTTCTTCAAGTTTAAATACAAGGGGGTATCATGTAATGCCTCTTTTTTAAAAATGAAATATTTTGAATTGTAATTGGGGAAAAGCATGAGTATAGAAGCGAGACAAACAAGTCAGAAAATCCTTAAATGTTTTTGGGAAAGATATTTGAGACTGTAAATGTAAACAATTTATTATTAGTAGTAGTTTCGTTGTATATTCACCATCACATTTCGACAATGGTTTATTCTTCATAAGAAAGAATTGTAATAATATTTATTTAAGCAGAAGAACAACGATGTGCACGCGGAACTGCTGTTGTTTTTCATCAGAGACATCGCGATAAGAATATTTGTTGGATTTACTTCATGAATTTCAAGAAACTGGAAGTGTGTACAATAAAATTGTCAAGCATCGTAAACTTTCAACTGAAGCTGTACAGGTTGAGATTTTCGGTCATTTTGTCATGTATCCTCAAATATGAATACCAAAAGTCTCCAGTTTAACCGATATTTCCGTCAGCTCTGTTCATAAAACCTTACGGATAACTAAATTCTTTCCTTACAAAATACTGTTTTTATAACAGCTTGCTCAGGATGAGTGAGGCAGAAGATTAGAATTCTGCGAATTAATGATTTAAAGGGCAAATTCAGATCCTAATTTTATTAAAAATAGTTGGTTTTCTGACGAAGCAGGATTTTTTAAATAGATTTGTCAATAAACATAATTGTAGATACTGGAACAGAAAATTTATCTGGGGAAGGATAAATCCCCTTATAATCTGTAGAAAACCAAATAGATCAAGATGGAACTTTTTGCTAGACGAAGATAACCTATTTTTTCAACAGGACGGAGCACCTTCATACTATGCCTTGCTTGTACGAAATTGGCATAATGAGACATTTCCAGATAAATGGATTGGAAGAAGGGGCACTATAGAATGGCCATCAAGATCAACCGACCTAACTATAACTAACCCTTGACTTTTTTTATAGGGACATCTAAAAACTGTGGCGTATAAAATTCAAACTCGCGATATTCCTGAACTTAGACATAAATACTCGAGGAGTGTGAGTGCTTCAAAAAGTGTGGGAGGAAGTCGATCTGCAACTTTACCATTGTCGTAACAACAATGGCAGATATTTTGAACATCTAATTTAAGTACAAGGTAATCTTAATGCCAGTACAATATTAGTAATGTATATAAAATATAAATATTTTTGTGAAATCGGACACAAGTTGGACAATAAATTAAATAATAGTACAAAGACAAATAGCTCTAACATAATTAACACGTTACACAGTGTGAACCGTAAATCTATTTTCCTGAGGCCAACAAATGAGGATGAGAGTATATTATCTTGGGTATGAAGGATAAAGCGGGCGGCATTGACAAAATACATACTAGAACACTCAAAACGTTGGTCAAACATATCGCTCATCCTTTGTCTTACATATTCAACTTAAGTATGCACAAGCAACATGGCCAAAAATACTAAAAGATGCTGGAATAGTGCCAATACACAAATCTGGAGATATCCATTTACTCAAGAATTATCGCCCAATATCTCTGATATCTAACGTAGGTAAAATTTTTGAAAAAAATTATCACCATAAGATTTTTAGATTTTTTTCAGTTACATAAAATTATATCGAAACATCAGTATGGATTTCTTAAAAATATGGGTACCAAAGACGCCCTGAGTTATATCACAAACATAATATATAATAATTTAGATAAAAACAACCAACTATAGTAACCTTTTTAGATCTAGCTAAAGTATTTGACACGGTAGACCATTCACTACTCTTGGATAAACTTTATAGATATGGTATACGAGGCAATGCGCATAAACTAATTCAAGACTACCTTGATAACAGACAACAAAGGGTTAAAATCAATGACAAGTTCAGTGATTATAAGGTATTTAAAATAGTTGTTTCGCAAAACAATTCTGGGCCTCTTACTGTTTTTGGTATTTGTGAATGATCTCCTAGACAGTATGGAAGATGAAACTATTGTGTCTTATGCCGATGATACTGCCACTATATCTACAGCAAAGACGTGGCCTGAAGCAGTGACGAAAATGAATATATTACTTAAACATATCTCATCGTGGCTTCTAGAAAATAGATTATTTCTTAACATTGAAAAAAACGGTGTATATTTCTTTTGGTAACTACAGTGACAGTGTGCCTGACTGCTGTGATATTAAAATAAATGACAAACCCGTAAACAGAGTAGATAATGTTAAATACCTTGGAGTAATTATTGATTATAATATGAATTGGACCAAGCACATTAAATATGTCACAAAAAAATCTAGGTATTTAACCTTTATTTTTAAGAAACTGTTAAATATCATGGATACTAAAACATCACTTTTATTATACTATGCGTTCTTTCACAGTGTTCCTCATATGGTATTCTTGCCTGGGGTGGAGCGTACAATAATACTCTTTCACAACTGCAGAATTTACAGAATAGATCTTAAAAATAATTAGTAAAAAAAATGACTTATCTGATAAACGTCCACTAAACATGAAACAACAATTCGCATTTGATGCCCTAGTGTACCATTATCCAACTCTAAAACAAAAATTTTCTAATTCAACAAGCATTACAAGAAATAAGAGTATTATTGTCTTCTAAACGTTGTTTGTGGCATATTCTTGATTACTTTTATGTTTTTTTGGGGAATAACACCACAATATAAAAACGTATATTGCAGGAATACCAAACGTTTCAAAGTCTATTCTGACTTCGTTGTCAATGTCAACCATTGACAACGAAGTCAGAATAGACTTTGAAACGTGTGGTATTCCTGTAATATACGTAGCTATTGTGGTGTTATTCTAAAAGTAAGAGTATTATCTGTGAGAAGAACAGTACATATGAGGGTACTCTGAGATTTAATGAATTACCAAACGAACTTAAAGTGCTAAATAATAATAAATATGTAATGAAAAATAAAATCAAAAGGTGGATAAAATATAAAGTGGAGTAGGTGATTAATACACAAATAACAAATTATATAGTATGGAATGATCATAATATGACATTGAAATAACATAATCTAAAGAACTCCATTTTTATTTTTATTCTGATAGGCTGCAAGTTTAAGTTTTAATATTAATGTTAATTTTAAGTGTAATTTTACTGCTTAGATTTAATATAGATTGTACTATACCAGTTCCTAAGTACAGGTACCTGTGTATCCCTCTTTAGGAATTACATTACTCACATTTGTATTGTATTGTATTTATTTTTTGGCAATAAATAATAAAAAAAGTTTAAAATGGCTTTGCTCTCTAAAAAATAATCTGATTTAAATAGAATGATGTGTCAAAAGATTGGCAAAAAAGACACCTTTAGAAAGATATGTCAAATGATATTGAAACTTGATATTCACCCCCGCTTGTGTCCGTCCCTAAATACAAATTTCTTTGGGTTTTTCTTTTAAAAATATTATTTTGGGTTGCTAGTTTTGAAATGAAAGCCTCTGTATATACATAAAATTTTTGAATGTATTTTCTTGATATTGGGTCTTCAGTCATGTTTTCTTCAAATCCAATATTTGTAGCATACATAAAGGTAAGGAGGCGTGTTAAGTATTTGTATATTAAATACATTTATTGTATAGTTTTACTAGTGAATATATTTTGTAAATAATGCCTATAAGAGCATAAAGTCTGCATTTATTCCACCACCTCAACATCTGTAAATCCTTTTTTTCTAATTTAATCAGGAATAAATTTCTGTTTATGATATCAAGAATACTACCAGCTTTGACCACAATCTAAATTTCTATTCCAAACTTATTGCTCATATTTTGAAACGAGGACAGGAATATCCCTATCTGAACCTGACTGATTCTGACCAATCAAAGAATGAGAAACACCATATTCAAGCAACTTTTTTTATCATCACTAGTTTTAGTACCTTCTCTATCTTCCTTTTAAGTTTGTGACGTTGCTTGCTTGTTCCATTTCCTAGGAAATCCTCCCTATAAAACGCTACTCAGAAATGTTATTTTGCATTATTGTTTTGCTCAAAAACTTCCGTTTATGTGTTTCAATATCTTCCTCGTTCTCGACGACAAAGATTTATCGAGAAACATTCAACACTCAGGTGGAAGTTGTTCTTAATTAGATTTCGAACCGACACTGGAAGAATTCTCTTCTATAACTGTCATCCCGTATATTGTGAACAATAAATTATTTCGTATCAGATTAATTGCACTGTACTTCAACGGTCTAGAGAGATATGACGGTGAAATTATTTTTCTAATTTATAGGTTATGAGGTTGTGTTGATGGTTAAGATATTCCACGCAACGGCGTCAAGGTGGGTGTTGGTTCATTAGTTATTTTATGCGAAAATTACGCCTTACTACTACCGAAACTGATTAGGTAAGATTTATTTGTGTTAATGGAAAATAAGTTTGAATAATGTAACTTAATGGGGTTATATTTATTAACTACCTACGTTTAAAAGGGATTTTTACTGGTTGATTGCGATAAGGCTAGATCTATTGCAGTTATGATTTATAACTGTGTAAGACATAAAATACAACAGCAAGTTTTATTTAGCATTCGATAGAGATACTCGTCGTCTATTTATAATATACTCACTGACAAAGAAATCGCAACACCTAGAAGGAGATGATTCAATTTAATATTTTGGTAAAAGAAGATTACTATCCCAAACTACTTGTATTTAATATCTTAGAATCTTTAAAGTTTGTGGGGACAGGGGTAAAATTCCTAGCCTTCTACCAATCAAATCCCAAACATGTTCTATGGGCGAAAGATCAGGTGATCCGGGCGGCCATAGTGACATATTCACATGGATGTTTGAGACAATTAAGGTAAGTGGTACATAGGGCTCCACTACTTTCTGAAGGTAACGTTGTGCTGTCATCTTGCCTCGAACAAAGTCTTAATGTGACCCACTTCCATGTGCACCTCATACCGTAACGCTTACTATTCGGTGTACATGGTGCTCAACATCAAATTGAGACTGTAATCTTTCTCCTCGACATTGTCTAACTTTCCTTCGGCCATCACGTCCACCCAAGCGGAATCCAGATTCATCAGAGAAGACGACCTGATGCAGTATTCTCTGCAGCACTGTAGTCGTTGCCGTCGAGGCAGAAATACAACAAGATGGGTCGATAGTGTTGCATTCCAAAAGACCCTGTTCTCCTAACCACTCATCATGGTGCGTTCCCGTAATTTGTTTAGTGTATTGTTTTCAATTTGATTGAATTACTTCATTGATTTTTAAACTTCTGCACCTTTTCTAAAACATTCCGTCGCGCTAATGCTAATTGTAAGTGTGTTTTTGCGTGTAAAATATAGACAGTATTGGGATTCGTGGTTCGCATCCCAAGCTATTAGGACGCTTGGGAAGTTTTCGTGTTTGTGCTCCGAACTGTTCGGACATTTTTTGATTCCGTCTGAAGAGACGCCGCTTATTGTTGTTTTTTTGCGTTACGAGTCGCGAGTTAGTAGCTCCGTTTGTAACGACCGCTAAACCGCTTTCAGTTTGTTTCTTTTGTGTTTACAAAAGCGCATCATTTGTTGTTAAACCCGCATTTTTGTATGCTCAATCAATGAACACTACGTCGCTATTTTTTGTGTAACGTGTTGTCCAGATGAAGCTCTAAGAAACTGTTCCTGTTCACGGGGCTAGCCTCTGAAGAAAGAAGAACCAAGAAAACACCCTTTGCAGAGCTTCGACGTAAAAGGTCAGTGATTAACTTCTATTTGGTGAATTACTTTACGTGTTTATTGATTGTTCCGCTAAAGGTCCTTCGTCAATTATATACTTGCATTGAACCAGCATTGAACTAAATGTGTAGACAATGTCTACTAGTGGACTTGCTTAGTCAACCGCGGTGAGCGCGGTTTTGCGGGTGCAAGTGTGGACGAAGGTAGGATTTGCCTCGGATCCTAGACTGGTTGTTCCCGCCAGGAACGGGATCTCCAGTCCGACACCTCAAACGGCCGTCGTCTACCTTCCCACGCTGCAAGGGTGAATACATCGTACGAGCGACTAAGTAGGATCTACCATCCACCTAGGGGTGATATCTAGTTTTTGCCGTAGCCCGTGCGTAGCCCAACCCAGTATGGAGAGCCACCGGTAACCTCACCCAGTGTGGGCTTATCTCTCCACCCGCACTTCCCATTTTGAAATCTTAGGAACACCCCATTCGTTTAAGATTGTCCATGCGGAAGGGTGACACGTTCGACTTTCTACTAGTCTACCTCTTTTACTTTTCTAAATGAGACTGACATGTGCTTTCAAAGTGTAGGCGCCACTACTTGCGGGACGCTTTGACCCAGTTTTAGGAGTAACAGGTAAAAGGTTGGCAAAGGCTCTCGTCTCTAATACTAGGTCGTGCCACATACAGTGCGATGACTCGACATCTCAACCGACGGTCCCATTGTTACACGCAAGGTCGTCTCATCGCCACAATCCCGAAGGAAAGCAGGTCTGGCGGCTACTTGTATTAAAAGCATAATAAGCCCTCCTTTCCTAGTTACTAACGGGCAACGCCACGTCGCCAGAAACGAGGTCTGGAACCGACTGCCATGACTCCGAAATTTTTATAGGTTGCCACTGAGAAGTATTTTTGACTACCCGTAATTTTAAATATATAAATAAGGAAAATAGTAGTTTCTTTGTTATAAGGGTACTGTATTCGAGCATAATGCGAAAAGTTTAAATGTTTTGGAGAAATACGGTGAATTTAGTGGTATATCTAGTTTAGTAGTTTAGATCCAGTCCGAACTAATTTGAGACAAACAAAAGTCTAGGATGGTAGACATAATTTTTTATTCAGTAAATTGTCAATATGTGGGATGGCAAGGGTGATATATAATCACTGCTGGACAATTACAAAAACGTTACTCACATGATGAACTAGAATATAGTGAACTTTCTGGCTCAAAGGCAAGAATTGTTAACATGACGGGTAGCAAGGGGTGTAAATAGAGAAGTGACAAAATAGAACGAACAACTTACAACACTTTCAGAGATAATGCTGAATACATTCCACTCGAGACCAGATAAATAAGGCTGGAGAACCTCTCAACAATTACAAGCTCATGTAACTCAACAAGAGTAGAATTATCAAAACTTCTTCTACCAATCGTCCAACCTTTGGACGGCAAAACATCATCGCACAACAAGGGTTCAAAGCATTTCGTGAAAATCATCGAATCCGTGAAACTTGGGCCAGAACATCGCTTAGTAAGTTTCGACATTCAAAACCTCTTCACGAACGTACCAATAAACGAACCTCTCGACGTAGTGAGAAAGAAACTTACTGAGGACGAAACCTCGATGGAGAAGAAGGAGCTGTCAATAGATTCAATCATGGACTACAATGTAGCCCCAAGAACTGCTGCTTTCAGGAGAAGGACCATTTCTTTATGCAAGATTGTGGAGTGCCTATGGGCTACCCGTTATTACCAGCTATCGCCAATATCTACATGGAATGTTCGAAGAACATACAAAGATCTGGTTTAGTTATGTCGACAACACCTTCATTATTTGGCAACATATAGAGAGAGATAACTACAGGTGTTCTGGAGCATCTGAACTGATCGCAACCATCCATAGGATTCACCATGCAGAGGCAGAGAGTGGGTGCCTACCATTCCTTGATGTGAAGTGCCAAAGGACTAGGACCGGAATCGAAACAAGAGTCTACGGAAAGGTTACATATACAAGGTTATAAATAAACTACAATTATAATCATACATTAGCCACAAAAACTGGCATAATCAAAATACCAATTCATAGTTCCAAAAATATCTTCAGCACAACAGAGACCTTCAAAGAAGAACCAGTGAAACTTAGAAAAGACCTTTTGACGACTATTCGGAAACAATCATTAACAAGAATTGGATAAACTATCGGGGCAGGAAAAGGAAATCACGATAGCAACTGTATTACTACCATACATTAAGAGCTTGTTGGAAAAACTTGGACGCATTGGCCACGGATATGGAATCAACATGATTTTCAAAAGCAACAACATCTTGAGAGGCATGAATACAAAATAAAGTCGGATACTCCTGAAATACCAAAAATTGTATTTGTATACAGCAAACCCTGTGAATGTGACAATCTCTGCATTGGGGACACAAAGTTACACAAAGGGGGGATCTAACAAAGTCTGAGTCTGCTAATCACGCATGGACTGAACATCATATTATCAACTGTGACCAGGGAAGGGTAATTCTCAAGGAATAGCAATGGTATAAAAGGCAATTCATAGAGACGGCATACATAATCCTGAACGAGAACATGGTTAGAGAGCCCAGCGTCCAAATTTAAAATGGACACCCCTCTTCTTGAGCCATTATCACATCACCGATAACCTGTCGCCAGGTACGGCGACACTGACTGATTTTTTTTGCCGAGGTGAAATCCTGTTATGGATTATCCATGCGCTTGGTTCAATCACGACATGCTGTATGTGAGGCTCCCGGTTACGCGTATACCCACTAAAACACCTCTAATTGCCCTCTAGGTTCCTGGAACTATCAACGAAAATATTACGTCAGGTACCCCGGCCCCTAGTCACTAATCAACCAGTTCCCTAATTTCAATCACCTCCCTCTCCTCTCTCTCTTTGTCCCTTACCACCCTGGCCAGGAACTCCACAATCACTCCCCACTTCCTCTCGCTCTCCATCAACCGTTCTACGACATTCCTCGCCTCTAGAGCGCACCCCAACTCATTCTCTGCTCTCATTCTATACCTCTGCCATCTTTCACACTCAAAGAAAGTATGTTCAGGGGTATACATTTGTCCACAGTAAACGCACCACTCATCCTCCTTCCTCTTGAATCTGAACAGATACTGCCGAAAGGAGCCGTGCCCAGACAGCAGCTGTGTCAGATAATAGCTGGACGGCCTATGTGGACAGCCAACCCACGCTTTCTGGTCTCTGACAAGCCTCCTCGTCCAGGACGCCGTTCCCGCATCCTCACTTCTCCATTCCCTCTCCCATATATCTAAGGATCTCTCCCTGTCTTTCTTTCTCACTCTCACTCGATCTTCCTCCCTCTAGACCCTTTCAAAGATCCTTATCCTTTCATCGATCTCGGTTCCTATAGGCAGTTGCCCCGTGATGACGCACAGCCCCTCGTACGATACCGTCCGGTAAGCACACGCCACCCGCAGAAGCATCTGTCTATAGGTGCCCTAAATCATGCGCGCATACGTTCCCACTCTCATAACCTTTTTCCATACCGGTGCGTCATAGAGCAGGACAGACGCGGACCCCGGATGCTGGGGAGTATCCTTGACAGTGTCGCCACCACCCCCTTGGCTTTCTGGGTAGCCCTTCGAATATGCTCATTCCAGATGAGCCTATCATCGAGACACTGACTGGATTAGATAAGAGATTAAGCGAGTCTGCTTTTTCCGGATTTGGACCGCGTCATTTTTAGAATTAGTTTATTTATATACCTAAACCAGGATTGTCTTCTAAACGTTGTTTGTGGCATGTTCTTGATTATTTTTATGTTTCTTTGGGGAATAACACCACAATAGAAATAAAACTACATATATTGCAGGAATACCAAACGTTTCAAAGAACCTTCGTATCTATTACTCATATAGAATTTGTACATCATTGTGACAAGTTGAATAAAAAGTGAAGTTGTGAAGTATTCGTGAGAAAAAGATGAAATGAATGGAGTAACCGCAAGGTAAGTAACATTTGTTTTGTTTTTTGTGGCAGCCTTGAAGAAGCTCCTTATAATGTTCGGACTTTGTTTATATCCTGGTTTAGATTATTTGTATGTTTCTTTGGGGAATAACACCACAATAGAAATAAAACTACGTATATTGCAGGAATACCAAACGTTTTTTTCATAAATATGTTATGTAGTGAACTTTCAAAATTTCTTTTAAACATTATTCGTCCTCTTACAGGGAGTTCTGTTTCTCATCTAAAAAACAGTGCACATTTCTTGGAAAAACTGTCTCATATAGAATACAAAAATACTTTCACAATAGCAAGTTTTGATATAGTAAATCGTTCCCGTTTCCAAAACATTTCCAATAGTAAAACAACTACTAGAACGGGACTTTTCATTAAATCAACGAACTCAGTTATCAATTGATACAATAATGGAACTACTAACATATTGTACCAAAACTACATACTTTCAATTAAACGATGACTTTTACCAACAGGATTTTGGCATGGCCATGGGTTCTTGTCTCTCACCAGCATTAAGTAACATATTTATGGAAAACTTTGAACAGCAAGTAATTTTATCAAAAGAAAATAAACCTTTAATTTGGTGGCGTTACGTTGACGACATTTTCGTAATTTGGGAACACAATGAAGAACTAGATAAATTATTAAATGATATAAATAATAAAGAGCCAACTATCAAATTTACCCTTGAAATTGAAGAAAATAACAAACTATCTTTTTTAGACATATTAATAACAAAAACAGAATCTTCATTCGAAACAGAAGTTTATAGAAAACCAACTCATACAAACAAATACCTAAATTTCAATTCAAATCATCCGAATACAGTAAAGAAAGGTGTCATTAAGTCATTATATGATAGAGCAAATACCAACTGTTCTGATGATAATAAATTCAACAAAGAAAAAATAATTATAAAGAATGTTCTCACTGGAAACAATTACCCCACAAAATTTATCAACAAAGAATTAAACAGACTTGAACAGAAAACAAACCTTCCGAATCAACCCAGAACTTCTCTTAACACTACTACTACTCAAGACAACAACATTACAGTTACAACTATGCCATATATACAGGGTCTGTCAGAAAGATTGAAAAGAGTGGGCAACAGATTTAATGTTAAAACAACATTCCAAACAAGAAATACACTTAAATCTTTAATATCGAAAACAAAACCAACAAACAAAACCCAGAACTCAAAAAACTGCATATATAAGATTCCTTGCGAATGCAATAAATTTTATATTGGAGAAACATCGAGACCGTTAAACGTACGAATAAATGAACACAAGAATTACATAACGAAACGACAATTTGAAAAATCAAAAATTTGTGAACATGCTTGGGACCTAGGCCATAAACTACAATTTGACAATTCAACTATACTTCACAAAGAACAACACAACACAAAACGAAAAATAAAAGAGTCTGCCTTAATTCTTTTGAATGACGACGATTGTATCGCTTCTACTTCTGTAGAATTTAATCGTATCTGGTTACCGACAATTAAGGAAGCAATTATTAATCCTTTTGAACAACCCAGTATCGGGATAGTTCATAAGGATTTTCCTAGGTTTTCCCTTATGACGTTAATGGGATCACTGAAACAATAGAATTCTTTGATCGCATTTTTGGCGAATGCGCTATCTTTTAACAAAGTCGTACCTAGGAACGCCACTTATAAATTCTAAAGACAACTCTTTCAAATTCTTCTAATTTGAAAGCTGGTTAACTATAATTCATGATCTTTAGAATTTTTTGTGCTACCTGTATATCTAAAAACAACAAATTTTCTAATGTCAATTTTAAATGTCATAAATCAAATTTTCATTTTGCAATCTACATCAATAAATATAAAGCCATTGACAACGAAGTCAGAATAGACTTTGAAACGTTTGGTATTCCTGCAATATATGTAGTTTTATTTCTATTGTGGTGTTATTCCCCAAAGAAACATAAAAATAATCTAAACCAGGATATAAACAAAGTTTTCCGACGTTTCGCCCACACTTATAAGGAGCTTCTTCAAGGCTGCCACAAAAAACAAAACAAATGTTACTTACCTTGCGGTTACTCCATTCATTTCATCTTTTTCTCACGAACACTTCACAACTTCACTTTTTATTAAACTTGTCACAATGATGTACAAATTCTATATGAGTAATAGATACGAAGGTTCTTCGTAAGGTAAGTAACATTTGTTTTGTTTTTTTGTCTCAACCTTGAAAAAGCCCCTTACAAGTGTAGGCGAAACATCGGAAAACTTTGTTTATATCCCGGTTTAGGTATATAAATAAACTAATTCGAAAATTGACGCCGTCCAAATCCGGAAAAAGCAGAATCAGCTATGACTCTGGCCGCGAAGACCTCCGTTCTCAAGAGATTAAGCGACCCAAAGAGCATGAGCAGCGACGCATGATCGGCTAAGGGTATAAATACGAGGGATAATTTAAATTTCCCATCATTCACCACCTGATGACGATACCAGATTTAAAGCTATTGAAAAGATCAACCATTTGAAGACTATGGAAGTCCAATGAAACTTCGAGGAACGAGCAACATTGTCTACCAGCTTCAAACTAACAGAGAACAATATGAAGGGTGGCAAAGATATAGTGTGTAAACAGAGCTGAACAATTTCAAAAAAAATTCCCACATGATTTACTCCATGATGATAACAGCCTTGCTGTTGAAACGTGTGTTTAGTAAAAAAAAAATTTGGTGTTTTTACATCTGAAATGTCACAGAAGGTTCCGATTTTACTTTTTGGCAAATTGATAACTAATGGACTAGTATATCGTGACAACGATTTATTTGACTCCAGGTCTACTTGCTTGTATAAAATAAATTTAATTTTAGCTCGAGAATCCACGTCCAAAAATCAAAAAGTGCTATATTGCTGAAGAGAGAATTGAAAAGCCTTTTCAACGACTAGTGTTGAAAAAGCAGGTAAATATTTCTATTCAAGAAGTGTAGTTTGATATTTAAATAATTTGGTCAAGTGCGAGTTGGACTCGCATACTTAGGGTTCCGTACCACCTTCAAGATTCGAATATTCCAGTTTCAGACAAGCAGGGAATGAGTGCATTTTCTTATATGTACCCTAATATCTTTTAAAGGAAGCGTTTTAAATTTATAAAAAATATTCATTTTGATTTTCCACACATAGACTTTTTATATTTTATTCTAAAGTTTTAAATTATAAATTATTAAATAGTTATTCAAATTATTAAAAAATACAAATAAAATATATTTTTCAAAATTTAAATAGTGGAGTTTCTAAAGTGGATTTAAGTCGATGTTTAATATTTTTGTTAATATCTTTTAAACAAATGATTTAAAAATATGATATTTTGTAATTCACTTAGCCTTTTATCTGATATATTACATGATGCGTTTGAAAATTGATCTTTGTTTTCCATTTAATTGTATAATTTGTCCCTAAAATTACTTTGGGGGTTTTCTAATAATTGATTTTCCGAGATTTTTCCATATTTTCCTATAAACAAAAAAAAAGGTCTTATAGTCTTTTTAAATTTTTTTTAATATATTTTAAAATATTCATTTTAAAAAATTTAAAAAAATATATTTGTATTCGTCATAATGAGCCCTGTAATTTGATATATTACATGACCCATTAGAAACAATTTTAATTTTATATTTTCCATTTAATTCTATAATTTGCCCCCCCCCCCAAAATGAATATTAGGGGTTTTTCCTTATATTTTCCAGTAAAGTTCAGGTGAGTTCCCAGCTTATGGTTTCGGAGATAGGAGGGGGGGATGTGTAATTTTTTTATATTTTTGTTAATATCTTTTAATTAATTTATCTTGAAAGTATGAAAAAAATATATTTGTTTTCGTCGTAATGAGCCCTTTCATTTGATATATAACATGATGGGTTAGAAACAATTTTAATTTTATATTTTTCATTTAATTCTGTAATTTGCCCCCCCAAATTAACAGTAGAGGTTTCTCCTTATTTTTCCAGTAAACTTCAGGTCAGGACCTATACCTCTAATTTTTTTCAAAACTTTACGTTTTATAGTTTCGGTGATAAGGGGGGGGATGGGTAAATTTTGATATATTTTCGTTAATATCTTTTTAATATTTTTTTTAAATATGAAAAAAATATATTTGAATGAGACCTTTCATTTGATATATTACATGATGCGTTTGAATTTTTTTTTAAAAATTTTTATTTAATTCAATAATTTGCCCCCCAAAATTAATATTAATGATTTCTCCTTATTTTTTCTCTAAAGTTCGGACAACGTTCTATATATCTTTTTTCAAAATTTTGGGCTTAGTAGTTTCGGATATCAGGGGGGAAAGGTCAATTTTTTAGTTTTACCCCTCAGAAGTACCCCTAAAATCAATTTTTTTTTCTTTTACGATATGTACTCCTGATCGGGTTACCAAACTATATATTGATGCCAAATTTAAACCTCTTCTGTCCAGTAGTTTAAGAGAAAATTGCTGTGATGTGACAGAGGCAGAAATCCGGAGTGATATTATAAGGGTATCCGTATTTGGAATATATGGAACCCTCAAAAATGTGGTGTTAGAGAAATTTCGTTTCCATTCATAGTTACTAAGACAATTAATTGCTTTAAGACCTCACTCTTTATGAACAACTTTAGGTTCCGATATAATGTGCATAAATTATTTGAAAATTTCAGACATAAAGTATTTTATATTGAAAATCATTCCTCTAGCAAGAAGAGCGAAGTTAACAATGAAACTATTAAAATATTATGCTTCTACTTGATTGTATTATTGTTTTCAACTTACAGATAAACCTTGACAACATTTTAATATTTTAAATCATATTTTGTTTTTATTATCTCCTAATAATAGATGTAATGAATTGATAGCGTAAATTATATGCTCCTGCTATTTAATGTATGCTTAATGGACTTCACCCTTGTTCGCTACAAAGCGAGCAGATGACTTCCGATTTACCGACCAGATACATCAGTGACACACCAAACGGTTAGTCGTGGAGTGTTCCACGTGCAACTCGGAAGAGCTTACAAGCTGTTGGTTATTTGTCAAGCGACTGGTTTCATTGACTGCCCATCGATCGGTATGAAGGCAAAGTGTTAACCAGCCATATGTCAAATAACCGCAGGATCAGTAAATTGCAAATCGTTGACGCGACGATATAACGTCGTCCTGAGATTACATAAATTATAAATGGAGCTCCTGAAGAGTAGAATTCTTTGGAAAGTTTGATCGATTCCGGAGCAGCCGACTGGAATTCTATTAGAGGATCTAAGAAAAACTGTTCGAAAATTTAGATTTAATTCGTTTGTAACATATTATATATGTATACGGGGTGTAGCGGAACTACCAAAAGACTCAAGAACTCTACAGAAGAGCTTGTGGAAATGGTTAGACTGAGAATTGTAGGATTTTCCCCCGGTTTGCTGATGCTAACCTTGAATTTCACACGATGATAAAAGCCGCTTTCTAGCGATCTACCGATTATAACTTTGGTTATGCCCTTGGCTGACAGTGGTTGTACTTTGACATAACCCTTTTGAACACTGAAAATAGAACCGAAACTGATTCGCTAGAACGCAATTTGGTTCAACCGTAAAACGTCAAAATCATATGTTTAATCATTTTTGTTTAAGTGTATACACGTATGTGAATAACTTTGTAGCTCCTGTGGTTATTTAATCGTTTAATAAATATTTTGGTGACTTATTTTTTGATTATGAAGATTGGAAATTTTACCTGTATAGTTTTTTGTTTACATATAATTTAAATAAATATATAGCCTGCCTTTTTACAAGAGAACATTCCATGGTTCCAAAACACCTGTATCCAAAGACATGGCTGCTCAGGTATAATGATTATCATTTTTTCAAGTTATTTAGAATGAAGATAAAAACTTTTGAACAAATAATTGGAGCTGTTGTTAGAACTGACAAAAATAAGGTGTTGTATAAAAAATATAGTGGAGGACAAGATCCCATTGATATTAGTATTCAAATATTGATATTCTTGTGGTACATGGCTACTCAAGATAGTTTAATAAGCATAAGCAAGTGATAAGGTGAAACTTACATGTAGTAGATTTAGCTTAAATATAATCATATTGGTGTAACTGTCTAACAAATTTCCAAACATTTAAAACATCGATTACAATTGTAATATCTCTCCAAACATTGTATAAAAATTAATATTTATTTAAATGACAAAATGTCATTTAAGAAAGAGACTATCAAAAGCAAATACTGTTTTGGGTTATTACCGGTTGAAGATATTTCAACCAATGACGTAACAAAGGGCTCATTTGTGACGTTTTCGTGATGTCATTGGTATTAACCAAGACCGCTAGAATGTGTTTGGTTCAAACCACTAAGGAATAATTATAACCGGTAGATCGCTAGAAATCGGCTCAAGATTATTGTTTTAGATGAGTCTCATTTTTTATCACCGATTTGGAAAGTGAAGAATTTCCACCCCAAAAGTGACCTGATCCATGAGTTTCAAGGTCATATCAAGGCCAAAGTCAATTTTGGCGATGTTGTCGAGAAGAGCGAAAAAATTCAAACATGTTGTTATGACTATCTCTGGTTATAAAACGATTTCTTAGCCTATTTCTGCGTCAACGTACATTTTAACATTCAGACTCATGCTCAAACAGCAATCTTATAGCCAGGGAAATAATAACCATGTCGAATTACAATTTTTCGCCTTTTTTTAAATTGTACGTGTGATGTTTAAGAGTGTTTATTGCCAGCATCAGTGAGTTGAATAGATATTACAACTAAAATTTTCGTGACATCATTTAGTTCAATAGGTTTATCTATGTTGACTAAAAGCCTTTCTAAAACATCTCAATTCAAAATGTAAAAACAGGATGCTTAGAATGAGTCTTTTGGGTACACCTAAATTATCGTTTTTTTTATCTGGTAGACAATTATTATGTAAAAAATTATTCACCAACAATAGCTATTAAATCATTTCAAATAGTGAGAAATAATCTTACTAAAGACAAAAGTCTCAAAGATGGAACAGATGTTAACTTTAACTGGATTATTTCATAAGATCCTTTTTTTAAAAATAAATTTTCTACGATTTTTACACTTCATTAATTAACAGTAACATTGACATGGTTTGCAAAAGATATGCTGAAAAACGACAACCAGCAATCTAAGCTCTAAACCACCTGAAGCTACAGTGAAATTGCAAGATGCTGGCTGGACTAAAGTTGAATTCAAATGACTATCTATACAAAAGCAATACACCATGGGTCTTGACTTACTTTCCACTTTGACCATTCTACAGCAATGGTCAAACTGTGATAATAAAGACATAATTGAACAAATCCAGGAACATCTGGTCTTTATATAAAAAAACTTGTTGAGTTGTGGATGTTCCGCAATTAATATTGTGGATGTTCCGTAATTAATATTGCCTCTGCGTTTTCCTCACCAAGTGAGACACTTTGACCGCACCATATTCACGACTGAGTACAAAAACAACTAGAAACTTATGACAATTTTAAAAATTTTACAGTTGACATGCTCCATATATTCGATGTTTATTTTTACGGTTTCCACGTTTTTGGAGTTGTCGATGTTGATGCAATTTCTCAATTTTTTAGAAATTTATAAAACGCTTATCTTAACAGATTCATTTTTTGGCCATTTTAGACAATTTAAAAATTATAGACATTTTAGGTATTTAGAGTTAGACAATGAGACAATTAGTTATTTAGATATTTATATATTTAAACATGTACACATTTAGACATAGATATTTAGACATTTAGGCATCTTCATATTTAGGCACTTAAAGATTCATCATGTAGACAATTAGATATTTAGACCTTTGGACATTTTAGAAACTTTAGACATTTCAGATATTTTAAGCTATATATTTTAGTCATTCAACGTTTCAACATTTTTGTAACGTTATTTACGATTTCAACGTTTTTGGGGTTGTCGAAGTTGATGCAATTTGTCAATTTTAGAACATTTAGAAATTTATAAAACCCGTATCTTTACAGATTCACGTTTTGGACATTTTAAACAATTTAGAACTTATAGACATTTTAGACATTTAGACTTAGACAATGAGACAATTGCATATTGGGACATATAGATATTTAGACATGTAGACATAGATATTAAGATATTTAGACATTTAGGCAATTAGACATTTAAACATCTAGATATTTAGACATTTGCACATTTAGGCACTTAAACATTCATCATGTAGACAATTAGATATTTAGACATTTGGACACTTAAATATTTTAGAAATTTTAGACATTTTAGACATTTCATTCATTACAGACATTTTCCATAGTTACAAATACTCCTATTAAGGTTTATTTAAAACTACATTTATTATTTATTTTATTTATTTAGTCGCAATTACGAAAAAATTACCTTACTATATTTAATGAAAATAATATAGCTATTTGCTACTCAACGATTCTGTACAAACTTTTCACCCCTTTCCACCCTCTCAGGGGTTGAATTTGGAAAAAGGCCATTTAAATTGTTACTCCAGTTTTTCCTCTATTATATCTTCGAAATGGGTAATTTTATCAGGATAAAAGATATCCTATGTATAAGTAGGATTACTAAAGTACCTCCAAACTAAGTTTTAGCAAAATCCATTGAGTAGATAAACAGACGGATAGACTGAAATTTCCAAAAATTCGTGCTTAGCCATACAAATCCATCACTATCTACTCCACTACTACAATTTTCAATAAATAATAAGTCTTTTGAAGTTGTAGTCTTGTTACAGCTTTACTGTAAGTATAGATAACATTTTCTAACAATTTCAGCAATTTCGACAGAACCCATTTTCTAGACGGCTTTTGGTTATGTGTCTCAGTTTGGCCACCATTACCTTCTAATATTCCCGATAAGAGCACCGAATCGAAAATCCATACAACGAAATGCACCAAAAGTAAATTTGTATTTTTCCCTTTTCCGGCCAATTCCCACGGCATATACAAATAGCTTGAAATAGCTATTGAGACACACGATTTGATTTATCCGACCGCATGCGGCGTATCTTCGAAGGCAAAACATCAACCATAATTCTTTTTAAAATTATGTAATGGCATTTAGCGTTATCTGCAGTTGAACTGCATCTGATACCAGTTGAAATATAACCGCGCGCTCGCGAATGTGTATTTATTTTCTAAAAGTAGATTTCACTTTGCGATTCTACAAATAGCCAAAGTAGGAATAAATTTCGCATTTCGTTATGTTTTGCGTTATTTTTAGCCGGCCATGAGGGTTTTTTAATTGGAATTTTTCTGGAGATATGCTTGATTTGCAATTGGAACAAAAACAATGTTTGCGTTGTTTATGATAGAGCAGACGGTATTATCCAGATCTTGATAAGAGCTGGTATACCTTGTATTGCTTGGAGGTAAATAAAATTGTGTACGATAAAATTCTTTATGCAGCATGTGGTAGGGAGTATGTAGCTTATAAATTAAAAAATTAGAATGTTTAAGAATAAAATTAATATTTATTGGGGTTGTTAATGGTTAAAATTATTCAGTACGCAGCCAACAAATGACTATTACAGGGTAGAAAAAAATTGATATGCAAGTAAATTTTAGGGAAATCAGAAGAAAAGTTTGCGAGACCTTTGTTATCCCCAGTACTATATTTTAATTACATCTATAGAAATAATTATTTTTGTATATAATTGTAGGTATACTGGGTGTAAATAAATAAGTGTGAAAGACTTCAAGGGTGCTTCTTCGAGTCTTTTTATGACGAAAAGTTCCTATGAATATATGTCCGCAAACGCTTCATTATTGATGTATTGATGAGGTATTGAAATCCTTAGATTTTTTCAATTTTTTTCTTCTGACTACTAAAGTTTTTGGGATATCTTGTTCAATTTTGAAGCAATAATGCCTCTATGAAGATTTCATAATAAGATCACAGAAACGGCCATGAAAATATACAGGGTGATACTTTTTCGGGGATCACGTGTTCTATCTGCCTCTACAAATTTTAAATGAATCTCTCATGAATTTGCAATCTTTTTTTATTTCATGCGTTTTTTTCGCATCTGCCATTATTTTTATGTAAAAATGTGATCAATGTCATGTGAAGCCTAAAACAAACAATTCTTTTGTTATTTATTTTTCTAGTAGACTTATTAATTTTGGCACTTCAAGTAAAACTTATCCAATAATCAAACTGATTTAATAAATTTATTTTCTTGAAGATTTGGAATAATATTTTTTTTTTTTATTTTCTGGAATTAAAGAAATTAATTTAGTAGATATTTTAGAGACTGAAAATATTTTGGAGTTATATTGTCATTTTACAAAACATAAATTTTAGTCAATCAATGTTTTTTTAATTAATAACTTATTGATTATAGAAATTAATTTGAACATATAAAATAATTTTTGAATTTAATAAACTTGCAAAAGCGCAAGCTGCGACCTACAGGCCGTTTTACAAATGTATATAGGTTCTTTTGATATTAAATTAGTTACTTTAATTTAAAACAATAAGAAATATACTATTAAGTAATTTTTGTGAAATAATTCCACAAGTCACGAAAATTGCTATATATTTTAAATGTTTCAATGAAGAAAAAACGTTTATAAAAAATGTACTTTCTGCCAATCATTACCCAGAAAAATTTATTAATAACGAGTTGAAACAAAATAAAATACCAAACAATCCCTAACAACCAACACCTAACTTCACCAAGCAACACTGACTCCCAGTATAATCCCATTAATACAATAACTATACCATACATAAAGGGTATTTCAGAAAGACTAAAAAGTGTGGGAAACAGATATAAAATTAAAACATCAATTAAAACAAGATATACACTAAAACCAATTATATCAAAAACAAAACCAAAAATCACAACTTAAAATACAAAAGATTGCATTTCTAAAATCCCTTGTGAATGTAATAAATCCTATATTGGAGAAACTTCTAGACCTCTAAATGTTCGAATAAACAAACACAAAAATTACACTAAAAAAAACTAAATTTGTGAACATGCTTGGGACCTTGGTCATAAAATATAGTTTAAAAATTCAGTTATATTACACAAAAGAAGATTACAAACCAAAAATAAACCTAAAAGAGTCTGCTTTAATTTTGTTAAATGAAAACATTTGTATCGTTACTACCTCCGTAGAATTCAATCGTTTCTGGTTGCCGATGATTAAGGAAGAAATTGCTAATGGTCATGTCCTTGTCAACAACCCAATATCGGGATAGTTCATACGGTTTGTACTAGGTTTTTCCTCATGATTTAATGGGTTCACTGAATCAACAAAATCTTATAACATACTCGCACCTAGAAGCCAAGCCTAAGTTAGCTGTTAATTTACTCTCTTTAATTCCCATTGACATACAGTGACTTCTCCTAATTTTCACCGATATGGCGGATTATTTAAACTCAGAAATGGCTAACATGCATTTCGTCTACGGTCTCTCTAATGGTAAGTCCTTAGAAGCGTAGAGAAAATATGCTGCAGTGTACCCTCAACGACGGTAGACCTCAATTTTGGCCAGCTGATTAAAATCCGATAGAAAGCATGGTTTGAAAACAGAATTCATACAAAACTTGTTCAAGGCGAAGAGGGGCACCTATTGGGGGCATTAATTTTGACATTGAACTTCATTTTCAAGGTCATTTGAAGGTCTGAATATTTTTTTAAACGACAACCCGTGTTTAAGACACGAAATCGGGCAGAGCTGGACATTTTACGTCTGGCGTGATATAGATACAATTTTTTGTGAGAATATAACCTTGATGTAAGAAATAAAATAACTATAGATTTTTATATTTTACCAATATTTTTGATAGAACAAATGAGACTGTTTTCTTCATTTACACCATGTTAAAACTTTAATAGCGTAAGTATTAAACGAAATAAACGAAATCAGCAGAAATTATTACACTTTTTAAATGATTTATCCAGAAAACAAGAAAATTTATTTCAAAACATATTTTTTCTATTACTGTGATGCGATAGTTATCACTCAGGTGCCTGTGTTATTGCCATTTAGTCAAAAAAATGTGAAAAATAGCCATTTCAGGTGTTTAAGCTTTTGACCTTGAAATGACCTTTTCAAGGTCATAAATAATTATATTAATATCACTGCAGATGTAAAATTTTCCCATCTTTCCAAATACGGTGCCAAAAACCGGGGTCCCCATTAAAAAAAAACACCCTGACCTTCAAACGACCTTGAAACTGATGCTCAAGGTCAAAATTAATTTCACCAAAAGGTGTCCCCCTCGTCTTGAATAACTTTTGTATACTATGCTTAGGAACGAAGCTATTCGGGTGCATAGATGAAAATAGCCCAACCTGTAAAAGGCTTAAGCAACCGCATTATTGTTTCTTGTAGAGTTATTCAAGATCTTGGGATTTTCAATGGAGTACGAAGATCTATGTGATGACTTCTAGGCTCCTCTATAATGGCAGAAGGTAGCCATTTTGAGCACTTAATTTGACCCCTTCGTTTTGGATCACAGAAGGATTGTCTGTTTTTCTCATAAAATGGGTAGAGGAAGCACATCTTTAAATCTTTCGCGTTTATTAATTTACACCCTGTATTATATCATCCACAAAATATTTGCAATGCATGTTGTTACATGTATAGATATACAGGGTGAGTTTTTTTTGATGATCAGTATGGGGATCTCGGAAACTAGCGGAGATAGAGCAATGGTTAAATTGGGAGAGATTCGCAGTTTTACTGGCCCAATCTAATGACACATTCGGATTTTTGTAAATGGTGGCCCACGCAAATGGCCACTCCGGTCTCCCGATTTGGCAGTTATAGACTTATATTTATAGGATGCGCTAAAAAACAAAGTATACAAAAGAAAGTATGTGACAGTTGGTGACCTAAGGGAGGCGGTATTACAATCAATTGAAGAAATTGATAGGCGGTCTGTGAGGAAAGCGGTAATGTCAATCTTAAAAAGATGCAATTGTTGTCTAAATAACAATGGTGGACTTTTCGAACATAAATTGTAATCATTATTATGTACTCTAATTTCTTAAGTTTTTAGTAAGTACCTACTTATTTAGTTTTTTCATTATATCTGATATACCTAAAAAAATATATTTATTTTATTTTATAGCTAACTACGTTAAAAGTGAAAATAAGAGAGAAAAGCATCCATAACTCCGTTATTTTTATGAATAACTATATCGATAATACTCGTTGAAAAGCTCTAAAAATGTCCGATTTCTTGAGGTCATAATCAACTATGGTTTCCATTCAAAAAAAGATAAGCTTGTGTCATATCTCGAAAACGAGAGCTGTCACGCAAACGAGGACATGACAATCATATTCGGAATACAATTCCCTTCAATTTTGATATCTACACTTTTTTTTATAAAATCAAAAACAAAGGAGCTAGAGGGATTTGACTAAATCGACAGAATTTGTTTTTTTCCAAATATCTAGTAAGCTATGACTTTTTACAAAAATCCGAGGGTGTCATTAAATTGGGCCAGTAAAACTGCAAATCTTTCCCAATTTAACCATTGCTCTATCTCCGCTAGTTTCCGAGATCCCCATACTGATCATCAAAAAGAACTCACCCTGTATAATATTTTGGTAGATTCGCCGCCAGTATTTCTAAAACTACACTGGTCAACAAAAAAATATTTTTAAATTTTTCGTTAAATAATAGGGTCGTTTTAAACTAATGCGCATGCGCTGATTTCATAGCTTACGCTGATTCATTCGCAATAGCTCTTCTTGACGACTATAGAGAAGAGTAGGGTGAAATATTTCACCAAGATATTTGAATAGTGGAAGGACGCTATCACGAATTTTGGGTCTGTTATAAGATGACTGATTACTGTTGGGATATACAAACCCCCAGCCTGCTGCCGAATATTCAAGGGAATCATATAAAATGACATTTTATGGGCGCTAATAACAAATAATAATTTCAATTTAATAAAAAAATAGAGCTGATACAATTAAAATAATATTTTTTCGTAATTACCTTAAATATTCTTCAGAATATATGTTAAAATTTCAGCACAGCAAAAAAATTAGTGTTGACCAATGTTATTTATATGTCAAATGAGCTCCATGGTACCAAGTTATTGTATGGTGATTTAAGCTACATATACACATCAAGTTTCTTTTCTATACAACAATTGGAGTTAGGTTAAAACTGACTTCCAACATTTGATTACATAGTTAAAAATAAACTAAAAGCCACAAATCAAAATACTAAGTTAATTTCTCTCTGATTACTGGCATTCTCTACATTTAAATTAAAGCTAAAACAATTAATGCATGTAGTTGCGTGTGCACTTGCATTTACATTCTTTGACTTTTACGAATTATTTCCGGTTGACTTAGCACGAAAAAGCCATTCGTCTATTAAGTTCTTTTCGCTTTTGCCTATTATAACTAATTCTAGTAGAATATTAAAATTGATGGCTGATATTGCTGTTAGTATCAAATTATAGAATATTTTATTGGTTGTTATGTCAAAGTAACATTTTAATAATATTCTTGGGGGGTTATTATGTAATAAAGGCCAAAATTAATGTTCCATTGTTGTGTGATTTAATCTCTATATTTGGGTGAATGGCTAGAAATAGGAATTTCATTAAATTGCTTCAATTTGTAAAAATGCCTCTTAATATTTTCGGGAATAGATGTACAAATAAGTAAAAAATTATATTTCAAGAATGCGAATGTCTTAAAAACTTTAAACTCGCTAGGGGCTGGAATAAACTTCCGGGACCTGTACCCATCATATTCAATTTCTATGAGCGAAAGATCTAGGAAGCTGGGTGTCCATGGCAAGAGATTCACAGGGTCTCTTCAAAAAAGTATAAACTAATTCGAGCAACATGGGTGAATACTGCTCCACTACTTCCTGAAGATGACGCTGCGCTAAGATGTCGCTTTGAACAAAGACTAAAGATGACCTACTTCGATGTGCAATAGCACCACGTACTATAACACCTACTGTACCAGTGTGCATGTCGCTCAACATCAAGTTGAGGTTGACGTTCTTCTCTTCGAACTGGTCTAACCCTTCTTTAGTCATCCTGTCCACCCAAGCAGAATCGAGATATATCAGATAAGACGACAACAACAACAATAACTTCCTGAAGTTTAACTTAGTTAGCTTCCTGAAGATAACGATCTGCTATCATGTTGACTCGAACAAAGATTAAAGGCGACCTACTTCCATGTGCAATAGCACCCCATAGCATAACGCCTACTCTTCGGTGTACATATCGCTTAACATCAAATTGAGGTTGTCGTCTTTCTTCTCGATATCGTGTAACCCTTCTTCGCCCATTATGTCCACCCAAGCAGAATCGAATTATCAGAGAAACGACCTGATGGTATTCAACATTCCAATGTCTCGGCTTGGCTCTCCAACATACAATATTACCAAATATTTAGCGGGCATTCTTAAGACATTCACTGGAAAATCTCCCTCACATATTTTAAACTCATCCCATTTCGTAACTCTTGTGTCAGAAATACAAATGAACCCCAAGACATTTTAATTAATTTTGATGTGACATCACTGTTCACCAAAGTTCATATCCCAGACTCCCTATCGATTCTTAGAGATCTGCTGTCGGAAGACGGACAAGCCTTGGATTTACTGATGTTGATCGAAAAATGTCTTACGTCCACATATTTTCTTTTTCAAAATAAATATTACATGCAAACTTCTGGTACCCCCATGGGTTCGCCGCTATCACCGGTAGTGGCAAATATCGTTATGGAAGCCTTTGAAGCAGTGGCTCTGGAGTCTTGAAGCCACAAACCCAAAATTTGGTTGAGATATGTTGATGACACTTTTGTCATCTGGCCACATGGACAAGAAACTCTCCGATTGTTCTTTAACCACATTAATACCCAACATTAAAACATCAAATTCACTATCGAAATTGAGTCCAATGGATCCCTGCCCTTCCTAGACGTGTTGGTTTCACGGTTGCCAAATGGTCGCCTGGGCCACTCTGTATACAGAAAACCAACACATACCGACAGATATTTGCACGCCCGGTCCCATCATCACCCATCTCAGAAACGGTCAGTCGTGAACTCCCTGGTGCATCGAGCTATATCCATTTCCGAACCCAAAAGTTTGAGAAGGGAATTAGCTTGGGTTGAGGGTAGCCTACTAAACAACGGCTACAGCAAACGAGAGATTCGCAATTCCATTTCTCGTCACCATCATCCCCCCTTCCTAAGAAAGAATTGTCACCTAATAATTCAGTAGCATATTTGCCATATATCAGCAAGGTCACGGATAGGATTGCGAAGCTTCTCCATAAGCACGAGGTGAAAACAGTCTACAAACCACTATCCAAAATCTAATAAATGTTACCCTCTCCAAAAGGTAAACAGAATTCTCTTTCATCTAAAGGTGTTTATTCCATTCCATGCTCGTGTGGGGCAGTATACATCGCTGAAACAGGTCGATCTATGAACACCCGTTTGGGTGAGCACACATGTTGTTTGAAATCATCACGAAACGGGCCACCAAATCCTCTTCGACAGTTCCTCTGTCGTGGCCAAATCTCCGTATTATTTCACCAGAAAATTCCGTGAGGCCGTTGAAATCGCTAAAAATCCCAAGAATTTCAACCGAGAGAAACGTTTTGAACTTTCGTTCATCTGGCAATCTTGCATCAAAATTTCCACAAAATAAATCACTTACATTATCCATTAATAAAAACTCCAGGAACGTATACGAAATTTCATCACAATCATAAAATAATCCCATTAAGTGCCTCCTACCCTTCTTTTACCTGAAAATTTCGGGGGACCAATTATTATTTCTTCGTACCTATTATTGATTTAGAATTTGTGCATCATTGTGACAAGTTGAATAAAAAGTGAAGTTTTGAAGTGTTCGTGAGAAAAAGATGAAATGAATGCAGTAGCCGCAAGGTAAGTAACATTTGTTTGGTTTTTTGTCTCATCCTTGAAAAAGCCCCTTAAAATTGTAGGCGAAACATCGGAAAACTATGTTTATATCCCGGTTTAATTATATAAATAAACTAATTCGAAAATGTCGCGGTCCAAATCCGGAAAAAGCAAAATCAGCTATTCCAATGTAGTCGTTCTCTGCACCACTGTAGTCGTTGGCGTCGATGCTCATCGGCCAGAGGTAGCACAACATGGGGTCGATAATGCTTGTACGGTGGTAACCTGTTGGAACACTCACCAGGTGGCCTAGTTCTCCTAACAACTCATCATCCAAATTTCGAGTTGTCAAAAATCGGTCTCTTAAGCCCATAAGTCTTAGACGTCGGTGTTGAACTTCATTTAGGCCCCTTCAACGTCCGGTGGCTACTCTACTCCGAATTTGGGTATTATCAAACCACGCTCGACAACTTAGTAGCTTTTGGGAGAAAGGGGGAGCTCGAGTCTCTGATATATGCCTCTTAGTTGAGTATATTTTTTTCTTAGTCCAGCTGTCACGTCAATGCATTAGTATTGTTCTTTGTATGGTTTAATAGATTACAATGTTGCTGGCCTTCTTTCTTATTTTTGCAAGCATTGCCTGTAGTTCACAAACCGCCCAATCATATTGATATCGTTGGCAAAGCCAAGAGCAGAAATAAAAAAAAAATTGTATTCATTTTTGCTTTGTTGGCCCTGGTGGTAATCATTTTTAAGATGATTTATTTTCAGTAACTACATAGCTCTACGAAAAACCTGAAAATTGTTTCAATTCAAATCCATAATAAATATCTATTTCATCCGTTCACTAGATCAGCATGCGTGGAAATATTAATAGAAAGATAAGTTCAAGTGTAAACAGCTTTAAGAAGTTAAAATGGAGGGATTCTTAATAGACTAAGATCTAAGTAAGAACTAATCACTTTATCGAACATTTGGAACATATCAGTTAGCCCTATAAAGGGTGTTTCTAAAATAGGCTTCCAAACTTCTGCTATGATTAGAACTCATAAAAAGTCGCTATTAAAATGTGCCCCAAAACGCACCCTTAGAAAACTTCCCTTAAACGGGCTTAAACAGAACTGTTTTTTTTTTATTTATTAACAAAACCGTTTTTTCTCTACAGATTTACGAAATCTTAACAATTTTACGTAAAAATATTATCTTTGACCAATTGGTAAAATTTCATAAATCTGTAGAATCATCAACCTAAGTAGAACGATAATGATTTGCATGTCAAAAAAGGGAGTAGCACATGTTATTTAACGTAAAAATTTATGTAAGACCCATACAATTTTTTTCAATTTATTTTTGACCGTTTTGTCAATTAAAGAAAAAAAAAACGGTTTTGTTTGAGCTCTTTTAAGGGCATATAACTTCCTAAGGGTGCGTTTTAGGGCACATGTTAATATGGACTTTTTGGCTTATTTTGTCGGGTCTACCCAATAAATTGAAAATACTCACTGGCAGGAAATTTAAAATTTACTTTTACATTTTGGTTACAAACTGTTGCTGAAGATTTAGAAGACTCTCCTATGTTTTAAATTTGTTTGTTTAAATATATATGTGAAATGCTTGTTGATGTATATATATGTTTATATTTTCATTTTAACTGTAACTAACTTTCTTTTTGTTATGACGTGTATATCCATTTGTAAGGACTGAAGTACAAAATAAATAAATAAATATATACACAGCAGAAGTTTGGAACCGTATTTTACAAACACCCTCAATACCAAGGAACACGGTTGTGAATTGATATCTGAGATATTTTGTTAAAAATATTTAGCCATAAATGGTAACACATCTCTACAACAAGGTGTAAACACTACCAATCCATTGATAGAAGTTTCATGTGAGATATCAATGTAAATTTACCAAAGAAGTTATCGGCAATAGATGTATTACAAAAATATCAAGTAATTTTTGTCAGATTCAATAATATTAACGAATTTTCGGGAGACCTAAAACATATATGCTAATATAAAAATCATCAAGAATATTTATTATATTTAGGTAGTGCAACACTGGATATAAGTAAAAGGGGACTAAAAACTACCCAAGTGACTAGAGTGGTGTAGTTAGAACTCTAATGGCTAAATGGTAGTAGTGATCATTAAAAAACTGAAAAAGCTGCCTTTAGGCTGTAGACAGTGATAGTCTGTTATCGGTTAAAGGGCCAGTCGCAAAATTATAACCAGGCTTACAAGGCCTTTGAGAAAGGGTTTTAGTGGATAAAGAGGTAGTTATTAGAATTTCGTTGCAGTATGGCGACTTCCACATGTATGATAATAATGAACATATACAAAATAATATTTATTGAAATAATGCTCAAAATAATTTAGAGTAAATTCAGGCCGGTAGATAAAAATAATAATAATATATTTTTTTAAATACTGTACAAACGTTATTGTGATTACAAAAACAATCTTCATGTGGACTAAAATGTTATCTTGGGATAAGTATCGATCTGATCTTGATAACTTATCTTAATTTAAAAGCTAAAATTCATGTCGATTTGTGATTTTGATATGAGATCGACCTTGACATAATTTATTAGTTTGTTTAAAATAATTTCTTAATCAAATAATACATTGATATGGTTGTAATAATAAGATTATATTAGAGATTATATAAGTTGCAAAATTAATTTGATTCATACAAATTTACGATTATGATTTTTTGGGCAATAACACCACAATCGAAATAAAACGATGTATATTAAAGGAAAACCAAACGTTTCAAAGTCTATTCTGACTTCGTTGTCAATAACTTTATATTTATAGATTTACAATTCTTACAAATTTCTTTAAGTAAATCCGGCCCTGCTGAATCAGAAATATATTGATGTTTTTAATGCTATCGGATAAAAATAAAACGGCTATTTATGAGTCTAGGACGTTTACAGATTTACATGCCAAAACTGAGTAAATTCTCTAAACCTTATACTTTTGTTTTGCGAGTTTTGTTGTCCTTTTAACTCCACTGCTGTAATTTTTAGCCCTGAGTCAGAAAGGGATTGTCCTCGACTCTTAGCTTCTGTCTCAGATTCTTTCTCAGATTCTTTCAAGATTCTTTCTCAGATTTTTAAGATTCTTTCTCAGATTCTTTCAAGATCCTTTCTCAGATTCTTTCAAGATACTTTTAAGATTCTTTCAAAATTCTTTCAAGATTCTTTTCCTTCTCTCTCTGCTTTTCCTTCTCTCTCTGCTTTTCCTTCTCTCTCTGCTTTTCCTTCTCTCTGTGCTTTTCCTTCTCTCTCTGCTTTTTCCTCTCTCTGCTTTTCCTTCTCTCTCTGCTTTTCCTTCTCTCTTTGCTTTTTCTTCTCTCTCTGCTTTTCCTTCTCTCTCTCTGCTTTTCCTTCTCTCTCTGCTTTTCCTTCTCTCTCTGCTTTTCCTTCCCTCTCTCTCCTTTTCATTCTCTCTCTCTGTGCTTATCTTTCTCTCTCTCTGCTTTTCCTTCTCTCTCTTTTGCCTCTTCTGTCTCTCTTCTCTTCTGTTTCTCCTTTCTCTCTACTCTCTTTCTCTCTCTGTTCTGTCTCCTATCTATCCTTTCGGGGTCTCTATCTGGTCTCTTTCCTTTTTCTTCTCTATCTCTTCGACCTCTTTTATCTCTTCTCTCTTGTCTCTTTCTTCTCTCTCTTCCTTACGTTCACTCTCTTCTCTTTCTTTAATTAACCTCTTCTATCTGTTCTCTCTCTCTTCTTTATATTTCCTCAATTCTCTCTCTTCTATTTCTACTCTGTTCTCCATCATCCCTCTCATCTCTCTATTTTCTCTATTCTGTCTCTTCTATTTCTTTATTTCTCTTCTCCCTCATCTCTTTATTCTTTCTCTTTTCTCTCTTCTCTTTTTTTCTTTATTTTCTCCTCTCTCCTCTTTTCTCTCTGCGCTATTCTCTCTCCTCATCTATCTCTTCTTTATCTTCTCTCTGTTTTAACTCTTCTATATTTTCTTTCTCTTTCCTCTCTTCTCTCTCTGTCTCTTTTTCTCTGTTGCATATTTAAAAAAAGTAAAATTTGCAGCTGAAATTAATATCAGTTCATTATCGTTCTAAAGGAAAGTTGTTACCTTTAAGGATCCAATTTCATTATTCCTCTATTCTAAAGTCACTTCGTGTTAGATTTTAATTTATAACAACAGGCAATCTCGTAGATTTATCGAATGTGGTGGTAATGCGAGAATAACACAACAAACTGAAACATATAGTCATAAAGCACGAGCGGGAGCGTTCAACTTTTAATCTGATATACTGCGTAGTTGGATGTTGCACTCGATGAGTTATGTGGGACGAATTTAACTCAAACTCCCGCATCGTTCTGGCAATTGTGGAAACTACTGAAATATTGGAAAAGTTTCGCGGATAGATACTAGAGTTACGAGAAAATGAGGGTTTTATTTTTCCGGAAAACAACGAATATTAGCGTCTATACACCTACGTGTTTTAGCAGATAATAATGCGTTTGAAATTCTGTACGGGCCGATTTTCAATTGTTTTAGGTGTTCCAGTAATGTCTTTGTAGTTTAATAAAATATGTAGTCTGCGTAATTTTTGTTTGAAGTTATGATATGTGTAATGTAGCAGTAGAGATATAAAATTCTGTCTATCTAAGATTGAATCTTTCTAGGTTTTCACTCCTTGAATACGATGATTAGTAAACTCAAATAAAAAGACAGTGATGAAATCTTGGAGGGGAGTGGGGTGCTCAAGACGACTAGGATACACTGTTTGTAAGCCAGGCTTCGATTTTGTCGGTCACTCTTTGAGTGCCACATGCCCTTTTTTTAATGCAGTGAAATTACATGACATAAGAAAACGTTCTGTATTAAATTAGTTCTACAGTCATACATATGTGAATAAATCTTCATAATTTGTGTAACACTTCCAAAAGAATGAAATTGTAACTAACCTGCTTCCTAAATAAGTTTCCTGAGAAAAAATAGGAATGATAATAAAAACCCAAATGGAGTGTGATTGAAATATAGTATGATGTTCATTCTAGAAGATTATGTATTAATCAGTAACCTGCGGATTCTGATTTTTGCGGATTTGGACCTCGTAATTTTTTCCATTAATTTATTTGTATATCTGAACCAACATGTAAACAAAGTTTTCCAACGTTTCGCCCACACTTATAAGGGGTTTTTCAAGGGTGAGAAAATACAAATGTTACTTACCTTATGGCGAACATATTCGTTCCGTTTTTTTCTCACAAACACACTTTAAGACTTCACTTTGTTAAATTTATCACACTGAAGCACAAATTGTAAATGACTAATAACACTTTGGGTCTATCAAATGGTGAAATAATAATTGACCCCCTGAATTTCCAAGTAAAAGAAGGGTAGGGGGTACTAGAAGGGATTATTTTGATATTTTGATTTGTTTTATGGTTGTGATGATATTTTTTGAATATATTCCTGGAATTTTATTAGTAGGTAATTTAAGGGATTTATTTTGTCGGTGAGATTTGTGTTGAAATGTGAATGAAGAGTTGCCAGATTGGCGAAAGTTCAATACTCTTGTTTCGGTTGAAATTCTTGGGATTTCTGGTGATTGGGCTACAGGATAGTTTGACAGAAGACCAGTTTTCAAACAAAGTTTGTGCTCACATAGACGGGTGTTTCACCGATGTATTGTGCCCTACACCAGCAGACCACTGATCAGAAACTGCTGAAATGGAAAGAGAAACCCCTTCATGGAAGATATATAAATGACGTTAACCAAGATTATGTCGACAGTGCAGCGTCGAACTACTGGTTGATCTCTGGTCATATGTTTCTAGAAACGGAAGGCTTATTGGCAATCCAAGATCAAGTAATTCCAACTAAGAACTATCTAAAGTACATTGTTAAAGACCCTTCTATTAACAACGGCAGATGCAGATACGGTTGCCAAACAGCTGAATCTATCCAGCATATCGCAGGGGGTTGTCAAGAGTTCGCTGCAACTGAATACAAAGAACGACATGTTGCGGTGGCAACAATACTGCACCCGGAACTAGCACTAAAACTTGAACTATCACAGTCGGTGAGATTACCATATTATAAATATAAACCAGAATCTGTTTTAGAAAATAACAACTACAAGCTGTACTGGGACCTCATGATACTGACTGATCGCATTGTCGCTCACAATAGATTAGATATAATTATGGTAGATAAAATCTGTGTCGGAAAACAACTTTAATTGACATAGCAATTCCTAACAACAATAATATAAATATCAAGCAGGTTGAGAAAATAACCAAATATAGGGATTTGGAATTTGAAATAAAGACTCAGTGGGACATGGACAATACAAGAACCGTACCAATTGTTATGTCAACGAAAGGAGTAGTCCCAAAACATCTAGACGAACATCTTTACCAACAAATGCAAAAAGCCGTCCTATTAGCACAGTCAGGAAATTCATGGGAAACTGCCGCCACGACTCCAACCACGGCCCTGAAAACCCGGCAAAGGCTCCCACAGAGCTAAACCCTTTTGATATCTAGGATATGCATGCCTTAGAGGGAGTGTGCATACATTGTGTGGTCAGCTCGGATAAAATACTAAAAACTAAATTAAAATACTAAATTATTTAACCTAGTAGATTGATGGTCGACACTCAATTATAAGAGAACAGAAAATTATAACTTAACGATTTGATAGTCAGTAACTGACAAGAGTTCACGCTTGAAGAGATTTAAAAAGTATAAATAACCTCGAAGTTAAATTATGACTGAATCAATCAAGAAGATAAAATAGTTGTGTCACTTGACAACATACCTAACTGGACTGAAGTTTTGAAATTAAAAATTTAATATTTAAGCACTTTCTGGGAAATAAGAACAGAGGTCGCGAAATGTCTGTATATTTCCAAACGTTTTAGAGTCTATGTCAGACTCGGTTGTCAATGGCAAAGAAACTATGAAAAAAGGCACAATTCTAAAATGTAAAATTAAAATGTTTAACAATATGTATTTTTGACTTAAGACGTAAGAATTTAATTTCATAATACACAGGGTAGCATAGAAACTTCTAGGGATCAAATTATAATAAAGTTTATTTCAAATTTGACATAATTTTAACAGAAAACTTGTAGAAATAAATGCTTTGAGCCTTAAGACCCCCCCCCCCCTCCAAAAAATATGGAGTATTATCGATTTCTGATTTTCTACAAATTTCTGTCGATGGCGTTACGATTTTTTCATCAATTTCATTGTATAAGAAAAAACAAAAAAAATCCGTATTTAAATAGTTTACTTCTATGAATTTGCTGTTAAAATCTGATCAACTGTCCTCTATAAGTTGTTGAATTTTATGTCCGAAAATAAAAACAACATTGTTCTATAAACTTTGATAGTAATCAATTATTGATTATCTCAAAATACAACATTACAATAGACGATAGTGCAGTACAGTTAATAGAATTAATGAATTTAAAATTAAAATTTCTTATAAGACTGCCACAATCTGTAGAATTAATTTTTTTTGTAATTGTGTGATATTATAAACTCTCTAGAATCCTACAGAAAAAAATAGATAATAAAATATATTGTTCAAAATATATATTTTTTATTTTATATTGGAGTTTGCTAATGTGAAATTAATAATTCTGCATACGAACAGTCTCAGTTTGCGCATTCTTTTTATAAAGTAATGAAAAAGGGCTTTAAGTAAATAAATTTCCTTTTAAATACAATAGTATTTTAGATTTATTTTAATAACAATAGCTGATACACTTATACTTTTGCGAAAATTGGCCTCAATGTGATCTCGTCAATCTGTAAAAAAATATTAGAAGTGGTTTACACGTTATCATGTCAGAAATTATTATTATTAAAAGTTTTTATATTTACCTGACAGTGAGGAGGTGTTGACAATGTAAACACAACAGCATTAGTAACGTCTTCGGGTTGTAGGGCTGCATAGTGAGGACTTTTCTGTAAAGTCTCATAAACTTTCGAGTTGAAGAGTTCTGTTTCTACCAATCCAGGGCTGATACTCTAAAATACATGATGTGTATAAAAACTGATACATAACCAAATTACATTTACATGACAATAATAACCATTATTACATTATGCGTCCATAGAAATGATTTAAAAAAATCATTTTACAAATAAAGTATATGGACAGGGTTACTAGTTAACCAGTTTATGATGAAACTAATTCTCTAGACTGCTTTATTAACTATAAAGGGTTTAAACAGTCTTTTAAAAAATAACAGTTCAGGTAAAAATAAATCAATAAGTTTCATAACGTATTTTGATAGCCACTATAGTTGTGTGAAATTAAAATATTATTAATTTCTGTTTGTAGTGACTGAATACATTGATATAAATCTTATAAGTATACTGTTATAATGAATACATTTTAATTTACCTAAATAATTACACAGAGACATTAAAAATATTTAAGAGTGGGATTGGATTTAGATTATATAATAGCCTACCTGAATATTTGTATTTGTTAACTTCTATTGATTCTAATTAATAAATTTTATTGAGATTAGTTCGTAAACTTTTTACATTATCATTAAAGTTATGATTATCTTCTATTAAATTACGTGCTTAATAAGATTTATTATCCTGTGTTAACTAACTTCTTTTGTGCTCTGTAGTACGGTTATTATAATTTCTAAACGTCCTACTGATATAAAGCTTATCGCAATTGCTGCAATTAATTTTGTACACCCCGGATTTACAATTATTATCTAACCTTGATTTGTTGTTACTGTGTTATTTAGACTTAATAATCACGATAATAATTACAACAAACACACATTTTCAATTTATCACAAACTTACGTATTCTGACGTAAACATTCAAAATAGTTTTTTCATTCAAAAATTGTCTGCATTTTATAGTATATGCTGTATATCGGTAGGACATTTAGAATTTTTTATACCCGTTTCTAGAGAGCACAAAAGAAGTTATTTAGCACATGATAATAAATCTTATTATGCACGTTATTTAACAGAGGATAATCATAACTTTAAGGATAATGTAAAAATTTTACATTTCGAAAATAAACCCAATAAAATTAATTTATTAGAATCCCTAGAAATTAACAAATACAAATATTCCGGTAAGCTATTAAATAATCACTTAGATCTTAATCCATCCCCACTCTTAAATCTTTTCATGTCTCTGTGTTATTATTTAGGTAAATTATAGGGTATATATTATAATGATGTAGTTAGAATTAGTTAGAGGAAGTATTTTGTGAAACTTGGTAAAAGCACTGTATGCCGAAACACGTGTCGTATCAAAATAAAGTGTAAATCTCGAAGTATATTTTCGTTTTATATCAACACAAATATGTGCATTCAAAACTGTTGTAAAGCACCATAAGTAGATTACATTTATTTATTTCAGTACGAAAAGTTTATCTAGAATGGGAAATGCGGGAAAATTTCGTAACAAGAGGAAGAAACTGTGGGCAACATCGTACATTTTTGATGGAAAATAATTGATTTCTATTTATTGAATGTACAACGAATATTAAATTTGTGAATAATTTAGCGTTTAAAATATATCCCATGAAATTACTTTGTATCGGTCATTGAAATTGGGGCTGTCAGGTGTATGCGTGCCTTGGAGTGAGTGTGCTGCCATATATTGTATGGTCAAGTCGAGGGAAAAATAAATATATGCATCCCAGAAATCAAAATAATAACTTAAATTTTTCCCATGCGTTGATATCAGTTAAAAACAATATCTGACAATGGTATGAATAAGTTTCCTTAATACATCCGGTGTAGTTTTCCCATTTTTAACGAGCATAAATGAAATGAAAATGTGTATTTTTGTAAATGATTTACAGTATGAAAAATACATTTTTGGATGCTTCATTCTGTAAACTCAGATACAATCTAAAATTTTATAATATAGCACTCAAACTAGCTGATGTTATACCAATCTATAAGGCTAATAATAGGCACAATATCGCAAATTATAGACCAATATCCTTGATATCGAACCTAGCAAAAATTTTTGAAAAAATTATTTACCACAGACTACTAGATTTCATTAAAAAGAATAAAATCGTTATCAAAAATGCAATATGGCTTCATGAAAAATACTGGGACAAAAGATGCTCTAAATTTTATTATTAATACAATTTATAAAAACTTGATAAAAGTGAACCTATTGCTATTATATTCCTTGACCTAGCCAAAGCTTTTAATACTGTTAACCAATATTATTAGATAAATTATATAGATATGGAATTAGAGGAAGTGCATTCAAACTCATTTCAAGCTACTTGACAAGGAGATATCAGCAAGTAAAAATAAATGACACTGTAAGTGGTTTCAGTGAAATTAAAACAAGTGTTCAACAAGGTACCATCTTGGGTCCCCTACTATTTATTTTATATATAAATGACGTACTACTTGATATACCAGAGGGATTTATATTATCTTATGCTGATGATACGGCTGTGATATCAACAGGAAAAACGTGGAATGCAGTCGAAACGCAAATGAATTACTACCTTAATTTGATAAATAAACGGCTTGCCTTAAACAAATTGTCTCTAAATGTTGTTAAAAATGTTTTCATGACATTCGGAAACTACTGCAATAGTGTTCCTCGCGATATAAATATTAAGATAAATAGCAAAAAAATAAGAAGGGTAGAAAGTTGTAAATACTTAGGAATTTGTTTCGACTATAGAATGAGATGGGACTCGCATGTTGAATATTTAATAAATAAAACAAAATAATTAGTCGGAAATGGCCAAAATTATGTTGAGAGACTCGCTGATAATGTTATACTATGCACTTTTCCATAGTATTATCTGCTATAGTAACATAGCTTGGGGAGGGATTTATTCAACTAAACAAGTTTTATTACAACGTTTACAAAATAGATTCCTGAAAATTATATATAAACAACAAACTTTTATTGAAAAAAAAAACACTAAATCTCAAACAAATCTTTGCTTTTGTGTCTCTTAAATAAAAATAAATTTATAAAATTCAACAGTTCTAGAAGAAATAGAATTATTATGATTCCAAAAAGAAATAGAACTATAAGCTGTAAAAATAGTTATGGAAAAGCTATTAATATTTTCAACAGCCTATCAAATGATTTGAAAACTCTAAAAAACCTTAACACTCTCAAAAAGAAAATAAAACCATGGATCTTGGCAAATATGTAAAATTTCAAACAGCAGAATAGTAAATTATATAGGGAGAAATCGATATAAGTTCTAATTCTTTATACTATATATTAGTATCACATAATTATTTCAACAACAATAAATTTGTAGGATATTAGTAATAAGATTGTATAGGAAATTATCATTAAGGTTAGTGTTAAGTTTATCAGACCTGCGAACAAGTAACTGAGTTTACCTCTGCAGGATTTATTATATTATACCTAATGTATAAATATTGTACACATTCTGATAAATAAATAAAAAAATACTTGATTTCTTTAAAATAATAGATACAATGCAGTATTGATGGGTTTGTACACAGATTTATCAATATGGACTTACCGTCACTTTTATCCCTAATTTCGATCCTGTCAATTTCCAAATGCAAACTCTTGTGAGAAAAGCCGTCACCGCATGTTTTGAAGCAGTGTAAATGGCCAATCCAGGATAGTCTAAAACTGAATGTCCGACTACGCTATTAATGTTAATGATGTGTCCAATTGTTTCGTTCTCTTGAAATACTTTCAAAGCCTCTCTGCAAGCAACGGCCATAGCGAGGACATTTAAATCAAGCATATTTTTTGCATCTTCAATTTTGAGATCTGCAATTGCTACATTTTTGTAGATTCCGGCATTGTTGATAAGAATATGGAGTGGACCCACGTTCCTTTTGGTCCAGTCAAAAGCTTTGAGGATGTCATCTTCCCTTGTTAGGTCGGCTTGGTACCCATAGAATTGGCCTTTTGCACCTGAAAGGCTATTTGCGATGGAGTCCAGGAGATTTTTCCTGCGTGCTACACCAACCACCTAAAATATGTTTGAGTTATATATTTATGTATTAAGATGAAGGTTCTATCTATCTAATATTTTATAAACTAGGTCGCCATCAACTAGTTGAATATGAAATAGCATTTAATCAGTACCCAGCACAGATCTAAGAAGTTGCGAATACCGTTTAATGAAGGTCGGTACTTCTAAAAGACCAGAATCCAAGAAAAGAAGATCTAGCTTACAGGAAAAGTTCCTTAAGAAATAATGGCTAGGTAACTTGTTCCTAAAAAAGCAATTGGCAAATTACAAAGCAACAGAAAGGAAATTGAGAAAAGTCTACGTAAAGCAAACATTCGGACCACATACAAACCACAATCCCTATGGAACCCAAAAAACAAAACTCATTAGAGAACTGAGGAGTATATAGCATATCATGTGTAGACTGCCCCCAGATCATACGTCGGCCAGACAAACAGGCGAATATCCACCCGCCGGGATGAAAGTAAAGTAAACATAAAGAACGAAACAGACACCTCCATATTATTCAAACATGAACAAAAAGCAGGACCTAAAATAGACCTTAATACTTGTAAAGTATTTGCCAGCATCAAAAACTGCAGAATCAGGATCATAACAGATGTCATTGGGTTTGAAACTTTGAGCACCCTAACTAAAAGAGATGAAGCTCTAAAATTATCACCGATTTGAACCATCAATAAACTGAATAATTCGATCAACCAATTTATTAATCAAATCCATAATCACCTTCGTTGCAATATAATTGACCACGGTATCCCAATATAATAAACACGACGAAGTACCTGGGGAATCAAATATTAATGAGGGCTCAGGGTATAAATTGGGCTTAGGTTCCGGGTGAGACCCTGGTTGAAATTTGGGAATTAATGGACATTTCCGCTGCTGCCTCAAAAGACGAAAAAGGAAGAAAATAAAGTATTTAGACTATAGTTGGAGCCCGGGGCATGAATCTGACTACTCATCAAGTCTCAATTCTCAATAGAATACTATTGAAAAAAGGTTTTAGAAGTTACAGCTAACTGGGTCACAATTACTATCCAAGCCTCACTACAATATTACGAAAAATGCTTCAGAGTCTAGATCAAACTTGGATCCCCAATCTGCCGACTCCTCAAGTCTTACTGGATAACTGTACTAAGTGTGAATTCGAATCGCTTCCGGTATTTATAGTTGTCGGTGGTGTGCTGGTAGGGTAGTTCTAGCTCCAGTCTCAATGCAGTAGGAAGGCGAGTGCTAACGTCACATCTGTTAAGGTAGAGGGGTTTTCTGTTTATTTCCCTATAAGAATAGAGGCATTTGTTTATATACGATGATATGCGAGAGCAGAAGTTGTGTCCTTGTTGCAAAGTGATGAGGAAAATTCTAACCTCAAATTCTATTACACTGAGCATAAATATGGCGAAAACCACATAATGCATGTGAATTGCAGGCTATATAGTTTTCATTAAATTTTTCTAAAGATTCTCCAGCTCTTTTCGGAGGTCTAAATACCGCTGGAGTAAACAAAGATGTGAATTTGACGTGCAAAAGTCCTTGGAAAACATATACCACATCGTTTGGTCAAACGATTTCTCTTGTGTGGTGGGGTTAATAACACTTGTATATATGTTATGTGATTTGTCTTCTCCAAGAACAAACAATTAAACACATGCAATTTTTTTCTGCAACATAAATTACGTACGTCCCTAATAGAACAGGCCTGAAGAAAATGGTAAAAAGTGGAGAAAATAACAGTTTGGATGAAACCAATTCGAAAAGGATGAGAATAAAACAAAATGAAAGAAAAAATAATTTACGGGCTATCTGAGGCCGGGAAGTGGGAGGGGTGCGGTTTTAATGACAATAAAACGGTTTATTTGGATTTGCGGCAAAAAGTCCTGTGGAAAAAAGTTAAATAGTGAAGTTGTAGGTAATAGAAAAATGTACAACTATTGTATTTACACTTTTTTCACATAACCTCAAAATTTAGGTGAAAAGTTCAAAAAACCAAGTTCTTGGTTTTGTATTTTTATTTTTTACGGAAAAAAATTGGTGAAAACTTTCCTTTTTAGGACTCAAACAGATTAATTTTTTATTTAAAATATTTGTTGTTTCACCTTATGTTCACTCATTATCTAAAAAGCAACCTAATTTTCAGTCGAAAATTCTCACTTAAAATATCTCCTTTTTTTTTTTAAAAGTAGGTGGGCTTTTTATTTGTTGAAATATCTACTTTCTGATGGTGTAAAAATATATACATTACTCTGGTAAATGTTCTCAGACAATGCAAAGAAACGAAAAAAATTTAACTCGAAATTTTTTTTATCATTGTGTACAGTTTTTAGCTATTTATTACAATTTTTACTTTAAGTACTCGAAGAACGTAAGATTACATGTTACAATGATAAAGAAAATGATTAGTCGACAAATGCGGAATTATTAATATAGGTAAAGGCAAAATACTGCACACATACAAATACCTTGGAATAAAGCAGGCTCAACGAATTGATCACACCACCAAAAAAATGGCCTAACAACAGTTTTCTATATGGGTAAGACGACTGCTGAAGACCAAACTTAACAGTACTTAGTTACTCTTTCGGTATAGTTAACTGGTGCAAGACCGATATTGAATAATTGCAACGGAAAATTCGAGTACTAGTAACAAAAGCTAAAAACTGCCATCCAAAGAGCTGTGTCGAACGTACAACATTGCCCCGGTGTGAAGAAGAAAGATGATTGGCAGATATAGGCAAGTTACTTGATCAACAAAATTCTGATTTGCGTAATCATTTCCAGAAACTCGCAGAATTTTCTGATCTACACTGAGTCATATGTCAGGTTGATCACTCAACACCTCTGCGACTGACAGAACAACAAGTTCAAGTATACCACCAGACAGATGATCAGAAGCTGCTCAAATGGAAAGAGAAGCCCCTTCATGGAAGACATATAAATGACGTCAACCAAGATTATGTGGACAGTTCAGCGTCGAACTACCGGTTGATCTCTGGTCATATGTTTCCTGAAACGGAAGGCTTTATATTAGCAAACCAAGTAATTCCAACTAAGAACTATCTAAAGTACATCATCAAAGACCCTTCTATCAACAACGACAAATGCAGATATGATTGCCAAACATCTGAATCTATCCAGCATATCACAGGAGGTTGCCAAGCGTTCGCTGCAACTGAATACAAAGAACGACACGATGCTGTGGCAAAAATACTGCACCAGGAACTAGCGCTGTAAGAACACCCTACTATATATATAAACCAGAAACTATTTTAGAAAACAACAACTACAAGCTGTACTGAGACCGCACGATACTGACCGATCGGACTGTTTCTCACAATAGACCATATATAGTTTTAGTAGATAAAATCTCTAGGAAAACAACCTTAATTGACATAGCAATCCCTAACATCAATACCATAAATATTAAGCAGGCTGAAAAAATAGCCTAATATAGGGATTTGGAATTCCAAATAAAGACACAGTGGGACATGAATAACACACGAATTACCAATACAAACTAATGCAAAAATTCGTTCTGTTAGGAACAGCCTGGATGGTCAGAAAATTTATGGGAAGCTGTCATGACTCGAACCACGGGCCTGATAACCTGGCAAGGGCTCCCACAGAGCTAAACTCTTTTGATACCTAGAATATCTGGGGTTAGTGAATTTTCCCCTAAAGGCACGTTATGAGGGAGTGTGCTGCCATACACTGTATGGTCAAGCCGGGTATTTTTCCAAAATACTACTATAATTAACAACCAAATAAGATAATAAAGTTAATATTTAATAAGACAACTACTATGTTTTGAGGAAGTTATAGAATCTTCTTTAAATTATATGCGTAGATGCCTATTTATTGCTAGATTAAGATTATATCTATATACCTGAGTAACCTATGGAAAATTTAACACTTCAAAAAGTATTTCATAGAGAACTACTTAATTTTCAAATTCGAGTTTCGTACGTTTCTATGCATTTTCTGAGAACATTTACCATAGAAATGTATATATTTTTTTACACCATCAGAAAGTAAATATTTCAACAAACAAAAAGCCTACCGACTTTTTTTAAAAAAGCAGGTATATTGAGGTGATAATTTTCGATAGAAAATTATTTTGGTTTTTTCGATATTACGTTAAAATAAGGTGAAAAAATACATATTTTAAAACAAAAACCTTGCAGTGTGTTTGGGAAGTTCGTGAATTTTTTTGTGAAAGATAAAAAAAAAACAAAAACTTGTTTTTTTGATTTTTTCACACAAATTTTTAGGTTAGGTGAAAAATGTGTAGCCACAAAAGTTGTAGATTTTTTTGTTACCTACAACTTTTTTCCATAGGACTTGTATTTTTGCAGAAAATCGAGATAAACCGTTTTTTAACCTTAAAACCCCACCCTCTCCCACATTCCGATCTAAGATCGCCAGTAAATTATTTTTTCGTTTATTACTATTATTTTTTATTATATATTATAATTATCGACCCTGGTCTATAACACAAAACGAGAGCTGTATATTGATTTTTCCATATAAATTTGAAGTTCCTTTCAACGATCACTATTTGAATAAATTGTGTATAAAACTGTAAACCTATAAGCCGCAATTTACATGTTTATGGTTAAGTATTGTTTAGTGATATATTTAAATTAGATACCGGTTTTATTCGATTAAATTAAATAATTAAAATTATATAATCATTACCTTGAGGCCTTCTTGGACCAACTTCTTAGCAATAGCCTTACCAATTCCCGAACTTGCTCCTGTCACAATAGCAACTTTACCAACCCAACGATCCATCGACAAAGCCATTTTATTAACTAACAAATTTGGACACTTCTAACGCCAACAAACTTTTACTTTGTATTGACATTAATAACCAGTCGGTTATCTTATAAATACCACTTTAATAACAAGTTTCATCTTTTGTCGGCACAACGAATATAGGAGATCTTGCCTTGATATTGAATTATCACACAATCTTTATCATATTTTGTCGCACTTTGAACCACTAAATATAATACAAACACACTGCCGAATAAAAGTTAGAATAAATAAAAGTGTATGTTCTCTGGTGGAATATTGGTTTGTTTCCTTAACAATCTGTTTAATCTAAAAATGATAATCCAGCATTTTAATTTAACAAATTCAGTTTGTGTCTGTATTTTAATATTTGTTGTATTATTTAGTGGAACTGCCGGTTTATTAGAAAATGAGCCATGATATTCGCAATGTTGTACCATTTATTTGATTTGGGACAACTTGTAAAATGAAGTCTACTTACCAAAAATTGTTTTGTATGAAATTTCCACAATAAAATAAAGTTATTATTAAGAGTAATTAAAAAAAACTATATTTATAAATTCACACGAGTCAATATACACCAGTCAATAGAGATAATTGACATAACTTTAACAGCAAATTCGAAAAGTAAATTATTTGATCATTAAACATCGCACAAACTATGGATGTTTTATGCTTATAGTGTGAAAATTGATCATCTGTTCAAAATGGTGTCAATAGTAATATTGTAATATACAAAAGGAGTGTTTATAGATCTTGATCGCAGAATTTTTCATAAAGAAAAGCTGGAAAAACCAATATAAAGAAACTGTTAAAAAAATCATAACATGGTTGTAATAACAGCTGGAACCTTAATCTTTATCGTTTATAACCTTGAAATTAATAAGGCTGAAAGTCAATATCGTTAAGTAGATTTTACAGAATTGCAATTATAATAATATGTAGAATTATTTTGAAGAAAATATAGAATTAACCACGAGAGCTCGATAGGGATGTGCAAAATATGTTTTGATAGCTCATAAAATGCACTTCTCTTTGTATACAGTGATGGGCAAATGTGTGGAACGAAGCAAATATCTCTGGAATTATTAGAGATATCAAAATGAAATTTGGAAAATGGATAATTTTGTTTCTGCAATTTTAAAACAAATGTAGATTGCCTATTTGATTCCAAGTTTTTTTTTACAATTTTACAATTTGAACTTCCTGTTTTACCATTTGAAAAAACATGAAGTAATGTCGATTTTAAAATTTGCAATGAAACACCCTGTATAGTATTTCCAAAAAAAATAGTTTCTGATGATTTCCAAAAAAACAACGCCTATTATTGCGAATTTGTTCCACAACGCGTAAATATCGGATTTGAGAGAAAATATTGTTTACTTCAATACCTACCGAGATATTAACAGAAAAGTAATTAAGTTATTCTACATCGAAAGGAAAAATCTAATATCCATTAAAGAAATAATTTAAAGGTTTTTTAAAATTTACATAATCATAATTATTAACTAAATCTAAGTGATTTTCAAAACATAGATCTGGCAGCCCTGACTTAACTTATGTGGATGTATTACATTTCAGATGTTTGGTGGAAGATTATTATAGCAAAAAGATAATTTGTAAATTCTGAGCAGCGTTTACTTCTTGACAATAGTTTTACTCATTTATCATTAATCGGTTTTTAAATACACAACAGAAATCTCTAGTAACATTAGCTATTACTTCTGGTGAAGGTTTATTAATATATACTCTGGATGTCTTGAGTTATTTGTAATGTAATAGTAGATATAAAACTTACTCTTTTTGTGGTTAATTTAATTTTCTGCTTAGCTAATTCTTGCAAATTATTTTTATTTATTATTATTTTTTAAGTAACCCCACAGAAAATAATCTAGAGGATTAAGGTTGAGATTTCGTGAAGGCCATTCATAAGTACCCCTTCTTCCAATCCATCTGTGATGAAATGTCCTATCTAAATGATCTCGAACAATGCGAGCGTAATGGGGTGGTGCTCCATCCTGCTGAAACCAAATATTATTTGGTAATTGTCCATTTACCTCCAATGCAGGAATAACTTGTGTCTCCAAGAGCAGTAAATACCTATCTCCGTTTAAAGTTTCTTGTAGGAAGAAGGGTCCCACGATTCTGTTGTTATAAATGCCGGCCCAAACGTTCAATTTTTAGGGATGTTGTGTATGAGCCTCTTGTACCCAATTAGTATTACTTTGAGACCAGTAGCGGGAGTTATGTCGATTAACCGTACCTTTAAAACAAAATGTAGCCTCGTCTGAAAACACTATATTTCTTATAAAATTATTATCACGGTGACAAATATCCATCATCGTTTTACAAAATTGCAAACGTCTGTCGAAATCGTCTTCGGAGAGTTCTTGAACGAGGCGAATTTTGTATGGATGATATTTTCTCGCCTTAATATCCTTCCTACTGAACGACGGCTAATTACATGCATATTGGCCACTCAATTTCTAAACGAGGCAACATCGGTAGTGGATAAGAAGCGCTCCCCAGAGGATTTTCTTCCAAAGATATAGCATCATTTTGAGCTACACCTTCATTACTTGTACTTTTTAACCGTCCACTTTTTGGTAAATTGCTAACTGTTCCACTTGTGTCGTACAACTTCGCAAAGTTTTCGTCACTACTGAACGGGATATTTGTGTATTCGGATGAACAATGTTAAAAAGGTCACAAACTTCTTAATGCGTCCTTTTCCTCTCCCCATACCCAATCATCATTAATATTTCTATTCTTTCTCTTTCAATTAATTCGGCCATTTTAATTAATTAAAACAATACAATCTTTTTACGTTCAAATAAAAACAACCAATAACTTATTTTGACAACTGCAACTTCTGCAATGAAAACGAGAGCTTTCACGCAAACGTGGACTACTAAACTTGATTCCCTTTTTTTATAAAATCAAAAACAAAGATTTAATTTGTGCCTGATTTAAAAAAACGCACGTGTATTCGAATGCATCTCCGTATTCGAGTAACTAGAAGCGAAAGCAGAAAAAACTTTAAGGCTACGAGAATTATACCCATATTTGATTAAATTCATACATATTTTTTATTTCGACAATATATCTGAAGAGGGCAGGTGTGACTCTGCCGAAACGTCGTCATTTTACCATCGATCCCGGCAGGGATCCGTTATCAACTACGCGGATGAATATATATATATATATATATATATATATATATATATATATATATATATATATATATATATATATATATATATATATATATATATATATATATATAGGTATATGATGAATCATTCTGGTTTACAACTTCTGTTATATTTTGATAAAATATATCTTGACGTTTCGCCAAAAACACATTTGACATTTTCAAATGTTATTGTCACTGACTTAGTTTGTACTTTTTATGTAAAATTGTCACTAATTCTTCTGTTAGTTTCATTTTTCAATAAAACTTGTACTTAAAATAGAATTAGGGGGTTACGCCCTGTAGACAATAATTACTATCACTGTGCTAAATCAGGATTGAAGGTTGTCACTCAAATCAATTAATTTTTCATTTTAAATAAAACACTATTCTATTAAGACATTTATTTTAACTTTTTTACAGTAATTTATTAATGGTTGACAGTTAAAAACTGATTCATACTTTTGCGAAAATTGGTCTCAACGTGATCTCGTCAATCTGTAAAAACATAAGCTGTGAAAACGTGTCTTAGTTTTGCCACAGAACAGATTTTGATCAATGAAAGTTTATCTAATTACCTGACAGTGAGGTGGTGTTGACAAAGCGTATATAATTGCATTAGTAACATCCTCAGATTTAAGGGCTGCATAGTGAGGACTCTTCTGTAAATGCTCATAAATTTTCGAGTTGAAAAATTCTGTTTCTACTAATCCCGGGCTGATACTCTAAAATAAATTAGTACATCAGAGGCTAAAAAGATGAAAGATAGATAAGAGTTTCTTTAATAAAAAAACACCTTAATTCACACCAATAGATGCAGATATCTTTTTGATAAGGAAATTTGGTGCACCAGTCAAGGGGCAGTGAGTGGCCCATATAGAAAATCCTCTGCATGATATAACAGACGGCGTGTCTATAAACGGAGAAATCATTAAGAGAGTCATTTGAAACAAATGTGCTAATATCCCAACAGGATAAGAGCGAATAGAAGTAGAAGAAAAACTATATAATATATAGTTTTGTTTTTGGATCTTGATCAAATCAATCAAAATAAGGTGACCTCAAATCCCCAAGATTTTTGGAAATTCATACTTATGAGGAACAACATATCAAGTATTCCCCCTATTATGATTGCTAATGAGCTCACTCATTCTCAAGATATTGTTAACGCTTTTGCTTCTCATTTTAAAAACTCTTTCAAGTCTAATCGAGATACAAGTAATATTTCTAATATACCTTTGCCCGTTTATAATATCTTGATACCACAGTTCTCAGTGAATGATGTAATAAAAGTAGGTAAGAAAATTAAACCTAAATCATCATTTGGTCCAAAAGGTTCTCCATATTTTTTTGCGAAGATTGTATCAATGTCTTAGCTATACCTCTATGTAGCATATTCAATCTATCCTTAAGACGAGAGGAGTATCCTGAATGTTGGAAAATGTCTGAAGTTTGCCTTATCCATAAAAATGGTAACATTTCTTTAATTAACAATTATAGGCCTATGTCAATGATTAGTGGTTTTTCAAAGGTGTTTGAATTGTTGCTGTATGAGAATATATTCTTTCACGTTAAAAGCCAAATAACATTTGAGCAACACGGCTTTATTAGTGGACGCTCAACAGTAACAAATCTAGAATGTTTCGCCGTATATCTGTCTCACTCAGATGAAAGATCACAGGTTGATGTTATTTTTAAAGATTTCTCGAAGTCTTTCGATAGGCTCGATTATTTAACCTTACTCAGCAAACTTTCTGCATTTGGCATGAGTGATCATTATGTGTCGTTTCTTCGCACCTACCTAGTGAACCGTACACAGTTTGTTTGGTACAATAATCACAAGTCTGTTAGTTAAATTTCTAAATCTGGGGTACCTCAAGGTTCAAATCTGGGGCCAATAATGTTCCTAATTGTCATCAATGATGTTACGAATGGCATTCATGTACAAAAATTGTCATTTGCAGACGATTTTAAGCTCTCCTCTTGTGTGAAAAACCAAATGGATTGTGAAAATTTACAAAATAATATTGATAAATTCAAGGATGTACGATAAACAATCTCCCTAAACTCGAGTAAATGTAAGGTTATGACCTTTGGACTCAGTCATAATATTGTTCATTTCAGCTATAAGATAGGTTCTTGTGTGCTGGACAGAGTTAGTGAAGCAAAGGACCTAGGAATTATATTTAATGGCCATCTTAATTTCAACAATCATATAGAAAACATAGTTACTAACGCATCAAAATGTGTGGTTACATAATGAGAAATACAAGACAATTTACAAATGTCAATTGCCACAAAACTCTGTATAGTGCACTTATAAGAACTAAACTGGAGTACTCGTCGATTATTTGGTCGCCGCATTATAAGTTGTATATAGCTAAGTTGGAACATGTGCAAAGGACGTTTGCGAAGTCCACGTTCGAGTGTTTTATATAAAAACACAAAAGTAAATATATATACAGATATATATCCACATATTTAGAACTATATCAGCATGAAAAACCTCATCAATAACTCAAAAATTTATCGGAAGGCCCCAAATACCCGAATTTCGCCTACAACGAAAAACCTCATCCATTCTAGAGTCTACAATAAAAATCGACACTTTAGCAGTTCAAAACTGAATGTAAGTCGAAGATCTTCGATTGACGGCACCAAATTGGCAACGGTCGGTGCTTGTGGGAAGGTTTTGTTGAGATTAAAGAGATATTGTACAGCATCACAAATTTGGTCCAATAAAGTTATGGATGTTTGTACACAACTAGGTGTTCAAATTAAAAATAGCCTATCCTCAATATGTAATTTATACAAGGATCTTATCTTTGATAGTTGCAAATCCATTGGTGAAATGTCAATGCGAAATTTATAAGAAAGACATAGAAGATCTCAAAGAGGAGATTGCAATACAAAAGAAGAAAAGCGATGATCTCACAGATGAACTCAAGAAGGGGAAAGAAAAAATAACTAGTTTTGCGACCATAAGGAAAGAAACACAAGTCTTAAAAGAAAAGTGCAACTGTGTGCCCCCTCCATCAGCTCCATGTATACCCCCTTCGGCACCCGTTTTAAGTATAACAGCCGTTTCGAACCAGGAGTTCTCGTCAGATACGCTTCCTTGAATGACAAGTTCTAAAGTGAAATACTTGGATGTAATACACATCAGTAAGACAACAGTCAGTATATTCAACCTAATAGATATCGGTGACATCTACCGTCTAGTGAGTAATTTAAGTATATGAAGGCGTACTATGCTATAACATATACCACACTCTTGACAGATGATTCGAGAGCATTGGTGTAATACTGTTGGGTTAAATAAAAAAATAAATAATGAGTATAAAATACACCTTCATCAACATAAGCTTACCGTCACTTTTATCCCTAATTTCGATCTGTCAATTTCCAAATGCAAACTTTTTGAAAAAGCCGTAACCGCATGTTTTGTAGCAGTATAAATGGCCATTTCAGGATAATCAATCACAGTATGTCCTACCACGCTATTTAAGTTAATGATGTGCCCAATTGTTTTATTTTCTTGAAATACCTTAAATGCCTCTCTACATGCAATAGCCATAGCAAATATATTTAAGTCCAGTTGTGTTTTTATGTCTTCTGCTTTGAGATCAGCAATTTTTAGACTTCTGTAAGTTCCGGCATTATTGATAAGGATATGGAGTGGACCAACATCGTTTTTGGTCCACTCAAAAGCCTTGAGAATCTCGTCTTCCTTGGTTAGGTCAGCCTGGTATCCATAGAATTGGCCAGGTGCTCCTGCAAGGCTATTTTCTATAGAGTCTAGGAGATTTTTCCTGCGAGCTACACCAACCACCTGAAAAATAATTATATCTTAAGATGTGTAAAAATAACCTTTTACCTAGGTATTTATTTATAAAGTACTAGTGGACCCGACAGACGTTATTCTATCCAAATGAGGCTTTGACTTATTACTGGGTTCAGCAAATGTTTTTTTGATTTTAGAATTCGATAAACTCTATACAAATGTGCGAAAAAAAATCGTCAAAAATAAAAGAAATTCCTGGAACCCGATCTTTGTGCATGCTACCGGGTCCAATTATGAATCTAAACCATCTAGGGACTCACTCAAACATACAAAAAAACATAAAAAAGCTTTCCAGCCGTTTAGAGAAGTTAAAACCTGATCATAATGCCACCTACCCGGTTCAATTGTGAATATAAGCCATCCAAAGACCTACCCAAGCATGCACAAAAAATTCATCCAGCCGTTTAGGAGGAGTTAGAACCCGATCTTGGTGCCACCTTCTGGGTCCAATTGTGAATCTGAACTATCCAGAGACTCACCCAGACGTACACAAAAAAATCATTAATATCATTGCAGCCGTTTAGAAGTACTAAGAACCCGATCTTAGTTCTACCTAACGGGTTTAATTGTGAATCCAAACCGTACTAAGTACCAGGCAAATGTACACAAAAAAATGTCATTAAAATCCGTCAAACAGTTTAGGAGGAGTTAGAACCCGATCTTAGTGCCAGCTACCGGGTGGTTCAATTGTGAATCCAAACCGTCCCAAGTCCCACCTAAATATAGACAAAGAAATTCATTAAAATCCGTCCAGCCGTTTATGAGTTAGAACCCGATCTTACTGCCATCTACCGGGTTCAATTGTGAATCTAAACCGTCCAAAAACCCACCCAAACCTACACAAAAACAATTTAAATAAAATCCGTCCAGTCGTTTAGAAGGAGTTAGAACCCGATCTTAGTGCCACCTATCGGGATTCTATAAGGGACATACAGACAAACAACATTCTTATTTATATATAAAAATTAACACAATATTTCAGTTGACATCTTTATGAAGGCTATAGGGAACATCAATTCAATACCACATCAACGTTTTCTAAAATATTCAAAAAATCAGAATAGAAGTCACTGATTATGTTGTCCTGGATAAATTCAAATTTGCTCTTTGAAAGAAAATAATTTCAATAGACCGTTATTTTTGATAAGAATTATTTTCAACGAGACTTCGTCAAAATCAAAGTAATGTTGAAAATTTATATACAGGGTAAATAAGAAAATGTAGCAAATCACCACGACACTTATTTAGCATACTATAGGCATAATAATGAATATGAAAATAATACTTCCAACAATATTAGCTAAGCATAATTTCTGGAATCTTGCAAGTTAGTTTTGTAATACAGTACTAAAAAAACATTGGTATTAAACACAGTATAGTATACTATTGACATATAGCTTTTAAAAGACGTTTTTTGTATTTTACACCGTATATTATAAAAAAACCATCTACACGTACCTAATGCTAACTGTACACGGAGCTTTCCGTCATAGACGCGTAGAACATTCGTCTTGCAGCGATAATTATCATACGACTATAAGAATGTACACAAAGCGTACATTAAACGAACGGGTATAAACAAAATTCCAACTGAATGAGAGTTGAAACGATGTCTAGCGGCGCAGAAGGTCTATTACTCCTCTGGTCGAAATAAAAAGAAAAATATTAAATTCTGGCTGCACTACCTGGCTAATTATTTTTTAAAGACGCGAGATGTAAAGACCAACATTTTCGGGAAAACTAGCACATACAGGTTCCGAATCTGGAGCCGTTCCATGTTTACTGGTACCCGTAATTCCTAGGTTAGAATGTCACGATGAAATGTTCAGGTTAACTTCACTTGGCAGAGATATTGAATACTCTCTTCGAGGTGTCATTCTTTTGTACGCAAGACAATATATATAATACATATTGTTTCTGGTTAGGGAACCTTCATCAGTTGCGCTTCCCACAATTGAATGTCCTCTCGAACACTTCTTTATGTATTTTTTCGGAGAAACAATTGTAGGAAGCGTAACTGATGAAGGTCCCTAACCAGAAACAATATATATTATATATATTGTCTTGCGTACAAAAGAATGACACCTCGAAGAGAGTATTAATTATTTTTTAATCTCACATACGAGGGCTGCCTTTTATATTTCGGGATTAGAGAACAAAAACAAATATTAATCATCGAAAATCGTTTTATTGTTTTTCAAAATATTCCCCATGAAGATCTATACACTTTTGCATGCGTTTGAACCAATTGTCGAAGCACTTTTTCCACTCTGATTGAGGTATCTCCAAAACATGCATTCTGAACGCAGCAACCGCTTCTTCAGGTGTTGAGAAACGTTGTCCTCTCAGTTTTTTTTACGTACAGGAATAAAAAGAAGTCTATTGGTGACAGAATATACGGCGGATGACTCATCAAATCGATGTTTTGAGTGGTCAAAAATGCAGTTGTTTGAGCCGATGTGTGAGAGCTTGCATTGTCATCGTGAAGAGTGATCCGTCTTCGGCGGTTGGTTTTCCTCATTTCTTGGAAGACAACTGGCAAACAAATGGTTGTGTACCACTCAGAATTGACTGCTCTGCGTTGTTCTAGTAATACGGTTGCGACATGTCCAGTTTTTCCGAAAAAACAGGCGATCATTTGCTTGGAAGTGCTTCGTGCGCGAATAACTTTTGTTGGATTCGGCTCATCTTGAAACACCCATACAGTCGACTGCTTTTTACTTTCGGGCTCATACGCGTAAATCCACAATTCATCACCTATCACTATGTCATAAACATATATATTTCAACCGTACTATATATGTAACTACTTGTGGATATAAAACAAGTTTTTAACCACAAAATAAACTATAATTCCACACCATCTTATTTTTCAAACACCCTGTATAAACAACTGCTTCTAACATTTCTTTATCCCATTTTATAACTATAGTATCTTATGACATTTTTTTTAGTTTTTTTATTCACTGTATAAATATTCTACCCTTTTTTCAACCACTTGGTATATGGAACTGTTTATGGCCCACTCAATATAACTTTTTTGGACCACCCGTATAACTAATTCCACTCCCCCTTATTTCCACCACATCGTATATATCCAGCTGCTTATAGGACACCAAATGTAAGTTTTTTAGATTTTTTAAATCCATGTAATTTTACTCCGCTCTAAGTTTCCTATATACAGAACACCCTGTAAAATTACGCTTGATATATGTTGAGTTTTGTTAAATCGATACATGTTACATTTGCACATTCAGAATTTTGAATAAAAGCTAAGCTGATGCCCGTATCTAATATTTTGTGCGTGCATTGGAACCAATTGAGTAATTGAATTACCCAACATGGTAGATGTTTTTTCGCTGTATCTACCGTTTCTATCAATTTAGAGAGATAAAATGTCTACCAGATTTTAAGTCAAACTATAGGCTTCGCAACAAAAAAAGATTCAGCAAAATCAGTTAAGTATTTCTTACGCGATGCCCGAACAAACAAACAAACAAACAGACAAACTCAAAATTTTATAATAGTATAGATAATACATTCGCTGCTTAACTTTCAATTTGCTAGTGAAATTAGTCACTGACGTCATACATGGGTGACAGAATGTAAACGTAACTATTTTGTTTTAATACATTACCTTGAGACCTTCTTGGACCAACTTTTTAGAGATTGCCTCACCAATTCCCGAACTTGCACCGGTCACAATAGCAACTTTACCAACCCAACGATCCATCGACAAAGCCATTTTATTACCTAAAAATTTGGACACTTCTAATGACGACAAACTTTTACATAGTATTGACAATGATACATAGTTGCTTATCTTATTTATATAAATTTAATAACATGTCATCTTGTGTAGGCCAACGAAGATAGGAGATTTTGCCATGATATGGAATCTTGAGGCCATCTTTGTCGGAAGGCAGTCGCATATTGAACCTTTAAATGTAATGTACACTGTTGAATAAAAGTGAGGATTACTATATATATAATCATATTGTTCTACATTCTAATATTGTATATTGATATCTTTTTTCAGCAATTTGTTTAATCTGAAAATGACTATCACGCATTTTATTTTATCAAATTCACTATCTCTCTTGTATTCTGATATTTTCATGTTTTGTTTCATCGCAGAATCATACTGTGGGCTCGATAAAAGGTTGAAGATATTATTTTAACAGATCGGAAGGTTTGTAAAGAGAACTGCATTTACAAAATAACGTTTAAGATAGTTATAAATAATATTGGGATAATCACAGAGCATATGTAAAAAAATGCCAACGAATTGATAGCCTTCTCCTTTTTGGAAGTCGGTTAAAATTGACACACATGTATAAAAAGAAGGAATTAGTGGATTAATCAATGCAAGCGGTCTCCCAGTGGTCGAAATTCGACCCTAATTCATGAAAATTATGAGTTGTACATTATTGACGTTATTTTGTCTTTATAAGATACAGAGTTGAGGCGAAATTAGAAAGGCAGGCCAGGCCTTTGCTATACCTATTATTTCATTTTTTTATTTATGTATATAATCGTAGGACTATTTTTACATAAATATGTCTATGCAACATGTTCGATCTAATTATCGGCGGACTTTTTTTTTCTAACCTAAAAGTTTCCATTTCCAAATAGAGATGACAAACAACTCAATGAAAACTCTAATATTTAATGACAATTCCATTATTCGTTGATTGATGATTTGTTGCACAACACCTTCAGAATGCTGTATAAATTATATTATAGTAATAATTATAATCACAACAAAAAATTACAAATATTATTTTCGATGAAAGTTAGTAGGTACTACTTGTCCGAAAAATCAATACTGATTTATAATTTACAACACTAAATATTTTCCTATTGAACTATAGGCAACTTCAAAGATAGTAAAAGATAGTCATCACTTGGTCTGAAAGAGCGTTACCCAACCACTGCCATGTTTATCATTTGAAAACCAACCTAGCATATATAATTAAGCAGTGGTTTCTGTTGTCGTTTAGAGCGTTTTGGATTTTAAATTTTTTGAACATTTAGGTTGTAAATTTTAAAGCCAGCAGTGTACGATTTCAAAGGTAATATGTATGTAAAAAATATGTTTTACTCTAGAATAAATAATAACTTAACCTAATATATTCAAACAAATCTTTAAAATGTTTTTAACAGTCAGAACTTTGCAGCAATGGGAGCATGTAATGTAAAATAATTAACTATAAGATACCCACATTGTCAGAAAACATTATTTTTCAGTATGATTTTCATTATAAAAAATTTATTTACCAACGTAAATATCTAACCCATGACGATTTATGTTTTATGTAGAAAATATAAAGAAATTGGAATCACATAATGTTAATTAATAGTAGTTAAATACAGCTATTTTTGAGAATTTTTTTCTGTGAATTGAAATTGAAACCTTGAAAATACTTTGAAATCTTGCCTCACTGAATTCAAAACTTTCAACCGAATCGCTACAAAAGCAATGAAATGTCAAAATTTAAATCAAATTTCCGGCAGATGGCTAAGCATTCAGTGTTGTCAGATCTACCTATTTATCGTGAATTTGTGCATAATTTCACAATTCTCTGTAATTTTAGTTAAACTTATATGAAAGTTACCCTGCAAAATAGGATTCTAAAGAATACGTTTAAAATAAAGAAGATATCAGAAATAAATTGATGAGGTGCAACATAATTCAGATTTTAATTGACAAACCATATTTACAATGCAATGAAAGTTGCAAACTTTAAACTTGCGAGTGCCCAATAAACGGCGATTATTATGTATTATATTTTTTCGTTGGTTCTATTTCAATAGCATGACTATGTAGGCTAACTTTAGCGAAGGGCCAAAACTTTTAGATTTACATTTAATTTAGTTTATCTTTCACATTGGAGTCAACCTATCTTATGATTTTCGCTAGAAGCAATCTGGCGACACTGTTTGGCATTGACAGTATTCATGTAAATAATGTTTTTTTATTATTTTCCCATACAAAAATGAAGAAAATCGGTTGAGAGACACAGGAGAAAATGGTACCTAACCGTATTTTCTTTGCCCATTTATATATAGATACGACGTGCGCCAACAAAATGCAGCTGCAGAATGTCATTTGTAACGCAAAGTTTTCTTTTCTGCTTTCATACGGGGAATAGTAACTGACCGCTTTGAAAGAAATTTGGAATAGCAATATGTTATTACTTGCTGGTTGCAGAAAAAATACCAGGAAATCATGTGAATCGTCAAAAAAGTATACTCTTGTTTACTATTCTGATGAACCTTGAAAAGAAAAGAAATTAATTTTTTTTTACAATGCATGAGAATTTAATTAGAAATTTTCATTGATCTTGTCATGAAATAACAAGGTAGATACAAAATTCTTGAATTTGAGGCATCAAACACTATTTTACGTTATTTTTTATACAGAGATATGGCTATTTGAAACGGGGCCTTCTAGTAATATAAGGTACTCTCTTCGAGGTGTCATTCTTTTTTACGCAAGACAATATATATAATCTATATTGTTTCTGGTTAGGGAACCTTCGTCAGTTGCGCTTCCCACAATAGAACGTCCCCTCTAACAAATCTTTATGTATTTGATACATATCGTTAAATATGTAAACGCGAGATGTAATTATTGACATCTAGGAATTTCGGGGAAACTAGCACACATAGGTTCCGAATCTGTTATACAGGGATAACAGCAATGACATGAAACGGCTCCAGATTCGGAACCTCTGTATGCTAGTTTCCCCGAAAATCCTAGATGTCGATCATTACATCTCGCGTTTACATACATTAAAGTAGACAGAAATGTTTCAATGGATTAAAATGTCTGAATAAGAAGGAAATACATCAACTGAGGATTTGAAGCTGGATTAATAGAACACCCTCCTGATTACCTCGTTTTTAGAGTTCCGTAAATCCACTATACGGAAACCCTTAAAAATCAGTCCTTATTTCTTAGACTTTCAGATCACAGCAATTTTCTCCGAAATTACTGGACGGAAAAAGTTGAGATCTAGTATTAGTGTAGAGTTTGGTGACCCGACCAGGAGTGCATATCGGAAATGGAGAAATTTTGATTTTAGAGGTACTTCAGGTTGGAAGATTTACAAAAATTGACCATTCCTTCCCTTATCTCCGAAATTATTCAGCTTAAAATTTTGAAACTATAGGACGTTGTCCAAATATTACAGAAAAAATAAATTTTATGTGGCAAATTATAGATAAATTAAAAAATAATAATTCAAATGCATCATGTAATATATCAAATAAAGTGCTAATCCTGAAGTAAACAAATATATTTTTTTCATATTTTAAAAATAATAAATTTAAAAGATATTAACAAAAACTACAACAAAAATACACTTTCCCCCCTTTATCCTAGAAACTACAAGACCAAAAATTTTGAGAAAAATTCGAGACATAGGGCTTCACCTGAACTTTACAGGAACAATTATGAGAAATCCATAATTTTAATTTTAAATTTGTAATTCATGTTCCAGTACTATATACTGAGTATTAGGGTATAGGTTGGACTCAGGGTTTCAATCTCTGGGGAGGAGTTAGATTGAGAACTTTAGCTATATTTTTTTTTCATGGAAGTTTCCTTTTGCGTACTAAAACTACTAAAACACCTCCATCGCCCTTTAGGTACCTGGAATTCATCGTAGAGATATCTTCAGGTACCCCAGCGTAGTGAATATCCACCCATTACTTCACTCACATTTATATACATTTGTTTCCTCAGTTCTGTACTTGTTATGATGTTTAATACATAGTCACTAAATTTCTTCCACCCTATGCGGTCGGCGGTTATAATCTTATATAATTATTATTATTATAATTAAACCTCTCCCTAGCTCTCATCGCTCCTCTATAGTCGCCTCACTTTTCACACTCCTTCCTTATGCAGTTGGGTATCGACCCCTCCTTAATATATACACACATCATGCTCTGCCCTTCTCATTCTCAACAAATAGGATCTGAACGCCCCATTTCCAGTTAGAAAGTGTGTCAGTCCATAGTTCAGTTCGCTAAACCTACAACTCATCCATTCGTTTATCCTTTTTATCAGTAGTTTGGTACACTGAGCTTTTTCCACATTTGCATCCCATCTACTCCGTCATAAAGTTTGCGATATGTTAAACCTCATGACTTTGTGCCATATAGGGGCACCAACAAAATAGACTTCACTACCCCATAAAAATCTCATTTTCTCCGTTCACATTCGGAAGTAGCCTAGCCAATGCTGCACCCATTTTTGAGGACTCAGTTTGTCATTTAAGATTGATTGTTTGGCCTGGCACAATCACCCTTTGACCACACTTACAAACTTAAACAGGGTCGCCCTCCTTGGCATCGCTCCTTTTGTCATTACCGCTATCATCTGTTCCTCCGTTACTTCCAGGCGATTCCTCCCCTTCCAACCAAGTATCTTACGAATCACCTCATCACCCTGTTCCATCAACTTCTTGCTCTATGTTCTCACTACCACTGACAAGTTATCTGCGTAGGTCAGCGTCTGACACCCCTCCTGCAACATTATGCGTAATACCGAATCATACATTATGTTCCACATAGGCCCTAGCACCGATCCCCGTGGTACACCCTGTGTCAACTCCCTCTCCCGCTCTTGTACCTTAATTTTTCTCTCAATAAAATATTTCGTTAAGATATTGGCTAACTCCTATGTCAAGTAGTCTTCCAAGTACACCCTGTACTTGTACAATGCCAAGGTTTATTAGTACTACTCATTTATACTCCCTTTCTAACGTTTATCTCCCTGGGGTAAAGGCATACTGCTGTAGCGATATGCATCCCTTTTCCTCGATCTCCTTGAATAACCACCCTCTAATCAGATGTTCATACAACTTGCCAGTGGTATTTAGCAACGTGAGGGGCCTGGATTGTATCACTCCCTGTTGAGCTCTCTAGTGAGACTAGTGGAGTAGGCAGATTGAGGATACCGCGTTCGAACTAAACCATATTTAATTTGCAGGTGTTTTTTTTATTTCTCGATAAAGGGTTCAAAGCAGCTGTTACAAGAAGGCCATCCTCGATAAAAGTACCAACAGCCGCGTCTGTTATTAATATGTGGTATAATCTATCTTCACCATTTTGCCTAAATAAAGAATTTAATAGCAACGAAAATATTACTAGAAGTATCCATATCAGATTTCTTTGTCAAATATCTGACAAAGTAATTTATATTCACATCTTGATAGTCATCATCAACTATTTCAATACTGTATCTGTTTGGAATTTCAATCAACAATTCATAATTGCCTTGCTTGAAAACTGGAACGCGATTTTCCGTTCCGAGGAACAATCTCGAATGCTCTCGTGACATTTGTTTCTGCCTTTACTTTGGCAAATATTCCAGCAAATTCATTAGCATATTTGATGTTTTTTCGGGGGAAATTCTTTTGTGTTTTAATGTATTTGCAATTCAATGGGGATGCTCAACCGTTTGCTACTTTTAAAAACAATTCGTTTTGTTGTCCTTTTTGCGTTAAGTGGATTGTCTTAATGGAAATGAATTTGAATTCGAAGATACGATAATTGAGGCATGAAAATTTAATAAAGTTACTCAGACACTGTGAAACGAAATGATCATTGAAATGGGAATAATTTAGTTATGATGTTATCTTTTAATGTTAATTATAATTGTAATTAGTGATGAGAAATAACATTTGGGTGACACCTGGATGATATACAAAATCTCTGTTAATTGCTACATAAGTCAGTAAGTACCAATTTACAACCAGCTGAATTTATAAGTATAGGGCTTTATGAATTTGTGATTCATAAATTAAATAGGGAAATAATTATTTTGTAGTTACACTTCACTTTTCTGACACTTGTATAAAATTTCACTGAAAAATATTATGAAAATTTTGTTTCTGTAATTAGTAAATACAAAAAATCTATCCATTAACAAAAAATTATCAAAGATTTCACATTTTGTTGGTCTTCTATTTAATGTTTATGTTGCCCCGTTTTTAAAGGCGTTTTAAAAAATTCATGCATATAACAAAAACATAATGTGCAGTGAATCTAATCTACACCAGATGAACTAAATTAAAATTGTGCATTATAGTACAGAAATCCTTATCTACTGTGAAACCTTTCTTTTTAATATTATATTACAATAAACACACTGATGTAATTTTCACTTAAATTTATTTAGTATTGACAATTGTTTCACTAGGTTTCTTCAGAATACAACGTAAGACTAACATTTAAATGCCTAAAACTATTCCAAAGAAATATGGGGATGCAATTAGAGAGGTATTTAGAGGATTATTGAAGCAGGTAGGAGGGGATTATCACTATTAAGAAAGTACAAAATATTATAATTGAGTAATGAGTTTATATAATTCTATTGAAAAGATTAAGTAATGGGGAGGAATTGGTTTCGGTTTGATCATTCAAGAGGTTTGGTGAATTTTTGTTTTTGTTAATTTCTAATGACTCTTAAATATATAATTTTTAACTTTTATGTTGTAAATGTAATACTTCGAACGTATTCTGAGAAACATTATTTTCATTCAATAAATGGTCGGCAAAAGTTGACTTATTATAATTGTGGCACTCAAAAGCTTTGGTATGTTCGTCCCATCTTGTCTTGAATGATCATCCCGTATGACCGAGGTAGAAACTAGGGCAACTACCACATGTCAACTTATAGACACCCGAGTTGTTATTCTTGTTATTTTTATCTTTGTTGTTTCTTATATGTTGAGGTCGATATTAGGGGTAGTAGGACATACTTCATTTAAAGCATTTTTATTTAATTTTTTAGTTAGCATATTGTCGATAATTTGAGGGTTATAACCGTTATTGACAGCAATACATTTTATTCTGTGTAGTTCTGTATCAAAGTGAGTTTTTGATAGTGGGATGGTAACCAATCTGTGCAACATACTATGGTATGCTGCAAGGTTGTGTTGGTAAGGATGGTGTGAACTATTGTGGATTGTAAGGTTCGTGTGTGAAGGTTTATGATAAATGGAAAAGGTATGTTTGTTGTTATGTCTATTGATGGTTAAGTCAAGGAAATTTAATGTATTGTCGGTTTCAGTTTCTAGGGTGAATTTTATGTTAGGGTGGATCTGATTTATATAGTTATGGAGTAACTGTAATTGTCTGTAAGTACCAGTAAAATAAGCAAAAATGTCGTCAACATATCGATACCAATATAGGATTTTACTGTTCAGATTGTGTTTGAAAATGAGTGATTCTATGTTGTTCATAAATATTTCGGCCAAAAGGCGGCTTAATGGGTTACCCATAATTAAACCTTGTTTACAAGTGTAAATGTTGTTGTTGAATTGCAAATAATTTTGGTTAAGGCAAAGTTGTAAGAGATTGATTATTTAATTTTTTATAATTGGGTTGGTATTGTTTGTTTCTAATAAGTTCATGATAAGGGTAGTACATTCTTCTGGTGGAAAGCTGGGAAAAAGATTGACTACATCGAATGATAATAGTATGCAGTTATTAGGAGTTAGTTTTTGAATTCTTGTCACTATGTCATGGGAATTTTTTATGCTATGTCTGGGAGTGAATTTGGAGTATTGATTTAACATGTCAAGGAGTGCTTTGGAAATTTTCGAAGAGGGAGCTGAGAAATAGGAAATAATATCTCTGATAGGGTGATTATCTTTATGGAGTTTAATTAGTGAATATAAACGAGGGGGATATGGATTCATTACTGTTAACGTTCTTTTTTGAAATTCATTAAATAAACAATTGACTTCTTTAAGGGTATTTTTAACTTGAAGTCGAAATTTAGAGGTGGGATCTTTGGTAATAATAGGATAACTGGAAGGGTTTAAAAATTCGTTGGTTTTGTTAATGTATCTATCAAAATTATTTTCAATTCAACAACAACATTCACACTTGTAAACAAGTGTTTTAATTATGGGTAACCCATTAAGCCCCCTTTTGGCCGAAATATTTATGAACAACATAGAATCACAATCATTTTCAAACACAATCTGAACAGTAAAATCCTATATTGGTATCGATATGTTGACGACATTTTTGTTTGTTTTACTGGTACTTACAGACAATTAAAGTTACTCCATAACTGTATAAATCAAATCCACCCTATCATAAAATTCATCCTAGAAACTGAGACCGACAATACATTAAATTTCCTTGACTTAACCATCAATAGACATAACAACAAACATACCTTTTCCATTTATCATACACCTGCACAGACGGACCTTACAATCCACAATAGTTCACACTATCCTTACCAACACAAACTTGCAGCATACCATAATATGTTGCACAGATTGGTTACCATCCCACTATCAAAAACTCACTTTGATACAGAACTACACAGAATAAAATGTATTGCTGTCAATTACGGTTATAACCCTCAAATTATCGACAATATGCTAACTAAAAAATTAAATAAAAAGGCTTTAAATGAAGTATATCCTAGTACCCCTAATATCGACCCCAACATATAAGAAACAATAAAGATAAAATTAACAAGAATAACAACTCGAGTGTCTATAAGTTGACATGTGGTAGTTGCCCTAGTTTCTACCTCGGTCATAAGGGATGATCTTTCAAGACAAGATGGGACGAACATACCAAAGCTTTTGAGTGCCACAATTATAATAAGTCAACTTTTGCCGACCATTTATTGAATGAAAATCATGTTTCTCAGAATACGTTCGAAATATTACATTTACAACATAAAAGTAAAAAATTATATCTTTTAAAGTCATTAGAAATGAACAAAAACAAAAATTCACCATACCTCTTGAATGATCCAACTGAAACCAATTCATCCCCTTTACTTAATCATTTCAATAGAATTATATAAACTCATTACCGCTATAATTTATCCAATTTTAAAAAACCCAATTATAATATTTTGTACTTTCTTAATAGTGATCACCCCCTCCTACCTGCTTCAGTAATCCTCTAAATACCTCTGTAATTGCACCCCATATTTCTTTGTAATAGTTTTAAACATTTAACTGTTAGTCTTACGTTGTATTCTGAAGAATCCAGTAACCTGGTGAAACAATTGTCAATAGTAAATAAATTTAAGTGAAAATTACATCAGTGCATTTATTTTAATATAATATTAAAATTAATTTTCATCAAGTGAAGACTGAAATTTTCATCACCTTTCTTTTTCACTCTGTTATAGATGCCTTTCACTTTTCTTTGCAAATGTTTTTGAGGCCTTTTTGGTATCTGTTTCTATATAACTTCTTGCTGAGTTCCATGAGTCTCTAGCGATATAGACTATGTTGAAGGAGCAACTCAGGATTCTAATCGTGTTGGATAACTTGATATAAGCTGTTATCCGATATTAATAACATAGTGTGATTGGTTCAGTATCTTAGATGGTCCTGAAACTGAGTAGCTATGTGTCATTTCCTCAGTTTCAGAGGTAATCTTTTGTAGATTTAGCTACAATTATCTGAGGTTAAAAAATGATAATCTCGGGAACCAGTTGAGTTATAGTCTTTAATGCCACATAGCTATAATGCTTTTAGACACACTAGCATCTTTACCCTACGCATTTAACTTTGGTATGTCATATTCAGTCACCATACACGCGTTTGCTTATTCTGTGAAACATATAGTCTAACAGATAGAGCCGGTTTTTACTCATCGAGAAAATGGACAGAATGTATCGTATTAAGTTCAATACCTGAACTACATCACGTTTCTAGGCAGGCGTCAGTGGAAGTGATAACCGAGGTTAGTTACAGGGGGTGAAATTGGTATTTTTTTTGTGATGCTCATCATCGAGTAAACGTTCCAAAATTAGCTGCATACAAGATTGTGATGCACTTAAGCAAACTAGCTGTCACCCAGTGGTCGAAATTCGACCAATTGTGTCAATATCTCTGGCAGGTTCAGTAACCTGAAAATTTTATCTTGACATTCTATCCTAGGACTTTAGGGAGAAGAGCAATTACACGGAACTTATCCAGATTTGAAACCTCTGTGTGATAGTTTCCTCGTAAATCCTGGATGTCGATCTTACATCTCGCTTCTACACATAAGTAAGGAATTTCAAGTTTTTTTCATATATAATTCATAGGACTTTATTTTTGTTCAAATTCATAATTTATAATTTAATATGACAACAATTCAACAGCTAATAGGCTACCCTACATATTTATTTTTTCTAACCTACCTGTATATCTATAATTGCACTCAATTCTCTAACATTTATTAAAATCCTCATTATAATAATTCCATCTCATTATATATTTCCACCACCCTGTGTATGCAACTGCTCATGGACCACGCATAATATTTTTTAACAATTTTGAACCACCCAGTAAACCATTCTGTATATGCCACTGCCTATGAGCCACCGTATTTACTCTTCTTGTTTATGAAATTTTTAACTATCTTTTGTAACTATAATTCTACTCCACCTATATTTCAATCATCATATATATGAAACTCTTCGTGGGCTACTCTATAAATCACTTCCTTTTTTAGCATTTTTTATCATCACCCTGTATATTTGTAATTCCTCTCATCCTATATTTAATCTTCCCTATATATACAACTGCTTATGGGTTACGAACTGTTGCATTTCCATTTCCGCCACCCTGTATATGCATCTCTGTATAATCCTGTATAACTGTAATTCTACTGCACTTCTATTCCAAGAACCCTGTAAATTCAACCGGTAATGAGCTTCCCTATAAAATTATTTTATTAGTTATAATTGCACTCTACTCAATATTTTAAACACCCTATATATGCAACTGCTTTGTGCATCACACGCAAAAAAAAATTTCTAGCATATCTTTAATCGCCCTGTATAATTATAAATTCAACGATTACTTTACCACTAAGCAATAACAACGCTTGCATGCCACTTCCACAAGTACATGCTCTAAGTATATAAGAGCATTGGTCCCTCTATATATAATTACTCAATGTTTTGAGTCTGGCGGCGGCGGCACTTTTAGTTGTTTGGCGTTGACATTTTGGACGTAAATAATGAATTTTTATTATATTTTATTTAATGAATGAATTAATAATATAAATTAATATTAGCATTCTACACTGAAGGTCGTCAGTAGGTACTAAACAAAACAAAAATGAAATCGGTTGAGAGACAGAGGAGAGAATGGTACTAATCGTTTTGTCTTTGCCTATTTTTATATAGATTCCCGAGAGGCGCCTGCCTAGAGTCCCTAGAGCAACTTTCCCGAGCATAAATGGGAGGAATTTGTATTTGCATCTCAGTTTCCTGTATATATTTTTAATCAAACACAAGTTTCGTATTTGGAACGTTCTAATTGAAATTGTTTTAATTTTTAAATAATGGCACCGTCACAAATAAAATCTCTCTCTCTCTCTCTCTCTCTCTCTCTCATCAACTCTTTGTTTCTGTAGGTATGCCCAGGTAATATGCTACGATTTTTTATCGTTTCTATCATACTGATAAAAAGTTATCAGACAACCCAAAATCTAAACCGAAAAAATAAGTTATCTACTGATCCCGGGTGTAATCAGTATTTATAGAACCTAAAGGCCTCCCGTTATTATGGTTGAGTTGGAAAATAACACCAGACTTTAGAAACAGGTTATCAGAAAGAAACCAAAATGTGACAAATATGCTACAGTAAAAAGATGGAAGAGTTATTAGAGATCAGCTTTGAAGTACACTGTTTATTTTTAGCTCTAATAGTATTAGTAGGAGAGATAGAGCGGGATTTTGCTCGTCATCCTGAAAATTGACAGAATGTATTAAGTTCAATTTCTAAACTACATATCGTTTCTAGGCAGGCGCCAGTGGAAGTCATAGCCGAGGATATTTACAGGGTGTGAAAATGGTAAATTTTTTTTCTTCATGCTCATCATCGAGTATACATTCCAAAATTGGCTGCATACAAGATGGTGATGCATTTAAGCAAATTCCCAAAAGACGTCTGCCTATAGCGTTGCCTTTAAGCTGGCGTACAGGGGTAAACTTGGCAAAAATAGGGGTGAACTTCGTCATTAAGTAAAAAGAACACCATTTGCACCATTTTCTTGCTTGCACAAAAGAAATCATAATCCAAAAAGACGTACAGCTAAATGATACAATGTAATTTTCATGACGTCATTAATATGGTCTGTATGACGTCATACACAATTTTTTTAAATGCGAAGCAACATTTTTTATCTAGGATTCAGAAAGAGAATGAAAAATGTGGCTTAGCATTTAAAAAAATTTTGTATGAGGTCATACAGACCACATTAATGACGTCATGAAAAATATATTTATGTCAGTTAGCTGTACGTCCTTTTGGACTATGATTTCTTTTGTGAAAGCAAGAAAATGGTGCAAATGGTGTTCTTTTTACTTAATGACGAGGTTTACCCCTATTTTTGCCAAGTTTACCCCTGTCCGCCAGCTTGAAAACAACGCTCTAGGCAGACGTCTTTTGGGAATTTGCTTAAATGCATCACCATCTTGTATGCAGCCAATTTTGGAATGTATATTCGATGATGAGCATGAAGAAAAAAAATTTACCATTTTCACACCCTGTAAATATCCTCGGCTATGACTTCCACTGGCGCCTGCCTAGAAACGATATGTAGTTTAGAAATTGAACTTAATACATTCTGTCAATTTTAAGGATGACGAGCAAAATCCCGCTCTATCTCTCCTACTAATACTATTAGAGCTAAAAATAAACAACGTACTTCAAAGCTGATCTCTAATAACTCTTCCATCTTGTTTACTGTACCATATTTGTCACATTTTGGTTTCTTTCTGATAACATGTTTCTAAAGTCTGGTGTTATTTTCCAACTCAACCATAATAAATGGAGGCCTTTAGGTTCTATAAATACTGATTACACCCGAGATCAGTAGATAACTTATTTTTTCGGTTTAGATTTTGGGTTGTCTGATGACTTTTTATCAGTATGATAGAAACGATAAAAAATCGTAGCATATTACCTGGGCATACCTACAGAAACAAAGAGTTGATGAGAGAGAGAGAGGGAGAGAGAGATTTTATTTGTGACGGTACCATTATTTTAAAAAAAATTAAAACAATTTCAATTAGAACGTTCCAGATACGAAACTTGTGTTTGATTAAAAAATTATACAGGAAACTGAGATGCAAATACAAATTCCTCCCATTTATGCTCAGGAAAGTTGCTCCACAAGAAAAATAAACGCTAATCGGCTGTTTCTGCCTTTCAGCAGAATCTGATTTAATTTATCACGCAAATATAAAATTGCTATTAGGAATAGACTGAATGTATAAGAAGATTTCAAATCAGCAAGTCAATTTAAAGCCATTCAAGATAATATGTTGGGAGACATACAAGACAATAATAAAGCATGCAAAAAATATGACACAAGATAAACTTTATAATTAATATAATTGTATTGTGATGTACAATTTGCACATTATTTAAATTGTTTATTCAATTCTCCATTGTCGAAAGCAACAACAATACCATAACTCGCCTGGGATTCTGTCATACCGGCAAATAATTAATTGCGTATGTTGCCTAATCTGTTCTAACGAATCTATCTTGCATGGAAGCAATTAGATCAACCTGTAGGATAAACGCTACACGGAAATATATCCCATCACATCTGACTCTAATTAGAGATGGATTTATCTACTCCACTCGTCTATATTAACCATAACATAAAGTATATCCTTTATCTGAGCCTGTGCATCTATATCAGAATGAATCATTTACAGATATCGTAATGCGTATCTAACATTTCGTATAATATTGCCGAAATCAATTATCATTATAACAGAACATTAATCTTCTTCTTCTTTGGTTGCTCATCGAAAGCTATATAAAGCTAACTACTTTAAACGGTTTTTTTTTCTTCACTGAAATCTTTCCAATTATACCAATACTCAAAAGTTTTAGCTGAACACTTATTATTGCATCAATAAACACTGGGACACTATTTTATTATATTCTAAGATTAAAAAAATATTTTTATTCAACCCATTAAATTTGTTTTTGATTCAATGGAATTTTCTTTCAACGGAGGGTATTATACACAGATTTTCGGTTCACAAATGGGATCAAATTTATTCCCAATTATAGCGCAAATTTGTTATGGATCACCTCATCGACACCTGTCTTTCTAAATTAAGTTTCAGTGCATATTCTCCTTTTTAACCGACTTCCAAAAAGGAGAAGGTTATCAATTCGTCGCATTTTTTTTTTACTTTTTTTTGTATGTATGTTACCTGATTTCTTTTTCTGTGGTGAACCGTTTTGAATGTATATGGTCTTGTTTAATAGAGTATATATCCGGATTGGTGAAACTTCAAAATTTGGAAAAGAATTCAATTGGTAAAGTGATGAAATTTGGGAATGAGCACATAGGTGCATGGCAATCGACCAATATCCCTAACATATTTGGTCGATTCTTTTACAGAAAATCGTCGAAAATTCCAAAAATCTTATCAAAAATTTCATCGAAATGACATAACGGACATTTCCTCATAAATATTTTAATTCCAACGTAATAGTGCGGGAATTTTAGGCACTGGAAGTTTTAATTGCGAATTTGAAAATTTTCTATGTACATAGGTAGTAAAGCATAGTAAATCAAAGAGTACCAAGCTAGTTTTGTTTGTATACCAGGCAAATACCTATTTAAATGAAAATTTTTCCTTTTTGCGTAGACGGTGCTTTTGGTGTCACATTCTCCCGGCCTAATAGAAAATTCAGTGACAACACATGTCAAACCCTAAACTGCTATTTGGTGCGTTTATATACAGGCTGTTTACTTATAGCAAACAAAATCACAAAGTAAAGTGATAGAAGGAGTTGCATTTATATTTTGATTGAAACATAGGTTAGGCCGTTTTGGCCATATATACAGGATGGTTGGCATATAGGGTGTAGTGGACGTTTGGTGGTATAAAAATTGTGGAAAAAATGTGAAATTAAAATTATATAAGTTGATTAAAAATCTGTTATATGATGTGGACGTAAACAAATCATATACAGGATGGAGCAAATCTAAAATCTTTCGTTGCGTACTTATCTACTTCTTTATCAAACTTGATTGTTGCTTGGCACCGACTTCAGAAATGTACTAGATTGGTAGCTAATTAATTTGTACAGACTGAGCACCTTTTAATGTTTACATTTTTTACTTCATGGGTAGGTACCTAACAACATTGAATGTGTTATTTATTTGCTAAGGTTGTATTTTGTTATAATTATTATTATATATATATATATATATATATATATATATATATATATATATATATATATATTAAAGACTGTAATATAATGAATTTTCAAATGTATGATTACCTCAGGGTCTTTTTTGCTTGGGTTCAAATTGTAGATCTTAAATAAATAATTAAATTCTATACTTATCTTATAAGTCTCTCTTTCTTCTCAGTAACACTAACACTATTAAAATTTTGAAATTATATTTGCACTTTATTTTTCTTTTTAAGATTTTTAAATGACTAATAAATAATTTTCAAATTCTCAATCAAATTACAATTTATTAATAATGATTGTCCACAATACAATTCTAATATATAATATTGCCTTTACAACAAAATAAATTTCCTGGTTACTTAAATATTATTAAATTTTTATCAATTTGTTACAAAATTTCAATTCTCTAAACACAAATAATCATTATACTAAATTTAAAGAAAAACCTTTATTTCTATCACTGATTGATTTTAGATTTCAATTATCTGTTTATTAAATAATGTTTCAAAAACTCACAGTTGTCTGGCTTGAATTCCCCTTTTCCTTAATTTTGGTTTTAGTATACTGCTTCCTGATTTGTTTTGGTTTATAAACTAAATTCTGCTGCTTAATTGATTTGTTTACTGCTGCACCAATACTCTTATTATTCCAACAAAATTGATTTTATCTCTCCATCCAAGGATTTCAAATAATTCCTTTTATGGAATATTTAATTTCTCAATTTCAGAATGATGATTCAAAATTTAAAAAAATTAACTTCAAATTTAATTTCTTGTCAAAAATTGACATGGAACACTTATTTTAATGATACCACAGATCATTTATCTTGTTGTCATGGAAACGTGATTTTACAGGAACGAAATTTTGAACTGCTCTCGTCGACGCTTGAAATACAAAAGAGGACCTTTGAATGTCAGATTTCCTATTTATTTAATAAATTTTGCCACCTGCTATTTCCATTTCCGCTTTAATTTATTTTATTAATTTCCAAATATGTTCGTTCTAAATCATATGCAAAAATCTAAACAAATTTTAATTTGAATTTCAATACCATTTACTATACTAAATTTTATCTAAATTACTTAATTCATGTTTTCAAAATTTTTGATTTGATACTTGTAACCTGCTGGTCACCAGTCATTTAACAGGTACTTTTAAAAAAAATTGGATTTTACTGAAATTAAGACTTTATATCTTTTGAACTATTGAATTTTTATAAACTATGCTCTAAGCTCTTTCTAACGGTATATATCTCTTTAGTGTTCCATCATTCCTTCAAGTTTTTAACGGTCTTTATAATTCTGACATTTCCATTCTCTATATTTTAACAAATTTATGTATTTTAAAAATTAATTTTGATCCAAATGTGCTATATTCAGTGTTCTCATGGCCTAATATGTGATCTAAACTTGTTTTACAAACTCTACTACGATTTTCATAAGTGAATTAAACCTCTTTGATGTTTGACCTAAATGTGACTTCCTGCCTAGATTTTCTTATGTAAGTATCCAAATTATACTACACTCTGCATGATAGATTATCTAGCTTTATATGCCACCTTTTATCCTTTCAACAATTTGCTTTTGAAACATTCTTTTTACATGGTTTATATTTTTAGGTTAACTATCTGTTATGATTTGTGCAATTCCTTTATATGAATTTTATTTACATTTCCCCATTCATTTACTTATTCAAATTACTTTTACTTTTGTATTATCTCATGTCTGTTTAAATCCATTACAATATATATATATATATATATATATATATATATATATATATATATATATATTTAAATATGTTGACGGCAACATTTGTTGTGTTTCGTTATGGCGAAAACGTTGTACAGTTCACAATAAGGAAGAAGGTATTCAACATATTATCCATTCTGTAGACACTGAAGTTCAGGTAGATTTCTTAATTACCACTCAAATTATCCTTGCAAAACGAGAATCAATCTGATAATTAAAATAAAAAGAATAATATCTAATATTGGACAGCCTTTTTACAAAGAAAAAACAATTGTATGTGTTATACTCGTATCAACTATTTGGTAACTACACTTATCATTTCAGACTTCTAAATAGATTTATTCTTGGCACATCCCAACTTGATCATATAAATATGTTAAGATCTGCATGTCTGAAGGTGGTAGACAATGTAACTCGTTCGTCGAAGTTTCCTTCAAGACTATGGAAGTCCAAAGAAACTTCGAGGAATGTTAAGATCTAATAATTTTCTCATTAATAATTGCAATACAGCAGTATTTATTTTGAATTATGTTTCAATTCCGTACATCAAAGATATTACTCATAAAACAGTAAACTTTTTTAAAAATGAACGTAGTATAACATTTGCATATAAATCTATAAAAACGGTTGCTGATTTATTTAATAATGTTAATAAGTAAACACCAAAAAATCTTGAATCCAACGTAGTATATAAAATTATTTGCAGCCATTGTACTGCTACTTACATAGGACAGGCGTATAGGAACTTATAGAATAGGTTAGCATCACATAAAAGTGACATTACACTAAAAGTGAGTTTTTAGCATTAGATTGTTTAGTTAGTCACCATAGTGCAGAATTTGAAAACTCACCAATCTTAGCTGTAGAACGTAATAGTTTCAAGCGATTATTTTTAGAAATAGTTTTCAATTATTAAATGTTACAGAGTCTTAATATAACTTATTGTAACTTGTTCAATTAGGAAAATGATTGGCTGACACGTAACTCTGTTACCAATACTTTGAAACTATTGAAGATTGATAGTAAATTCTTTTATAAAATAAACCAACCAAAAATAATAAAAAATCAACCCATGTGTATACAGTGCATACCACAATAAGCTGAGTCGATAAGTATATGGAATACTACTAGGAGTGTTAATTTGAAATTTAGTAGACTGTGGTGTTTTGATAAGCTGGCCTCAGTATAAATATTTTCAGTTGTCCATGACTTCCAGTTCTACAGGAAGTGGACCCTAACTTAGCATTTTAAAATAGAACACCTTGCCTTTATAGATTTTTTTGAAAAGTTTAACAGATGAAGCCTTTCCAAAAAAAATATTTTTTTGGAAACAAAGAGGGCCAGATCAAAAATTGCCAGAATTTGCGGATTTTAGCTATCCAATTTTTTTTCAAAAGGAAACGCATATTTAGCTCAGCGGCACTGGATTCTACACTAATAATAAGGGTTTTGTGTTTTCAACTCCATAGCTAAATTTAATGGTTTTTGTATACCCTGGAAAATACTAAAATATCTGTGTGGTTATCAGTAAGTGTTAGAACATAATTATATCGAAAGCATGTATCCCTTTTAGGATTTAGTAACGAAGATTACTTCAATTTCTTAATAAATTACAGGGAATGATATAGTTATTAAATAAAACCTTCTGTTCGCGATACCCCTTAAACTAACATTCACAGTTTGTGAAACAGCAAGCCAAAAGAAAACCTGTTGTAGATAATGACTTTTTAGTTCTCCTTTAAAGTCGGATTAAATTTAAGAAAATGTCTTACACTAAGTGTCTATAAAGTTGTACTCGCTTGATAATAGAATATTCTACATAGAAAGTAGTTGTGTTTTGTAGTAGAAAAAAGACGAAGGGATAATGATTTTCTATTCACAGCAGACAATTTTTGGTCACAAATCTATTTTTTTATCAGCAACGAAGATATATGGTCCCTATCGGTCAAAGTACGAAACACACAACTACTTTCTAGTAAACAAAAGCAATTCGCTACGAACTCTTGTAGGTTCTCGTTCCCCATAACTTCCCTAAATGGCCATATTTCAGAGCTGCTTCCAGTTTTATTTACACCAAAAACCCATTAAATAACGCCAGACCGAAACACATCAACCCAAAAATAAAACAGGTGTAAGAACAATATAATGAATTGAAAACTTTTTGACAGTTTATAGAGGCTTTTACACGAGCTTTTCCTTTACGGCGAAGTACACGTCACGAAATGAATCATTTCAGAAAACCCCTCTGGAAAAGATAGGGTGAATTTTCACCAGAGATGTTATAGTGCCGTTTAATTTTCCGTTTACGCTCCTATTTACTCTCCTCTTGAAGTCGGAAAGTTTTTACATGGTTGTTCGATCTCCCTTTTAATCCCGCTCTCAACAGGACTCGAACTGTTTTTGTGATTGTTGGAGTATTTTCTTAATTCCAGATTATCCCTTTAAAACCCTTTAAAGCGGAACGAATTAAAATAGATGAAGTTCAGAACTCTGGAATAAACTCTGTTATATCTTTTAGGGGTATCGCTTAAGTTTTAGCCGCAATTTTAATGATATTTACGAACCGCTATACTCACCTTATTTTAACTAGTGGTAGCCAATAATGATTTCGGAATTTTAAACATTATTGTGTTGAATTATATTTCTCATCTATAGTAATAACTTGCTGGCCCCGCACGTAGCAGAAAATTGGAGTTTTATTTTAATGCAAATATCGCAAAAAAAATTAGAACCCTATCGCAGGGCCCCGACCGGCTACAATCCGGCCTACCTTTTGTGAAAAGTCAAAAAAATCCCACAGCCCAATCGTAGCGTCACTTACCGGATTAAATTGTAAATCTAACTCACTTAAATATACCCACAAAACGTTCCATCAAAATTTGTCCAACCGTTTAGCGGGAGTTACAAAAATTCTACAATCCGATGGAATCACCATCTACCGGTTTCCAGTGTGAATCTAAACCTTACAGGGACCCACTCAAATAATCAAATTTGAATGAATAATAAAAAAAGTGGCCACTCTGGGGATCGAACATGAGACCTTCGCATTATTAGCACAACGCTCTAACCAACTGAGCTAATGTCGTCTATAATGTAACCGTCCCCGACCGAGTATAGACGCGACAAATAACTGAAAAAATTTCGTCATATCTGAACAAATTATCTCAAAACAATAATAAACTATACATATGAACGTAACTCAGTGGGACACGATCATACAATGTAATGATTTCGTGAAATTGTATGGAAGATGATATAAATCGGTTCTGTATTATAAATCATACAAAATATAATGTTTCCCGAATCAACAACTTATACTAGCAAATTTCTGATTTAAAGGTGCATCTCGGTATTTGGACTAATTTGAGTTATTATGGCCAATTATTAAAAAAATCGATTTTGCATCTGTTTCCAACACTTTAAGGTGATAAATCACAAAGTTAAAACATAAGACTTCAAAAAAAGTCCTATCTACATGTCATGAACAAACTTGAAGGTAATAAAATGGCAACAACGATTCCCTAACTATAAGGTGGTAAATAACTAAGTTTTGCCCATTCATTGGGTCTTCTCTCGTCAAAATTTTTCCTGTACATAGATTCTTTCTCACAGTTATTCTGAGAACGATATGTCTACAAAATGGTCAACTAGTATCAACTGTATATAAGAAATGATTATTTTGTATAGTATTTACCGACAATTAACTTTTTGAAACCATTACAGAAAATACATTTTCTTATTTAGAACTAAGTAATTAAGTATTGAATACCAGAAAATAATGTTCATTTCTTGATATTTAATATTATCAATAAAAAATGAATATTTACATTATTTGGTTGACTTTTAATTCACACTAGCTGTCGCCAAGTGGTCAAAATTCGACCAATTGTGTCAATATCTCTGGCAGGTGAAGTAACCTGAAAATTTTATCGTGACATTCTATCTTAGCACATTAGGGAGAACAGCAATTACACGGAACGGATCCAGATTCGGAACCTTTCTGTAATAGTTACCTCGAAAATCCTAGACTTCGGTCTTACATCTCGCTTCTATAAATAAGTAACTAAATTCAAGTTTTTTGCAGTTATAATTCATAGGACTTTAATTGTGTTAAAATTCGTAATTCTTAATTTAATATGACAACAATTCAACCGCTAATGGGCTACCCTACATATTTATTTTTTCTAAATTCCCTGTGTAGCTATACTCAGATAATTGCACTCAATTCTCTAACATTTATTAAAATCTTCATTATAATAATTCCATCTCATTATATATTTCCACCACCCTGTATATGCAACTGTTCATGGACCACGCATAATAATTTTTAACATTTTTGAACCACCCGTTAAACCATTCTGAATATGCCACTGCCAATGAGCCACCGTACTTACTCTTCTTGTTTATGAAATTGTTAAAAATCTTCTGTAAATATAATTCTACTCCGACCTATATTTCAATCATCATATATAAGGAACTCTTCCTGGGCTACTCTATAAATGATTTTCTTTTCTAACATTTTTTATCATCATCCTGTATATCTATAATTCCTCTCACCCTATATTTCATCTTCCCTCTATATATAACTGCTTATGGGTTACGAAATGTTGCATTTCCGTTTGCGCCACCCTGTATATACATCTGTATATACTCTGTAAAATATATTTTGCACCACCCATTATTACTGTAATTCTACTGCCCCTTCTATTCCAAGAACCCTGTAAATTCAACCGCTAATGGGCTTCCCTATATAATTACTTTATTAGTTCTACTCTATATTTTAAACACCCTATATATGTAACTGCTTATGTGCTACCCACGAAAAAATGATTTCTAACATATCTGGAATCGCCCTGTATAATTATAATATACAACGATTACTTTACCATCGATATCGTTTTCATTCTTTGAGATTGCGTTAAAAATCTTATAATTGGCAATACGGATATAAAAATCAATCCTGATTGTGAGCGTCAACATTAGTAATTTTCATTTTACTGCACATTTAAAAACTCATGTCAACTTTTAGTTTAATTCTTTATATAGAGCATATAAAAGCTTGTCAATCACAAACTCGGTGCCACATTATCCTCGTTTAAAATTTAACACTTATATTGTGTACATATTTTATGTAATACAATATGTACAGAAGATTTTGTATACTACAAGTGGTTACTAGATCTGTAAACAGTGCACCAGCAGAAATACCGAAAACATTGTGAAATAAATTGAATAGTAAATAGTCTTTTATTGGTACCAATATTAATTTGTGTAAACGTTTAACCGCAAATTAATGTTTGCTTTTAAACTAGAGACCAAAGTTATTTGGACACCGTCGGCAGTGTTGCCAAATGTAATGATGCTTGTGTTCATATTATCGCTGTCTCCTGATTCGATCTGGAAAAAAATATTTATAGATTAGTCATAAATAATTCTGCTGTAATGAAATTTATTTTTATAGCCAAAATTTGGGATTGACAAAAATATGAAATGGCGACAGTTTTTTTCAAAAAATTGCAATACATTTAAAAAATGCCTGTTTAAGTACAATATATTTCATGATTTTTCAACATATTTAGATAAAATCTATTATTTTTTGATTGTGTAACCTCACTTATAAGTTTTTCCATTTCTAAGCTTATTTATTGTTAGCTTATTTGGGGGCAAAATTACCACAGCTATTTTCTGTCATACATTCGGTCATTATGGAAACATTTAACAGTCCCAGGAACACTCAAAGTAAGTTTGGTTGTCGATCTATTGTAACTAACTTTCCTAATGATGAACTTGGTTTAAATAACTTGTCTTGTTTCAAATCTTTCAATAAGACTAACTACACCGATCGTTTATGTTCGTTTCTATGTAATAAAAAGTGCAAATTTACATATGAAGCTTGACACCTGTTTTGAATGCAAAATTATATATACATCCAATTATATCGATCATTGTCAAAATCCTCAGTGGCCTCTATTTGACAAATAGAATACGTTTTCTCTTATTAATCGTTGCGTGGATTGTGTCCATGAATATATTTTTCTCTTACTTTTATGTAGACAATAAAGGACAAACATTTAGAAATAAAGACACTACTGTTTTGTGTAAATATAGGTAAACTTATTCCGTGTTCTGTTTTGAATTTTTCAATGACTAATTTCGGTTGTTTATTGAATTGTGAATGGTTGTAAGTTAAGTTGATGCTCTCAAATTTCATTAAAATCTAGGTAATCTATTGCTGTGTTCCCATTTGTGTAAACACTAGTTTAAATTCAGTGATGCATCGATTCCCAAAAGAAACTGACGTAGGTAAATAAAATAATTTTATGAAAATATGTAACTGTATTTACTAAATAATATTTATATTTTATATAATAAAAGAAATATATTTGCAGCTACTTCAAATTTGGGTCAACGAGATTAATAGCGGTAAACTGTTGAACAAAACGCCCCAACAAATTAGAATGTCTTACAGAGTGTGTGATGTTCACTTTTCCTCAGAAAGCAAGATTTGTTGGGGCTTAACAAGAAGGAAATCGAACTTGAAATTGGGTGCCATGCCTTCATTATTTCATAATCATGTTACGTAATTTATTTCATAATAGTTTTGATGTCAGTGCAGTACATTATTGTACAATTTCTTAGATGAGAAAATTAAGGAAAATGTTAACCCTGATTGGATAATATTTGCTTAGATATATCTTTTGCAACTATTTGAGGGGATTAAAAACACCACCTGTTGCTAATTTTGAACTTGGAAATATATGAACAGCAAAAAATAGAAGAGGTAAAAATATTACTACAGTTTAATTATATTTTTAATATATAAATATATTTTTAGATATCAGCAGGCCATCTCACCTTCTAAGAACTGTTAAAGGCAAGATCATGAATCAATCAAAAAATGTCGATTGGAATAAAGACAAACTATGTAACCTTCAATAAAAATTGCTTACTATTGTATTTCCTTTCCGTTTATAACATTTTAAATATAATAGTTAGTCATCCTGTATTTCTGATTGCATCTTGGTAAAAGATGTAGTCAGAAATCAGGATGACTAAGAATTTAAAAATACAATGTACCTATTTAATATTAATGCGTGTTTAATTTCCCCCCTTGTATGTTCATTCATTCATACTCCTTTTATGGCCTCTACACTTTTTAAGGTAATTTAATCAGTTTACTCTTTGTTAAATATTTTCATTTTCATTTCTATGAAATTCCAACCTCCCCTAAGAAGATAAAATTTTTCCACTAGAAACTCGCATTCGCACAGATAACAACATCTATAGGCATCGGTGGGATTCGAACCCACGGCCAAAGTGGAGTCAGTTTATGAAACGTGAGCTTCAACCACTGAGCTACAGGACCCGTTCCCCTTGTATGTTTCTTTAACCACTCACTTGAGCGCTGTAATCTAGTGAACCTGTTTTGCGCGGAGAGTTACCTATCTAGATACATATATAAATCTCTTATCTATGGTGTGCAACTATTTAGCTGTATTCTACTCATTGTTTAGCCTCCTTAATATATTTTCTCATTTTTAAGCTCATTTATTGTGAACATATTGGGACCAAATTATGACAGATATTTTAAATAATTTTGAAAATCATATTTTAATTGTTTAAATAAGACTAATGACATCTGCTAAATTATTTAATTGGTGATTTGGTCATGTTTCTGTGATATAGTTTGTCTACACAATGAATAAAAATCTAAAAAACAGATTTTCTGTTTTCCAGAAATCTCTATGGTAGAGGAAATCTCCCTTTGGATTAATACTTACATCAATACATGTGATCTTCTTTCCGTTCAAACTTTTAGAAGGCACAAGAAATTTTTGCGACCATACTGCCGGTCTTGACGCATTCGTAATATTTTGACTAAATACTACTTTTGTCCTACAAAAAAATATTTTCGTCAACAAATTTCTTAATTCTGATTTTATTAATTAGTACTACAATAGGTTATAATGTATACAGCAAACAAAACTTTATTCAAAGTTTTTATTTAAGAATTTATTTATGATATTAGGTGACAATTAATCTGTGTAAACATCAACAATCAAATGAAGTCCACCCTTGAGGATTGAAATTATTTTTACTTCGACACCATAGTCAGTATAACCCATTGTAACCATGCTGCTGTTCATGTTATTTGATATTTCAGATTCGACCTAAAAATGAATTTTCAAAATAATATATTGCTGCGTTTAAATTTTAACTTACAGTTATACAAGTTATGTTCTTATGATTTAGCTTTTCATTTGGTACAAAAACAGTTTCCATCCATTTGTATGCATCTGAGCCTGGTGTGGAAATATTTTTGCTGTAAACTAGTTGTTTTCTGTAACAATATATCAGTTACAGATTAATTTAATAAAATTTATAAAAGTTTTTAGAGATCAAGAGAAAAATTCATTTTTAAGTCTTACTGAGAGTAAGTCTTTAATTAAGTGGTTTAGCAAACATATCATTGCGTTTAAGTTAAGTAACGGGTTAGGAAAATGTATCTTGATTAATTGTTGCCGTAGTTAAACCTAGGATGATTCTGCATTTTCTTATGTTTAATTGATGACAAATAAAAGGGATTCATCAATTGTTCTGATTTTTTTGTTTTTATGTTAAGCCTTAATATTCTCATATTGTTAAACCAGTTTACTTTCCTTTTTTTTTTTTGAATAGCTACTACTCACATTTACCTATTTGAGGATAGATACAAGGAAGAAGAATCTGTCAAACAGACAGAACTTGTCGCAGATTTTTTTTAATGTTTCTTAAGTGATTTTATCGTTGGTAAACACTCAATTGTATTGGCTATTATTTTCTTTAATAATCAATGTTACTAGGGTTTCGTTAACATTTTAGGCATGATTTCGACTCCAAGCTTATAGGAAATTCATAGTATATATTTTTCAACCTGGTTGGATATGATTAAACTTGTATAGAGCGCATCCACCAATTTGCAAGATGAATACGAAAATTTGTATCGACCTTAAAAATTGTGGAGGCGCTCAATTTGGCTGTTTTTTAGTAACTTAACTTATCTCCTATTACCTTTATTCTTGTAGTTATTACTATTGACTGGCTAATTTTACTCTTTTCATAGAATATATATGTCAGACGATGCTTCTAGTTACTGGAAAATAATCGTATATATTTGAGTAACTAGAAGCGTAAGCAGAAAGTTACGATAATTATGTGAATCGACCTGAAGAGGGCAGATGAGATTCTGCTGAAACGTCACATTTTACCATCGATCCAGTCAGGGATCAGTTATCAACTATGCGGATCATTAAAAACGCGATTTTAACCCCAAAGCGAATAATTTCCGAAAATTTTTAGTTACATGCTTACAATCCGAAAAAAAGTTACCAATACAAATTGCCAACTGGAAACGATATCTCATATTGCATTCAAAATTCTGCAAAGTCCCTGAACGATAGACCTACCTAACCCGTTGCAAATACAGGGCCTTTATTGTTCTGTTGTCAACCAACTTTTAAATGAAGCAAGATATGGATCTCGAACAAAAACCACGTAAAATCCTACCAGTCATTCTGTTGATATAAAAAAGTGCTACATTACCTAGTGCCAAATTCTTCAAAATATATTCATTCTCGATTAAAAGTACTTATGTCTTATCATTAAAACTTACTTGCTATTTCAATTAATGCAATTATTGTTGAAGTCCGTTGAATAAGGAAATATATGTTAACGGTAAAACATTAAAAAATTAGATAAAAATACCGGCAATGTCAAAAAATATCAAATTAATGTCACTTTGATATTTATGTTTCAATATGCACCAGAATATGGGAAATAGTCATTTACACTGATAGTTCACTAAAAGCAAGTTGAAAATAGCATAAAAAACTTAGATTGTCTCAGTGTGCGATCTTCCTCAGGGAGAGGGGAAATCTAGGGGTGGAAATTAAAATGGTAAAATCGATAGAGGGATGAATTCTAAGTAAAAAGTTTCCTAGAAACATTTTTAGCAGCAGTCGAGAGAGGTGACCATGTTTTCAAGCAGTTTAATCTAAAAAATCTGTTACAATTCCCTATAAACTGGATTTTGAATTTATACGATAGCTTTAAAATTTAAAATGTCATCGTTATAAAAACTGACGTCATTTACACGATTTAGTATATTCAAGCAGTAGCAGATGAGGAAAAAAGGAGCAAACCAAGCAGCTGTTGAACATTGCTCATGACCCTGTGATTAATTAGCTGTAGTCAGTGTATTATGAAAATCAAAAAAAAACATTTCGTAATTTTGTCATTAAGGGTGGTTCTTAAGGCTTTAAATATCGCAATAAATTACTCTCTTCGAGGTGTCATTCCTTTGTACGCAAGACAATATATATTTTATATTAATATAATACATATTGTTTCTGGTTAGAAAACCTTCATCAGTTGCGCTTCCCACAATTGAATGTCCTCTCGAACACTTCTTTATGCATTTGACCTGAAAAAATTTTATCGTGACATCTGTCCTAGGAATTGAGAGAGAAAGCAATTACGCGGAACGGCTCCAGATTCGGAACCTCTGTGTACTGATTCTCTCGAAAATCCTAGATGTCGGTCATACATCTCGCGTGTTCAAATAAATTGTTTATTGTACTATAACTATAAAGATTTTTAGTGTTCATATATACGTCTAAAAATATTTGAAAATGATAAAAAAAAGAATTTTTTCGTAAGTTTGTGGTTAAGGATAGTTTTTAAGGACTGAAATAAATAATAAGTATATATATATATATATATATATATATATATATATATATATATATATATAATATCCAGTAAGTAATCTTGTACAATGTTAAATAATACTTGTTCTACACATCTGGATATAATTTAAGCCTGAGAATGGTCTATTTTTATGTTTTACTTATTTTTTAGCTTAAAAATAAAAAGCACATGTCAAGATTATATAAGATTTGATCTAGACTATCCAGAGGGCAAAATGAACTTAATTCCCAATTTTTAACCGACTTCCAAAAAGGAGGAGGTTATCAATTCGTCGCGTATTTTTTTGTATTTATGTTACCTGATTTCTTCTCCTGTGGTGCACCGTTTTGAATGAATATGGTCTTGTTTAATAGAGTATATATCCGGATTGGTGAAACTTCAAATTTGTGAATGAAAACATGCGTGCATGGAAATCGACCAATATCCCTAATATTTTAGTCGATTTTTCGATAACTTCTTATGGACTTGTATAGTTTTTTAACGTTTAATCTATTAAAGAAGATCCTTAGGTGATCACATATACTTTTCTGCGACGTACAACTTGCAGTTTTGCAGAAAATCGCCGAAATTTCCAAAATTCTTATCAAAAATGACATAACGGACATTTCTTCATAAATATTTTTAATTCCAACGTAATAGTGCGGTAATTTTAGGCAATGGAAGTTTTAATTGCGAATTTGAAAATTTTCTATGTACACTTCAAGCATATAGGTAGTAAAGCATAGTATTTTCGGCTCCTTAAATCAATTAGTACCAAGCTCGTTTGTTTGTATACCAGGCAAATACCTATTTAAATGCAAATTTTTCCATTTTGCGAAGACAATGCTTTTGGTTGCCAAATTCTCCCTGGCCTAATAAAAAATTCAGTGACAACTCATGTCAAACTTTAAACTGCTACTTGGTACGTTTATAGACAGGGTGTTTAGTTATAGCAAACAAGATCACAAAGTAAAGTGATAGAATGAGTTGCATTTATATGAAGATTGAAATATAGGATGGACTAGAATGATAGTGGTCCGTAGGCAGCTGTATATTCAGGATGGTTGGAATATAGGGTGGACTGGACGTTTGGTGGTATAAAAATGTTGGAAAAAATGTGAAATTAAAATTATATAGGGTGATTAAAAAACTGTTATATGATGTGGACATAAGCATATCATATATAGGATAGTTGAAATATATGCTGCAGTTGAATTGTATTTATACAGTGTGATTAAATTTTTTTTTATAGCCCGTAAGAAGTTGCATAAAGTGTGGAGAGGAATCAATGTTACACAGGACGATAATATAAAATGTAAAAAATGCACTAATTTATGGGCTAGCCCACAAGGAGTTATATAGTATGGTTGAAATATAGAACGGATTTGACTCCGTAAGTATGGGATGGATTCTACTCCGTCCTATAGTTTACAGAAGGCAGCTAACAAATTTATGTTTGTCCGTGGCCGGTCTTATGTACATGATGGTTGTTACATAGGACGGAGTGGATTTATCTATAGTTATACAGAGTTGTCAAAAAAAGTTGAAAAAAGGTTACATGGCGTGGTCCATAAGGCATAAATATATTTTGGGCTTATTAAGTCAACGCGTACTAGTACATTTTGTTCGTAAAGATTTACCTGTCAATTTAAATGGGAAAGTAACATTGTGTAATGTTGAGGCTTTCGATGTTACCTGGTTCTGTCTATTAAGGTTATATATACATAAAACATTAAAAAATATATATATAACCGACTTCTACCAATAACTAAAAAGCTAAAAATAATTATAACAAAATACAACCCTAACAAATAAATAACACATTCAATGTTGTTAGGTACCTGCCCAGGAAGAAAAAAATGTAAACATTGAAAGGTGCTCATTCTGTACAAATTAATTACCTACCAATCTAGTATATTTTTGAAGTGGGTGCCAAGCAAATCTAAAATCCTGCATTGCGTACTTATCTACTACTTCATCAAACTTGATTGTTGCTTGGCACCGACTTCAAAAATATACTAGATTGGTAGGTAATTAATTTGTACAGAATGAGCACCTTTTAATGTTTACATTTTTTACTTCCTGGGTAGGTACCTAACAACATTGAATGTGTTATTTATTTGCTAAAGTTGTATTTTGTTATAATTATTTTTAGCTTTTTAGTTATAGGTAGAAGTCGGTTAAATTTTTTTTAATGTTTTATCATGAAATCGGTTCACTGGCAAACAATTTCCAGGTTCGGACTTTTTTCTCCAGTTATTATACTAAGAGTCACACCCGTATCTGAAAATATTTTACCTGTGTATGTAATTGTAAATGAAGGTATCATTAGGGATCCCAATATCGTCAAACTGGGTATTCCAAATGTGAAAAACTTTTTATGCAATTTTTGCACATAAACGAGAATACACTAGTTATAAAACGAAGAAAAAAACTCCTCAATACTAATTTGTGTCTAATATATAAAAATGAATCTTAATAGAATAACAAATGACTGTTTTACGTAGGCATACGTATTCTTCGGGAGTTTCTCGCGCCCCCTTTTGGTGTTCATTTTTCAAAGGAATTTATGCCGCAGCTGACGGTTTGTCACGTGCCACGCGTTGAATTTATGTCGGTGAGATGTAGAAGAAGACATAATCGATTGAGAATCGTGAGATTCATATACAAACGTGTGCGGCTTTGCTGAACGTCTCTTATAAGTACAGTACGGTGATCTGGTAGACAGGAAAAAAGAAATATTGGCAATATGTTCCCGACAGAGTCGTAATGTTATGTAGTACAAATTAAGTTGGAAATTTTATACTCATGCTGGGAAATACGATTATTTATTTCGTGTGACGTGAGTGTTTTGATTTGGAGAAGATTAGATGTGATAGTTGTGTACAAATATGTTTAAGCACTTTTTGGGAAATAACAACCACAAGTCACGAAATTGCTGTATAACGGTTCAGGGTATATAAATATGTTAATATATATATATATATATATATATATATATATATATATATATATATATATATATATATATATATGTTAGTCTGAAGAGTTGGTAGACAATGTACGAGGGTGAATCAAATATGAACAGGACTTTTGTTTAAAAAATTTATTGGTACGATCAATACAAATTTTAATACATATTATTTTTCTACATAGTCTCCTGTCTTATGTATACATTTTTCCCACCGAATCGGAAGTTTTTTAATACCTTTCTCAAAGAATGAAACTGGTCGTGTCGATAACCAATTGCGCACAAACGTTTCTACACCTTCGTTGTCCTCAAAGTGGTGGCCTCCTAGTTCTTCTTTAAGTGGCCCAAACATGTGGTAGTCACATGGCGACAGATCAGGACTGTAAGGCGGGTGTTCAAGGGATTCCCAATTCATTTTGTTCAATTTTCCTTGAGTCAATGCAGCTGTATGTGGCCGAGCGTTGTCATGCAACATAATCACACTTCAGATAGACCTATCCCTCCTCTTTTGCCGATAGGCAAGTTTCACCTGTTGGAGTAGTTCGCAGTAATACTCAGCATTAATTGTACGGCGTTCGTGCAGAAAATCGATCAGCAGTACGCCTTTCGAATCCCAAAAAACTGTTGCAAGAATTTTCCTTGCAGAAAGACGGGTCTTGGCTTTCCGCGGTGCTTCTTCTGCAGGTTTTCGCCACTCCATGCTTACACGTTTGGACTCCGGGGTATAATCATGCACCCATGTCTCATCACAGGTGACAATATGTCTCAAAATTCATCCCCCTCTGCTCGATATCTTGCTAACAGCCTTTCACATACGGCAAGACGGTTTGCTTTCTGATCTTCCCTTAGAAGGCGAGGAACCCATCTTGCACACACTTTTCGGTAACCCAGCTCATCTGAAATGGTTGATTGATCACTCCCGTATGATATTCCAACGTGTTCAGCAATTGCCAATACTATAAGATGGCGGTCACCTTCAATCAGCTCACGAATTGCGTAGATATTAGCCTCATTGATGCTTGTCGTGGGATGGAGTGCATGTGGCTCATTTTCCACTGTCTCTCGGCCATCTTTTTGTGCCAGTCGTACACTTGGGTCCTTGAAAGTGTTTCATTGCCGAACTGTGCCCGCGCCAAAAATTTGATAACAACACGTATGCACCTCTTGCTCTGACATGATGCTACTAACAGCGCATCGACTACGCCTCGCCAAACCGACAAACTCCCCTCTTCTTAACATCCCTACCTAACATATATCAAGACGTCTCGCCACTCGAATTACCTACAGGGCGAGAAACAGAAAAGTCCGGTTCATATTTGATTCACCCTCGTAACTCGTTCCTCGAAGTTTCCCCGAATTCAGATTATCTGTCGTATTTATACCATTAACCGGTCATGCGTCGCCGGTCATGATCATTATGTCTTATCCGGTCCAATCAGCGTCGGCCGAAGAAGAGCTCTCCAAATATTTTTAATTTGGACGTTGGGCTCGCTAATCATATTTTCGTTCGTGACTATATATGCTGTCTCTATGAATTTTCTTTTGTACCAATACTCTTCTTTGTGAATTGCTCTAGCCTGGTCCCAGTTGATATTATGGTGTTCGGTCAATGCGTGATTCTCTAGCCCAGACTTCGTTACCTCTGCCCTTTGAGTAGCTGTGCGTTGTTCCTTAGTTCTGGTGTCCAGTGCTCGCTTTGTCTCTCCAATGTAAAGATTGCCACATTCAGACGGTATGCTGTATATACAGTTATTTGGTATTGCTGGTGCTCACCATATATTATTAATTTGGAGGGTGGGCTCGCTAATTATATTCTCGTTCGAGATTATATATACTAATATAAATTTGATAATATAATTAATAAATATAAATATTTTCAAGAAATATAGTAAGTACTTGGAAGAGTAGCTTTTAAGTGTAATAATATCATTTGTGCATAACACGTAAGGATATTAATTTTGTGAAAAATGTATGTAGAATTAGTTTTGATCTACTTTTTGTTGATACTAACTAGTTCTTGAAACAACATTACTTTTATTATACTTTTTGGTATAGATGAGACTGAAATTATATAAGTAATGGAAAGCATGGGCGGATCCAAGGGAGGGGGCGATCGCCCCCACGGAGAGTCTCAAAGTTAATAAATTTAATATTAAAACGAGGTATTCTTAACTCCAAGAGTCTAGAATAACGTCACTTCTATAAGTTTAAACCATATAACGACTATTTTTAATCTAATAGTCCAAGAATTATGGGTTTAAAACTATATTTTGGTAAACTAGTACAGGACTGTTACCTCCGCCCTTTGAGTAACTGTGCGGTGTTCCTTAATCCTGGTGTCCAACGGTCACTTTGCCTCTCCAATATACATGATGCCACATTCACAAGGTATGCTGTATATACAGTTATTTGGTATTGCTGGTGAGTAAGTAAGTCCATGATTGAGTCTATTGGCAGCTCCGTCCTCTCCATCAAGGTTTCGTCTTCAGTAACTTTCCTTCTCATTTTGTTGAGAGATTCGTCTAGTGGTACGTTCATGAAAAGGTGTTCACCGTCGAAACTTACTAAGCGATGTTCTGGCCCAACTTCCATGTATCCGATGATTTTAACCAAATGCCCTCCAAAGGTTGGATGATTGGTAGAAGGAATTTCGATAGTGCTGCTGTTGGTGATTTGCGTGAACTTGTAATCGGTCTGAGAGGTACTCCAGCCTTGCGTATCTTGGGTAGTTCATAAAGATGTGGTGGTTTGCTGTGATGTGACGCCAATTTTCTCCTTGTCTTGGGCAAAATGTATTCAGCATGATCTCTGAGAGTGTTTTCGTTCTATTTTGGAAGTTGGATCAGTAGGTAGTGGATTATATTTTCCCTTCGACAGTACTTCGTCGATTTTCTTGTTATATTCCGTTCTGTCCATCAGGATGGTGGCATTTCCTTTGTCAGCTGGTATAATGATGATAGATTTGTCGTCCTTAAGTGTTGTTATGATCTTCTTTTCGGATTCGTTGATGTTTTGTTTGATGGAAAGTCAGAACCGCAATTGAAAACAAGGTACAAATTATTTTATCTTTTTAGTTCGGTTTGCCATGAAAGCATGTTTTTTATTTTTTAAACTACATTTTAGGAGAAATTCCTTAATCAAATATAGAAATATGAAAAAAGTTCTATATTATGGCCAACTGCTAGTGAAACAAACAATACTGGATATGCTATGTAAGTTTAATTTTGTTAGAATTAACAATATTCAATATTGGGTATGATATTTGGTGACAACAACAAATTGAGTTAAAGAATTTTACTTACGCTGTAGCTGGATTTGGGCACCATGTTGTAGCACTGAAACACAGCGTAATTCCAAGAATAAGAACCACAAAAAATAGGCCAGCATTCATTTTGTGCAAATGAAAAGAACTCCTTTATTTTAAAGCAATAATGTCGTAATTGTCTGATATTTTATAATGATCTCTTTAAGATAATTACTGATAAATTACTTTTTCGAGTACTCTAATGATTATTTTGATGAGATTGTTGTTAACTGACTGAATAATAAATTGACATCAAAGTACGAGTTATATCTTGAGGATTTATAATTTACCAGACTATACAGTACGTTCTGAAACTGTGAAAGAATACGATTAGTAGTATTAAATATTTTTGAAGGCCAATTTCAGAGAAGTGGTTTAGAATTTTACTTTCCCATTTTTTGAATTATTCCATTTACGTCAGACGAAATCGCTTTTGTAAACTCGAGAGAAACAACTAAGCGTTTCCCTAGTAGAGTTAAAAAGCGAAGTTTGATAACTCGCAACATCGTAACACAAAATGCAACAAAATAATGGATCGGTATAATACGGTAATTCAAAATGAAGGCTGTGATTTATTTGTGTTATTGCAGCACTGAGATTTATCTCAAATAACTTCCTAGATAAGTTGCTGTTAAGCCTCAATGGATATTTTTATTTATCTAAACAAAAGCTGAAACATATTTGAGAGGCAGTGTAGTATTTACTAATAAAATTTACTCCAAGCAATAAACTTACTCCAAGAAATCTACGAAAATTACAAAATTAGCCTGTGAAAGTCTCTTCAGTATTTCCCTTACTGTTTCTAGGCATTGAACTGTCTATGGTAGTGACAATATAATCTTCCAGTAATTTTATATCCTAATCTACGTTCAAAATCTTGAAGCCTGTCATGTAATTCCGCCGATATCCTACAATTTCCGTTATCTTTAAACGTAAAAAATTGGAAATTAAATCACCCGTAATATTCACGGCTTATTCATGGCCGGAAAACTTCGCCCCTCAACCGTTAAAACATGCCGTTGTTTATCCTGACACTGAAACGCTCATGTTCCGGCCCTTCTCGAGCACATTGTGTATTCGAGATTTGAAAACGCTGATACACATCCAGCATTTTGCCGATCGGATAAACTTTATTCCCTGTGACAATCCCTATGGGCGGAAACCGTCGAATTTCCATATTTCCAACTACAGAATCGCAGTCACACTCAGACGTCACACGAGCGTAGGTTATTCGTGACGTACGATTCCCGGATTTGTATTTAAGCGAGATCATCCGGGAGATTACCGAGGAAATTTTTACATATCGGGTTCACGTTCTGTTTCATCCTGGATACTGAGCAATTGTATGTTCGATAAGGAATTTGACATTTTTCTTGGTCTGCGTTTAGAAGATGATTATAGTCATCACAGAAGTTACAGACAAAGATTGAAATATAGTATAATGCGACTATTGTTTTCCTTCTACTTTCAAATCTTTATATAAATAGGCAAAGACAACACGGTTAGGTACCATTTTCTCCTCTGTCACTCAACCGATTTGCTTAATTTTTGTTTTGTTTAGTAGCTATCGACGACCTTCAGTGCAGAATGCTAAAATTAATTTATAATATTGTTTCAATAATAAAATAATAAAAAAATCATTATTTACATGCATACTGTCAATGCCAAACAGGGCCGCCAGATTGCTTGGAGAGAAAATCATAATATCGGTCGACTCCAATGTGAAAGACATACTAAATTAAATGTAAAACTAAAAGTTTTGGCCCTTCGCTAAAGTTATCCTACATAGTAATACTATAGGCCTTTTCATTTTCAGTGCGCATGCGTTCGCATCAGCCATTTTTTTCGTACTGTTATTTGTAAACAAACGTGTTAAAGTGCCCACGTACTAAAACTTAAAATTAATAAATACTATTATAAATGTGTTTATGATTTAAAAAAGTAATAAAAGTAAAGTAGTAAGTGTCAGGATTCAATACAGCAATTTTGCTGTAAACTATAATTATGTTGTCTGTACGAAAAGGTACAACAAAGCGGTGTTGTTATGGAGTATGTAAAAGTGATACACGGTATAAATCTTTTAAAACAAATACCTATTATTTTATAAACTTTCCAAAGCCTTGCCTGGAGTATCGCAAGAAAGTAATTAAGTCATCCAAAAAAATACATATTAAAACATGTCAAAAATGTTCTAAATGTGATTCGTGGGTGAAAAAATGTGGCCGAAGTGACAGAGGATTTAAATCTATTGATGATGTTACTAAGGACACTTATATTTGTTCATTGCATTTTTCTGGAGAAAGTGGTCCAAGTGAACAAAATCCTGATCCTTTATCAACATTTGGATCGACAGGTATATTATTTCTTATACCAGTTTTTACCCTGAAAATAATATTTAATATTTTATATTCAACATACTTATTTTTTATTGAATACATCTTCGATTTAATTAATTATAAGATATAACTAATGACAATTATTGAATTTAGCTTGCATATATGAACATTATTTTAGTCTTAGAATTTTCAACTCCTTTTTAAATGTCATGTTGATTTTATAAATATTTTATTATGACATTAGTTATATTTGTTAATTTTTATATTAATTAAGGTGCTTTTACATGCAAATTCGAATGAAATCATGATTTTTATTTATTTTTTCTGATTTTTTACAAGAGTAAATACAAGTATTGATACCTAACCTCTCAACCAGCACACTTTTTTTTCCTTGCTGTGAACGTCCGTGACATTTTAACCATCTTTTTAATTGCTCACAGCTATGTGCTTCCACAGAGTTATAAATAAGTGAAGCACCATCAATTAATTCTTCAAGTAATTTATTATTTGGCTTGGAGATATTATTGCATTCCCAGCCATTGTTAACTAAAACAGTACGAAACTTTTAAATTACGGCTATTTCAAAATGGCTGCAGCGCTTGCGCAATCACCTGATGAAAAGGCCTATTGAAATAGAACCGACGAAAAATTATAATACATTATAATCACCGTTTATTGGGCGCCCGCAAGTTTGCAGTTTGCAACTTTCATTGCATTGAAAATATGGTTTGTCTACTAAAATCAGAATTATGTTCCACCTCATCAAGTTTCTCCTTTATTTTGACCTTATACTTTTAATTTAGTTTTCTTTTATTTTTGTCGGGTAACTTTCATATAAGTTTAACTAAGATTACAGAAAATTGTGAAATTATGGACAAATTCACGATAAATAGGTAGATCTGACAACACTGAATGCTTAGCCATCTGCCGGCAATTTGATTTAAATTTTGACATTTCATTACATTTGTAGCGATTAAGTTAAAATATTTTAATTCAGTGAGACAAGATTTCAAATTATTTTCAAGGTTTCAATTTCAATTCACAAAAAAAAAATTCTCAAAAAATAGGTGTATTTAACTACTATTAATTAACAATATGTGATTCCTATTTCTTTATATTTTCCACATAAAACAGAAATCGTCATAGGTGAATACCATGGTAAGTAAATTTTTTGAATTGAAAATCATTCTGAAAATTTTCCGTTTGAATTCAACTTATGAAGACACACTGTATGTAGAAATCAACTGAGGACCTCTACCTTGAAGTTAATTAACTGAAAATTAGTGTTACCTTAAATACAAGTCATCAAGTTGTTTGGCGGATCTTGCGGGATTCTTTGCTCTATCCTTATCACATTCAGAGGGTGCAGGCGCTCTTGCCTCGAGATTATCATCCAAGAATTATTTTTTGTCCGTGGTACCTCAACAGACTATTTGAACAATCCTCATTTTGATTGCCAAATCCTATTCACTGATAAAGCCTGTTTCTCAAGGACTTCAATCATAAATTTTCATAATGAACAGATATGGGTGGAGGAGAATCCACATGAAATTGCAGAAGCTTATTTTCAAGAGGAATTTTCATTAAATGTGTGGGGTGGTAATATTGGCGATTATTTGATTGGTCCTTTCTTCTTGCCAGGGCGACTTACTGGTCGATCATACAGACATTTTTTTGCCCTTGTTATTGGATGATATACCTCTTATGATGCGACGTGAAATGTGGTTCATGCACGACGGGTGCTCCTGCTCATTTTTCACTTTTGGCTAGGGAGTATTTGAACGAAAATTATGTAAACAGGTGGATTGGACGAGGTGGACATCAGCCATGGCCCGCCAGATCCCCAGATTTAAATAGTTTAGATTTCTTTCTATCGGGCCATCTAATTTTTGAGTTCTACGTTTCTTGCCGTAATACATTTATTTTGATGATTATACCAGTTTATCGAATCTTTAAGAATCATTGCTAGTTTAATAATTCAATTTTTTTTTCTCGAAATCAGTAGTAGATACGACAAAACTACAAGAGAACATAAAGTTTGCTATAACAACAAAGCTTTTCTTTACAATTTTTGAAAGTACCAGTGGCTCACCAAAAAAAAGTTCAGAAGGACAACAGTGGACAGTCTTCCCGAAAAAATATCACCCTGTAGATTTGCAATCGAAATTAGCATGTCACAAGGTGTAAACTCTTAACTGTAATATCTATGCCAAATTTCATTTGAATATCTTGTGAAGTGCAGATACTATGATAAAAAGACTTGAAAAAAATTGAAACTTTAACACTCTGTATCTTGAAAATGAAACGTTTGCGGACCCATGTTTACGGGACCTTTTTTCCTAAAACTATTCAAGGAATCTCCCCTTTTCGTTTGTACCTCCAATTTAGGAACATCCTGTATATGCAACTGCTTGTGGGAAACCCATTAAAACATTTGTGTCATACCTTTTTAATAACCCTGCATAACTGCTATTCTACTCAATTCCATATTCTAATCATCCTGTATATACCACTCTACACAATTATGTTTCTAAAATCTTTTAACCACCCTCTGTAACTATAATTCCACTTCGCCCTATATTGTATAACTATAATTGCGCTCCACCCTATATATGCAACTTTTTACAGGCTACCTAATATAACATATTTTAAATCACACTGTATAACTATAATTTCACATCACCATATGCTTTAACTACCCCGTAAATGCATTTGCTTATGGCCTCCTATTGTTATATTTTTTTGAACCACGATGAATAATTATTATTCTTGTACATTTTATATTGCAACCGTCCTGAAAATTTAAAACTACATAATTTCTCCTAAGTTTAAGAGTTCCAATAGTATATAAACACAATTTTCATTAATCTTTAAAGATGTCGGAAAGCTGACTATTTATTTGGTACACAATGACTTAAGGATATTGTGTTCATACAAACAGCATTGAATGTCATTATTTAATTAGAAAGGGTCTATTTAGTTGACAAAGGGGGTCAGTCTATTCATTTGCCCACTCAATAAACTAAGTAAGCTAACCGCCCACAAGGCCCAGATTCTGTCAGCCTTAATTGCCAATACCTGTAGACTTATTGATAGACATTATTCACAAAATTACAAAACGGTTTATCAATATCAATTACTGACTTTGAAATTCCCTACAAAACTCCAAACTTCCTTTTATACCTAAACTCTCATTATGACTCTCATCTATTGGGATATAGCCGTCATCATCTCCCAGTAATTTCTCAGTAAATTAGAAGCAATTAGGAGCGCGTTGAAACGAAGAAGAGAAGACGACAGACGCGCCAACAGCTAAATTAGAGGCGCTCCTTTGACGAGAACCGTTTGCCAGCCTTCAACTTTATCCATCAATATCCATGACAAAAAGTAGAACAATTACTGCCTATTATAATTCTCTCACTCCGTTCTGATATCCATCGGCGATACTTTCATTATCTTTTGATGGATTATGTTGCGAAATTCACAGTTATGAGGGACGTTAACCAGCAGTTCAATCAGATGATGATGAGCTGAAATATCCCACAATTTGCTACTAAAAACTTTGGAAGGTAATGTCATGTATTGACTTCGGCCCCGTTTTCTTGAGATAAATTTCTATTATTTTATCGCGAAATGAATTCCGACATCCAGAAGTTTTAGGAAAATCTAGCTCACAGAGACTACAAATTGGGAGTCGTACTGTGTGTAACGGCGTTTTCCTGTGTTCGAAAAAATTCGTAGGTGTACTAAAACCTGCCAAAGAAATTACGATATTAACTTTTCGAGATTTTATAATCCATTGCACGCAAGACAATATGTTGTTTCTAGTTGAGGACCTTACTCAGTTGCGCTCCCCTCAACTGATTGAATTCTCGAATAATAATTTATGTATATCGTACATACAGGATGAGTTTTTTTGATGATCAGTATGGGGTTCTAGGAAACTACCGGAGATAGAGCAATGGTTAGGAAAGATTTGCAGTTTTACTGGCCCAATTTAATGACACTTTCGGATTTTTGTAAAAAGTCATGGCTTACTAGATATCTTAAAAAAACGAAATTCTGTCGATTTAGTCAAATCACTGACAACTCGTTTTCGAGATATGACACAAACTTATCTTTTATTGAATGGAAACCATAGTTGGCTATGACCTCAAAAATCGGACATTTTTAGAGCTTTTCTGCTGTATAATACTCGATATAGTTATTCATAAAAATTACGGAGTTATGGATGCTTTTCTTTCTTATTTTCACTTTTAACGTAGGTTACCATGGAATAGATTGATTTATTAATAACTATTCCAAAAAGCATTGAACAATTTTTTTATTAGGTATATTAGATATAACGACAAAACTAAATAAGTAGGTACTTACTAAAAACATAAGGCTTTAAAGCACATAATAATGGTTACAATTTATGTTCGAAAAATCCACCATTGTTATTTAGACAAAAATTGCATCTTTTTAAGATTGACATTACCGCTTTCCTCACAGACCGCCTATCAATTTCTTCAATTGCTTGTAATACCGCCCCCCTTAGGTCACCAACTGTCCCATACTTTCTTTTGTATACTTTGTTTTTTAGCGCACCCCATAAATAGAAGTCTATAACTGCCAAATCGGGAGACCGGGGTGGCCATTCGGGTGGGCGATTTCTTCATATCCAAGAGTTTGAATAGATATTATCTAAGTGTTGTCTTACTAATAACGAGTTATGAGCAGGTGCTCCATCATGTTGGAACCATTCAATTTCTAAACGAGTTCTCAAATTCAAAATATGTAACATATCTAGAAAAGTGTATTGCAAGAAATGCAAGTAGCGCTCCCCAGTCATTCGTCATAGAAAAAAGGCCCCAGAATAGTAGACCCTATGAGACCACATCAAACATTAAAACCAAATTTTAACTGGGGTCGTCTGTGTTCTACATGGAAAGGGTTTTCTTTATCCCAAATATGCTCATTGTGTCTATTGAAGATACCGCAGTTAGAAAATTTAGTTTCATCTGACCATAACACCTTTAGTGGAAACTGTGAATTGTCAAGGCAAATGTCTCTAAATCATGTACAAAACAAAATACGTCGATGTTCGTCACCAGCATGCAAAGTTTGAGAAACTGAAAGTTTGTAAGGGTGGAACTTGTGCGCTTTCAGTACCTTAACTACAGTTCGTTGAGATGTACCAGCTTCTGCCGCAATCTCACGAGTTGATGTAGATAGATTTTAATTTACCATTGCCATTTGTGCTTCTTCGTTAATTTGATTACGTTCCTTTGGTGGTTTAGTAAAAGATCCATATCTGCGTAAACTATCGTAAAGCCTCTTAAATTTACCTAGAGCAGGTTGACGACGATTAAAATATCTATGAATGTATTTCTCAGCTGCACGAACTGAATTTTTATGGCATATGATATAACATTTCACCATATTCAGTTTTTCTTCGTTAGAATATTCCATTTTATCACAAAATCTTATCAATATCGAGTGTCAGTTCAGCATTACTAAGGGAATTACTTTCAAATTAGGAAACTTCAAAGTGAAAACAATCTTTTTCATGGCTATCTACGTTAAAAGTGAACATAAAGTCCGTTATTTTTATGAATAACTATATCGAGTATTATATCGTTGAAAATCTCTAAAAATGTCCGTTTTTTTGAGGTCAACTATGGTTTCCATTCATAAAAAGATAAGTTTGTGTCATATCTCGAAAATGAGAGCTGTCACGCAAACGAAACATGATACTCATATTCGGGATGAAATTTCCTTCAATTTTGATAATTACACTTTTTTTATAAAATCAAAAACAAAGGAGCTAGAGGGATTTGACTAAATCGACAGAATTTCGTTTTTCAATTTAAGAAATTAATAGGCGGTCTGTGAGGAAAGCGGTAATGTCAATCTTAAAAAGATGCAATTCTTGTCTAAATAACAATGGTGGACTTTTCGAACATAAATTGTAACCATTATTATGTGCCTTAATGTCTTAAGTTTTTAGTAAGTATTCCATGGCAACATACGTTAAAAGTGAAAATAAGAGAGAAAAGCATCCACAACTCCGTAATTTTTATGAAATTTTATGAATAACTATATTATACAGCTGAAAAGCTCTAAAAATGTCCGATTTTTTGAGGTCATAGCCAACTATGGTTTCCATTCAATAAAAGATATGTTTTTGTCATATCTCGAAAACGAGCTGTCAGGAGTTTGACTAAATTGACAGAATTTCGTTTTTTAAAGATATCTAGTAAGCAATGACTTTTTACAAAAATCCGAAAGTGTCATTAAATTAGGCCAGTAAAACTGCAAATCTTTCCCAATTTAACCATTGCTCTATCTCCGCTAGTTTCCGAGATCCCCATACTGATCATCAAAAAAAACTCACCCTGTATAACTGAATTTAATATTTTATCTCAAAAAGTTAGTACCGCAATTTCTTTGAAAGGTTTTAGTAGATCTAAAAATTTCTATCCTACGAATCACAGGGAAATGGCGTTACACACAGTACGACTCCCGATTCGTAGACTCTGTGAGCTAGATTTTCTGAAACTCCAAAACGTCGGAATTCATTTCGCGATAAAATATTAAATTCAGATATATGTATTATGATTATTCGAGAATTCAATTAGTTGAGGGGGACGCAACTGAAGAAGTTTCGCGACTAGAAACAATATATTGTCTTGCGTTCAATGGATTGAAAAGTCTCGAAAAGTTGGTATCATAAATTTCTTTATGTAAAATTTCATAAAAATATACTGAGTAAGAGAATAAATAAGAAATTTCAAAAATGACACGACATTTCATAATTTGTATAGCTTGTATAAGCTACACAAAACAAAAGAAGATTCTGCGGAAAATATCAAGAGAATACTACAAACTTAATATAAAAAATAATATAAAATTTTTACATTAAATTATATGATAATTTTTTTAACTGAAAAACCGCGAAAAATTTTTACAAGTGCGTCGTCTGCCTTTCTCTTACTCATCTTTTACATCGAGATGAGAGTGAGATAAAGATACTTCTCTCTCAAAAGTGCATTTGCGTAGATTGCATATTGTTATAATGTAAAAAAAACATAGAACTAAACAAAATTTAAAAAAGGCTATTTTGTTTAATATAGTTGAAATTTTTCATAAAAAATTAAAATTTATAGCATTTCAATTTTTATGGTATATTATTTAATTCAAGAAAATTATGAATTTCCACCATATCCAATTTTAAAAAATTCATAACAATTAATGGGTTGGAGAAACGATGACGGGTGTGAGGAGTTTATGCGTTCGAAATATTGTAAAGAATATAAAAAAATAATTGAAAAAATGCATTGTTTCTAAGTTATATAGTTTTTCGTTGTTTAAACAATACCGTCAAAAGATATCAAGTCTCATCTTACACTTTTATAATCAAGAGGGCCTCCCGGACATTTAAAAAAAATTATGAACTAAAATAGTTTTAGGCAAATATTTAAAATACAGCAACATACAACATATATAATTATTATCTTTATTCATTGTTTCATATTCATGTATTTTATTAACATATCTTAGTTTTTCATACAGATAATCAGGCACTATTTCATTATGTACATATTCTGTAAATTAACTTAATATTTTATAAGCTACTTTTTTAATTCTCACTTCCAAAAATTGTCAACTTCTTTTAGAATATATTGTGTGCTATTTTCTCTGGATTATAGGTGACAACTGACAAGATTTGCAAGCATTATTTATTTTGTGACTTTCAATATGTACGATGCATTAAAAAGACTTCTTTCCCATTTATAGTTATAAAAAGAAAAAATCCTTTGAAATTATTGATTGGAAAAACTTTATCACCAGTTCATTAAAATTATTTCGAAAGCCGGAAAAAAGAGACTCACTTGAGGGTTTTTCATTTCGTTCATCTCGTTTCCTAACTACACTTTCGAAAATGAAACATAATGAAGCTACATGAGATATTCACGGTACATTAAGTGAAATTCCCATAAAGAGCTTGTGAACAACCAGGATAAGAAGTATTCAAGATCGTAACTTCCCTGGATAAGGATTTTAGTATTTACATCTATGTGAAAGAATGGGAAGTTTATAAGCTCAATACGAAATGCGTGAGTGATGTTCTGAAGTCTTTGGAACATAAATATGTAACGGAAAAAACGTTCACTGAATAAATCGATCCCTTTATACGACGATTTTTGCTACTGATTTGCATTTGTGATAAAAACATAATAAATATTATACAAAAAACTAATAATATTTATCGTTTAGTTTAATATTGTATAATATAGATTATCTGAAACTTCAGTCAATACATAACATATTACCTACTCATCGACTCTCTACCGAAGGGCCAGACGATCAACAGCGACTACTAAATTGAGTTAATGGATCAATCAAACAATAGCACATATGGCAAATAAAAAATACCGCATTTTGTCCAAAACAATGCATCGATCCACAACTCTACAATGATAGTAGTAAATTTGAACGGTTGTGACACAAACCTGGTATCCTAAATTTGGAAAACTCAAAAATCAACATAAAACCTACCATGATTTGTTCACATGTGCTAGCGGCTGCTGTTCATCGGAGAACATAAGGTCGTGGGTAAAAGATAGTAAAATTAAGTGAACATACCTTATAAACCAAAAAATAGTATGCGGTTATGATGTAATCACACCGGCTATAGTAATGTCGTTCCTTTTAAACTTATATAAACAACAACTGCTAATAATTTCAATGGTGCTTCCAAAAATTCTTTCACAATCGATAGGTTAGGTGTATAAAAAAATATGCAAAATGTAAATACAGAGAGTTTAATAAAAAATCAAAAAAATAATATAGTACAAAAAAAATTGCAATAAAAAGTTTGTTTCAAAATAAATTAGGACATTCTAATAGCGGTAATTAAAGAGTAAAATCTGAAATTAACGTAACGCAATATTCAAGAATCTGATTTAAAACTACAATGAAAAGTTAGAAGTTTATGCAAAAAAATTTATATCTGAAATCTACGAACAATGTACTCAACAATAATCACCTAATTAAAATGATTTTATTAAAAAATATAATGGTATAATCTGTCGACAGAAAATAAACCTTACCTTTACAAAAATGATCTGAATTTGCTTATGTCACAAATTTACTATAATATCTGTTTATACTGTTCTCTTGAATCTGGAAACTCAAACCCAAATATCTCCAACTAATTTGTTACCGACTGGATGTCAGTTACATTTCATTTAAACGGTTAAATCGGTTCCATACCAAATAGTAACTTCAAAATCTCATCTCAAAATTAACAGCTCCAAAACGTAGAAAATTCTAACTTTAAAAATTTTTAGTGAGAACATGGCTCCAAACGTAGAACAAAACTCAAAAGAAACCACAGGAAACAGGTTCCACTGTAAAACGAATCCACCTTAAAACAGGATTCAGAAAGTGGAAAAATCCACCGTAACTCAAAATTCTCCATAAGTATTCTCCATAAGAATGCGCCATAATAATACAAGGTAACTATGCAACGTAACAATGCACCGTAACAATACTCCGTAACAATACTCCGTAAACATACTCTGTAAAACCCTTTTTCAACAAGGGTTTAATCCATAAATATTTCAGCCATCAGCGTCTCTTTTTAAACACAATCTTCGCCATCGAAATATGCCATTCGGCCCTCGTCTCTTGACCACAGAAAACTTTCATACGCCAACTTCGAAAAAACGTCATTTCAATTGCCTAAAAATCTGCATCAGCAAGACAAACGCATTCAGTCCGCTTCGAGGCGAAAAGAAGACTGTCCTCCCCGTTTGCGTTCTACGAGTCTCAAAATCTCCCTACTCAAAGCGTAAATGTCTAGAGCACAGGAGCGGCTTTAGACAAAATAATACTCAAAAGAGAAATTATATCTCCATCAACTAAATCAGAAAATTACTAAATAAGGCTTCAATTTTTTACACGTTACACTGTATGCGATTCGAATTGCTGCTACGACCCCATGTTTACCATATCTGACCCCATTTGACCTGTACATGTCCGCAGATCTCATAAAATACTCCCGGGAAAGAGATTTATCTCCAAAGATGAGTATGTAGCCTCAACTGAAGCCTATTTTGAAATAGAAGACAAGTCTTTCTGTAACAAAAGCATCGAAAGTTTACAAAAATGTTACAATGCGCTATAAAAGGTGACTATCGTGATGAATAACGTCGAATTTAGTTAGTTATGGTAGACATATGCATATGAGACAAAGGCATACATCACTGTATACAACTTCTGTTGAATACAGGACTAGAAGATAACATACCCAATGAAGAAGTTTCTGAGCGTATAGATGAGATTCATTTAGCATGACGTCAAAGGTTTGATGCTATAAAAACCGACAGCTCCTGGTTTAAATGACACAATTTCCACATGTGGTAATATAAATTGTTTATTTTCATATCTATGACTCTTCACCACATATGTAGAAAGGAAGCAATGGTCCACAGATATTGGGCTAGGTTATATATGTAGTATTGAGGACGAGGGTTATTGTGTACTGAATAAGCCGAGATTGTCAAGAAAACATCTTCAGCTTGATAGATTTAGAAATGCCTTCCAGAGTGAAATCTTGGTGAATAATGATTAAAAAAGTGTTCCTGGATCTTTTTAACAACATTAATTTAATGTGTACATAAATAAACTAACATACAAATGAATGTGAAAGGCAAGACCACATAGTAAGGGACTATAAACAACAAAGGTGTTTATTTAACATACATAGCGATAAAAGTAAGGGGTGATGGAAGACATGATAGAATAATAAAATATTGTTACGAAATTTACCAAAGCCGCCCCTGTTTCATTTCAGTACGATACCGATCACTTTGAGAAAAAAAATGGTTTTCGAAATGACTCGGCAGCTGTAGGATTGATGATTGATTTTAAGAGAATTTTCTGTGCTGGTTTTAAAAAGGAAGCAGCCCACGATCGCAGTTCAGTTAGTGGGGCGAAGAGATTATATGTAAAATTGTTGATGTGATATTTGAAACAGCTGTTGTATATATTCGATGTAAATAAAAGTTCTAGAACAGTGAAAGTGAAGATTAGTTGTATAATTTTAAATTGAACCCACGGACTATTAACAATATGGATTAATAAAATAGGTTACTAAACTCACTGCTACAAGCAGAAGATCTAGTCTTAATTACGGAAGAAGATGATGACTTGCAGAAAGGTATGTACTTGTTACAACACATGTGAGAGATATGATAATGAAAAATTAAGTTTTTAGGAGACTAAAGAGTTGTTCTACTTCTGAAAGTATACAATATTATTTGTGTCAGCTTACTGAGTCGGTAGTAAGAGTGTGCTTCAGTACGGGAAACGATCAAGTGTTAATGTCAATCATTACATTCATTATTCAGTCTGAATAACAATGGGGATTGAACCGAACACAAAACTTTATATTTTTACTTGATTTTACTAATTGGTGCATGTCCTAGACTTGCCTTGTGATTATATTCATCATTTATTAAAAAAGTATTAAATTAATCAGGCTAGTTCGACAGGGCTATTCCAAAAATACAGTGAAAGGTATACAATGCCCTTTAATTTGTGATTCTTGGATTTTCCTTATAATGCCCGAAAAATGGTTTAAATTAGTAGACAATATTAAAACTGGAAATATGCGATAGTCAGTCAGCGGAGTAGACCAATCAATAGAGCAAAAATTAACTAATAATGTGTGAAAAATACTATCAGGATACCGACTGTGCCATCACATTAACAACGATTCGTAGCCATATTTTGCTATGTTTTCCTCTCGCAACTATGGTTTTTTATTTTGTTATAAGCAAGAAAATTACGTTTAAATTAACTAATCTCAATGTTCAGGTCAATTGTAAAGCATGAAAATACCAATGAAATGAGCCCATGCTCGATCCGTTTGGATCATTAGTAACAGGGAAAAACAAAGAATACTGGAAAATGTAGCATTAAAAAAAAATGAAATCTTCGTCATTTTAGAAGCTGTAGAACTGGACTTGTAAGAACTGATAGTAATTTATATCTATTTTATGTATGCCAAACAAGGCGCTACCGGTTTATTATTTTTTGAACAATTGTGATATAAAGTTTTTTGTTCCCTATTTCTGCTTTGTGCCTCCATGCGTCATAGATAATCAAATTTCAATTTTGAAAAAAGTTGTTGAAAGTAGAGGTGACATTCTACATTCTCATTTTTCACTAAATGTCTGTGAAATATCTGAAAAATATTAACAAACATGATAAAAAATGGGTGAGCGTATGAATGTATCGAAGGACTGGGGGAAGCACGGCTGTTGAGGAGAAGCGTTTAGTTATATATAATATAGGCAGCCTGTAATTTATAAATATTTTTATTGCTTTTGTCACAAACTAATTTAGATATTTTCAAGACTTTTTTGAGTTATTTAATTCAGTGTTTGTTTCAGTTTGTCATAAACCTATTGCCTTAATTCTCTAGTTCTCTATAAAATATTATATAAATATATTTTGATATAATATAAATCGAACAAGTCGCTCTGTATATAAGCTTTTTTAGCGATTAGATTCTTTTACCATCTGTCAGAGTGACAGTTACTATCGATAATAATTATTGTCAGCAGTTCCCTTCAACAACCATGTTCCTCCCACTACGCGAATACATTCAAACGCACACCAAATTTTGGTGATGTTTGCTAAAATTTTTCGTATATTTCACAGACATTTAACCAAAAATGAAATTAGAGGCGTTGTAGCATGATATCTCTACTTCCAATATCTCTATTCTGAATTGATATTTGACGATTCATGTCGCATGGAGACGCACTAAAAGAATAGTGGACTAAAAACTTTATATCACAATTATTGAAAAAATAATAATGATAGCGCCTGGTTTAGTCACGCATAAGGTAGGTATCAATTACCATCAGTTCCCACAAGCCCAGTTCTACAACTTCGATAGTAACGGAGTTATGATAATATGAAGAAAACCGCTAAATTTTCCAGTATTTTTTGATTTTCCGTGTTTCTAAAGATCCTATCGGATCGATCCTGGGCTCATTTCATTGGTATTTTCATGTTTTACCATTCACCTGTTGACACCATTGAGATTAGTTGATTATTTTTCATTTTAAAAACATGCAACGAAAAAAAAACGCATTTTTCTTGTTTCAATTGTTTGTAATAAAGTAAAAAACCATAGTTGCGAGTGGAAAAGGTAGCAAAATATGTGTGATGGCACAGGCAGTATCCTGATAGTATTTTTTGCACGAAAAAATCTCTATTGATTGGTCTAGAGCAATGATATAAGGGCGGATCTAAGATTTTATTACATTGTATAAATATATGTTTTTATTCCTGTAGTTTTCACTATTTATTTACCTTTTTATTATCTGTGCATATTGGTGTCATATTTCATTGGTTTATTAGGTGAATGATGTCTTGGCTATTGTTTGTTATTACTTAAATTACGGTTCATTGGCTGGATCCGCCATGGTCTTGTTATGTGAGAAAAAATTAATAATCGCTAGTTTAAAACAATAAGTACTATTTATATATTTAACTGACACTGTAAAGAATATTTAATATATACAAGTACATTTATTTGATTTTAAATTATCCTTTGTATGTCTCGATCGAACGATCGTAGTCAATACACTATGTCCTGCAAAATATTTCTACAAATTATTTAGATTTCAATTATGCAAGATCTACTTAACGGACAATATCATTGCTTTTCACGATTAAACAAAACGAAAAAAAAACATTCAGGTTATTTGGGGTTTTGAATGATTAAATAATTCACTTCTACGAGTTTGCTGTTAAAATTATGTCAGTTAGTTAACTTGTCCTTAAGTGAAGCCTAAAGCGGTTTGCTGTTAACATATGTGTCACTCAAAAATTTATATTGAATGGGTTCAGAATACTCGGTTGAAGTACAGATACTCTATATCAATAACCTCATACATTAAGGGTTTATTAACCCCAGAAAATCTAAAAGATTTAAATTCCTATAAAAAAAATTACGTTCACAGTGAATTTGTGTAGGTGTACATAAGCTTGTCTTGATAATTCCGACCTAATATTCCAGGCACGTGCTCAAAAGTTCTGCTTACCTACCTCTTTTTATTTAATTCCTTATGCGAGTTGACGAAAAAGTTACTTCCACTTGATACTTTAAAGGCAAAATGTGCCACTGTTTTGGAATTCTGGCGGCATTTTTAGCGGGATGTCACGCGAAGTAGGCATCGAAAGTAACGAATCGAAAACAAAATATTCGAGGTGTATAAAGGTTATAGAGAAAACAGAAAAAATGAGTATGCTGTAGATATTATTCAATATGTCATAAAATTAGTTACTACTAAATTATTTGACAGAAAAATCGTTACTTGACAGAATAAGTACAGGTTTATTTTTAAATTAATCGTTCCGATAAAATCATTGCGAAAAAGAAATAACAACGTCTGTTTATAAAAACCATCAACAACGGTAGCCCCGAAAATTCGATGAATGTAAAAACCGCCAATATTGATCTGACTCAGAAGTCTGGTACCGTCTAAATTGGCAGACCAGAAAACAACAGGAACATTCCTCGAACGACCAAATCCTATATAAGACGGCGACGAATTCATGTGAGCAGTTTGGTTTGGAAACAGCGGGTAGTGCTTCGGCTGATAGAATTAGTCATTGTGTTTTTAAGAGAGTTTATTTTGATAAAAATAAAGACGTTTAAAGTGGGTGAGTGTAAGTATTTGTGAAATTGAATCTACGGAATTTATTGCAATATTCTTAATGTTGGTGGTGCTTATTGACAGAATAATCTACTTAACATATTAACTGACAAGTAATAGTAGGAGAGATTGAGCGGGATTTTGCTCGTCATCCTGAAAATCGACAGAATGTATCGTATTAAGTTCAATTTCTGAACTTTACACACGTTTCTAGGCAGGCGCCAGTGGAAGTGATAACCGAGGATAGTTACAGAGGAAGAAGTGGTTTTTTTTTGGTCGTACTCATCATCGAGTAAACGTTCCCAAATTGGCTGCATAGAAGATTGTAATATATTTAAGCAAATTCCCGAGAGCCGTCTGCCTAGATCGTTACCATCAAGTTGGCGGACAGAGGTAAACTTGTCAAAAATAGAGGTGAACTTCGTTATTAAGTAAAAAGAACGACATTTGCACCATTTTTTTGCTTACACAAAAGAAATCATAATCCAAAAGGATGTCAAGCTAAATGACATAAATATACTTTCCATAACGTCATTAATGTGGTCTGTATGACGGCATACACAATTTTTCAAAATGCGAAGCCACATGTTTTATTAAGGATTCGGAAAGAGCCGAAAATTTCATGTCCGAATATGACTTTGACCATGACCTTGAACTTGATCTTCCGGGTGATTCCAAGATCAAAGTTTTTTTGAAAAATCGACCAATAATCAGTTTTTCAAAATTGACAAGCCAAGATGGCGGACCAATTTTTTTTAAAGTGAACTAATTGATGCACAACGAATAAACGGTAATCGATGTTTTTAATCCTGATCCGAAAGGTGCTTGGTTCAAAGAGGGTATTCCAAATTAAAAACAAATTTGACGTTGAACTTGGCCACTACTTGTTTTGAAAATTTTCAAAAAATTGATATTAGATTCGTAATCATCAACGTCGAAAACCTCCGTATACCAAATTGGGAGTAGGTTGGTTGATTTTTTTCAAATTGCCAATATTCAAAATCTGATTACGAATCTGAAATCAGATTTTCGCAATCCAAGAAGGCGGACGAGTTTTTGAAACAAAAACTGATTTCATATTCGAAATCAGCGACGTCGAAAATCCCCCGTACACCTAATTTGGCTATAATAGTTTGATTTTTCAAACAAACTTTGATCTTGGAATGACCGTGAAGGTCAAGTTCAAGGTTATTGTCAAAGTCATATTCGGACCTGAAATTTGTCGCCGACGTCATGAACAATATATTTATGACATTTAGCTGGACGTCCTTTTGGATTATGATTTCTTTTGTGTAAGCAAAAAATGGTGCAAATGGTGTTCTTTTTACTTAATAACGAAGATCACCCCTATTTTTGCCAAGTCGGCCAGCTTCTTTAGGCACACGCCTCTCGGGATTTTGCTTAAATGCATCACAATCTTGAATGCAGCCAATTTTGGAACGTTTACTCGATGATGAGCATGACCAAAAAAAATTATCACTTTCACCCCCTGTAACTATCCTCAGTTATCACTTCCACTGGCGCCTGCCTAGAAACGTGATGTAGTTCAGGAATTGAACTTAATACGATACATTCTGTCCATTTTCTCGATGACGAGCAAAAACCGGCTCTATCTCTTAGACTATAAATGTTTACTTAAAACTTATGTCGCTAATGCCTTGACTTATTTAGATTTTTAGTAAGAATTTTTGTGGTAAGTTTGTGAAAAAAATATCCACCAAAAACATTTTCATGTAAAATGTTGTCAAGACGAAACGAGATCACACAGTCAAAAAGTTATCAGAGCTCATGTAGAGCCAAGCTTCTGACTCCACACGCCCTAACTCTACAATCCCTAACATCACAAACTCTACATCTTAGTCAAAATATGTGGCTTGACCGTTTCGTTCCGTAATTACGTACCGAAACGGCCAAGCCACATATTTTGACTAAGGTGTAGAGTTTGTGAACTTGGGGCTTGTAGAGTTAGGGCGTGTGGAGTTAGTTATTTTAAGTTACTTATGACAATATTTTTTTATGTTGTTAACTTTTTAATTTTTTTTTGTGTATTTCTTGTAATTCAGAGGTGCTCTTTTTCACAGCCCACTCTCTTTTTTTTTCATTTTTCTCGTCCTTGATTTATTGTCTATAATAATTGATAGAACATGGCGCTGATATTAAAAGTTATGAGTGTTTTAGTACCTTTTGACGCAGTAATGGATACACATGCTTTACCAAAATATCAGTATCTATATTGTTATTAGATTTGTGATAAATTCTTGACTGAAGAGATGCATATACTCAACTCGTGAGGATCGGACATAAAATAGATTCATTAGCTTTAGAATCTCTAAATAGTTATTGTACTTCCGTAAAACTTTTCATGTGGATAATTCTGTAAATGCGCTCACTTCTTATAAACACATTCATGTTGATCACTTTAATAGTTGCTGTCGTTAACCTTTTTGTAAACAGGTAAAGTATAAATGATTAGAAAAGTAGGTTTTTAGAGCATACATCTTAGTAAGTAAAAGTCGATTATTTGAGCAATATTTATGCTTCGCTACACGATTGTACACGATTGATGTTTTACTGTCGACTGCTGTCAAATTTACAACATTAAATTAAGGCTTAGGGTAGTTGTTCATAGTAAGAGCCATCTCACTTGGATTTTATAAATAATTTATATTTGAGTTACCTCTTTGAAGAGAAATAAATAAATATTCTTTATATATTCTGCACATCTGCAAAATTTCATTACCCTACTTTCAAAATAAAGGCAGAAATAAGGGGTAATGCGTTTTTCTCTTCACGTATTAATAACAGTATGATTTTGGAGAAGCCTGTTATTGTTTTGTTGCATTTTACTGTGTAAGTTGAACAATTCTTGCTGAATATCAGAACAAATAATCTCAAACACACTGTATACTTTTATCTGTACTCAGACTTAATTTAGTACACTCAAATACAATCCGATTAAATATTTCATTCTCTCTTTCCCAGAACCTAATCATGTCCGAACGTAATAAACTTATTGAACGCTTTCAGCAAAGCAAATGGACTGCACTGACCTACTCAAAGGCTGCATCGATACTTCTCTTTCATTAAAAGAGGAACACACACACAAATGCGAATTTATGTGAAAGAGGGAATCGTGATCGAGTGTCGCATATCCTTTACTTTTGCTGTATTTCAAGCTAATACCCTTCGGTCCGTTCGAACTGGTTAGCTCAATGCCACCGATAGGGAACGTCGAAAGTTATTTTGCAGCTTTGGATCCCGTTGGGAGAGCACAGTGTCCTTTGTAACAAACGTACAGGGTTGCTGTAATTGGTCGTGTCCACTGAATTGGAAGATTGCTTGGATTTGATACATAGCGTGGATGATAAAAGTCAGCATTTATTAATATTTTTCTACATTATTTTTTCAGTAGGTGCTAATAAAAAAGTAATTTTTTACCATATTACAACATCCTGTAGCATTACATCCTAGGTTTTAAACGTGTTGCTTCTTGATTTCAAAGTTTTTGACCATATTTTAATATTGATTTGAATCGCTAATTTTTGTAGAAAATTCCTAATGACAAGATCCTGAGCGTCTGATCGTTAATAATGAATTCCACATTACACCAAATTTGTTGTGTAAACTTCATGATACTTTACAAAATCTACTTTCAGTTATCTAATAATAATTGAGTTCCTATTAATTATTTATTTGCATTATGTTAAAATTCCTGTATATGTTTTGGGTATAGGCCACCCATCCATTACAACTATAACTCAACTGCCTTGTATAAGTATTAATCATCTTCACCCTATCGATTGTTTCTATTTTTCTATTGTTTAAATCACCCTGTGGAGTTATAATTTTACCTCGCCCCATATGTCAAGTATAACACCTTATGTTCGACACTATGTTTAACCACCCTGTATAACTACAATTTCACTCCACCTCATATTTCAAACAACCTGTATATGCAACTGTTTCTAACAATTGTTTGACCCTGTGCCATATAACTCAAATATCCTTAGGGATCGTCCATAAATTACGTAAGACATTTTATGGTGCGTGGGTATCTGCTAATATCTTACAAAATTTTATGTGGGGGTAGGTGGGTGTTTGAAATTAATTTTACGTAAGATTTTTTAAATAATATTTTTTCATTGTTTGTCTTACTTCATTATTATTAATATCTATAGAACCCTTTTTATTCTGCTTGATTAACCATTTTCATTTCATTTCATTTGCTTATATAACAGTACATTTTATCCTTAAAATGAAGAATTTTGAGTAAAAGAATAGCGTGCGAAAGGAATGGGGGGTCAGAAAACGGTCAAAATTCATCTTATGTAATTTATCGATGTACCTACCCTATTTGTAATGAAAAATTTCACCTTTACATTGATGTTTACTGTTTTTGCACATCTGAGTTTTAGAAAATTATACGGAATCAAGCTGGAATATCTCTTTGTAGTATACAATTTAAAATATTCAATTTGTTTGAGCCTTTTCGATAAAACAGTGTAGATTCATGGAAATTCACTGAAATGTAGTCCCTTTTCTGATTTTCTGAAAAACCGTAAATTTCACGTTATAGAAAATTTTATGGTGCCTTCCTGTAATATTAATACAATGGCGTTTAAATCATCAAAATTAGCTGATATTGAGTAATCACTGAGCACATATAAAAATGCTTTTAACTTTTTATTTTCTTATTCATTTGTGTTAAGTTAATTACCATTGTAAATGGGATCTGATTTAGACCTTGAATTCTTTGGACTATTTCAAATATAAAGGCTTTCAAACAATTGTGGTATTATTCCCAAAAAAGCAGAAAAAATACAAACCAGAAATACCACAACTATTTTTCAGAAAACAAACAACTAATTCGATATATTAATAGAATGGCATGTTTTATATGTAGTATAATATAAAAAAAAAAGAATTTTCCGCAATATCAATATGTTTCTGAACACCCCTATATTGTGCTTCGGTATCCAAATTCTAAGCCTTGACTGATATATTTGTCGATATATTTTAAACTAATTGACATGTTACATTTTGCACGGGGTAGAAAAATTTGTGATTTATTATTAACATTGATGATCGTTTTCAAAACGCCTATATTTTTTGGGTTTCAGATACATTTCGACAATTTTCACAATTTCAGAGTTTACCACTTTTTTGACGATTTTGAATTTTTTTGTTTTTTGGAGATTATGCTTTTTTGACATTTTGACTATTTTGACATTTTTGATATTATTCACATTTTTGACGCTTTTTTGACATAATTAACATATTTGACATTTTTGTCATTTTTGTTATTGTTGTCATTTTTGTCATTTTGGTTATTTTTTGTCATTTTTGTCATTTTTGTTATTTTTGTTATTTTTGTCATTTTTGTCATTTTTGTTATTTTTGTCATTTTTGTCATTTTTGTTATTGTTGTCATTTTTTTCATTTTTGTCATTTTTGTCATTTTTGTCATTTTTGTAATTTTTGTAATTTTTGTAATTTTTGTAATTTTTGTAATTTTTGTAATTTTTGTCATTTTTGTCATTTTTGTCATTTTTGTCATTTTTGTAATTTTTGTAATTTTTGTAATTTTTGTAATTTTTGTAATTTTTGTAATTTTTGTAATTTTTGTAATTTTTGTAATTTTTGTCATTTTTGTCATTTTTGTCATTTTTGTCATTTTTGTCATTTTTGTCATTTTTGCCATATTTGTCATTTTTGTCATTTTTGCCATATTTGTCATATTTGTCATTTTTGACAATTTTTGTCATTTTTGTTATTTTTGTCATTTTTGTCATTTTTGTCGTTTTTTGTCATTTTTGTCATTTTTGTCATTTTTGTCATTTTTGTCATTTTTATCATTTTTGTCATTTTTGTCATTTTTGTCATTTTTGTCATTTTTGTCATTTTTGTCATTTTTGTCATTTTTGTCATTTTTGTCATTTTTGTCATTTTTGTCATTTTTGTCATTTTTGTCATTTTTGTCATTTTTGTCATTTTTGTCATTTTTGTCATTTTTGTCATTTTTGTCATTTTTGTCATTTTTGTCATTTTTGTCATTTTTGTCATTTTTGTCATTTTTGTCATTTTTGTCATTTTTGTCATTTTTGTCATTTTTGTCATTTTTGTCATTTTTGTCATTTTTGTCATTTTTGTCATTTTTGTCATTTTTGTCATTTTTGTCATTTTTGTCATTTTTGTCATTTTTGTCATTTTTGTCATTTTTGTCATTTTTGTCATTTTTGTCATTTTTGTCATTTTTGTCATTTTTGTCATTTTTGTCATTTTTGTCATTTTTGTCATTTTTGTCATTTTTGTCATTTTTGTCATTTTTGTCATTTTTGTCATTTTTGTCATTTTTGTCATTGTTGTCATTTCATTTTTGCCATTTTTGCCATTTTTGCCATTTTTGCCATTTTTGCCATTTTTGCCATTTTTGCCATTTTGCCATTTTTGTCATTTTTGTCATTTTTGTCATTTTTGTCATTTTTGTCATTTTCGTCATTTTTGACATTTTTAACATTTCTAAAGATTTGTCATTTTTCTTAGTTTTTTACATTTTTTCTTCGAAATTAGATATTTTCTCGCGCTAAAAGTTGTTCTTTATACCTAACCTAACCTATTAGGGTTTCTCCCCGTTTTTCGAAATCCGTTGAGTAGGTTTTTGCGAGACGCGTGTTGAGATGGCCAGCCAAACAAAAATTTGATTTTATGTTCTAAATCGATGACTATAGATACCACCACCAACATTTCCAAATATAATTTGTGTACAAACATGACTTTGTTACAGGTAAATTATTAATATAGATAAACCAACAGAAGCAGCTTTTCGTTTTAAAAGACATTGGTCAACTTAGTAGTTATTTGATAAAATTTTCTATATCTATAATCGTTTGAAAAGGCCATAATGTCAAGGGCATCCAATATATGGATCAGGTACCAATTTGTTGTTGTTATCATATTCACCAGCTCAATTGCATATCACCTCGCATCCTGGAAATCAATGAACGCCTTTGGCGAAGTGCGTTGCATGGTTGTGCCAATTAAATTGCGAAATGTTATAATATCGTACGAGCACAATACCAAGTTATGATAATGTAATAGTTTTGAAATGGTACGTTGTATTTCCGAAAAACTAATTGCCAACGTCAAATAAAACAAAACAGTTATGCGCAATTGTTTGTTGAAATTATGAAATCAACATAAACAACAATTTGCAACTAAAATTATATCTTGGAATCTCTGCCAGCAGCGAATTCATTGTTGAATGAACATCAAATTCTATGATTAATTTGAAAACTACAGTTCACCTTGTTTGTTGTTTGACGTTATTTTGTTTCGGTTTAAAATTGAAATTAGATACTGCATCAATTTTGTTCAGTATCTAGTAATATTTTTAAGAAAACAGCAAACACTGATTCCATCATCTGTGTAAAATTCTACTGCATTAATGTGAATCAAAAGAGGAGATATACTAATTGACAAAGAAATCCCAACACTCAGAAGAAGACGTTTAAATTTAATTTTGTTTTGGTAAAACATATATGCTGTATTAAGTGGTAAAAAAATACCAAGGAGTTTAAATTATTTTAATTAGTTTGTTAATAATGTGTTTTACATTCCTGCTATCTATTCACTCTCCAATACGTCTTGGCATTGGTTCAATAAGGTGGTCTATTTCTTTTAGAGGTATACTATCCCTGTCTTTTATGTCGCAGAACCTCCAGAGTTCCTAAGGGCTGGGGTAAATTTCCGATACACCAGTCAACAGAGATTTATATGTGACACAAAATTCAACAGCAAACCGCATAAGGCTTTCTGCACACGGAGCGTATCGTCATAGACACGTCTTAGATGTGACATAAGAAACGTATACGCTTTTATGCTGCTCACTCGTGTACTTGAGGCGTCAGTGGCAAGGATTGGTCAAACCAAGTTGTAAATCGCTTGGCGTATAGCAGTGTCAGTCGCTTAGCTGCATTTGAAGGTTGAAAGGTAGTATTTTTATGAAAAATTGCTCATCAAAATACAAAATTTGTACAATTAATTGAAAATCAGTAGGGTTTGTACAATAATATTTTACAGGACTATTCCAGAAAAGATGTAACAGAAAAAGCTTGGGCAGAAATATTAAGAACTATGTATTAGACAATAAAAATCTAAATTAAATTATGATTTATTTCTGTCCTATAATATTGTAAAGAAACTATACTTTCTTCAATTTAAATTTGTATGAGACTGCTGGTATATTATATATTATAATCTATGCGAAAGTCGGTCTGACAGATCGATATATAGACAGTTTGAGTGACAAGTCATAATCACAATTTTGAATTTTTATGTGTTTGCTGTTATCGTTGAATTGTATTTGTAGTTGTAATTAGGAACTGACATTTAAATAACGAACATTAAATGTCGTTTCTTTATTTACAGGTGAGAATTTTGTAAGTTGCAAATAGTGTTCATAATATAATAAACTTTATTTGCAGAGAAACCCAATTGTGTTCCTTTTTATGTCATACTTTCTACTTACTTTTGCATCAAAATAAAAATATTATAAAACGACATTTATTGGTTCACCTGATTGAAAAGTTGAAATTTGTATTTATAGTAAAGGCCTCAACTGATTTTCAAATTTCCAGAAGGGCTGCAAGCAAGTGTTTGGATCACTGTAAATCAAAGATTAAAAAATGCTTATTTTGATGAAGAAGAAAATTTATTTTTTGGTAATCAATATTTAGAAGAAATCATTAATTCAAACCAATCTGCTACAGTAAAAAACGATCCGAACAATCTTAGATTGGTATAATTCTATGTTGATTGAGTTTACATTAGAATCAGAATGGACGTGAAACTTTTGCAAATAAAGGCTGGTCAGCCACAAAATATGCAATATCCTTTCAATAAAAAACAGGATCTTTATTAAGTTATGCCATAAAAAAGGAAAAACTACTACAGTATTAAATGATGCAAAATTAGACAAAATAATAAAGAAGAAGTATTGGAGACAAAGGATTTATTTAATAAGTTAAGAGCACTAGAATAAAAAAAACTACTACAGTATTAAATGATGCAAAAAACGACAAATGTGTGAAAAACAAAATAAAGGTACTCGTTACCACAAAGAAAATGAATGTTGGTTCAATCCAAATAAAAGCAAAAATAATAAAGAACAGATTAAGACTATTAATAATTCAAAAATAGAAGTAGAATTAAGAAATGACGAACAATGACTAGATATACCAACATTGATCAAAGTCAAGCTAGTTTTAATTGGAAAACTTCAAGTAATGGCAATATATGATTCTGGTACTAATGTATCACTGATAAACAATAAATTACCGAAAATCGAAGATAGGAGAACAAAAAAATCAAAGATAACTAGTTTAAAAACCATTAATGGTGTTAAAAAAGCAAGTAGATTAACAACAATCAAGGGAAAAATTTTTAATATAGAGAGAGATGAAGACGCGAGATGTAAGACCGACATCTAGGATTTTCAAGAGAATCAGTACACAGAGGTTCCGAATCTGGAGCCGTTCCGTGTAATTGCTGTTCTCCCTTAACTCCTAGGACGGAATGTCACGATAAAATTTTCAGGTTACTTTACCTGTCAGAGATATTGAATACTCTCTTCGAGGTGTCATTCCTTTGTACGCAAGAAGTAACCTGAAAATTTTATCGTGACATTCTGTCCTAGGAGTTAAGTGAGAACAGCAATTACACGGAACGGCTCCAGATTCGGAACCTCTGTGTACTGATTCTCTTGAAAATCCTAGATGTCGGTCTTACATCTCGCGTCTTCAAATTTAACGAAATGCATCAAATGCATAAAGAGGTGTTCGAGAGGACATTCAATTGTGGGAAGCGCAACTGATGAAGGTTCCCGACCAGAAACAATATATATTATATTTATATATAATATATATTGTCTTGCGTACAAAGGAATGGCACCTCGAAGAGAGTATGGAGAAAGATATTGATGTTTTTGTAATAGATCAAGGTAATTTAGAATATTTTTTTAATTCGACTTGACTGTATAAAAAAAATAATTTAGTTCAAAATGAGAAACTAGAAATCTCACAGAATGCATACAGGATGACTCACATACAAGAGAATCAAGGAATGCAAAAATTTTCTGAAGAAATAGATAAAATAAAATCTGATATTTCAAATATTTCTAAGGAAATAAAAAATATAAAATCAGATAATAAATCTAAACAGAATACAAATGAGATTCAAGAGGTAACAGAAAAATTATCATGCGACGATTTACACGAAACAACAAATAAATTTCAATGAACATGTCACATCCAGAAGATTTTGAACTATGTATAAATCATTTAAACTATGAAGAAACAGCTTTGATAAATGAACTGATTGAAAATTATAAATCAGTAATTTTGTCATAGTACCATAAAATGTAGTATCACTACTTTTGAAATTTGGCTTAAACGGTGGACCCTCCGATGTTTTCACAGTGGTGGAAAAAAGTCATTTAATTAGTAGTAGTAGTAGTAGTAGTAAACTGTATACAGGTAACCATTAACTTAATAAACTAATGAAAAAATAAACCAACATGAGCAGGCAACAGTTAAGTAAATAAAAATGTAATAAACTGCTGAGTAAAAAACATATAATAATACAATTTACCATAATTTTCATCTCGTGCCCTTAAGAAAATTCTACATCCGTCCGTGTGCCTTGAGAGCTATTGTCAGTGTACCGTTGGCTGGCTGTCGCATATTCGTATAATTAATGTAATGTTTACTGTTATTTTAAATCAACTTGTCGGTATTATAGCGAAAAACCAAGACAGACAAATTAAATTGGAATTTATCAACTTTGAAAATATCTTTAGCATATCCGGTCGGACAAGTCTCGTTAATACGGTAGGATGTGCAAAATATCCCTCTAAATTATTTAAATTCGAATTGTTCAAAAACTACATATTCAAGGGTATCCATCGTGAGCCTATATAAACTTAATATCATAAACTATAACTAATATTTTAGTATTAGTTACCAGAAAGTTATAATTTTTGAAAAAAATCCATTTTGACCAGTTTTACTGGGTTTACTCCGTAAAAAATTATCCAAACAGGATGAACAAACAGTCAGTAAGAAAGATTTCTTATTCTCTAGAACTTTGCTGTAGACGGTATTACGATTCCTCCATTACTTTTCATTATATAAGCAAAAAACAAAAGAAATTCGTATTTTTTGGGTTTTTGTTATTTAAATCGTTCACTTCTACGAGTTTGCTGTTAAAGTCTTAGCAATAATTATCTATAAACTGTTACTGACGGGATGATATAAGCGAATTGCTGTTGAATTTTATATCCGAAAATGAGTTAAAATAAGATAAGGAAATTATATAATCTGCCACTATTTGTCACAAATTAATACTGTCGCACTGTGGTTGATCTTCGAACTTAAAATTCACAGACGATTTCATTTGTTTCTCCAATGAATATTTTAAAATGAAAATCAAATCACGATATCTACATCGAATATCACGCAAATGACTTTTACTTAGATATAGATTTTTGCACAAAAATCGATACATAAAAAGAGTCGTGGCAGCGATCAGCTGTAATTAAAGTAAACATGTACCAAGTAAGGCATGTTTATATGCCATGTTGCCACATCTATTCGGAGAAACATACGGCAAATTATAACAGAATATTTTGAGTTTAAATACTAATTTTCTTATTACTAAAGTTATTGAAGTTGTATAAGCTATTGTGTATTTACATATATAGCTTTACAAGCATTTTGAAGGAGGAAACAACTTATTTTGCCCAAAATTATATTAGTTTTGTACTTTTTTAGTGTTTATTTGACTAATGCCTACCATTAGCAGTATCCAGCCAAGCCCCACTGTTATGTAATTTCTAATTTTTTGCAAACAATTTATTTATGTAAATGTTATAAAGCATTTTGATTTGTTTTTACCTGAAGTATTGATCGTTGAATATTTGCACACAAACCGTTGTACACCCTGTATATATTTAGAGTCTCATATCTAACACTACATATTCCATACCAAGAATCATTGAGAGAGTATTTTTTAATTAATATATTTGAAAAGAGCGATTACAATTCCCGTAAAAAGCTCTACGATTTTTCAGTGAGACCTTTTGCCATTTCCATCAGAGCTTAATAATGGCTTTTGAATCACACTCGATTTCAGATCGATGGCAAGCTCCCATTTTGACTGGATGGCAATTTTCAATTGTTTTCAACGAGGGGCTTTTCAGGTGTCGAACTGTTAGGGGAGAGATTTAAACAAAAATCTTGTCAATGAATTTGTCGAGTAGGTTGGCTGCTAATAGTTCCATGCGAATAAAAGCTGACAAGTGAGATATAAATTCGTTTAAAGATCATACTTTAAAAACGTTCTATCTATTCATTGGTATATCAGTAATAAGTAATTTGGTTTGTAGCTAAATTAAAATGAAGACTTTCCAAACAATATAACTTTTTGGTACCTTGTTTGCAGGTTAATTATATAGAAGGGTTATTTTAATTCTCCCTCTATCTCTCTCTGCTCTCTCTCTCTCACACACACACACACTTTTGTGTGAATTACAATTTTTGAGATATTTTCATTAGTAAAAAAGAAATTAAAAAAATGCCAAACATAAATTTTAAAGTTTAGTGTTTTTTATGAACAGTTGGTATGAAGATATCCCTGAGAGGATGAGAATTTGGTATTTGAATTTGAAATAGTATTGATTTTTTCTTATTTATTTTATACCTTTATATTAAATTAAATAATAATAATATATAATAATATTCTTTATTGCCATAAATCAATAACAGACATAGCAACGTCAAATTACAGCAGAGATATTATCTAAAGTTACAGTATGTACACAAAAAAGAAAGACAAATAAAGTAGGAACAACACAAACGGAGCAAAAAAACAAATCCAGTCATAATGACTTAAAGTATAAATTATAATACTCATTTACTTTTATTTCGATTTTTACAATCAACCTTAAAGTACCCATTCTTCAAAATTCTAATAACTTTTCTCTTTTAAGTATACAATGACAGAACTTCTGAATTTTTTAATATTATAAATTTTGGAGAACTGATTTGATAGTGACCTAAACGCTTTTATCGCTCTGTAGTGAGTACTCTTTTCAAAAACTGCTAACCTGTATCCTGGAATTCTGAGTTCCCCTGCTTGCCTTGTCTGCATATGCATCTCTCATGTGTAAACGTCGGCATTAGTAGTAAACAGAAGCGGTTGTTTTTTAACCAATAATACTAGCTGCAGAAAATACAGTGAGGATGCTGTTAATAATCATTGTTCTTTAAAATGTAGCCGACATGAAGTATTATATTTCAACCCCAGCATGCACCGGATTATTTTTTTTTGCCAGGTAAATATTTTGATTGCAGTGCAACATTTGCAGTCTAAGGTATCTCAAGATACCACAGATAGAAGCTAGTTTCGAGGCTTATTTATTAACATTTTCATTCCAGCACAATCTGGAATTAATTTGTAGACTGAGAAACTTTATTGACGACAATTCAGGTATTGACTTATTGTTCAGTTTTACATAAGGAGATTCAAAGTAAGTTCTATTCACAGTGAAACTAAGGAAGCCCGTTTTAGAGTAGTTTAATTGTAATAAGTTTTCATCACACCACTGCTTCATTTTACCAGCTATACTAGTGGAATATTGGCCCACTTTTCTCATATCTGTATGAACCACAATGACTGATGTGTCATCGGCAAATTGAAATTCTCTACTATACTGAGTAGACAGAGATGAAGAAAGAGAATTTACATATAATAGAAAAAGCAGTGGCCCCAATATTGATCTTTGTGGCACACCTTGCTGAATCAGGATTTTCTCTGAATAGTATGATGACCCATTATTAATGAGGTTTACCATTTGATAGCGACTTGTAAGATATGACTTCAGTATTTCCAGACATACACCTCTTATTCCATAGTCTACTAATTTTTCCAACAACAGCTTATGGTTAACCATATCAAAAGCCTTTGTCAAATCAAAATATAAACCTACAGGTATATTTTTGTTATCCAAATTCTTTGATATAAACGTCAATGCTTCGTATATAACTAAATCTGTTGATTTCCCTTTTTGAAATCCAAACTGGGTATCTGATAGAATTGTATTCGTGTTCAAAAAGGAAATTATTCTGTTATAGATCGCCTTCTCAAATATCTTAGAAATACTTGGCAGAATTGAAATTGGCCTGTAGTTATTTATATTTACTTTGGTTAATTTCTTATGTATTGGGATTACTTTTGCAATTTTTAGTTCATGTGGGAAGAAACCAGTACTCAAATATGCATTAATAATGTTAGGCAAAGGTAAAGATATATACTTAGCTGCTTTCTTAATAATAAATGATGGAATATTATCAACACCATAAGAAAATTTTGGTTGCAAGTCATTAATAATATTAAAAATTTCGTTATCTGTTGTCGGTATCCAAAAAATAGAATTCACAACTAGCTCCTGCTTTATATAACCTTTATATTCAGAATTACTCAAGTTAAAGTGTGTCTTAAACATATCTACTATTAAATTGGGATCCCTTACTGTCTCCTTATTAACCCTTAAGCTTATATCCTCGCCTTTCCTATTCTTGTTAGTTATTTTATTAAAAATACCCCACATTGATTTCGATTTATTTTTTGGAGTTTGCAATTATGTTATAATTTTGGACTTTCTTGTGGTCGGATAGATATCTTTTATAAGCAGTTCTTTCTCTTCTAAATTTTTCAAGAATATTCTCACACTTGATACTCAAATAAAGTTTATAGCAATAATCAACTTGTTGTTTTAATCGTTTAATTTCAGGTGATACCCATGACTTTTGGTTATTGTTTAGACTTTTACAATTTGATAATGGAAATGATATTTCAAAGTGATAAAAAAGATTATTATAAAAAATTTTAAATTTAATTTCTACATCTTCTGCCAACTAAAACTTATCCCATTGCTCCAAATACAATTTTTGAGAAAATATAGATATATTTTCAGTTGTAAAAAATCGTTTTTTGTTGGTTATTGGTCGGATTTATTTATGATTGCTAAATATTTCAATAGTTTACCAGAAAAACTTTTATAAGGTTTTTATTTACTAATTATAAACAATTTAAAAGTAATAAAATTTAAAAAAAACATTAAAATGAGTACGTTCCAAGTATGACGTCATTATCTTATCGCAACTGATTTATGGGTTGATTACAACTTTAACTCAACTTCGGTAATCTCTGACGCTTGCCTTCCATTTCGGTTAGAATTGACTGGTAATGTCTACTTCTCAACAAAATTTTTAAATTTTACTCATCGTTTTACTCACTTATTTGTTATTTTGAAAGTTGCTTTTGACATAAGTGCCCTTAATCTATACTATTATAAAATTGTAAATTTGTCTGTTTGTTTGTTTGTTTGTTTGTTTGTTTAATTGTTTGTTTGCTTGTTCGGGCATCGCGTAAGAACGACTCAACTGATTTTACTGAATCTTTTTTTAGGCAACGCAAATTTGCGTTAAGGGTTTTCCGTTAGAAGACATTTCTATACCAGATTAGCATGTTGCCAAGATCTTCGGGGCGAGCATATTGAACATTTCCTTCATTGACATTATAACAGTTTTTGTTTTTTATAATACTAAGAAATAATTAGTATTACTAATTAGGTTTTTACTATAATGTACCGAATTTGTGAAATAAAATTATTTTCTTTTTTTAATGTTTATTATTTAATATTTCCGAAACAGTTGAAGATAGGTGTAGGGCATTGTACATGAATTATGTCTTGATTTTTCTGGATAATCCAAAAAATAAATAATATTCAGGGGCTTGCATTTAAAATAAGATAATTTGTATTGGCAACTGTCAAATGACACCCCCTATATAATTTCTTTTATTGAAAAATGCACTTTTAAAAATACAAATCGAAGTGTCCAAGCGCCTTTCTTTATTCGTTATCGAATTTATTCCATTTGGCTGTTTCACACTGTATATAAATAGGCAGAGACAAAATGGTTCGGTACCATTAAATGTAGGTTTTTTTAATTTTAGCTGTTTTTTTTTTTTGGTTTTCTTTTGATTTAATTGATCTTTTTAAATGAGGTTTTAGTATTAAATCTGTCTACTTTTCTTAGTTTTTCTGAGAGACCTTGTATGTATGGAGTTATCATTGTAGTAATGTGATTATTTTGGGCATCAGTGTTGCTTGGTGAAGTTTGGTGCTGATTGTTAGCGACTGTTTGTTATTCGATTTTGTTTAACTATTTATTAACAATTCTTTCTGGGTAATTATTGTCAAAAGCAGATTTTTTATAAACGATTTTTCTTTATGAAATTTATTGATGTCGGTGCAACAGGTTTTAGCTCTATCAAAAAGAGATTTGATGATACCTCTTTTTAATGAATTAGGTTGATTAGAGTTAAGGTTGAGATACCTGTCGGTGGGAGTCAGTTTTCTGTAAACTCCTATTTCAAATGTCGATTGTATTTTTGTAATTAAAATGTTTGAAAAAGATAATTTGTTATCCTGTTCCAGTTCTAATATAAACGCTATAGTAATTCATGTAAGTCTTAAGGATCATGTTCCCCCATAACGAATTTATCATCAACACAGCTCCACAAAATTAAAGTTTAATCAGTTATGAGAAAATTATTTGTTTCTCAAATTTTTCCTTAAAATGTTGCTTAAAGCAGGAAACAGACATTTCCATGGTAAAACTTTGGTGCTATAAATCATCATTTAGTTAAACATATGTAATTTTTGTACAAAGTGTTAATAGTTCCATTATTGTATTGTATAAATGGGCAATTGTGTAACTTGATTTAGTAAAGAATCATGTTCTAACCCTTTACTACAAGCAGTATATTGGTGACAGAAACATTATATTGCATAGATTTGCAAAGTAAAGAATGAACTAGTGTGAAAAATAGTAAATATTTAAGTATATGTAGTGTTATTCCCAAGTGTGAAAAAATTAAGATGCAGCAGCTACTATTCAGGAAACTCAGAAAATCAGTCCTATGAACAAAATAGAAATTGCCTTCAGACATAAATCTGGTATGCATTTTCTTAAGATCGGTCGTTTTGTGTGCTCGGTATTTATACCTTATCCACATCTCAATGAACCTTGCCCCCATTTAGCTTCATTACACGCTTCAGAGAGCATCCTATTTGTGGCGAGGATAAATTAAAGATTCTTTATAGCAACCCCAGAAAATTTAATACTGCTGCACTTCGTGAGGAGATCCTCAATGGTCACGATTTTGTTTTATTTGTGAAAAACGTCGGTAGACAAGCGAAAATTTGAGATGCACCATTTGCAAATGTTCTAAATTAGATGCAGTTTCTTTCACAGAAAGTATCGCACATAAGTCATGTTTGTGGAAAATTTATCTTTAAAATATGTAATGAATCTTGCAAATATTTTGTACAATAAAGGAGATGTTGATAAAGTGAATACATAAATTCCGACATCTCAGAATTATGCGAACTTTGCTCCTAGGATATTATTAAATTTTCCAAATGGAAAAATTTCTGCCTGAATATTTTCCTTTTGATTTATGTTAAAGCAACAAGGATGTTAATTAGATTGTGGGGGTCTCTGCTTAAATTGTGTACCTAATGTTACAACACTATGATTTCATAACGTCATTTTGATGAGAAAACAGACAAGAGGAAATATGTAGCCTGATGAAGCTCTCACATCGTACTGTGCTTATTAATTACAACTCGGCTAATCATGAGAAATTCAAGAATTATTATCAATATTAATTTTTATTAATTATTTTTACTGCTTAATTATGCTTTTCTCTCTTCACTTCTTAGTCGGGGTAATTAGAAAAGAAAAGTTTTAATGTTTCTGAACAACAAATCAGGAAACTATCAGTAACCTACTAATAACACAAAAAAGTGCCGTCAGTCAGGGCTGTCTTTTATATTTCGGGATTGGACAACCCTAGTGTTGCAATCTGACAACTGACAGCTCTATCGTAAAGTTTGATATTTTTGAGGTTATACGTACTCAGAACGTTTTGACATACGAGCGCTATGTGTTGTTTACAGTAACTTAAAGGATTCATCTCGGCCAAAAAATGGAATTAAATCGTGAACATTTTAGTGCGATAATTTTTTACAACTTTCGACGTGGATTAAGTTAGCAAGAGTACATTTATGAACTTAATTTAATTTTTGTGATGAAAATCCATCAAGGACCACTGTTTATCGATGGTATGGTGAATTCAATCGAGGTCGTAGTTCACTCCAAGACGAATTTCGTGAAGGTCGTCCAAAAACAGTTGTTGTTCGTCATGTGACCTATCGTGAGATTGAGTCAACCTTACACATTAGTGGGACCAGCATACATTCAATATTGCATTAACATTTGAATATCAAAAAAAATTGTTCGCGTTGCATCCCACACAATTTGTCAATCATTCAAAAAAAGGCTCGTGTCGATTGGTCGAAAGAAAAGCCCAAAAAATACGATCGCGGTGCTTCAAAACACGTTTATGACATAGTGACTGGTGATAAATCATGGATTTACGCTTATGAGCCCGAAAGTAAACAGCAGTCGACTGTATGGGTGTTTCAAGATGAGCCGAATCCAACAAAAGTTGTTCGCGAACGAAGCACTTCCAAGCAAATGATCGCCTGTTTTTTCGGAAAAACTGGACATGTCACAACAGTACCACTAGAACAACGCAGAACAGTCAATTCTGAGTGGTACACAACCATTTGTTTGCCAGTTGTCTTCCAAGAAATGAGGAAACCCAACCCCCGAAGACGGATTACTCTTCATCACACATGGGCTCAAACAACTGCATTTTTGACCACTCAAAACATCGATTTGATGAGTCATCCGCCGTATAGTCCTGACTTGTCACCAAATGACTTATTTTTATTCCCGTACGTAAAAAACAAACTGAGAGGTCAACGTTTTTCGACACCTGATGAAGCGGTTGCTGCGTTCAGAATGCATGTTTTGGAGATACCTCAATCAGAGTGGAAAAATTGCTTCGACAATTGGTTCAAATGCAAGCAAAAGTGTATAGATCTTCATGGGGAATATTTTGTAAAACCATAAAGCGATTTTCGATAATTAATATTTGGTTTTGTTCTCTAATTCCGAAATATAAAAGGCAGCCCTCGTATAAGCTCAAACTGGTAAAATTGCCGACGCTTTAACAGATGTTAACAAACTTTGTCTATGTTCGCTCTCATTTAAAATCAAAGTAAATTCTCAGCGCCTATGAGCGCGGACTGCCAGTAAGCTGATAACCAGCTTCTTTTGTGTGTGTACTAGGCATGTAACGAATATTCGCATTCGCATTAGTGAATATTCGCGTGTTTTTTAATATTCGCATTGGTATTCGCGGTTATTCATGCGATTTTTTTGGTTGACAATCATAAGCGTAAATATTTTTATGTTACTCATTAGGAACATTGCACACTGTATAACTTACTAGTGATTTCAAAAGTTAAATCTTACAGGTAGGACAGGTAGGTATTTACTTGTCCTTGCAATGAGAAATAACAGTTGTATGATGACATAAATATCAACTACATATATACATTTCTTCTGGAATCCTGACATCTATATGTAATCAGGAAAACTACTTAATTGCTTAATAAAATTAAGCAAGTTATGTCAGTTTCATAACATGATATAGGGTTTTATGCTAAACGAATTTCGAGATTTGGACGTTTCCGGGAAAACTAGCTCACAGAGACTCAAAATCAGGAGTCATACTGCATATAACGCCGTATCCTTGTGATTTCTAGGACAAAGAATTCTTAGGTTAACCAAACCATGTCAAAGAAATTATGATACAATCTTCTGGAGATTCAGTCAGTTGAGGGGAGCGCAACTGATAAAGGTTGTCGACAATTGATGATGTCAGAGTGCTGACTTCATTTTTGAAATCAGTTTTAAAAACAAAATTGCAGACATATCTAAACTTTGACTGACTTTAAAATATGCTGGTACGTTCTTGGGACACATTTCTAGTTTTAAAAATAAGTGTAAATGTTGAATATTTGCAGATACAACAGGAGGTCTGTTAAAAAATAATTGTTCTATTACACTATAAAGGTGCCTATGTTTTAAATATCCAGATAACAAATTTTACTTTTGGGTAGCACTGCTAAATCCACAGACATCATTATATAGTTAGTGGACTTGCCCCTTTGTCTAAAAAAACGGTGTATGGTGTTTCACGTTTCTTTTTTTTTGGTTAATAGGAAAATATGCAACCCATCGTGTTTGTGGAACGCTCAGACTAGCTGCAGACCTTTTGACAGAGCTGTAAACGAGCTCTGTGCGGTTAGGGCAGTGAGTTGCGTCAAAGTGACAGGCACACGCTGAAACTGGTGGCGAAAACAAACCACTGAGCGATCGGACAATATAAAATCGCTACAAATGCCCTAATTTAATTTCCAGTAAGGACACAATGAATGCTTTGTATGTGTTTACATGGGAAACAGCTTATAAAACCCCATTAGTTAGAAAAATTGAAATAAAAGCACCATAACTGTCGTACTTGCGTTCTTACATTCATTGGGCACCTGCCATTTGTGTTAGGTGAAATTTTTCAAATTTTTTTTTAACAAAATTGTAAGTTATGTTTTTTTATTATATCGCCTAGCAACAAATTATGGCAGAACTCGCCATGTATCATTCTCTAGCGATAGCCAACGAAGCGAAATTTGTGGATAAATTATAACATGACAATAATTTTTTTTTTGGCAATCCATATAATTTTAGTTTTTATTTGACTCCATAAATTTAATTAGATAATTTTTCTGTTTAATTATAATAACTTCTTATAACTTTTTTCATAAATCAAAAAAAAACTTTTTTGGTTCACTCCAATATGATGACAGCTTAACTGTTGAAAGAGCGTTTAGTGTAAGGGTTTGGTGTTAGGATACAAAATGTTGTGCTTATACATCTGTGAGACAACACAGATCCCACAGCTATTTTAATTTATATATTAAAAATGGAAGAGTGGCTTTCTATAATAATTACGAATTAAAAGTTAGGTTATAATTTTTGATTAAACCAAAATGAGAAAATTTTGATCTGATATTCACATTCGCATTCGTATCCGCATATATTGGAAGAGAAAATTCGCATTCGCATTCGTATTCGCGAATATCGAAAATCGGACATTCGTTACATCCGTAGTGTGTACCCTTAAGAGAAAATTACCATGTATTTTTATTTCAGCTGCTATTTCATTCCCCAAACTTTGTATCAATTGTCTATTGCTGTGGGACCTTAGCCGTTCGTCCCACAGCACAGACCTATTCTTTATTGTAAATCCAAGTCCGTGTACCAAAACCAGCGAACAAGAATTATAAATCCATATTGGTAAAATTGCCGGCGCCGATAGGTGCTTTAACAGACGCGGATAAGCTTTGCCTATGTTCACTCTCATATAAAATCAAAGTAAATTCTTAGGGCCTATAAGCGCCGACTGCCAGTAAGCTGATAACCAGCTTCTTTGTGTGTGTACCCTTAACAGAAAATTACCCAGTATTTTTATTTCAGCTGCTATTTCATTCCCCAAACTTTGTATCAATTGTCTATTGCTGTGGGACCTTAACTATTTGTCCCACAGCACAGACCTATTCTTTGTTGTAAATCCAAGTCCGTGTACCAAAACCAGCGAACAAGAATTATAAATCCATATTGGTAAAATTGCCGGCGCCGATAGGTGCTTTAACAGACGCGGATAAGCTTTGCCTATGTTCACTCTCATATAAAATCAAAGTAAATTCTTAGGGCCTATAAGCGCCGACTGCCAGTAAGCTGATAACCAGCTTCTTTGTGTGTGTACCCTTAACAGAAAATTACCCAGTATTTTTATTTCAGCTGCTATTTCATTCCCCAAACTTTGTATCAATTGTCTATTGCTGTGGGACCTTAACTATTTGTCCCACAGCACAGACCTATTCTTTGTTGTAAATCCAAGTCCGTGTACCAAAACCAGAGAACAAGAATTATAAATCCATATTGGTAAAATTGCCGGCGCTGATAGGTGCTTTAATAGACGCGGATAAGCTTTGCCTATGTTCACTCTCATATAAAATCAAAGTAAATTCTTAGGGCCTATAAGCGCCGACTGCCAGTAAGCTGATAACCAGCTTCTTTGTGTGTGTACCCTTAACAGAAAATTACCCAGTATTTTTATTTCAGCTGCTATTTCATTCCCCAAACTTTGTATCAATTGTCTATTGCTGTGGAACCTTAGCCGTTTGTCCCACTGTACAGACCTATTCTTTATTGTAAATCCAAGTCCATGTACCAAAACCAGCGAACAAGAATTATAAATCCATATTGGTAAAATTGCCGGCGCCGATAGGTGTTTTAACAGACGCGGATAAGCTTTGCCTATGTTCACTCTCATATAAAATCAAAGTAAATTCTTAGGGCCTATAAGCGCCGACTGCCAGTAAGCTGATAACCAGCTTCTTTGTGTGTGTACCCTTAACAGAAAATTACCCAGTATTTTTATTTCAGCTGCTATTTCATTCCCCAAACTTTGTATCAATTGTCTATTGCTGTGGGACCTTAACTATTTGTCCCACAGCACAGACCTATTCTTTGTTGTAAATCCAAGTCCGTGTACCAAAACCAGAGAACAAGAATTATAAATCCATATTGGTAAAATTGCCGGCGCCGATAGGTGCTTTAATAGACGCGGATAAGCTTTGCCTATGTTCACTCTCATATAAAATCAAAAATTCTTAGCGCCTGCTAACCAGCTTCCTCTAGGTGTGTACCCTTACGCTTGTTGAGGTTACATTCAGAAAAACGAACCAACTCTAGATAGCCTCTTAAGTTACTCCTACTGTTAAAGATGTACAAATTAATATTAAACATAAACGAAAGGTTTTTAATTATGTAAACAATTATTATTTTTTAAAAGCTCAGTCAGCTTCTTCCTTTTTCAAAAAAGGTGACAAATTTAAAAAAGTAATTAAAGTGTAGTGGGGTACTTGCTTTGAGTAGAATTTTTTATCACTATTTTTTATTTATCGTTTTTAAAATTGTTGAAATTATCTTATTAGTGTACAGCTTCGTTTTGATTTCAAATTTCTCAATGCATTGTTTTATTGATTAATTTTTTTTTGAATTTTGTTATTTTTTTCTTAAAATTTCAATTTGTTCAAATAAAACCTACAAAATATTCTAGATATTTTTTTAATACACAGGATGGCTAAAGGATGTACCTGAACACAAAAGAGGAATTCCGAACAGCCACCAGAATTTTAAACGCAAAGAAGATACGGTACGGTATCTTCTTTGCATACACCCTTGAAAAAGAGAAGACGGCTAGAGTGGTGAGAAAGGGCATACCCGAGTTTATCACAGAAAAAGAGTTAAAGAAGGGACTTCAGGAGAAGAACATCCAACCCATCAAGGTCACCACCATGATCAGAATAACCAGGACCGAGCAGGGAGTAACAAAAAAGACGGCGATGTCCATGGACATAGTACAACTAGAGAAAACAACGGAAAATAAAGTTTTTCGTTTACAGGACATCGGAAACTGTAAAATCAAGGTGGAGATATAAAGACCAAGGGCATCGATCGGGCAATGTTAAAATTGCCAAAAGTTCGGCCATGGACTGGGCAGATGTACTGCGCTCCCCAAAATACATAAAATGTGGAGGGTCACATGAACCCAGGGAATGCAGAAGACGGAAAGAACAGCCACCAAAATGCGCCAATTGCGAAGAACCACACCCAAGCCCGCTATAAGGAACGCGAAAAGTTCCCAAAGAAAAAAAACAACGAAGAAGGACCAGAAACAAGGACGGGAATAACTTACGCAGCGGCACCTGGACCAATAGTAGAAAAAACAAGAGAAACACGGACGAATGGACAGGACGTACTCACAATGATGGAAGAGATGAAGAAAATTTTCCTGTCATTCATGGGGCTGGCAACTAGACTCAACCTCGTGCATGGATAAGGCGACCTCAACAGCATGTAAAATCAAGACGAGGAACAACAACGGGTAGAAGACCGAATAGGGACTAAACTTAGAAGAGCACAATATTGACATAGCAGCAATACAAGAGACCAGGCTCAAAGAAGAGGACAACTTCAAGAGAAGGAACTACATTAAACGCAGACCGGACAGGCCACTAAGGGAACACGAAGGAGGAGTGACAACCGTGATGAAGGAGACTACAGGCACATGCAGAAAGAGAGAAATACGACATAAGAGGACCAACGAAATCAACCCATCAGCCAACAAGAGGAGTTCAAGGAGACGTACACGACTAATTTATCCTACAGAACACGGACATAGAGACAACGGAGGAACTATCATCGGACCACAACTCAGTGACGATAACAGCAGCCAGATGGACAGATCTGCCACACACCAAAACAGAGACAAATAACAGCGGGGCGGGATTCAGAGGATCGAGGACCGAGGAAGAAGGGGAACAGGCAGCAAGTTCAGATAAGGACGCAAGAAGAATAACACAGGATCAAGACACCCAGAAAGCCGCTACTGAAGACAGAATAGGACGCAACATATCTTAGGAAAGAATCTGAAGGAATAGGGAAAATAATGTAACAGCTCAGGGAAACATATAGCATAGAAAACAACCCACGGAACAAATATCCAAACATTGACTAGGAGTAAGGACAATTTGTAAAAAAAATTTGCCCTGACAATAAAGGCATGGCTAACTAACTAAGATATTTTCCTTTGATTTTGGTGATCCTAGTCATGATTATAATAAAGTTTTGTAATAATTGTATTATCATCGAGACTTGAGACATGTGAAAATTTTCAAGTTAATCCGACATGTTAATGTTGGTTAAAACTACGTTGAAAGTTTGCGTTACATACAGAAAAACAAACATACATACAGCGTGGTAGAAATATGGTTGATCTTGTACCGAATGTCAAATATAATGAAAATATAGCATTTGTCTGGGTTTTATGAGGATGATGTAAAACAAAATATGTAGGTAGAACTCCCAACATGGAAACAGACGAACTTCCGTCTTTTTGAAGTAAAAAAAAACATAGATTCAAACAACTTGAGAAGCTTCTCTTTTTGAAGTTGGTTAAAAAGAAAATTTTTGGTTCGCAAGTTCTCACGGCTAGCCCATTTATGAATGACTTTAAAGCAGCACTACATCAACAAAGAGAAGGAAAATCGTAAATACCTATAAAACAAAAGCAGGCGAATGTTTAATTTACGCTGGTGACACGAATCTCGAGATATGCGATGACGTGGAGTCTGGGGCTGCACTTAAAAAAATGCAAATTTTGATTAATGTAGAAGAACGCTAAGAAGTCAAGGATCCGTTGGCCAATGAAGACGAGGAAAGAGATAATCCAGCTTGCAATGACCAATTTAGCCAATCTATGCCAACACAATAATAGGTGAAGTGTAAACTGTCTTCCAATTGGTGTTATTTACTTTAATTACTTGGATATTTATTCTCTTTAGTAACACCAAATAGGTAATTACATGTGAAGGGTTAAACAGCACAAAATTTTTTGACAATGTCACAGATACAATCGCCTATACCAAAAATATCACGTAAAAGGTTTGAACTCTCGTTCAACTGATGCATGAATATTATGCGCCTATACTCACCAAATGTGATGTTAAATAGGTCAAGAACTATGTTTTCTAGTCACAAGTGGACATCATCTCTAGGTCGTTTTTAATTTACATCAATGACCTGACCAGCACGTTAAAATGTAACAGATTATTGTTTGCAGATGATCTCAAAATATATACTACAATCTCAAGCTGGAATGACTGTCTTGCTCTGCAAGAAGAAATCAAAACATTCCCAAGTGTAAGGTCTTAACATTTAGCCGTAAAACGAATACAATAAAATTTCCGTACAGTATAAGCGATACCATTCTTGAAAGGGTTGACTCCATCCTCGGTGTGATTCTAAACTTACATTTCAGCAGAAAAGGATTATCATGATAAGAGCTGTCAAAATTAGAATCTAATTTCCTATATACGGAAACATTTTGGACAAAATTTTTTTTTAAATATTTAACCTATCCCCAACTCTTACTACGCAATATTGATCAGTTATATTTTTGTACAAGTTACTGAATAACATGATTGACTGTCCAGAGCTATTGTCTCAGGTTGGAATATTTTCTGGCATACTTTGATTTAGAATGATGAGTCATAGACTCTCAGAGGTATGAAGATAAAAGCATCTTGCGTTTCATTGAATATTTCTCCAGGTGCACGAATAGTACCCATTGTTCAATTTTAAGTGCATATGTATGTATTTACATAGTTTCTTTTTCTTTGGTCATGTCTGTATTCCAGGTAGGCATCTTTACATTTTTTACTGTTGGGTAATCTATAAAATTATCCATCAAGAGATATCAATATGCTAAACTCACCAAATGTTTTTTCAAGAACTATATTGGAGAGTTGCAGACACTGAGTATATAAGTGAAGGGCGAAGGGCTTCCGTTGTTAGAGAAAAGATTAGATAAGAGCTGTCTTAGTCTAATTTTGGGGACCCTAAACTTATATTGATTCGAAGCTATTTAGAATGTCATATATGAAGATAAAAGCATGCGTCTTTCTTCTAGTACTCAAAGAACATAGATGGAAGGTTGGCAACATTGATCTATAAAATACCATCAAGGGTTGTTATTAACTTTTACTGAATAAATATTTTTCGTGTTGTTATTAAAACATGTGACAGAACTTTCACGACATCGGAACACAACGAAGAAATATAAAAATTTTAATAAAAAGCAAAACAGAGTGCTCTAAATCTGCGAGAAAAAACGAATCGACTATACCTTCAGATGTTTTAACACGCCGTTGTAAAATACAACCTGATATTTTTAAGGCAGACGTTCTACACGTAAAGGTAATGTATCCCGATGGAAACGAGAAAAGCCTTTGGGATATGGAAAATCGTCTTTTCAGAGAAAAGGGAATTCATTTGAAGTCTGGAATATTGAAATTTACACCAAACAATGAAGCGGCTTTTGAAAAATGCTGAATTATATCTTCTGGAGTGTTTGAGGCGCACTGACGGCATTACCAGGTGTTTTAAAAAGCTTTTAGGTGAGCTCGTTAAACTTGTCACAATACCGGGCGCTGTTCTTTATGTGGAAATGATTATTGTGAATCATTTTTTATGACTTTTCGTTTTTGACAGTACAAGATTACATCTTAAGACTATACACAAAATCGAAAACACAATAAAGATAATAAATTTCACCAGAAATGACTGCTATGATGACGTCCACAATTGACAAAAATTAGAACGTACGCGAATGAATTTTTAAGCACATAATAAAGTTCTTCTTTGAGATTCAGCGAACATGAACACCGAAATCAGTAACTTATAATATTCGACTTTATTTATATATACAATAAAGTTGTTTTTGAGTCACACGACAATCTGGTCAATATGTTTCACTCATTATCATTCTTAACTTCATCTAAAAAGTTTATAATAAATCCTGAAAAAAAAACACTTAGTAAAAACATTTTGGTTAAGTGCTAATTGGACTTGAATACTAATGGTTCTGTGGTATAATCTTCGTATAAGGGTGGTTCCTATTGAAGGCTGGTATCTAAAGGTGATCATTGTTGGTTGATTTTGAGGAAACAAGTTTTAAACGTATTAACTTTTGAGGTAAAGGCTGCTGAAGTGGACTGAAAAATGTTTTCTTCCACTTCATTTTAACTAAATTTTTGTTTTAATTTCCACTTACTGCCTCTTTGCCATACCTTATATCATTACGCTAATAATTAATTACGAAAAACAAGTTGAATTTTGTTAGGAATTGACAAATTTGGTCTTGATTCTTGATTTAACTTACTAAAGCGGTCCTGATAATTTTTCATCCACTTCCCTATCTATTAGTAAATAGTGATGACTTTAGATTGAAAACCATGTATATTCTCTAATAATATTAAGCTGGATAGTTTTATATACAGGACACTGTTAGAGTTAAAACAAAAATTTGGTGGAATATGAAGTTAACTAAATGAAATGTTCCTTGTATTCAAGAGACCAAATCAACTGAATTCATCACACATGAAATGGAATTACGTTGAGATATTAAAGATATTCCCAGCATACGGAAATCCTGGCGATTATTCGTGCGTGAAAATGAACGGAATTGTGTGGAAAGCGAGATGTGCGAAAAGGAAAGTTGTTTGCGTGGAAGAATGAAAGAGTGCTAAGATTCAGCTAGTTTGAATCAAATCATCTAAGAAATGCGAGGAAAAAGTTATAAATCTTGGAATTTGTACGGGTCTAGAAACATCCAATAAGGTGTCCGAATAAAGTGGATATTAAGGCGGCAAACAAAGAAAAGGGGATCAGAATAAGGCGAGGAAATGTGGCGAATTTTCAATTTTAACACTCTTACACTTTTGCTTTCTGTTTGTATGAGACTGTTGAGATTAATAGAATTTTAAAGTCTTGTTATTGTTACGAGAATTCATCCGACAGCTGGTGCAATCGGCCATCAACCAATTCGTGGAAGGGACATTATTCCGGTACTTCTTGTAGGGACTCATTTGATCTCTGGTGGCGATTTTTCAATTGGGAGTGGTAGACGTGCTTCAAATGTGTCTGGCCATACCTCAGCTCTAAATGTTTGACAAGTTGATCGTAGTCGTCTTGCTCAGAGGCATTCAAGATTTGCAAGATATCTGTAGCATCCCCTCTTAAAGCGAGGGTTAATGCTATTGCTTCCTCCTCTGCCAACCATCCGATCAGCTTTGCTGCAGCCTCGAATTGGCGCCGATAATTAGTCCATGACGACTTTCCATCAAATTGCGGAGGTTTCATCTTGTTTCCTCGAGGACAATTTTCGAATCCACTACTTCCAGACTGCTTCTGGTTTCGGTCTTTGATGGTGTTTCTGTCCTTTGTTTTGCCATTACCTGTTCTTTTATTTTGGTGATCTCGCCTTCCATTATCTGTTTTAACTCTGCTATGCGCGTTTCGTTTTTAACTGTCGTCTGACTCAGATCTTCAACTATTGTTTGCTTTAGTTCGTCCATCCGGGTTTCATATTTGACCGTCGTCTGCTTCAGATCTTCAGTTCTGGCTTCGTTTGCGACTATTTTCTTTTCTAGCATTTCTGATCTTTCCTGTACCATGCTTTATAAATTTTCTTCTAAGGATTGCGCATTTTCGTATAATTTTTGTAGCTTATCTTCTAAGGACTTAAAATTTTCTAGCAGTTTGTTTTCTAGCGCTTTAGAATTTTCTTGTAATCTTTTTACTAATTTTTTTTCTAGGGATTCAGCATTTTCTTGTAATGTTTGTAGCTTATCTTCTAGGGTCTTTGAATTTTATAGCAATTTATCTTCTAACGACTCTTTTATGATATTAGAATTATATTGTAATGTTTGTAGTTTACTTTCCAAATTTTCTTCCATTTTTTTTAATAGCATACTCATATCTCCATTACCAGAAACTTCAAACAAATAAGTACCGGGATCGTTACCTTCATTTATTAGGGCATCTCGTAGCCATTGTACTAATTCACTTTTCTTCCCACTAATTTCTAAATCCCTTTCGTCAAATTCTTTTTTGAAGTCCGTTACTTTCAATTGGTCCAAATTCACTGTTTTAAACATTGTCCGTCTATTTATTTTTCACTTCTAAAGTTCCGCAAATACACCTCACACCTTCACCACTGTAATGTTTTTATTTTCACACTCAGGTTCTGTTCAGTTCTTGGATTTATTTAAAAACACAATCCAACTTACTCTAATTTATTTCCACTACTTTAACACAGAAACTATTTACATTTTATCTTAACTATATAATACGACCGGACACCAAATAATAGAATTAGGAATTTTTTTTCATATTTTTCCTATAAAAAAATGAGGTCTTAGAGTTTGGGAAATAACGGGGAGAATGGGTAATTTTTTTAAAATATTTTTTATATATTTTAAAAAATTCGATTTAAAAAAATTTAAAAAATATATTTGTACCTATTCGTCATAATGAGCCCTGGGATTTGATATATTATATGACTCGTTAGAAACAATTATAATTTTTCATTGTCCATTTAATTCTATAATTTGCCCCCCAAAATGAATGTTAGGGTTTTTTTCTTATTTTTCCAGTAAAGTTCAGGTGAGGGGCTATACTTCCAGTTTTTCAAAATTTTTCAGCTTATGGTTTCGGAGATAAGGGGGGGAATTGGTAAAATTTTTTATATTTTTGTTAATATCTTTTAATTAATTTGTTTTATAAATATGGAAAAAACATATTTGGTTTCTTCATCATGAGCCCTTTTATTTGATATATAACATGCTGGGTTAGAATCAATTTTAATTTTATATTTTCCATTTAATTCTATAATTTGCCCCCCCAAAAAATATTAGGGGTTTTTCTTTATTTTTCCAGTAAAGTTCAGGTGAGGGGCTATACCTCCATTGTTTTTTCAAAATTTTCCAGCAAATAATTTCGGAGATAGGGGGGATGGGTAAATTTTTTTATATTTTTGTTAATATCTTTTAATTAATTTATTTTAAAAATATAAAAAAAATATATTTGTTTTCGTCATAATGAGCCCTTTCATTTGATGTATAACATGATGGGTTAGAAACAATTTTAATTTTAATTTTCCATTTAATTCTATAATTTCCCCCCCAAAATAAATATTAGGGGTTTCTCCTTAATTTTCCAGTAAAGTTCAGGTGAGGGGCTATACCTCCATTTTTTTTCAAAAGTTTCCAGCTTATGGTTTCGGTGATAAGGGGGGGAATGTGTAATTTTTTATATTTTTGTTAATATCTTTTAATTAATTTATTTTAAAAATATGAAAAAAAAATATTTGTTTTCGTCATAATGAGCCGTTTCATTTGACTTATAACATGATGGGTAAGAAACAACTTTAATTTTAATTTTCCATTTAATTCTATAATTTGCCCCCCAAAATAAATATTAGGGTTTTCTCCTTAATTTTCCAGTAAAATTCAGGTGGGGGGCTATACATCCATTTTTAAAAAATTCTCCAGCTTATGGTTTCGGAGATAAGGGAGGGGGAATGGGTATTTTTTTTATATTTTTGTTAATATCTTTTAATTAATATATTTTAAAAATATGAAAAAATATATTCGTTTTCGTCGTAATGAACCCTTTCATTTGATATATAACATGATGGGTTAGAAACAATTTTAATTTTATATTTTCCATTTAATTCTGTAATTGCCCCCCCAAAATTAAAAGTAGAGTTTTCTTCTTATTTTTCCAGTAAACTATAAATCTATTTTTTTCAAAACTTTACGTTTTATAGTTTCGGAGATCAGGGGGGGAATGGGTAAATTTTGGTATAGTTTCGTTAATATCTTTTTAAATAATTTTTTTTTTAAATATGAAAAAAATATATTTGTGTTCCTCAGAATGGGACCTTTCATTTGATATATTACATGATGCGTTTGAAAATTTGTTTATTTTTAAATTTTTATTTAATTCTATAATTTGCCCCCCAAAATTAATATTAATTGTTTCTGCTTAATTTTCCTGTAAATTTCGCGCAACGCTCTATATTTCCTATTTTTTTCAAAATTTTAGGCTCAGTAGTTTCGGAGATCAGGGGGGGGGAACGGTCGATTTTTTTAGTTTTTCCCCCCAGAAGTACCCCTAAAATCAAAATTTTTTTTCTTTTACGATATGTACTCCTGATCGGGTTACCAAACTATACATTGATACCAAATTTCAACCTCTTCCTTTCAGTAGTTTAGGAGAAAATGGCTGTGATGTGACAGAGGCAGAAATACTGAGTGATATTATAAGGGTCCGTATATTGTATATACGGAACCCTAATAAAACCTGCAGTACAACGGGAGATTCTAAATTTGAGTAATACTCAGTAGAATACTTCGTTAAATTTTGTCGAGAAGACAAGCATCAAATTCAAACAACTCTAGCCTAAATACATACCGATATTCAGTATTTTAAAAATATTGTTTTAATTATAATAGTTCTTTCTTTCGGTACAGTTCTGAATTCTTTTCATTAAAATCTGTACAGACTTCTTCGTGTCGAATGAAAATAAAATAAAAATCTATTTGCTTTCCAAAGTAGCAACTGTGAGAAACGAATATTTTAAGAGCTTAAAGGCGGTTTATTTTAACCGAGATTTATTCACAGAAAGTTATAAAAAGTTGAAAAAGAATTATGTACTGGAAATGTGGCTGGAAGACGATTTACGTTTTAAAGAGATTACGTCGGTAGTAATTTGAAAAAATATTACTTTTTTTGTTGGTTCGTTAAACTCTTTACAATTACGACTGTGATAATAAATATGAACTGGTTCTTGTTAAAAGTAGTGTATGACCGGAAAAAAGATGTATGTGTACTGGAGCTACAACTTTGTGAAATACATTTTTTATACCATATTTTATGCTAACTGAGCATTTAAATATTCGTGGTTTGTACTAACTGTCATTTGAATTCGAAGTTTGTCTTGTAACTTGGAGTTTCTGAAAACTGTAGCATATCTTAGAAAAAAAAAATGGGTGTATGATTTATTGGGGTTGACTTTTTAAGTATAAATAGTTAATATTGATAAGATGGATTAGATTTGTAATTTAATGTTATATATGTATATATAATATACTATACAATGAGGACGCGTGGGTTGGGGCAAATTCATTTAAAATTCAGGTGTTTTTTAAGCTCGGACAAGTTGGTTTGTTTTTGGACTGCAGTTTTTGTGATTATTAAGGCATTTATACAAGGGGGAAGAAATAAATTGTTACCATCAACTTCATTTTTTTAAATGAAAACATTTGTTTTTATTTTATTTTTGAATTCTGTGTTAAATTATTAAGTATTTTTCCTATATCGAAAATTAACAATTATTATAAAAATTACATTTCTTTCTAAAGTTAAGTAAACAACGGTAAAAATAAAGTGTCTATTCGTTTGAACCTATTTATGTCTGGTTTTTATGATTGTTGGCGGTATTTTAGTCACATGAATGGAGAGCTTTTTTTCAATGCTGGAGTTTTTAACACTTGTTTATTTCCATAGAAACTGTACTATAATTTTACTTCAAATAAGTAGTTGTCAAGCGCAGTGGCAAAGTTTCAAAGTATGGTGCCTTTAACTGAGAAGTAGCGAATAGAAATTTTGACGATGGTAGGATATGGCGACACAAGCTGAAGTTTGCGAATTGGTAAATATAAAGTACCCGGAGCGGCCTATTACACGATCGGTAATTAGTAAAATAGAAAAAAAGTTTCTAGAATTTGGCCATGTAAGAGACAATTACAAAACCAAATATCTTCCAGAGGATACACAATTAAATGTTTTGCACGATTTACAAGAAAATCCTCACAAATCCACTAGACAAATAACCACAGAACAGTCAATAAGTAAATCTTCTGATCTAAAATAGAAATAAATGACATCCACACAAAGTTAATTTAGTTCTGGAACTTACTGAAGCTGATTTGGACCGAAGAGTAGAAATTTGCGAAATAATGATGGATAGATGCAATGCCAACACGCACTTTTCAAGTGAGACAGTTGTTTCCGACGAATCAACATTTTGTTTCAATGGTTTAGTAAACAGGCAAAATTTTCGATATTGGGCATCAGACCACATTGGAATATGGAAACTCATGCACAGTTTTCCAAGAAAGTTAACGTATGGCCGAAATTGTCTGTACTTTAATTGTGGGTCCATTTTTATTGAGGGAACACTTAACTCGGAAAAGTATTTAGACCTATTACAAAATGATATAATACCCTGTTTAACAGAACTTTACCCGAATGGTGAAAACCTCAATATATTGGCAGATTCGGTATAGTTTCAATACCCCCGCACTATTGGCGAACAATGCGAGATTATCTTGACAATATTTTCCCAAATAGATGGATCGGAAGGAGAGGTAATATTGAATGGCCAGCTAGGTCTCCAGATCTAAGCCCGTTAGATTTTTATCTTTAGGGTTACGTGAAATCGAAAGTTTACTACAATAAGCCAGAAAATATCGAGGAATTAAAGAATAGAATTAGGGCCGAAATACAAGAATCCTGCCACAAACGCTAAATGTGCGTTACAAGATTTTGAAAACCGTCTGGGTTATTGTCAGGAAGTTAATGGTCAACAATTTGAACATTTAATTTGAAATGCTGATGTTTTTGTCGTCAATTTTGAAATAAATGTAATTTTTTTAATAACTGTTAATTTTAGGTATAGGACATTGTACATGAAAAATACTTAGACTTCAATGCAGGAAAAAAATTAATAAACAAATATTTCCATTTGAAAAAATGAAGTTTATGGTCGCAATTTTTTTCTAGCTCACCCTGTATAAATGAGTTTATCGTTACAAAAAGCTCAGTCCAAAAAAAAACTAACGTGTCCGAACGTTTTTCCAAAAAACCAACACCTGAATTTTAAATTAATTTGTTCCAACCCACGCGATCTCACTGTATATTGCCAGAATATTAAATAAGTAGATAAAGTAAGCTCGAAATAATATAATTCAACAATTATTATTTGGCACTTATATTTAATTACTTTTATGTTTTTACCAAACGTTTGGTATTCCTGCAATATACGTCGTTTTATTTCTATTGTGGTGTTATTGCCCAAAAAAACATAAAAGTATTCAAGAATATGCCACAAATAACGTTTAGAAGAGAACTTATATTTTTAAATTAAGAATTAAATTACACATTAGGCTTAATACTCGAGTCGTAAAAAAAGTGACAACTATTTTAATTCTTCTGAAATTTATATCCATTATTATTGGTGACACAAGGCAAAAAAACCAGAGACAGGGATATAACAAGAGGCGGAATGTTAATTCGTAAGAAGCTTTCGCTTCCATCGTTCAGTTTCAATTGACTGCCGGTCTTTTTTTTTTTGATAGTTACTTTGCAATAAACTACTTGCTGTACCAATTTTTGGGCTTATGAAATAGATGATGCGGTTGACTAGACGTTCTATTTGAGTTACTTTAATTCATTGCCAATGCAGATATTCGAATTTGGTGAAGTTTACGAAAATTGTAATATAAAAATAACTATTAAATCAAACCGGAATATTAAGCTGTATTTTCGTTGTCTTTCAAAATAAATTTGCCTTTATATGTCAAGTGCCGAACACTGGAGAAGATAGCGTCTTCTCGTAGTAGTTTAAAACTTCTGAATCCATAATCTAAAATCGGGAGAAGTAATTCTAATACATTAGGTATATTCAATAAAAAAAGACAACTAGCGGAAGGTCCAGGTAGGTAAAGCGTTCTATCTCATTTTTAAACGAACCAGCTATTGTCCTTTGTCAACGTCTTATGGAATTAATTCACTAACCGACGCCATATTGCCATTGTGGTATTATACTGTAGAGCAAGTGAAGTAGCGAAATTCATGTAATAGCAATAGAAAGAGAGAGAGAGCGAATAAGCGGGTCGTTCCTGATTGGTCAGTGTCAGTGGTGACGCCTACAATTTCGACTATCGGTAGGGTTTTGACAGCTGTAAATTGTTAAACTTACAAGACATGTTAGAATTTTTTTATATAATTGTGCAAAAAGAAACTGCAAGATGCAAGATGCAAGATTATTGCATTGTTTGCAAAAAAATCTAGACCTTTAGACGGTAAACGGCATTTTCATATGTAAGTTAACTTAAAAACTTTTTAGATCTTAACTATATACGAAGATCAGTATCGTTTTAACAAATCTTACATTTGAATTTGCTCTATTAACTACAGGTTTACGAAAATCGAAAATATGAAAAGGGCTTGGATGACTGCTATTGAAGTCTCAGAAATTGTGAAAAGTGCCAGAATCTGTAGAGATCATTGTAATAAAGACTCTTTCCATGAAACAGATGGCTATACTCATATTCAGCGATTACTGAGCAGTACAGTTCCTACATTAAATATATGCCAAAGTATTAGTGAATATTGCAATCCAAATGAGGTTTTATTTTTTTAATACTTGTAGTGCTGAATTCTTTAATTTTTATGAGTTCCTTGTACTTTGGTTTAATTTTTTGGAACTTTAGTTGCACAAACTTATTATGCAGAAATATCATAAATATTGGAAATAATTTCCATCCATCACTATTCGGTGACATCGTCATAGACCAACCAGGAGCGAGGTGAGAGACATAGCAAGCGCACCCTGATATTGTCTTTCTCTTTCTATTGTTATTACACTACCACTTACAGTAATGGCCATACTTAATTCACTCTACAGTATAATACCTCTATGCATATTGCTCCACTAAACAATATCAGGTTAACTTCCGGTTGAAGCATTTTATAGCGAAAATAGTGTTTTTTGGGGAATTTTGATCTAAGGTGAGTGGTTTAAACATTGTAATATACTATTTTCATTAACTTAAATAAAAATCACCTCAGCACCTTATAGGTTTAGGTCTTTTATAAGCTTATTTATTTTACGGAAAAATAGTGCAACATAACTTCAATATGGCATCAAATGTTTTCTTTTTTGTCGTGTTCTGTTTTGGATAAAGTGGCCTTGACTGTAGGTAGGTAAAGTGGCCTGATGGACCACTTTAACTACTTTAGCGATAATTTCAACTAAAATGTGTTTTTTATTGTTTTAGATATGCCAAATACTTACATACGGACGTCGCAGAAGCACACATGGGACCCGGATGCAATGAAAAAGCTATAAACGCTGTAAGAAATAAAGAAATGGGATTCCTCAAAGCTAGTAAAACATTTAAAGTTCCTCGATTGACGCTCAAATGACGTGTTAAAGGAATAAACAAAGATGCTGTTGAAAATATAAAACTTTTAGGGTCACAAGGTCCAACTTTCACTCCAGAGCAAAAGGAAGAATTGCTTCAATAGAGTTTAGAACAAGACAAGCGGTCTTTTGGATTGACTCTAGATGATTTTAGAAGATAAGAATGTTAATTAATGAACAAAAGTATATAATAAAAGTTTATAATATACCTAACAACTATTTTTTATTAAGACAAGGCCACTTTACCTGCTTTGTGTTTTTTGTATAGGCTATTTTACCCGACCAGGGCCAATTTCCCATCTGACCATCTACTTGAAAAAATAAATAATACTTGAAATGTGACAAAACAGTATATTGATGTTAAAATTGTATTAATATGAGAACATACATGTGTAAAAACAAGTTAAAAAGAATGATATTTTCATAAATGACAGCATTTCAAAGCTTAGGGTGGCCACTATACCCGTCCTTCCCCTACACATAAGTTTTTAATCTCAGGAAAAGCTGACATGTATTCTTCCTAAAACACATTCTGCTGACCTAAAAACCCATTTAATACCAGTTTTTATTTATTAGGTGCACAGTTGTTCGAGCTTTGGGATGCGTTTAAAATATTCATCAAGCCACTTTACTAGTTGGACAGGGTGGTGATGAACTTACATAGTTTGCTATTGTTTTAAAAGCTTTCACCAGATTAGTTCATTTATAACAGAATTTTTTTCTGGCGAAACAAACTAAATCAAGTTCACAATTTATGTTAGAAAAACAGACTTTATGAAACGTTTTATAGCATTTTGCCGTTTTATAACAATATCGTATGAGTGAATCATTTTGAAAAATGAATGCAATAGAGGACTCTATTATAGAACATCTGCTTTTTAAGATTCCGTATTTAAATTTGTGGTAACTGCAAAAATTTACATTTTTTGTATGCTATTTGAATTTTTTGAGAAACATAATCATAATGATGGGAGAAGTAATTTTGAAATTTCTAAAATCTGCCATTTTTGCATACAATTGAGGTAACTTTCCCTAAAAGTGCGTCACTGCTTGCTCTTAATCCTATTAATAAAATAAACCCATACAAGCCAATTTTATGAATTAAAGCTATACAAATAGAAAGCATATTCATGGGCAAACTTATTGTAATGAAATGTAGCTAAATTAAACAAATGTATTTAACCCAGCAAAATATACCCTTTCATGAGAATAAACACTACTTTACCTAATTAAATGAAGGAAAACCAAACAATATAACAAGCAACTGGTAGATTATTGCATGTACAAAGATTAACAAATCCCGTAGCCAATGCAAGTATAATTTGTAACCGACTTTCAAAAAGCAGGAGGTTATCAATTCGTCGATATCTTATTTTTTTATTTATGTTCGATGATTTAAACGGCATTGCACTAACTAATGTTACAGAAAGGTACCTTATAGTTTTCTATAACGTGAGATTTGCAGTTTTATAATCCAGTCATTTCAGGCATTTTAAACCCCAATCTGCGGAAAAATTCCTATTGAGCTGAATTTTTGTATACACCTTCATTACGGCGTTGTAATGAAGAGGTGAAAAATCGAGACTGATATCGTGCCGGTTAAAAAAGTTATAAAGGTCAAAATCTTACAAAAATGAGTTTTTCGTAAATATTTCGCGAACTATTGCTCGGACTTTAACAGAGGTCATTATAAAAATTGTTCATCTTGAAATTCTCTACAAAAAATGTCTGTTGCATTGTTTTGTAAAATCAACCGTTTTCGAATTAGAGCGCTGAGAAAGCGACTATATTGTGACAATGCACTCGTTTTCTCACCATCTTCGAGGTAGAATGCATGGCGCGTTTTTTTACGTGGTTTCTCAGACATAATCCATGATATGTGAAATCGTTTTTTTTATTTGAGAGTGAATAATTTTTTATTTGAATACTGATAAATACAGAAAAATAGACTTAATATAGAATTTTTTTTCAGTCAGTGTCGATATCTTCAGCTTCTGTATCATTAACAGTTGCTGAAAAAAAGTCGAGTGGACTGATTCCTATATTTAAATGGACATCTTCAACATTTTCATCATTGGTTGACTCTACGTTTAAGCATGACTGGCCACGGCAATGTCCACAAATTTTTGAACATCTTAATCTCTTTTACATCCACATTTGCCACCACAAACTTTTGTACAATTGCACAAGATAGTGGAATTTCTCGCCAGGTTTGTATTTGATAATACACTCGATAAATATGTTGTTGAGCTGCTGAAAAAGTAGGTGGTAATAATGGAAACATCACAGCTGTACTTTGTTTTGTTAGTTTAGCAAAGCTACAGTATCTGTAATTATCTCTCGAATTTTCAGATTTTGGACCACCGTACATTGCTAGTAGAAAATGTGTTACAGCATTGACGTTGACATCTTCAGAGCAATATTCTTGTTGGAATATTTCTACAGAATTGTTTAAATTGGGTCTTTTTCAAACATCTTCATTAATTTTTTTTTCCTTTCCCAAATAGTGCTGAAGTTGTATCACATCCAGTCATGGCATGTAGAAATACAATATTTTTCTTGCAATGTGGATACTTGTTGAGGCTGTCAGTCCAGTATATTTTTGTTTCTTTGTTTTTTAATGAAAATTGATGTAGGTTGATCAAGTATTTGTGTGCGTATACTATGAAAAGTACTAACAGATATATGCAATACCAACTTCTTCAAACTTCTTAATAAGCAATTAAGTTTCTTTTGTTAAATCGATTAGATAAGAATTTTTCTTGACTGATAAGAACTTCCATTAGTTTATTGAAGAGCACCTCAAAAGATATAGAAACGGCAGCTCTATAATATATGTATATTTTTCAGGAAACGACCAAGTATCAGATAGATGTTTTGAAGACATTTATAAACATGATTAAAAAGCAATAGAGTGTACGCCTTGATGTACGGTATATAATACCGTATGTGAGTGCATTCTATTCGCTTTCTCAGCACTCTACTTCGAAAACGGTTGATTTTACAAAAAAAAACAAGAGATATTTTTTGTAGAGAATTTCAAGGTGAATAATTCTTATAATGACCTCTATTGAACTCCGAGCAATAGTCCGCGAGATATTTACGAAAATCTTATTTGAATGAATTAAATAGTATTCTACAATAATATATTCCAGCTTGAATAAGTATATTTTTTATATTGTAAACGTACCTTTTTTGATGTTCGGAAAAATATTTTCATAAAACGGTATATATCAATGGAGATCTCAAATTTTGATCATAAATATCTAGTAAAAACACAGTTTTGTACCCTAACACCAAACCTTTATTTAAACACTCAACGCCGTTTCAACAATTCTAAGTTGTCATCATCAAGGATTACACCAAACTCATTCATTTTGGTTTACTTCTTCATGATGACAACTTAGAGTTATTGAATCGGTTAAAAAACTGAAGATTTCATTTCAACATCTTGTACATATTGGTGTTCATAGAACCTTTTCGTCATTAAATGACTCAAGGAAGCACATCTTTTTTGCACTTATTCATTTACACTCTGTATAACGCTGAAATAAAATACAACAATCAGGTTTTGTCTTTATTTTGTCATTCATTTATGGCAATTTGGTTTTAACCGACTTCCAAAAAGGAGGAGGTTATCAATTCGTCGCCTATTGTTTTTTTGTATGTATGTTAGTTCATTTCTTCTCCTGTGGCGAACCGTTTTGGATGAATATGGTCTTGTTTAATAGAGTATATATCCGGATTGGTAAGACGTCAAATTTTGGAAAAGAATTCTATTGGTAAAGCTATGAAATTTGTGAATGAACACATGCGTGCATGGAAATCGACCAATATCACTAACATATTGGTCGATTTTTCGAAAACTCCTTATGGATGTGTATAGTTTTTTAACGTGTAATCTATTAAGGAAGATCCCTAGGTGATCTCATATACTTTTCTGCGACGTGCAATTTGCAGTTTTGCAGAAAATCGCCGAAAATTTCAAAATTCTTATCAAAAATTTCATCGAAATGACATAACGGACATTTCCTCATAAATATTTTAATTACAACGTAATAGTGCGGGAATTTTAGGCACTGGAAGTTTTAATTGCGAATTTTAAAATTTTCTTTTTACATCTCAAGCATATAGGTAGTAAAGCATAGTGTTTTCGGTTCCTTAAATCAATGAGTACCAAGCTCAGGCAAATACCTATTTAAATGCAAATTTTTCCATTTTACGAAGACGCTGCTTTTGGTTGTCACATTCTCCCGGCCTAATAGAAAATTCAGTGACAACACATGTTAAACTTTAAACTTCTATTTGGTGTTTTTATACACAGGGTGTTTTGTTATAGCAAACAAAATCACAAAGTAAAGTGATAGAAGGAGTTGCATTTATATGATGATTGAAATATAGGACGGAGTAGAATGATAGTGGGCTATAGGCAGCCGTATATACAGAATGGTTGGAATATAGGGTGGAGTGGATGTCTAGTGGTATAAAAATGTTGAAAAAAATTTGGAATTAAAATTATATAGAGTGATTAAAAAACTGTAATATGATGTGGACGTAAACAAATCATATACAGGATGGTTGAAATATATGCTGGAGTTAAAGTATATTTATACAGTGTGATTAAAAAATTATTTATTTTATAGTCCATAAGAAGTTGCATAAAGTGTGGAGAGGATTTAATGTTACACAGGGTGATAATATAAAATGTTAAAAATGAAATAATTTATTGGGTAACCCACAAGGAGTTATATACTATCGTTGAAATATAGGACTAATTTGACTCCGTAAATATGGGATGGATTCTACTTCGTCCTATAGTTTACAGAAGGCAGCTAACAAATTTATGCTTGCCCGTGGGCAGTCTGTATGTACAGGATTGTTGGTAAATAGGGCGGAGTGGAATTATTTATAGTTATACAGAGTAGTCAATAAAAGTTGAAAAATGGTTACATGGCGTGGTCCATAAGGCATAAATATATTTTGGGCTTATTAACTCAACACGTACTAGTACATTTGTTGGTAAACATTTACCTGTTAATTTAAATGTAAATGTATCATACAAAATAAAAAATAAAGAATGAAAACTACCTGAGTTCAAAAAAACTAAAAACTTTAAAATAAAACATTAAAAAAATATATAACCGACTTCCACCTATAACTAAAAAGCTAAAAATAATTATAACAAAATACAACTCTAGCAAATAAAGAACACATTCAATGTGGTTAGGTACCTACCCAGGAAGTAAAAAATGTAAACATTAAAAGGTGCTTATCTGTACAAATTAATTACCTACCAATCTAGTATATTTTTGAAGTCAGGGCTAAGCAACAAACAAGTTTGAGGAAGTAAGTACGCAATGAAGGATTTTAGATTTGCTTGGCACCGACTGCAAAAATATACTAGATTGGTAGGTAATTAAATTGTACAGAATGAGCACATTTTAATGTTTAATTCTTTTACTTCCTGAGTAGGTAGCTAACAACACTGAATGTGTTATTTATTGGCTAGAGTTGTATTTAGTTATAATTATTTTTAGCTTTTTAGTTATAGGTGGAAGTCGGTTATATTTTTTTAATGTTTTTTTCAGTGTTTTCTTCTCATATCAAGAAGCTCTGGAATTGTGGTATTTGTGTTGACTTAACTAATGAGACACTCTATGTCGCGTTAATTTTGTTATAATTTGCCTCACAACTTTCAAACTTTCCCTCGACATAACCTAAATTCCCATTTACATAGTTCAGAATATCATTTCACCCAACTACACAATGATTTATGGAATTTCCTCTCTCATATTGTCCGAACTTTTCCATTAGACCTTTCCTTACCCTACCCTTTCCTAATATATCATGAGCGATATATTAAATTTCGACAAGCCCCCGCAACCCTATAAAACTACTTCGTGCTAAAAATCAAATATCACTTTATAAAAAGGCCTGCTTGACTGAAGAGGGTGGGAGCGAAAAAAAAAGTGTGGCATTGGAATTGGATTTTCGCGCCAGCCTCCAACCGCACTGAGAGTACATTAGAGAACTTCAGGACTTGATTTTGCTTCCTTTCCATTTCCAACAATGCGGTAGAGCTATGGAGAGAGGAAATGGCTCCTGGCAATTTCAATATTTTCCATCCATTAGTGGAGCAGGCAAATTCGAAGTAGTCAAATATGGAACGGCTATAGTCTATAAGTTTTAGATCTCCTTCGAGATCAATACGCCAAGGCGTTTATGTTCTTCGCCGATGCTGAATTGCGTGGGAATGACGGCAATCGAGTGTTTTTAGAGGGAAATATTTTCAGGGAAATAAAAATACAGGGGTAACAAATAAAATAACCTCATTGTCGATAAAATCATTTCTTTCTGACAAGTAAATGTAAAGTCATTGTAAAGTTAATGATTACACACAACTTACTAGTGATATATCTTATTTCCTCCTGGATATTTGCCATTATTTCTGTACTAATAAAACAGACCCACAGGATCTGTTTTTGATTTGCCCCACTACCCTGCAACAGCTGCTCTCAAACTTTTAAGTGACGGAACTATTTTTACCCCTTCATCCATGACTAATTTTAGATTTGACGGGAATTGATTCATCACAAGTGTCTTGTCTTGTCTATGCAGAATGCAATGGCTGGAATTACAATTAGACACTAATTTTTCTTCGTGGCACTGTTCCTACTTTTTTACCCGTCATCGCCTTGGCCTCATCTGTGGAGATGTTAATGCAATCATACTAACTGAAATTATTTTTTTCAAAAAATATATTATTAGGGTTCGGTTATATACAATATACGGATACCCTTATAATATAACTCAAGATTTCTGCCTCTGTCACATCACAGCAATTTTCTCCTAAACTACGGGACGGAAGAGGTTGAAATTTGGTATCAATGTATAGTATGGTGACCCGATCAGGAAGACATATCGTAAATGAAGAAATTTTCTTTTTAGGGGTACTTCTGGGGGAAAACTAAAAAAATCGACCGTTCCCTCACTGATCTCCGAAACTACTGAGCCTAAAATTTTGAAAAAAATAGGAAATATAGAACGTTGCCCGAACTTTACAGGAAAAATAAGGAGAAACCATTAATATTATTTTTGGGGGGCAAATTATAGAATTAAATAAAAATTTCAAAAATAAAAAAAAATTCAAACGCATTATGTAATATATCAAATGAAAGGTCTCATTCTGTTGAACACAAATATATTTTTTTCACATTTAAAAAAATTACTTAAAACGATATTAACGAAAATATACAAAAATTTACCCATTCCCGCATCTTATCTCCGAAACTATAAAACTTAAAGTTCTGAAAAAAATTAGAGGTATAGGTTTTGACCTGAAGTTTACTGGAAAAATAAGGAGAAACTTCTACTTTTAATTTTGGGGGCAAATTACAGAATTAAATAGAAAATATAAAATTAAAATTGTTTCTAACTCATCATGTTATATATCAAATGAATGGGCTCATTACGACGAAAACAAATATATTTTTTTCATATTTTTTAAATAAATTATTTAAAAGATATTAACTAAAATATTTAAAACATTACCAATCCCCCCCCCCTTATATCCGAAACCATAAGCTGTAAAATTTTGAAAAAAATGGAGGTATAGTCCCTCACCTAAACTTTACTAGAAAAATAAGGAGAAACCCTTAATATTTATTTTGGAGCGCAAATTATAGAATTAAATGGAAAATATAAAATTAAAATTTTTCTAACCCATCATGTTATACATCAAGTGAAAGGGCTCATTATGACGTAAACAAATATATTTTTTTCATATTTTTAAAGTAAATTAATTAAAAGATATTAACAAACATATAAAAAAAATTTCCCATCCCCCCTATCTCTGAAACCATAAGCTGGAAAATTTTGAAAAAAATGGAGTTATAGCCCCTCACCTGAACTTTACTGGAAATAGAAGGAAAAACTCCTAATATTCATTTTGTGGGGCAAATTATAGAATTAATTGGAAAATATAAAATTAAAGTTGTTTCTAACCCATCATATTATATATCAAATGAAAGGGTTGATGATGAAGAAAACAAATACATTATTTTCATATTTTTCAAATAAATTAATTAAAAGATATTAACAAAAATATAAAAAAATTTTACACGTCCCCCCCTTATCTCCGAAACCACAAACTGAAAAATTTTGAAAAAAATGGAAGTATAGCCCCTCACCTGAACATTACTGGAAAAATAAGGAGAAACCCCTAATATTTATTTTGGAGGACAAATTATAGAATTAAATGTAAAATAAAAAATTATATTGTTTCTAGCAGGTCATGTAATATATAAAATCACAGGGCTCATTATGACGAATACAAATATTTTTTTTAAATTTTTTTAAAATGAATATTTTAAAATATATTAAAAAAATATTTTAAAAAAATTACCCATTCTCCCCGTTATTCCCCAAACTATAAGACCTCAATTTTTTTGTTTATAGGAAAAATATGAAAAAAACCCTAATTCTATTATTTGGCCCCCAAATTATAGAATCAAACGGAAAATAAATTATTTAAAAACCCCCATAGTAATTTTGTGGACAAATTATACAATTAAATGGAAAATAAAGATTCAGTTTTCAAACGCATCATGTAATATATCAGATAAAGGGCTCATTATGTGAATTACAAATATATCATATTTTTAAATCATTTATTTAAAAGATATTAACTAAAATATTAAACATCGACTTAATTCCCGCTTTAGAAACTACACTATTTAAATTTTGAAAAATATATTTTATTTGTATTTTTTAATAATTTGAATAACAGATTTCATAATTTATAATTTAAAACTTGACTTATTTTGCCCTTTATCTTCCAATCTACCAGAGCCTCAAAACTAAGACAGTAGATTATAAAAGACTTGTCTGAAAGTTAATTAATAAAATAAAACTCTATTGTTAATTTTTGGGGGCCAAATTAGAAAATTAAATACATATGTATTCTGATAAAAATCAAGCGAATCCTGAAGCAGATAAAATAAAAAGTCTATTTGTGGAAAATCAAAGTGTATATTTTTTATAAATTTAAAACGCTTCCTTTAAAGATATATGGGGAAAATATAAGAAATGCACTCACTCTTTGCTTCTCTGAAACTAGAATAATAGAATCTTGAAGGTGGTACGGAACCCTTAGTATGCGAGTCCAACTCGCACTACACCAAATTATTTTTTTATTAAAAATTTCTTCTGGATATCTCATGATAGTTCACCTGCTTGAGCAATGCGATAGGTAACTAAATATAATGCCTCCTTGATGTTTTTATTGATAGTTTTGGTTACACGCATCATAGATTTTTGACTTTCCGATAACTGTTCTTTTTACGTACAAAAATTCTTTATTCTTGTCTTTAGACTAGGCGTGTACAGTTTCTAAATGTCGGGGCAACTTGGCAGGTGCCACGGCACTATCACGAAGCAGTTTACTACATAACATGCAGAAAAGGTGAGCACTGGAATCAACAAATCCGAAACTGATATATGATTTATCATACTTCATTTTTTTGCCTTTAAAACCGTGGAGCTTGACGTCGTTACATAATCGTCTGGATTAGTAATTGCTGCATACTCCACTCGCTCTGAACATTCAGCTTCTTTTGAATATGTTGTGGGAACACGCCTTCGTTCCATTCTTCTTTATTAATAAGAGTTTAGACCAAAGAATATAGCAGGCACTGGAACAATAAACACCTCGTTTAAAATTCGCAATTTGCAGTCTAGTTTGCTAGGTTGGTACTTATTACTCCAAACACTAATCGTCGATTGACGGAGAGTCGAGGCGCGATCATCGCTTTTATAGGTAATTCGAGTGGCGTGAAGTGTCGATATATGTTAGGTAGGGATGTTAAGAAGAGGGGAGTTCGTCGGTTTGGCGAGGCGTAGTCGATGCTCTGTTAGTAGCATCATGTCAGAGCAAGAGGTGCATACGTCTGTTGCGCAACGTGTTGTTATCAAATCTTTGGCGCGGGAGGGCGTTTGACCGTCTGAAATTTTGCGTCGACTATCTGCACAGTTCGGCAATAAAACACTTTCAAGGGCCCAAGTGTACGACTGGCACAAAAAGTTTTCAGATGGCCGAGAGACAGTGGAAAATGAGCCTCATGCACGCCGTCCCACGACAAGCATCAATGAGGCGAATATCTACGCAATCAACCATTTCAGATGAGTTGAGTTACCGAAAAGTGTGTGCAAGATGGGTTCCTCGCCTTCTAAGGGAAGATCAGAAAGCAAACCGTCTTGCCGTATGTGAAAGGCTGTTAGCAAGATACCGAGCAGAGGGGGATGAGTTTTTGAGACATATTGTCACCTGTGATGAGACATGGGTGCATCATTATACCCCGGAGTCCAAACGTGTAAGCATGGAGGGGCGAAAACCTGGAGAGGCAGCACCGCGGAAAGCCAAGACCCGTCTTTCTGCAGGGAAAATTCTTGCAGCAGTTTTTTGGGATTCGAAAGGCGTACTGCTGATCGATTTTCTGCACGAACGCCGTACAATTAATGCTGAGTATTACTGCGAACTACTCCAACAAGTGAAACTTGCCTATCAGCCAAAGAGGCGGGATATGTCTATCCGAAGTGTGATTCTGTTGCATGACAACGCTCGGCCACATACAGCTGCATTGACTCAAGGAAAATTGAACAAAATGCATTGAACCCTTGAACACCTGCCTTACAGTCCTGATTTGTTGCCATGTGACTACCACATGTTTGGGCCACTTAAAGAAGAACTGGGAGGCCACCACTTTGAGGACAACGAAGGTGTAGAAACGTTTGTGCGCAATTGGTTATCGACACGACCAGTTTCATTCTTTGAGAAAAGTATTAAAAAACTTCCGATTCGGTGGGAAAAATGTATACATAAGAGAGGAGACTATGTAGAAAAATAATATGTATTAAAATTTGTATTGATCGTACCAATAAAATTTTTAAAACAAAAGTCCGGTTCATATTTGATTCACCCTCGTATATTAGTTATCAAAAATGTACATTCTGAGATAAACAAATAAATAATTAAGACTTAGACTTCACCTCACTGTCTTGTGAGTTCTTTGTGGATATAGAAGAGGACCAAGTTCACTTTCAAATATTGATTTATATATTACTAAACAGAAACGTCAGAAGAAAGAGTTTTGGCTATTTCATTTTCCGACATCTTAACAATAATTCTGTCATATTTTCAAATTAGCCACAATTCAACTAAATGTTGTCTTCAGGAGATATTGTTGACTTGATTGCTATTCCCCAATTTATGGAAATCAAATTTGAATAATTACATGATAAATAACCCTTTAAGGGTGAAATACTGATACAAATATCACAGCGCTAGTATATTCCTTATTAAAATCTCCGTTGTTAATAATGCGTTTTGAATACGAAATCTGTAATTAAGTCCATTGATATTGAAATGAAAATCATAAACAAAGGCGCTAAATTTTAACACAATACAGCTTCACAACACGCAATTTCATCAACGTGTACAATTAATTCGACTCCAATTAGTGATTCCATTTTGCGAATGGCGTTGTAACGAGCATTTCTCCAACTAAAAATGATAATAATGTTCACAGCTGTTTATGTTTGCACCACTATAACGTTCCTAATTTCGGTGTCATTACGTTTCGCTCTTTTGTGTTTTATGAACTTATTTTGAGTTGACAGATCTGTTAGATTGGTATCATACCAATAAGTCGGCGAAATAAAACATTTTTGAAATAAAATATAACCGACTACAACTAAAAAGCTAAAAATAATCATAACAAAATACAACTCTAGCAAATAAATAACACATTCAATGTTGTTAGGTATCTACCCAGGAAGTAAAAAATGTAAACATTAAAAGGTGCTCATTCTGTACAAATTAATTACCTACCAATCTAGTATATTTTGAAGCCGGTGCCAAGCAAATCTAAAATCCTTCGTTGCGTACTTATCTACAATTCATCAAACTTGAATCTTGCTTCACATCATATAACAGTTTTTTAATCAACCTATATAATTTTAATTTCACATTTTTTCCAACATTTTTATACCACCAAACGTCTAGTCCACCATATATTCCAACCATCCTGTATATACGGCTGCCTACGGACCACTATCATTCTAGTCCGTCCTATATTTCAATCTACTTATAAATCAACTCAACGAACTGTAGTTAAGGTACTGAAAGCGCACAAGTTCCACCCGTACAAACTTTCAGTTTCTCAAACTTTGCATGCTGGTGACAATCATTGACGTATTTTGTTTTGTACATGGTTTACAGACATGTGCCTTGACAATCCACAGTTTCCATTAAAGGTGTTATGGTCAGATGAAACTAGAATTACTAACTGCAGTAGGTATGTTCAATAGACATAATGAGCATATCTGGTCTAAAGAAAACCCTTTTCATGTAGAACAAAAACGACCACAGATAAAATTTGGTTTTAATGTTTGGTGTGGTATCATAGAGTCTACTATTCTGGGGCCTTTTATCTATGAAGAATCACTTACTGGGGAGCGCTACCTGCATTTCTTGCAATACACTTTTCAAGACATGTTGCATAATTTGAATTTAAGAACTCGTTTAGAAATTGAGTGGTTCCAACATGGTAGAGCACCTGCTCATAACTCGTTATTAGTTAGACAACACTTAGATAATATCTATCCAAACTCTTGGTTAGGTCTCCCGTTATAGACTTCTATTTATGGGATGCGCTAAAAAACAAAGTATACAAAAGACAGTATGAGACAGTTGGTGACCTAAGGGAGGCGGTATTCCAGGTAATTGAAGAAATTGATAGGCGGTCTGTGAGGAAAGCGGTAATCTCAATCTTAGAATGATTCAATTTTTGTCTAAATAACAATGGTGGACTTTTCGAACACAAATTGTAACCATTATTATGAACTTTAATTTCTTAAGTTTTTAGTAACTAACTACTTATTTAGTTTTTTCGTTATATCTGAAATACCTAATAAAAACATCGTTCAATGTTTTTTAGAATAGTTATTAATAAATCAGTCTATTTCATGGCTAACTACGTTAAAAGTGAAAATAATTATTTTTATGAATAATTATATCGAGTATTATAACGTTGAAAAGCTCTAAAAATGTCCGATTTTTTAAGGTCATAGCCAATTATTGTTTCCATTCAAAAAAAGACAAGTTTGTGTCATATTTCGAAAACGAGAGCTTTCACGCAAACGAGGATATGGCAACGATATTCGGGATACAATTCCCTTCAATTTTGATATTTACACTTTTTTTTATAAAATCAAAAACAAAGGAGCTAGAGGGGTTTGACTAAATCGACAGAATTTTGTTTTTTCACAATATCTGGTAAGTCATGACTTTTCACAAAAATCCGAAAGTGTCATTAAATAGGGCCAGTAAAACTGCAAATCTTTCCCAATTTAACCATTGCTCTATCTCCGCTAGTTTCCGAGATCCCCGTACTGATCATCAAAAAAACTCACCCTGTATAATAATGGCGTGTTAGGATGTGCCAGCTTTAACAAAACATTCCCAAGAAATTTCATTACAATGGTGCCAGTATTATAAAATAATATTCTTTAATACCCTGTATCTCGAAAACAAAGGCAGTTAGGGATACTTTCTAGGGAGTCAACTCAACTTATTTTTGGCTATTCTACGTACCCTAGAAATCACCCCATGATAGTTTTAAACACACTTTATTACACACAAAAATTCTTCTACTGTTTAAGTTTTTAAACTCAAGCTTTAATTAATACATTAGGTAACGGTGGAGATCAATAAACAGTCAAATACATTTAATTCTTTATTGTTCATAGTATACAACTCTGAATCAACATAATATTTATTTATGCTCTGATTAAAAGAATTTTCCACATATCACGCATGTGCTTTGTCAACAAGAATATGATTTCTTATGCACAATTATACAACTCAACAAAAACTGGGGTGATCTATATTATATATGTGCACATATTGTAGCATTTTGATGAATATCAGTCTCTCGTTGGTCAGAATTATCAATTAATAATAATAATAAGTAATGTGGATAAATTTACACTATTATACACAAAAACGTCCAGACAGTTCAGGTTTTATAAAACTTCATTTTTGATTTGTGATTAAATAAATGCATTAAACGTTTTAATTGATAGTGTCCGAATCACATCACACTCAAACTTATTTTTTAAGAAATTCCAGAGAACTAGTGCAAGTCACTTCAGAAATTTTCACTAATATTTACAAAGTGGTTATGAAAAGTTCATCGGTGTCTACCCTGACTGCCGTTTCTTGAGATTTTATTCTGAAAAATTCATTGTAATAGTACAAATAATCTGAATATTTATTCTAGGAGATACACAATAGTAATATATTGGTGAATTTATTATGGTAAGCAATTAACTGTATCCCCTGGGATATTTATAATTAAATTAACCAGTTAGGATAAACTGGAAGATAGACATTTGGAATGCCCCTCCAAGCTCTTTAGCTCTTTACAATGACATGCTAACTGCCGGTCAATGTTCAAAATAACGGAGTGAGTCATCTACGACAGACTACAAGAGACACCAAGTACCTCCGTACGTAAAACTCGATCGAAAGAAACACAGTACAAGAATTATAGAGAAAATTGTAATGTAATTTCATAAGGGGTAATCTTAGGATCATGGGTAGGGTTTGTTAGCAAGGCTTAGTAGTAAAACTAAAGATGGCCAAATGGAGATCCGACAAAAATCTAATGTTTAAATACTTGCTAGTGTCAAAAATTCTATCAAAATGAAAATTTACGAATAAACCTCTAGCTAAAACACACAGTGATTGATGACATCCATATTCGGAGGTGAATCGTTTCCAAACATAGAGAAGTAACGGGCAATATACAAAACACTTCTTTAAATACAAAAATATTTGTTGATGATACAATTATTCTGAATGAAATGAAAATGAAATGAAATGCTCAAAACTCATTACAGCTTTTCTATAGAAACTAGAGATCCATGTGTAAGTTTAAACTGATAGAGATCGCCAAGAACAAATTTAAGACCATAATGATCATCAATCTATTACCCGTTATCTTTCGTTTTTTCAGATTATGGAAGTCCAAGTTTTTGTCCCTGAAGATCGATCTTACCTACAAACCAAGCAGAGATGAGAATTCCACAGTAGAAGGGGCTGTTAGAAACAGTGAAGTTCGAATCACATATAAGACTATAGTTCAACACTAATATTAAGAAATCTTGTTTTTATAATTGGTTTTCCTCTTAGCAAAGTAGTCATGATCAGAGCTTCAATCATTTGGTTACACGTCAAACCATTTTTCGCCATTTATTTCTGTTGTAGGTGCTGTATGCAGCTTTAAAATCAGTAAATGCCTTATTTGGGCATGGTACCTTCCACTTGGCCTGGACATTTAGTCTCCCTAGGTTGGCCTTGTTCCTTCTCTAAAGATTACCGATTTTTTTAACAATAGATGCGTTAGTTCTTGTTGCTGTGCAACGAATTCGTAAGATTCTTGGCCAACACCAAAGTTCAAGCGCGACAATCTCTCTGTGATCCGCAGCCTTCAAAGACAATGTTTCTGCCCAGTATAGTTAGTACCATAAATGTTAGTGTTTAATATATTTTTTGCTTTCAATGTGATAGCACTGTCAAATGTTTACTTCAGTTGAAATCACTGGTTCTAGATAGCCATATTTATTAACGACTTGACATTGACCTAGGATTTGGATATCTGGCTGATGATTCTGAGCCCTGTTAATGATTATCACTTTGGTTTTTAGTAGTTAATATCCAGGCCATCGTTACTGCTTTCCATTTCCAACTCATACAGAAATCTTTCTCATCCGTTTATCACCTATTGCATAATATCCCCCCCAAAGATGTTAACCAGAATATTCAATTGAATTCAGGAAATTTTTCCATGATACAGTGAAGATTTAATATTTGCTCACTAGTACCACGGCCGCAAACAAACCCTGCCTGCTGAGGTGGTTTTGCCATTCCAGATATGTATTTATGTTGTCGCTTATTATGGATAGCATTATTTTGCTGCCATGAGAGATTAGAGATATGAGGCGGTAATTATTACATACGGTTTTTGCGCCTTTTTTATGCAAAGGCAGAAATATTAATAAATAACAAGCCTATATTTATACGCATATCTTACAACTACGAACATGATTAGATATTAGGTATATATTTACATTACTAATCACGAAGTTCGGGATATGGCTCAGGACATTTATCACACAACTAAACATGACTAAGAACAAGCTGGAGCTATACAGGAAAATTATCATGATACAAAATCAGAAGAGGAACGTAGTTACCAAGAATTCAAACAGAAAATGTTCCAGAGAGAAATATGTTTAGGGTAATATGGAGGAACAATCCACTTACTTCTGATTGTAATTATTATAATTAATGTCAAAAACATCGTTATCACCAATAACATATTATTGACATAAAAACTACTAGCGCGGTGTTTAGTTACCAATGATAATATTCATCAGTATTACTTTGCCTGTTCATTGGGGTTTTCACTGTTTGGAAACGTTGCAACTGCGATTCTGGAGTCGTTGTCAATCGTTTTGTTGAGTATTTCGAGATTTTTTCAAAAAAGTTTCGCTATGATGTGGATTTTGTTGTTGTGTTGTTGATACTGAAGGTACCATTTTTTTGCTCTTCTACCAATAGATCTCTCCAGCTCAAAAGAAGATCGATTGAAGGGCTACCGATTTCTGTGTTGTTTATCATTATACAGCTTGTTTCTTTAAGTTTTCTTAAATTTCCCTCTTTCAACAAGATCTTTGGTTTATCCCAATCTATCTTATGGCTGCCGGTGCTGGTTAATACATGGTTGGCCACATTTGATTTGTTAACATGGATTCTTGAAATGTTGTATTGGTGTTCTAAAGGTCTTGCAGTTTCACCGGTATAACTATGGCCACAGTCACATACAACACTGTACACACAATTTTTGGAATTTTGAGTTGCGCTAAATGGTTTGGTATTTGTGAGGATAGAGCGCAATGTATTATTGTTTTGAAAATAGTTTTAATATCGTATTTACTTTTTAACTGTTAATTTTTTCGGATACACCTGGAACGTATGGAATTATATTCATAATTTTGTTTTCTGTTTGTGTTTGGTTGGTCCCAGGTGTATCCAAAATAAGCGGTTAGGAAATAAATACGATATTATTACTGTTTTCAAAACAAATAATACATTGCGCTCTATCCTCACAAATACCAAATCATTTAACGTAAGTCAAAATTTAAAAAAATGTGTGTACAGTGTTGAGTGGGAGTGTGGCTATAGTTATACCAGTGAAACTTCAAGACCTTTAGAAGTAAGGAAAAAAGAACACCAATATAACATTTCAAGAAGACATGTGGACAAACCAAAATAGGTCAACCATGTATTAACTAACATCGGCAGCCATAGGATAGATTGGGATAAAACACTTTTTGAAAGAGGAAAATTTAAAAAAAAAACGGAAACTTAAAGAAGCCAGTTGTATGGTGATAAACAACACGGAAATCGGGGCCCGTTCAATCGACCTTCATTTGAGCTGGAGAGATCTATTGCTAGAAGAGCAACAAAAAGGTACCCTCAGTACCAAATCCACATTAGAGCGAAATTTTTTTAAAAAATCTCGAAATACTCAACAAAACGATTGACAACGACTCCAATGTCGGAGTTGAAACGTCTCCAAACAGGAAAATATTTTGAGGAGAGAAAACCCCCAATGAACAGACAAAATAATTCAAAACCTCCTCAACAATCTTTTCGAAATTACTTATTCATCAGTAGTGTTGAATGTACAAATAAAGAGAGGAGAAAATGTAAAAATAGAAAAAAAAAACGTGTTAACGTTCCTAGGTTTACTATTTCTGGTAGGCTTGAGAAGTCAACAACGTACACCAAAGACACTAGGGTAGAACAAAAAAACATTGTTTTTTCAAGTCACATTTTAATAGTGGTTTTTTGAGCGAAATTTTCATATTTTAAACTCAATAATAGGCAAATTTGAGATACTTCAGCGATGCAACAAATTCAGTGATAGTATAACGCGTATATTTTTACAGTTTGTTAAGCTTCGAACAGCCTGTAAAGTCTCTTAAAAGAAATATTCAATCAAATTGATCCGTGCTATAAATGACAAAAGGGTTTATTTTAAATTATTGGCAAATTTATATTAAATATTTATTCTATCCCGAACTCTAATATCAAGATTGCGGGATACCGCATTCACAAAAGCTGACCATATTTCACCATTATATTCCTAACTGTGATCAATCCAAAAAAATTAAAATTCAATATTTACCGGCCTAAACACATTCATTACGTTCCTCCGAACCTCTTCAACGCCCATCCCAAACACACTCCTACCAAGCTTTCTGTAAATAAGGTAGAAACATCTCCCGATGTAAAGACTTTGAAAACGGAAGCTGACTTTGCGTAGTTGGCTGACGCTGCAGACGAGGCGGCTGACTTCGTCCGCTGACCATCGTCGGCCATCACGCTGCTGGCTATAACCACCGGCGGTTGCTGGCCTCCGGAGCCGGCTGATCCGGCCGAAACTCCCGACACTTCCGGGGATATGCAGTTGCTGACTACGTGCGGGGGCTGCAAGGGCAGCGTGTAGTTTTCCAGGCCCTGACAGCGAAGACGGTGCTCCCCCAGACAGGCACTGTAGGCGATCGCGTGCGGGATGTAACTTTGATCGATGGTGCCTGAAAAAGACAGCGATGTACATCAGAATAAAAGGAGATGTCGTCAGAGTGCGGTTATGTTACGTGAAAAATGAATGAAAACTTTTTATTATCGAGATTGAATTGTGAATTCATCCAGATTTCTTTGAGCTTGATATCGATCCAAACACAAGTCTTAGTATCCACTGATAAAATATTTGGAATGGAAGTTATTCAACTTTGCAGTTTCTTAGCAACGGTGTGCAAAGTTTACTTAAAAGAAACTTCAATAATTCATCATCTACCCTTTGAGGAAGTTTAATATAGATAAGATGAACTATTGACTAATATTTGTTCGAACTTCGGATTCGATTATCGTATTATACTCAATCAAATATTTTTGGGTTGTGTAAAGTTTTCGTTGTGTATTTTAGCTCTTTGCTTTATAAGAAAATTTTGATAAGATACGTTGTGTCAATAGAATGAGAAATCATTTCCACAGTTCACATTAACGTGTAGTCGTTTTTCTTAAATTTTCGCTTTGATACAAATTTTGTTGTTTGTCAAAAACTTTTATTAAAACCGAAAATATTAGAAAAGGCGTTTAATAAAAAAAAAACAGTAACAACAACTTCCCAATTGCGGTTAGAAGGCCTCCAAACAGGAATAAGTGTCAAGTGTAACATATCATGCAAAACATAAGGAATACTGTATGATCATGTTGTAGACATCTCTCTCTCTCTCTCTCTCTCTCTCTCTCTCTCTCTCTCTCTCTCTATCTCTCTCCCTCCCTCTCTCGGAATATCTATGAGAAAAAGCAATTTTTCGAAATTGCTCTATCACACTTTGTTGCGTTTTAAAATTTAAAACACTTTTCTGTTGCAGAAAATACTGGGAAGGGAAGTATGTATGTGCAGGCAAAATAATATTTTTTCATTCGACATTTTAGGCATTTTGACATTTTTGAGGATTTGACAATTTTGACACATTTTTGAAATTTTAACTTTTTGATATTTCTGACATTTTTGACATTCTTGAGTATAGTTTACTTTAGTTTATTTATTGGTAAAGTATTACAACTTTGTGTTTTTACAAGTCAAAGGTACACAAGTATGAAATGTATTAAATATGTAAACAAAAGAATATAAAAAATGTTATTAAAAGGGTAAGAAAATAAAATATATTATTTGCCAATATATAGACAACAAAGTACATTGTACGGGCAAACATTTTACAGATTAAAAATTTATACATTGAAATTACTCAATATATATTATATATATATAGTCTTGCGTACAAAGGAATGACACCTCGAAGAGAGTATTCAATATCTCTGAGAGGTGAAGTAACCTGAAAATTTTATCGTGACATTCTGTCCTAGGAGTTAAGGGAGAACAGCAATTACACGGAACGGCTCCAGATTCGGAACCTCTGTGTGCTAATTCTCTCGAAAATCCTAGATGTCGGTCTTACATCTCGCGTCTTCAAATTTAACGAACTGTATCAAATACATAAAGAAGTGTTCGAGAGGAAATTCAAATGTGGGAAGTGCAACTGATGAAGGTTCCATAACCAGAAACAATATATATTATATATATTGTCTTGCGTACAAAGGAATGACCCCTCGAAGAGAGTATTCAATATCTCTGACAGGTGAAGTAACCTGAAAATTGTATCGTGACATTCTATCCTAGGAGTTAAGGGAGAACAGCAATTATTCGGAACCTCTGTGTACTAATTCTCTCATTCTTTACGTTTTTTGACATTTCTGACTGTTTGACTATTTGCCGTTTTTGAGATTTTTGACATTTATGACATTTATGCCTTTTTTGACATTTTTGAAAATTTTTACAATTTTGTCATTTTTGATATTTTTAACAATTTTGAAGTTTTTGACGTTTTTATTTTTTTTTAAATTTTGACATTTTTGATATTTCTGACATTTTTTAGATTTTCGATATTTTGACATTTTGTTATTAATTTATTTCCTATTTTTTCGTATTTGTCATATTTATGGTAATTTAACATTTTTGTTGTTCAATATATTTTTGACATTTCTGACATTTTTGAGATTTTGAAATAATATTCTTGGCACTTTAGATTCTTGCAAAAATTTTTGTCTCATTTCAAACGTTTTATTTATTTTTAATAGAATTTTTAATGCTTTCCATGTTGTGAGATATTTAATTTGTCAGTCATTTTCATTTTAGATATTCATATCATCTCATATATATATATTTTCGAAATTTTTTGAGATTTATGACCTGCAGTCGGTCAGACATAGATGTCAGAAATATAAAATGCAGAAATCAGTTCTTGTCATTTGAGAACAATATATGCCTATTTTAACAGTTGCATAACTTTTTTTGACATTTCTATTTCTATAAAAATAGTAGAAAATCTTTTGCCCCGTTATCGGTTAATTGAATTTGCAAAAAATAAGGAAAACTCCCAATTAAATTAAAGAATTATTTTCACATCCTTAAGTCTATGAAGTGTTCGGTTTTGTACAAATATTGAATATTTTAATAATACACTCCCTAGGCGTTTACGCTATTTTTATCACTTTCAATTTCAGAAATATTGAATTTCCTTAAATATATATATATATATATATATATATATATATATATATATATATATATATATATATATATATAGGGAATGACAAAACGATTAGGTACCATTTTCTTCTGTGTCTCTCAACCGTTTTTCATCATTTTTGTTTTGTTTAGTAGCTACTGACGACCTTCAGTGCAGAATGCTAATATTAATTTCATTCATTAAATAAAATATAATAAAAATTCATTATATACGTCCATAATGTTAACGCCAAACAACTGAATGTGCCGCCTCCACCAGACTCAAAATATTCAGTAATATATATAGAGGGACCAATGCTGTTGTATACTTAGAGCATGTACTTCTGGAAGTGACATGCAGCGTTGTTATTGTTTAGTGGTAAAGTAATCGCTGTATATTATAATTATACAGGGCAATTCCACATATGTTAGAAATCATTTGTTTCGTGGGTGGCAAATAAGCAGTTGCATATATAGGGTGTTTATAATATAGAGTAGAGTGCAATTATAACTAATAAAATAATTATATAAGGAAGTCCATTAGCGGTTGAATTTACAGGGTTCTTGGAATAGAAGGTGCAGTAGAATTACAGTTCTACAAGGTGGTGCAAAAAATATTATACAGAGATGCATATAGAGGGTGGCGGAAATGGAAATGCAACATTTCGTAAACTATAGGCAGTTGAAGATGAAATATAGGGTGAGAGGAATTATAGATATACAGGATGATGATAAAAAATGTTAGAAAAGGAACGGATTTATAGAGTAGCCCACGAAGAGTTCCTTAAATATGATGATTAAAATATAGGCCGGAGTAGAATTATAGTTACAGAAGATAGTTAAAAATGTCATAAACAAAAACAGTAAATACGGTGGCTCATAGGCAGTGGCATATACAGAATGGTTTACCAGGTGGTTCAAAAATGTTAAAGAATATTATGCGTAGTCCATGAGCAGTTGCATATACAGGGTGGTGGAAATATATAATGAGATGGAATTTTAATGAATGTTGGAGAATTGAGTGCAATTATAGCTATACAGGGAGGTTAGAAAAAATATATATGTAGGGTAGCTCATTAGCGGTTGAATTGTTGTCACATTAAATTAAGAATTCGAATTTGAACACAAATAAAGTCCTATGAATTATATTTGAAAAAAACTTGAATTTCGTTACTTATTTGGAGAAGCGAGATTTAATACCGACATCTAGGGTTTTCGAGGAAACTATCACGCAGAGGTTCCGAATCTGGATCCGTTCCGTGTAATTGCTATTCTCCCTAAAGTCCTAGGATAGAATGTCTCGATAAAATTTTCAGGTTACTTAACCTGTCAGAGATATTGACACAATTGGTCGAATTTCGACCACTGGGCGATAGTTAGTATACATTAATTAGTGAATTTTTGCAAAATTATGAGTTTACAGAAATGAATCCTGGGTTGGGAGAAAGCAGTGAATTTTCTTACATATTTGTTATGCTTTTTATCTGTATTCTGAATTTTCTGAATAAAATTAACAAATTCTGAAGTTCAACCAATATTCTTACTTTATTGATATGAGATGTAATGTTTCACATCTCCACAAAAGAATGCCCTCTTGTAGAGAATACTGAGTATTTTCACTAGTTCAAAACTATAAATTGGAGAATTAGTTCCAACATAAAACCTATAATATATTGAAATTCACTTGACATCTGAACAAGACAAAGAAACAAAGTGGATCTTCAGAAAAAAATGGCTTCCATTTTAAAACCCGGATATTGTGGATTTAACGAGACATCTGCCTATTAGCGTTCTGTCGCGGATGTATAAATTATTCATGAAGGCAATTATAAATTGACTGGATCCAAACTGGCCGATTACCCACCAGAACACTATGGACGGCTTTAAGAGAGCGAATGTTGGATAAATGACTATCCCCATATCGTTCAATCCTAATTGAAAAATCGATTGTGTACAATAAGGCTCCCTGTCGGGAATTTGCCGATTTTGTGAGGGAAGTTGACACAGAAGATCGCCGCAATTCTTTTGAAGAAATTTATTTGTGTTTATTTATCGAGAAGTTGAGAAGTGATTCAGGTGTTAGTACTGGGTATTATGGTAAATAATCCAGTCAATGATCGTTTCCCATGTAATTTGTCCAAGTAGCACCGATTTTCCTAAAAATTTGGATTTTAGTACTATTTACCCTCTGCTTCAAAGTTGACCTTGTTCCGGGAGTTGCTTTGTTAAAAGTGGTTGAGTATACAAGATGGTTGAAATATAAGGTAAATAAATAAATAAATAAATAAAGCTTTATTGCCCAACAGTAAAAAACTATTAACAGGACAATATTAATGAATCCTTAAAAAAACAGAAAGCAAAATGTACTAAAAAATAACAAAAAAATAAACTAAAATAAACAAATACTCGATAACTGCGATCTCAAAAATAAAGTTAATAATTATAAACTAAATAAAGCGTTGGCCCTACTCAAAATAACAGACAAAGAGTCTACATGAATATCACATTCCCTACAAATGAGGTTGAAGTTTTGTGTCATACAAAAAACAGGAGAGTTTATGCCTAAGTTAGTTTTGTAACGACAATGCCTAAAAACCACTGGATCTCTGAGAAAAACAGAAGGTACATTGAAATTAAGCTGTGATAACAAGTTCACTGCGTCTATTTTATTATGCAGAAGCTTGTATAGAAAAGTGAGCGAACATATTATTTGCCTGAGCTCCAAAATTTCCACATTAAATCTATTACACATAAGTTGCTCATTAACTCCTCTATTAGGATAGACTCCATCAATTTTAAAACATAGATACTTAAGAAACTTTCGCTGTACACTTTCTAATGCTAACTTCTGATAATTGTAAAACGGTTTCCAGACGATCGAGGCATATTCTAGCCTGGAGCGTACAAAAGAATAATAAAGTACTTTCAGAGCATCTATACTATGAAACGATTTACAGTTTCTGACAATAAAGCCATACAATTTACTAGCTTCGGCAATTTTAAGGTTAATGTGTTCGTAGAAATTCAACCTAGTATCAAACCACACACCAAGATCCTTAATTAAAGTTGCGCGTGGAAGGCAATCATCTCTTATCATATAATTAAAATCTAGACAAGTTTTCTTCTTGGTAAAAGACATTATTTTGCACTTAGACACATTCAAATGTAGATTATTCTGCAAGCACCAGTCACTAACAACATTAAGATTCTCTTGTAGAAAATAGCAATCATCAATACCTGTAATCTCAACAAAGATTTTTAAATCGTCAGCATATAATAAATTGTTACACTTTAGCCTACTTGTTAAGTCATCAATGAAAAGAAGAAACAGCAGAGGTCCCAGATTTGACCCTTGAGGAACCCCTGATGTAGCAACGTATTGGTTTGATTTAAATCCATTATAGAAAACAGATTGGATTCTGTTGTCAAAATAAGAATTTAAAAAAGAAATGAGTTGACTACCGAATCCAAATTTAGCCAATTTACCAAGTAGAACACCGTGATCCAATTTATCAAAGGCCTTTGCAAAGTCGGTGTAAATAACATCCACTTGACTTTTATTATCTAGACATTCCGCAAGGTACTGAGTTATAATAGTAAGGTTGGTAACAGTCGATCTTTTCTTCAGAAATCCGTGCTGTGAATCAGAAATTTGATGACATATATAAGGATAAATGTGATCGTACAAAATCATCTCAAAAACCTTCGAAAAGTTCGACAATATAGATATTGGCCTATAGTTCTCGATAACAGATTTGTCTCCGGATTTAAATACCGGACATATTTTAGCTGATTTCCAAGTAGAGGGAAACGTTAAGGATCTTAATGATAGGTTAAGGTGAAGTATAATTACAGTTATTCAGGGCGGTTTAAAAAAGTTATATAGTTTGGAACATAAGTAGTTGTTAGAAGTAAGGGTGGGGTAAAATTATGGTTATTGAAGGTGTATCGAATATTTGTTATATAAACATAAGCAGTTAGGTTATTTGAATTAAATGACGTGGAATGGGATATAATTATAGACATGGTTTCAAAAAATTTTAGAAGTAGTTGCATATACCGGGTGGTTGAAATAAATGGTAGAGTAAATTTATAGTCATAAAATGTGGTTCAATATTGTGTTAAGTTGAATTATAGTTATACAGGGTGATTCAGAAAATGATAGAGCAATAAGTTATATAGGAGTGACCAGTACACAGAAGCATATAGAGTGTGGATGCAATATAGAGTAAATTAGTTAAATTTATAGAAAGTGGTCCAATTAATAAAATAAATAAAAAAGTTAAAATATATTTGGAAAATGTAGACAATGAATAAGAATTAGAGAGGGAGAAGAAGAGAGAGAGAGAGAGAGAGAGATAATAATACGCTAAAATTTTCAATTGAATTGTTTGTTAATTAAATCAGATAAAAGAAAGATGTGTCTGAAAATAGTCATTGATTGCAGACGGTTTCTAAACGGTTTTTATTTTAAGTCAGCTGAAGTCGGTTCTTTTTTAAATATAAATTATTTCGATATCAAGATAGCTATTTTCCAACATTATTCAGATATTGTCAATATATCCGCCATCTTGGATCCGCCATCTTGAAACCGAAAATTGACTTTAAATTCAACTTAAAAAATACACATTCCATAATTTTAGATCGTTGGCAATTTTAGCTGTTGATTGTGACATTCAATGGTCAAATTCTGACCATGCTGGTCTAAATATAAAAATTTCCGGTTTTTCGGTTCGATGGTCTACTCTACTAAAACATTTCCTAACGACCTTCTAAATACTATATGTACTTAAATGCATTTCTATCTTTCCATCACACTTAAAGAAAATTATTACAATTTTTCAAATGCTATGATCCTATTTTTAGGGTTCCGTATATACAATATACGGATAACCGTATAATATCACTCCGGATTTCTGCCTCTGTCACATGACAGCAATTTTCTCCTAAACTACTGGACGGAAGAGGTTGAAATTTGGTATCACTGTATAGTTTGGTGACCCGATCAGGAGTACATATCGTAAAAGAAGAAATTTTGATTTTAGGGGTACTTCTGGGGGGAAAAACTAAAAAAAATCGACCGTTCCCCCCTGTTCTCCGAAACTACTGGGCCTAAAATTTTGAAAAAAAAAATAGGAAAAATAGATCCTTGCGCGAACTTTATAAAAAAATAAGGAGATATCATTAACATTAATTTTGGGGGCAAATTATAAAATTAAATAAAAATTTAAAAATAAAAAAAATTTCAAACTCATCATGTAATATACCAAATGAAAGGTCCCATTCTGAGGAACACAAATATATTTTTTTAATATTAAAAAAATAATTAAAAAGATATCAATGAAATTATACCAAAATTTAGTTTTAATTTTGGGAGGCAAATTACAGAATTAAATGGAAAATATAAAATTAAAATTGTTTCTAACCCAACATGTTATATATTAAATGAAAGGGCTCATTATCACGAAAACGAATATATTTTTTCATATTTTTAACATAAATTAATTAAAAGATATTAACAAAAGTATTTAAAATAATTACCTATCCCCTCCTTATCACCGAAACCATAAGCTGTAAAATTTTGAAAAAAATATGGGTATAGCCCCTCACCTGAACTTTACTGGACAAATAAGGAGAAACCCCTAATATTCATTTTGGGGGGCAAATTATAGAATTAAATGGAAAATAAAAAAATATAATAGTTTCTATCGGATCAAGTAATATATCAAATCAAAAGGCTGATTACGACGAATAGTAATATATTTTTTTATTTTTTTTAATAAATATTTTAAAATATATTAAAAAAATATATTTAAAAAATTACCCCTTCCCCTTTATTCCCCAAACTATAAGATCTAAATTTTTTTATTTACAGGAACAATACGAAGAAATCCCTAATAATAATATTGGGGGGCAAATTATAGAATTAAACAGAAAATAAAAAATATTTTTTTAACGCATCATGCAATACATCAAATGAAAGGGTTTATTATGAGGAATACAAATACATATTTTTCATTTTTTTTAAATTAATTGTTTACAAGATATTAACATAAAGATATAAAAAATTCTCATTTCTCGCTTTATTTCCGAAACCATACTACCTAAAATTTTGAAAATAATTAGGGGTACTGGTGCTGACTTCAAATTTATAAGAAAAATTATAAGAAAACCCTTATAGTAATTTTAGGGACAAATTATACAATTAAGTTCAAAATAAAAATTCAATTTTCACAAGGCTCATTATGTGATTTACAAATATATCATATTTTTATATCATTTGTTTAAAAGATATTAACAAAAATATTAAACATCGACTCAATTCCCACTGTAGAAACTACACTATTTAAATTTTAAAAAATATATTTGATTTGTATAATAGATTTAATATTTTATAATTTAAAACTTGACCTATTTTGCCCTATATATTCCAATCTACAGAGCCTCAAAATTCAGACAGTATTATAAAAGGCTTCCCTGAAAGTGAATTAGTAAAATAACACTCTAATGTTTATTCTTGGGGCCAAATTAGAAAATTAAATACATATGTATTCTTGTAAAAATCAAGGGAAACCTGAAGCAGATAAAATAAAAAGTCTATGTGTGGAAAATGAAAGTGTATATTTTTTATAAATGTAAAACGCTCCCTTTAAAAGATATTAGGGCAAATATAAGAAAATGCACTCATTCCCCGCTTGTCTGAAACTGGAATATTAGAATCTTGAAGGCGGAACGGAACCCTTAGTATGCGAGTCTAACTCACTTGACCAAATTATTTTATTGTATTTTATAATCAACTACGTTATAGAAAAACTGTAGGTATATAAATTTTATGATCAAATTTTATTTTTCTTAATGTCTAATAAACTGCTTCTTAATGCCACTGTAGCTGAGCCTCATTAATAACCGCTGGAAAAATTTGCCGAGGGTTATCAGAGCTGCGCAATGTTTTCACATGGAAACGCTGGTAAGTCTAATAAACTCTTGTTGACGCTTCACGTCGTGTTGTTTGCAAGAGATCATTAAATCCGAAAATTACTAATCCTCCAGAAGCTAAGCAGTCTTAAATTATGAGTTTTTTTTCGTTTAAATGATTAATGCCCCAATTCATCAGCCGTAACAGTAGCTAATTATGTTCAAGAGGGCGAACCAGTTTGGGATCTGATGAGGAATGCCTTTGTGAAGCAACGAGGCGGTAACTTATTTGCGAGAGCCACATTATTGTTGCTAACTAAGATGATTAGAAATTCCTTGGAGTAGAATATGTAGAAATTTATATGAAAAGTTTACAAGTAGAAAACTTATTTCGTTATTTATTTCTATCCACACCGTGATTTCACAACAACAAAAATGTAAGTTGATTCTGTTGATTTTACGATTTGGGCCCCTAGTCTTCGACCCTATTTGATCAAATTGTGAACATTATTAGGTTTTTATTGTCAAAAGTATATTTCTGCAACAAATAATGTTGAGGAGAAATAGCAGAAATCGCAGAAGTTGCCGTAATGACCCCCCTTAAATTGACAAATATATTGAAATAAAATAATTTGGTCAAGTGCGAGTTGGAGTCGCATACTAAGGGTTCCGTAATACCTTCAAGATTTGATACAAAGTATATGTTTTTCTAATATTCCAGTTTCAGACAAGCAGGGAATGAATCTTTTAAAAAGAGCGTTTTAAATTTATAAAAAAATGCACTTTTATTTTCCACAAAGACATTTTTTATTTTATCTGCTACCTGATTCGCTGAAGTTTTATAAAAATATATATTTAATTTTCTAATTTGGCCCCCAAAATTAACATTAGAGTTTTATTTTACTAATAAATTTTCAGGGAAACATTTTATATTCTACTGTCTGAAATTTAGGCTCTGTAGATTGGAAGATAAAGGGGAAAATAGGGCAAGTTTTAAATAATAAATTATTAAATCTTTTAGATAAATTATTTAAAAATACAAATAAAATATATTTTTCAAAATTTTAGCTAGTCTAGTTTCTAAAGGTAGATTAAGTCGATGTTTAAGATTTGTGATAATATCTTTTACACAAATGATTTAAATATGTGAAAAAAATATATTTGAAATTCTCATAATGAGCCTTTTATTTGATATATTTGTCCCCTAAAATTAATATTAGTGGTTTCTTCTTATTTTCCAGTAAATTTCAGGTGACGTCCTATATCCCTTATTTTTTTCAAATTTTTACGTCTTATAGTTTTGGAGATAAGAGAGGAGGAATGGGTAATTTTTTTATATTTTTGTTAATAACTTTAAAATAATTTATTTTAAAAACATGAACAAAATATGTTTGTATTTATCATAATGAGCGCTTTGACTTGATATATTACGTGGTGCGTTAGAAACAATTTTAATTATATATTTTTCATTTAATTAACTAGTAGGTTTTATGTTTTTTACACCCCGCTTTTCTTTCTAATAGGCCTAATATACCAAGTTAGCCTACTCATATTATTATCGAAATTTGAAGATTTTGGGAAAAGAACTTGCCCAAACTATATCAGAGGATTGATAGAAGACGTCGGCTTTGACTTTGACTGACATTCAGGCTTAAACTAAGGCTAAGCTATAAAAGTCGCAACAAATTTCAAGTAAAGGTGTGACATTCAGGATTGACCTCAGAATTCTAAACAGGCTGTTTGTAAAATAGTCTAAAGCCTGGAAGATCTGCGACAGCAACTACTGACAATCAGTTTGACAATGAATTTCTGCGAATATGATCGGGCAAGCCAATTAGCGAGATCTTCAATAATCATTTAATAAACATTTGTTTGTCAGAAATCACTGTGAGGAACATAAAAAAAACAAATAACGAAAACAGTATTTTACCTCTTCCGTCCTTAAAAAAATATATATTTCAAACAGAAATGACCAATTAAAACAATTCCTTCATTTTAAATCAATATATTTATTCATAAGATTTTGAAATATATATAAGACAACGAAACTTAAACAAACTAACTAAATTTTTTTTTCGTAAATGACGTGTGAGCATCGAACATAGTCACGCAGGCTGCGAATGAATCTAACTGATATACATTTCCATCCGGGTTTACTAGATCGAATTCTCTAATAATTTTAAATTGTGAAAGTTCTTTTAGAAACTACGTACAAGTTAAACACAAGATATCTTATAAAATACAATCTCTACCATATTAAATCATAACCTGAAGCAAAAGTCAATTTACCTGTAAACAAAGTTGTAGCCAATGGTCCCAACGCATAAACAGGAACATCTTCCCCCGCATGAGTAGCCCATTGTCGAGGAACAGCTGCAGCATGAACTTGGTTCCTGTCCTCAGCAGCTGAACTTGTGTTCATAGGGACGATTCGTGGTGTAGCAAATCCTGGACCGTTACCGTAAAGTATTGTAGTGTAGGGTTGCCCGTCTATATCAGACACTCTGCTATCTGGACCTGGAAAAAATGTTATGCTTTAATATTGGTACGGTTACGACTAACGTAGTAAATTCACTTAATTAAAGTATCATCAGTAAAAAAATAAGGGAGCTTAAGAAGATAAGATATTTTTGACATCGTATGCTTAGATATTCCTGGTGTACATCTTTTAGGATTTTTAATTACATGAAGTTGTTTTTCCTCCGTAAATACAGTTTTTACACGCTTTTTTTATAGGTGTATTCAAGAGAATCTTACCGTTTAAAATTATATTTTAAGTAGTTGTCACTACAAATAGTTATAGTACAAGAAACTAAAAAATAAGTTTAGTAATTTAAACTATGGAGGGTTGAGTAATTGTCCACAAAATGGTTTCAGGTTGGGGGAGCTACTGGTACTCCGGGTAATTTGTTCGTAAAAATCAGTTTTCTACGAACAAACCTACGTGAATAAAAAAAAACAACATCACAGTTCGTCAACCAAATTTATATTTAACATTAATAAAGTGTTAAGACAATGAAATATCTTGTACATAGATTAAAAAGACTTACAAGCAAAATTTTATTTGCAAATTTCTTTAGGATTCAAGATAAATATCCTACATAAATTAAACTCTGGAGAACCCATTATTACATAATTACTAAGCTGATTATGGCATTGTCCACCAACTTGGGACCATCAACTAACTTCTGAAGATATTTTCCCAGGGGCATTCACCAGGCGTACCTTTGAAAATATTTAAAATACAACCACAGCATAAAGATGCCAAAAATAGTCATTTAATAGTAGCTAATGGAGCTTTTTGTCCAACTAGACAAAAGAAATATACGGAAATCCAGTGTGTGAAAATGTTAGAATCCTTGAAAAATAAACTATTCTAGACTAAAATGCAAGTGAAATTTGTTCCATAATGATAACAGAAGAGATAATTTAATATAGCAGTTTGTTCAGTGATTAAAAGAATTGTTAATTATCTTTTATCCAGAGAGAGGTGAACAAGGAACTAGAAATATTAATTTTGTAAAGGGACACTTTTCAAAATAAATATGTAATACGAACACAAGAATGTAAAAATAAATAATTTTTATTTACATTAATTCACCAACATCTATTTGTTAATAAGTATGAAAATCTTATAAATATACAAATTTTTTGTATTGTTTAACTATTCCAAAAGTTTTATAACAAAATAACAACTATAAAATCAATGAGTTTTATAAAAAGTTAAAATTGGGGCACACACTTATTAATGTATATCACAATTAACACATTATAAACTCATATCACTTGCAGAGATTTAGAAAAAACGGTGACAACCATTTACAAAGAGAAGTACACATAACAGATTTTCTACATTATGGCGGCACTTCACTTGGTGTAGCGTATTCGTATATTTGCTATATTTGTCCAAAAACAGCAATGTGTAGAGAGATTGTTCGCTATTTTTGCTTTATTTGAACAAATAAGTCAAATAAGCTTTACCGTTCAATTGTCGGTTTTCAATGCACTTCAAAGGAGTCAAATAAGCCAAATATTTGCTTCAGCCGTCCACACTTGGTTCATACAGTTGAACGCGGCGCTTCGATCGGTGATCAACTAGTGTTGTTTTTAATGGCAAAGTAGTGTTTGTGGCAAATTGAAGTGGTCGAAAAATAACATCATGAAGTTTCTCGAGTTGTACCAATTGCATCCTCGCATTTGTGACCCCGAACATACCAGCCACAAAAATAAAAATAAAATAAATGATGCATGGATAGATATCCAAAACAATATTGGACAACCATGCACAATCGCTGATTTAAAGAAAAAGAGGGAATCTTTGATGTCTGCGTTCAGGGATTATAACACAAAAATTAAAAAATCAGAAACATCAGGAGCAGACACGTCTAGCGTGTTCAAACCCACATGGTTTGCTTACAAATACATGAATAGTTTTCTGTGAGCCATCTATAAATGCAACCCATCTACGAATACTGAGGTAGGTAAAAAATAAATAAAAATCATTTTTCATTAATTTTGTTTATTTATCTTTACTGTGCGTCATGTGTCACATTTACTGGTATTCAAACATATTTGGCATGTTTGAGTGTTTTGCGATATGTGTGGATGGCACGTTTGGAATATTTGCGAATACATCAAATATTTGGACGAATATAGCGATACAAAACAAAAATACGCTAACACCAAGTGAAGTGCCGCCATTATATTTGCGATTTTTACGAATAATAACATCATTCTCACTTTTTCAGCCACTTCACTTTTAAATGTAAGATTTGTGCATTTCAATCCGTTGACAATTGCTAACTTCCTAACACTTCGTCGTCACACTTGCGCCATTTTGGTCAATTCTTGAACTTTCATATGAAAGCGTCCGCTGGACACTTTTTCAGTTTTATTCCCATATACTCCTAAGTTTGTCCTACTTCATTCTACCCTACATAATATAAACGAATAAAATATTCTGGCGGATGCGCCGCTTATATGTCAAAAATAGGAAAGTAAACTCCAATTTGTATATTTCAGATAACCTCCATGACACCAAATTCTAGTATTTTCATTTCGGTTGGACAAATAGAAATTGATTTTTATATATATATATATATATATATATATATATATATGACAGAAGAAATAAGTATGGCAAGTCTCAATCGTCTTTTCTTGTCCCGCTTCAACTTTCATTTCTCTAATGGTCCTCCAGTTGGATTTTTCAATTTTTAAAAATGGATTAAAATTTCCAGTCTAGTGATGCTCACAATTGCGTAAAAGATTTGAGTTTCATCGAAATATCACACTTTAGGTCTTAGTTTTTTTTCTAAGTAGGCCATGATTTATTTGTCATAAAAATCATTAATAAGTAATTTGTTAAACGCCTTTTCAATATAAAATGAACCTAAATAATGATTTCTCAAAAAGTCAGAATTAGTTGTTTTCTGAATGATATTTGTGGCATATTTTTCAGTGTTTAAGTACTTTTTGGGAAATAACACCAATAGTCACGAAATTTGCTGTATATTCCAAACATTTTAATTTTACCTTTTAGAATTGTGGCTTTTTTATTCATACTTTCTTAACCATTGACAACGGGGTCTGACTTAAACCTGAAGCGTTTGGAATATATAGCAATTTTCCCGACTAGTGGTGTTATTTCCAAAAAAGTACTCATGCCCGTAATGTAGAATTGAATTAAGTTCTGAATTGCTTCGTAACAGGTATTAATCCATAGAATTGCAAATTGGTGTCCATTTCCATCAAGACATTTTTGAGAATTTGTGACTTTTTCGTACAACTTAGCAAGCGTATTTTCGTTAATACTATTTCTAAATGTATTTAAGATTCTATGTCTCAGTAAAGTTAGATTAAATTCCCAATGACCCCACACCAAACGTTACTTCCAAATCTAGTCTATAGACATCTCTTAAGGATTTTCCACGATCCAATGATGAGTGTTGTATTTATTACCAACTAAACAAATCGTAAGTCAACTCTTACAGGACCACATGATACAAAAACAAATACTCTTTTTAGTATACCACTCACAGAAACATTATAGATACAAGCTGTCAACGAAAACTCTAATGCCACTAGGTATAAACTGTTAAAACGGAATTTCGTTTGTTAAAATGACGAAACAGAGAGTGTTAAGAAAGAATATGTACAATAAACCCGTAAATACTCCAAGAACTTAAGAAAACTAATTTTTCAAGACGAATGTGCTTCTGATATACTAGGAACTGTAATAAAAATTGAGAAATAATAAGTCATGTATGTACGATGACAGTAGGTTTAACCTTTCATTTCATTAATTTTGAAAAATAATTTGAAAAAATTAAATTTGTGTCAATTCTTGTTTCTATGTGCCTATTGAAAAACTATTCGATAAAAAAAATGTATCATTTCAGGTTTTTTTAAGCAAAAATAGATGTTGCAAATTTACAACAATATGTAAAAAAGTAACTTAAGAAATGTTTAATTACTTTATGAGTAGATTACATGAAAATTGTGCACAAAAAGGGAGCAGCCCGACCGACATGACTAGCTAATAAGGCGTTACGAACAGCCAGCCTCGGTACGTATTAACTCTCAGAAATTATAGTGTACTGTCCCGCTGGATCGTATAGTAGAGGATTCGACGTGGAAACGATCGACCCCCGTTCGGCTAACGCTTTATGGCATTTTTGCCACGGACGCCACGTCAACTGTCAACCGCGATCTCTCTATGACAGCTGACATTTGAAAGTCGCGCCACCAATTATTTGACCAATAGGAGTGATGATTTCACACGATACGTGCCGCTGATCAATAGCGTGCCACGACCAAGTGACCTTGAAAATTTCCCCGCGCTCAAGTAGGTGAACTGAAATAATCCATAATCTCATATAGTACCCCATCTGTTAGCGAATTTCTCGTCTGTTTATTGTGGTAAGACATCTGCAAATAAATATATTGACATATCAAAATTTGATGAAGTTGCAAATATGCAACATAAGAATGTATGACACATTGCTAAAATGATAAATATAATATTTTAATGAATGTATACATAAGTGCTTAGCACATACCTTTAGTGTTGCATTCAATCAAATGTAAACACGAAATTCTTGATCCGTGCGTCAATTCACATAACAAACGTACTGCACTTCATAACATATACAAATATCACTAGTGCAGGTGGTAATTTGTTTGTCTTCGCGATCAAAGGACATTTAGTACCCGGATGCCAAATTACATTCTTATAAGGTAGTAAGATACAAATATGCAACAGTATAAATTTGGCTTTTATAACTGCTCCCATTAAAATCACTTAGATTCAAACTATTATGTAGCAAATATGCAACAAAATGAAATGAAGGGTTAAGAATTATAGAGTTTCCTAAGCACATTATCATTGGGCTGTTGTCCTAACCTAACCCTGAAGAAGTGACAGACAGACGTTTACAGACCAGAGAGATAAGGTTTGGTGTTGGGTCATTGCCAATATAATCTAACTTACGTTTTTCAACGTTATTTAATTGGTTACCTATTATAAAAATTCAAATTTCTTTTTATTCTTCTTAAAGCATTCGACACATTGTTGAAGCAAAAGTAAATAGTTACAAAAACAATGTTGAAAATTCAACCATATCTATCCGAATCACGAAAGAAAACTTCAATGTTTAATTTCTCTGAAATAGACAATAAGCTCCGTTTCAAGTTTTCGATTAGGGTAGTAAACTCAGGAAACTATATTGCCACATAAAAGTAGGTTTAATCAGAGAAACAAATATCTCTTTTATGGAAGCGATCCACTGCTAGTTATTGCTTATGTTTTGTTGTTGTCGATACAATGTTGATATCACTCTGTTGTTTATATCTTGTTTACAAAGTTGTTTGTATAAAAGCGAAATTAAAGCGTAATATGCCGACGACCAAAGGAGTGGAGTTTAATTGCTTTTTCCCTTTGAGAAATATTAATGTGTTTGGTAATATTTTCACGCACTCAGCGAAAATTTAATATAAGCGAATTTATGGCATATGTACATGATTTAAAAGGGCATAATAGATGCGTAATATATAAAGAGTATTTCTGAATAACTATTATTAGTCTATATGACAACATCGTAAATAAAGTGCTGCTAATTGAAAAACTGAATAATATTAGAAAAAATGCTGTAAATAACATCATACCATCGGAGAGAGATTCCTGGTCTTTTAAGTCAAGTGATCCTGTGTAGAAGATTACAAAATTTTGAGAAAATCTCACGAATTATGCAAGTGACGATATGATAAAATAACTGATTGCTGATCTGACTGATTCAAGGTCACTAAGGGCCAAGTAAATTGCGCCAAAGTGGAAATAAGATCAGTAAATTATATTTTGTATTTACAAAATATGTAAGTATATTAGAAACTAGGTTGCTGCAATCAACAGATAAATTGAACCTGGAATTGGGGTCTTCTTTAGGTAAACAACAAAATTATTTCTTCTGGTATTTAGATTTTGCAATTAAAATTCTGTATCATTAACAAGCCTCTGGACATTATCAGCGTTCTAACAGTTCCCCTGTACAGCATCAAATTGATTACATTAATAGAAAAATCAATTTAAATGAAATGGGCGCTAAAAACAGATCAATTGTAAATCATCAAGTTTGATTAAGTTTGATAAGTACGCAATGCAGGATTTAAGATTTGCTTGGCCCAAATATACTAGGTTGGTAGGTAATTAATTTGTACAGAATGAACACAGTTGTATTATGATATAATTATTTTCAGCTTTTTAGTTATAGCTGGAAGTCGGTTGTACATTTTTTAAAGAATTTAAGTTTTTTTGAACTTTTGCAGTATTGATTCTTTATTTTGTATGTACAACCTTTATAGACAGGACCAGGTAATATCGAAAACCCCGACATTACACAATGATACATTTTCATTTAAATTGACAGGTAAAAGTTTACGAACAAAATGTACTAGTACGCGTTGACTTAATTGGCCCAAAATATGTTTATGCCTTTTATGGACCACGCCATGTAACCTTTTTCAACTTTTTTTGAGAACCCTGTATATCTATAGGTAATTCCACTCCAGCCTATGTACCAACCATCCTGTATATACGACTGTCTACAGACAACTATAAATTTGTTAGCTGCCTTCTGTAAATTATAGAACGGAGTAGAATTCACCCGAGATTTACGGAGTCAAATCTATCCTATATTTCAACCATATAATTATATAAGTCCTTGTGGGCTACCCTGTAAATTATTTCATTTTTAACACTTTGTATTATCACCCTGTATAACAATAATTCCTCTACACACTATGTGCAATTTCTTATGGGCTATGAAATGAATATTTTTTAAATCACACTGTATAAATAAAAATCAACTTATATATATATATATATATATATATATATATATATATATATATATATATATATATATATATATATATATATTTCAACCATCCTATAGATGATTTGTTTATGGCCACATCATATAACTGTTTTTAATCCCCTTATATAATTTTTATTCCACATTTTTTGCAACATTTTTAGACCAACAAACGTCCACTCCACCCTATATTCCAACCATCCTGTATATACGGCTGTCTATGGACTACCATACTGTTTTTAACTGGCTTCTGTAACAATCATTCTTCTCAGTCCTATATTGCAATCATCATATATATATATATATATATATATATATATATATATATATATATATATATATATACACTAAACTTTGTGATTTTGTTTGCTATAACTAAACACCCTATGTATAATAGCACCAAATAGCATTTTAGAGCTTGACATGTGTTGTCAGTGAATTTTCTATTAGGCCGGGAGAATGTGACACCAAAAGCACCGTCTTCGCAAAATAGAAAAATTTTCATTTAAATAGGTATTTGCTTGGTTTACAAACAAAACGAGCTTGGACCTCATTGATTTACGGAGCCGAAAATACTATGCTTTACTACCTATATGCTTGAGATGTACATAGAAAATTTACAAATTCCTAGTCAAAACTTCCAGTGCCTACAATTCCCGCACTATTACGTTGGAATTAAAATATTTATGAGGAAATGTCCGTTACGTCACTTCGATGAAATTTTTGATAAGAATGTTGGAATTTTCGGCGATTTTCTGCAAAACTGCAAGTTGCACGCCCCAGAAAATTATATGAGATCACCTATGGATCTTCCTTAATAGATTAAACGTTAAAAAACTATACACATCCATAAGGAGTTTTTGAAAAATCGACCAATATGTTAGGGATATTGGTCGATGTTCATTCACAAATTTCATCACTTTACCAATAAAATTCTGTTCCCAAATTTGAAGTTTCACCAATCCGGATATATACTCTAATAAGCAAGACCATATTCATTCAAAACGGTTCACAAAAACAGTGAATTTATTCTTGAATTTACTGAAATATATCTATGACCTATTGTCAATGCACTTTCATCACTTACATCAGTGACATCAATTTGATTGGGAAGATCCTTTATTTACTGGGTTAACATATCATTTATATCTATTTTTTCACCGACTTTCAAAAAGAAGGAGGTTATCAATTCGTCGCGTATTTTTTTTATATTACCTGATTTCTTCTCCTGTTGTGAACCGTTTTGAATGAATATGGTCTTGTTTAATAGAGTATATATGCGGATTGCTGAAACTTCAAATTTGGGAAAAGAATTCTATTGGTAAAGTGATGAAATTTGTGAATTAACACATGCGGGCATATATGCAATATCCCTAACATATTGGTCGATTTTTCAAAAAGTTTTTATGGATGTGTATAGTTTTTTAACGTTTAATCTATTAAGGAAGATCCATAGGTGATCTCATATAATTTTCTGGGGCGTGCAACTTGCAGTTTTGCCGAAAATCGCCGAAAATTCCAAAATTCTTATCAAAAATTTCATCGAAGTGATGTAACGGACATTTCCTCATAAATATTTTAATTCCAACGTAATAGTGCGGGAATTGTAGGCACTGGAAGTTTTGACTAGGAATTTGTAAATTTTCTATGTACATCTCAAGCATATAGGTAGTAAAGCATAGTATTTTCGGCTCCGTAAATCAATGAGGTCCAAGCTCGTTTTGTTTGTAAACCAAGCAAATACCTATTTAAATGAAAATTTTTCTATTTTGCGAAGACGGTGCTTTTGGTGTCACATTCTCCCGGCCTAATAGAAAATTCACTGTCTTGAATTATACTTACGAACAAAGACACCAGGTGGCCAATTACCGTCGAAATATAACAAAAGCTTCAACTTGTTCAAAGTTGGAATTGACTTAATTGGAAAGTGAAGAATTTCTTAAAATGATCATTTACCTGGTGACTAGAGCATATAGAAAGCTGTTGAAACTTTGTGAGATCGAGCACTTCAAGACGATGGAAGTCCAAGGAAACGTCGAAGGAACTACTAATCCTGCTGGTTTACAAAGCAAAAAACTTACTCTGCGTATGAACACATCTCGAACGTTGCTTAGAAATTTGATATCACCAAAACTGTGTAGAAGGGAGAAAAAAGTATCGACCCGTGGAGAAACAGTCTTTATATTTCATATTTTATTAATCAGATGAATATAAATAAATCACAATTTGCTTACGAACAACTCGGGGGCTTGGGTATTTTGGTAGCGCCCTCTAGCACGACAGGAATGTTCTGTATGAAAACGTTTTGAAACCCTCATTAATATTTTGGTGCGGTTAACAGATTGCTCCTATGAAGAGCATTAATAAATTTATAGTTGAACAGGAATACGGGACATATAATATATTTGTTGTAGGTAAATAACGTTGCTTTGTCACTACTTCTAAATCATTGTCTACGAGGACGAAGTCACCGGCGTTTGATATCTATTTTACTACTTCCACACCTTATATTATTTGACTCTAAACAAATAACAGCGATGAAACTAGTAGTTGTATATCAACTTATTCACCAAACTTAAAAAAAAACTGTTTTCACTTCACCTACGAACTCATTCAGGTAAACTTAATAGAGTCATAGCTCCGTTTTCCGACAAAAATCGTTTATAATGCAGCATCCCAGCGGTACCTGAAAAGGGCGCGAATGAAAAATGCGCCTTTTGACCCTGGCTGAACTGATAATGGAATGAAATTTACGAACAACGTGGATAGAGAGACGGAATGGTATAAAAACGAGACAAAAAGAGGAGTCAGAATAGTGGGATTTGCAGCAAATCCCAAGTGACCTATATATAGAGGACACCATTATGTGAAGTGTAGGGCTTAAAGGGATAAATAAACGGCATTTCTGTAGATTCAATTCGAGGTTGAGGCGGATGTATTAATGAGATGAAGCTGAAGGGATATTTCTTCCGGGTTTGAGGATAGTGCAAAAACTTGGGTAAGGGGACAAGTCGAACGTTTAACTCGAAATTATAGGGCATAAAGGAAACTATATCTGACTTCCTTTGTATGTGTTTTTTCACAACGAAAAGCTAATAAAATATACAGGGTGCTGTTAAATGGATGCAAAATAATTCATTAAATTATTTTAGTATGTCTTTCTTTCCAACACATCAAATTCAAGTTAACTTAGTATATTGAAATATTGTATAGAATTATTAAGGATAGTACTGCAATTGCTGTATTTTGTTCTGGTATTAATAGTGTTATTTTTAATAAGATGCAACTATAGTATTCTACGTCATTTATTATATACCTGTCAATAGAGATAAATGAGGTAATTCTGTGATAGGAATAATAAGAGTACTACTGCTCTTTACAGAATCGTTAGCCATATATCGTATGTTGTTCACTCGCAACTATGAGTAATTCTTCTCTTCTTCTTCGTATGACTAAGGCTGTTTTCCTACTTCTTATTCAGTTTATTTTGTTGTTGACTGTAGTTTGTCCTTCCATCTTTACCTACTATGAAGGTTAAGCTACTATTTCTCCATTCTCTTGGTACATTTCGTTTATGTCTTATATATATATATATATATATATATATATATATATATATATATATATAGTTTTCGAAACCATATGCAGAATGGATGTTTGAAGCTGAAACTCGTTTCCCGAAGTTTCCATATGCAGAATGTTCTTCCTTTGTAATTTATATGTTTATCGGGTATTCTGTCTGGGACCGATGACATTCTTCTATAGTATAAAATTTGCATGATGAAAATCGGAGTAGAACATGTTATTTAACATTTAACGTAAAAAGGTATGTAAGACCCATATATTTTTTTTCTATTAAATTTTGAGGTAATTGTCCATAACAGAAAAAAACAGTTACTTTTGAGCCCTTTTAAGGGCATAGCACTTCCAAAGGGTGCATTTTCGGGCACACGTTAATAGGGACTTTTTGGCATATTTTAATGTGTTCTATACACATCAGAAGTTTGGTACCTCATTTTAGAAACACCCAGTACAAGTGCATACCTTGCACAAGGCTTATGAAAGGGAGCTCGTCGTCTTCTTCTACTTCTTGGTCCGTATCTATTATTGTTCTCTAAATTGGTAAGAAAATCATTGAAATTAATATTTGGCTCAGATTCGCCCAACCTTTCTTTCTAATTGGGTAAGTTAAGTGGTACCAAGGATACACATATACAACTTCGATAGAAAGGATAATCTATTTGAAATATTTTAAAGCTTCAACCAGACTTTGTTATACATACATTTGTAAGTGCTTTGAAGATTAAACTTCCTTGGTGAGATGTTTAAGGGCTCCTTGATAGATTAATTACAAGTTAATTGTATTTATATATATTGAATACTCTCTGATAGGTGAAGCGACCTGAAAATTTTATCGTGACACTCTGTCCTGGGAGCTAAAGGAAAAAAGCAGTTCGGAACCTCTGTGTCTGTGTCGGTCTTTACATATCGAGTCTTGAAATACATAAATACGGGTTCGAGAGGACATTCTATTGTGGGAAGCGCAACTGATGAAGGTTCTCGATCAGAAATAATATACAGGGTATTTCGTCTCAAAACGAGTCACCTTGAATTCCTTGGTTATTTTCAAAACTATTGCAATAAGAAAAAACAGGTCGATTTTTGTTTCGAGGGGGAAACTTTTTTTGAGGTAAATTAGCGCTTGGGCTCATTCAACATAAACAGACCGATTCAATGACCTTGAGATATGAGATAGGGAAAATAGGTGTTGTCGTATATCATTTGAATGCCCTTTTACGGACTATACCACCATAATAAAAATTTTTATTGCAATTCCTTTTCATATAACAGAAAACCTAGCGGACCTAGTAGTAATACCGAATTATTAAATTAAAAGTTTTTACTACATGGAAAAGTATTAAAAAGGTGTTCCTTTATAGTACGTTCTTAAACTATCCTGTTTCGCTGCCGCACCCTGTAATAACACACAATAAAAGAAAAACATTAAATGTAAACATTCATTTATTTTACATTATTTTTTGCTGATATTACAGCAAGTTCGTTTATCTGTTCGATTATTTGAAGCATTGCACATTTATCTGTCAAGTTATTACTTTACTGATTTTTTGAAAATTCAGAAGATAATTGTGGTATACACATTGCAAGAACGTGTAAGCTGGTAAGTCTTTATTGCCAAAATCAAAATTGTGCTCGATCTGCTGCAAGGGTTTTTAACCAAAACCATCCCGAGCGTAAGGTTCGTCATAAATACGTATAAGAGTTGATTTAAAAATTTCTTAAGACGGACTCAGTAATGAATAAAAAAGAGGTCCCATTGGAAACGAAATGATGAAGGGGTAGCTGTGGCTACATTGGGCCATGTCCAACTTATATCAAACATGCAGTCTATCCAGCAAATCTCTGCAGCTTCCGGTATTAGCAAATCTAAAGTTTTTAGAATTGTGCATATGTACAAATTCCATCCGTACAAAATTAAATTACTTCATGAATTGAATAATGATGATTAGGATCGAAGGCAAGAGTTTTGCGAAATTATGACCCAGCGTATGATCGAAAACCCAAATTTCTTGGACAATGTTTGCTTTTCGGATGAGTGCACTATTTCACTTCATGGGAAAGTTAACCGACATAACTGTAGATTTTGGGGCGATACAAATACTCATTTATTTCGAGAAGCAAACATCCGGTAAAATTAAACGTTTGGGCAGGGATATTGTGAAATCATGTACTTGGACCCCTGTTTATTCCTGGTAATTTAAATTGTGAAATGTATAACAATATATTGGAAAATGAAATTAATGCATTGATAATTGAAAAATTAGAAAATGATCCTCTAGTACATGAAGAGCAATTGCATTTCCAACAAGATGGAACTCCTTCTCACTACGCCGCATCAGTTCTGCAATACCTCGATTTGGAATACCCTGATCGCTGGATTGGAAGAAGAGGTCCTATAGAATGTCCTGCCCGATCACCTGATCTGAGCCCTTTGGTTTTTTTGTGGGGACATGTTAAATCCAAAATTTTTATGACTCAGCCTGAGAATTTGGGTGTACTATGTCAACGAATTATTGCGGATTATCGTCAGATAACTCCAACTATGCTGAACCATGTCAGAGACGGCTTTCATTTAAGGTTGTACTATTATATGGAAGTCAATTGAAGACACTTTTAACATTTGCTTTAGAGGCATTGTATTGTAATGTAAATTCGTTTTTTAAACACTCTTTTATTATTACAGATATACAGAAATTGCAATAAAACATTTTGTTACGAAGGTATAGTTCGTAAAAAGGAATATACGACAACACCTATCTCAAATCTCAGGGTCATTGAATTGGCCTGTTTATGTTGATTGCGCGCAAGCGCTAATTCACCTCAAAAAATTTCCCCCTGGAAACAAAAATCGACCTGTTTTTTATTATTGCAATAGTTTTGAGAGTAACCATGATATTCAAGGTGGCTCGTTTGAGATGGAATACGCTGTATATAATAAATATTGTCTTGCATACAAAAAAAATAACACCTTGAAGAGAGTTAGTTAACTATACTTACAACAAATATGCAAATTTTCATTGATTATAATTAATCATTGTTTACAAACAACTCAAGGCACCCAATCATAAAATTAGTAATAACAAAGAAAAACGACGTAGAGTGTAAGGTACATAGTGTGAAGGAAAGCACTTCATCAAGCATCCCATCGTCGATAGAAATTGCGAGACGTTTGTCGTTGGACAAAAAAGTTTATAGAAGCCATAAATTTCGGCTGGAGAAATCTCTATCTCGAGATAAATGCCGACATAAGGTTTCGTCGTGTGTGAAATTGCCTCGGAAAGTCAACGACAAATATTTCTTTAACCACCTTGAGAATATTCTATAAATTTCTTCCATGAAACAAAGCTATCAATATATAAATATGTCGAGTAACGTGTTTATTGGGTTGTAAAAGAAAATGGCGATTCATCAAATTATTGCTCAGAATAATTCAGTTAAACTGTTCATGAGTTTTGTCTGGGGTGGTTGATCATGCAGTTTTTTATAGTTTTCACAGACAGGAGGCAGTTGTCTTTGCAAACTGTAGGACGTCAAATTTGTTAATAGATTATTTTATTTATTTAATCTCGAGGAAAAAACAAACGCTTCAAAAAATTTTTGTGGCTTTTTTGGTCAATGACTTTAAAGATTTTAACAAAGTCAAAATAATGTTTTTGAATTAAAGTCAGAACAAAACTTCGAACCGTGTGAATTTTTTGAATACACAGGCTTTTTTCTCAAACGTGGGGTTACTTGTCAGTAAAGCCATTAAATGAAACTAGTAAATTTCACAAATAAGCTGCAGAAAAGAGTTTGTTGATGGAGTCACAATGAATTCTTTTTAATAAACGCAAATGAGTACTGGTCAAACTCCAATTTTTGAGGAGAAAGAGTTTTAACGGGGGCCCAGAGTTACACGTATGAAAATAAATGAGAATGAGCCAAAACTGCATTTATTTCTAGACACGTCTGACAGACCCTGAATTCTCTGTATAAGAAATGTGGGTCAGATCATAATTAAGGAGTATCTTTGTTTATAGGATATCAATAAATTATAATAAATAAACTAAAAAAATATCAAAAAACATAAAATACCAGCAACAAATTTATTTTTCATTCTAAAAAGAACTTTCAAATTTTCGCTTTGCGATACTTTATAAATTAGAGACTTGACATACGTCAAAAGCTAGAGGTAGAGTCGAGGTTCGCAAGCTAGAAGTCCATAAAAAAGGTCAACGTTACCAAGTTTATAGATGATAGAAACAAGATGGCGGATAAACTGAAAAACTGTTCAGCTGAAAGCACTGATTAACAAATTCAAAAAGTGACCAGAATGGCGCTGGTGTAGAAAGTGGGTATCATGTGTATTGCTAAATATAAAATAAATTTAATGTTAAGCTACTGGCTTCGTCCTTATTTAAACCAGGGATATGTAAAATATATGATTTTTTCTTAAATATCCATCAGATATTCTAAAAACTTTGGCCTTGCTGTATAAAATTCAAATTCTTCCTGCATCAGGGTAACCAATTAGATGCATTGGACAGACATTTTTTTTTAATTTGTATTAGAATAAACTATATCACAACAAATATTTTAAAGAATGGTCTAGATATGCTTTGATATTTTAAAAATATTTACTAAATAATGTACCATTACATATTGCCAAAATATTAAATAGGTGAGGTAAGTCTGAATTATTATAATTTAGCAAATTTTATATTTTAATTAAAAACCGACCTTCACGTCTCATGTTGCTTTGAGGTTATATTTAAATCTAATCTAATACTATAATACAAGCAATGTTTATATATATATATATAAATGTTTTTAAGTTTTCGCGGGTACTAAATGTTTTAGGTGGTTTCCGGGAATTCATCAGCGTAGTTGATAATTGATCCCTGTCGGGATCGATGGTAAAATGACGACGTTTCGGCAGAGTCACATCTGCCCTCTTCAGGTCGGTTCGCATAATTCTCGTAGCCTTCTGCTTTCGCTTTTAGTTACTCGAATACTAAGATTTTCAGAAGCGCTCGCGCTGTTATATAGTCGTGGCTCGGCGCCTATTGGTTGGCACCGTGAACGACTGCATGTGATTGGCCCTGGGCGCTCAGTGGGCACGCCTTCCGCCTGCTGATTTGTTATTTCCGGTTGAGTTGTTATTGGACGGGTTCGTCCCGGTACGGTGTTTAATAGAATTTTCCAACAATTCGATAAGTTCTGAATTTCATTGCGTGCGTTTAGACTGTGAGGCCTCTTCGCTATTTCAATTGCCAAAGACTAGCTGACCAGGATAACATCAAACAGGAAATGGACAGTTTAAAAACAGCTCTGAGGCAAAACGGATTTACAGACCGAAATATACAAAGAGCCCTAAAGTCAAAACCCAGACAAATAGACGAGGAGCATGAGACACCAATAACCAAGGCTAATTTACCGTATGTCAAGGGGACCAGGGACAGTATTGCAAGAATTCTACGGAGACACAATATCGATACTATTTTCAATACAGACAGAAAAATAAGCACGGTGTTGAGGACTCCGAAGACGAGGATCCCTTTAGAACAACAGGGAGTGTACGAGATTCCATGTGCAGACTGTCATAAAACCTATGTGGGGCAAACTAATAGAAGAATTCAAGCTAGACGTGATGAACACCAGAACGCTGTAAGAAAGCAGGAAAAAACAACATCCATTGCGGAACACGCAACTACGATGTCACACCGAATAGACTTTGAGAACACCAGAGTACTGGCAAATATAGAACACCCGAAATCAAGACTCGTAAGAGAGGCAATTGAAATAGAGAAGAGGCTACGAGAATTATGCGAACCGACCTGAAGAGGGCAGATGTGACTCTGCCGAAACGTCGTCATTTAACCATCGATCCTGGCAGGGATCAGTTATCAACTACGCGGATGAATTCCCGCAATCCACCTAAAACATATATATAAATATATATATATTTAATTGAGTTCTGGAAAACTCTAACGATTTTGAGGAAATTTTCCCGTATGGAAGTTTCGATGGATAGAAATCGATTAGTGAGGGTCTCATCTTTGGGAAAAATCGTTTTACTGAGAAATTAAATTATTAACAAATTTATTGATAGTTTGACAATCAAGGCGACTGCTTTGTAATTTCAAAGCGTTCAATATAGGGTGATTTGGTAACCTACGTAAGAGTGAGACTACTGTTGTAAAAATTGCTTTAATAAAGGGTGATTTGGCGACCTATTTGAAAGTGAAATTTTTCTAAACATTCTTTCAATAAAAAATGTTATTGTATGTTGCGAATATGTAACTGTATTATTCCTCGGTAATATTTTCCTTGCATTATATTTTGAAGTTTTCAAGCTAGGCAATTTTTGTATGAGTGAGATCTCATAATTTTGCATGTCAATTTGATGCATATAATATGAATTGGTGGTGTAAAATTAGAATTATACAGGGTCTTTCAAAATATGAGAGTTGCTATGCAGGATATGGTTAAAATATAGCATCAAATGGAATTATAGTATAGTTAGAAAAAAAGCGGGAAAAAATAATTTTATAGGGTACCCCATAAGTAGTTGGAAATTAATGATAGCTGACATACAGGGCGGAGTAAAACTATTGTTATGCAGGTCGCAATGTTTTACCTATAGGGTAGCTGATTACCATTTGCATTTACAGGGTGGTAGCAATATAGGATGTACTTTAATTATAATTATACATGGTGGTTAAAAAAATTTACAATAGGTGGCCATATATTTGCTGTATATGCATTTGCTGCATATACAGGGTAGTTAAAACATATGGTGGTTCAAAAAACGACGAAGTACTTAGAGAAAAGGTAGTGGTACCTGTATTCGCTTGGCTCGTCTTGTCTTCTAGCAATCGATACTTCCAATTGCGAACCTTCATTCAGCAGTTCTTGAGAAAAACTGGACAAACATTCACATCAAAATTACTGAAGTAATAATACTACATATTTTCTAAACTAAATTGCATTAATTTAGTGACATAATAATTTGTTTTGCTAATAAAGGGTTTGCCTTAAAAATAGAATTCAGTTAACCTATTTTCAAATCCTATAACATTTTCTACTGTACGCCTATGGTAAAATGATTTTCTCAGTGAAACTGTATCTTAGCTTTATTTGCTTCACGCGGAGAATTTTCCGGGTCGTTAACCTTACTACAAATTGTGTTTGGTCTCATCCGTGTGCAAAGAAACCTCACGGGTAACGTAAAGGTCAGTTGGGTTTACAATATTGTGTATTCTTGTGTTACTCTTCCTATTGAATAATACTGCAAATAAAAACAAGTAAACACGAAATGATGTATTCATTTCGGGTGTGTTGTTTGCATGCTACTCAAAACAAGGTAAAACGATGAAATGAAAATGAATGAAACAAAGGAATTGTTTTTTCAGGACGGAAATTACCGTTTGTTATTCAGTTAGTTTCTATTATATTATATCGTCTACTACATGCAGATAGAATTTATTTAGGCTGAGAGAAGATTGTCTACTATTTCTATTGGTGTCTATCCTCTTCTATTGGGAGCTTTTAGTGTTTCGCAGAGTGTTGAAATTTGCTGGTGGTGGATGAAGTTTCAATTTAGTGGACTTTGTTCGTAATTTTTCTTAGTATAGTTTGTGGAAACTAGTTTACTTATAGTTTTCATCCGGATGCATTTTTGACACATTTTAGACATATATGACATTACTCTCTTCGAGGTGTCATTCCTTTGTACGCAAGACAATATATAAAATATATTGTTTCTGGTTAGGGAACCTTCATCAGTTGCGCTTCCCACAATTGAATGTCCTCTCGAACACTTCTTTATGTATTTGATACATTTCGTTAAATTTGAAGACGCGAGCTGTAAGTCCGACATCTAGGATTTTCGAGAGAATTAGCACACAGAGGTTCCGAATCCGTCCCGTGTAATTGCTGTTATCCCTTAACTCCTAGGACAGAATGTCATGATACAATTTCCAGATTCGGAACCTCTGTGTGCTAATTTTCTCGAAAATCCTAAAAGTCGGTCTTACATCTCGCGTCTTCAAAAATATGACATTTTCATTTTTGACATTTTTTACATGTTTGACATTAAAGTATGTAGGTTTTCACGGCCAGTGTTAATGAATGCACTATATTGTAACATCCCGAGGATGTTTACAGGAATTCATAATGCAATTTTTTATTCTTTTATCGGATATGTGTTATTTAATATTTGTTCACGTAAGTAAACTAATAACGTCGTATAGAAAAATTTCGCTCGTATTGCAGAATATGAAACATGTCGCTAGAATTGTGAAATTTCACACAGTGTATACCACTTGCATATGTTGAGAAACTTAACCCATTTTCCACGTTATAATATATTTGTTTAAAACAATGAATAGTTTATACATATCGTTCCGTTTTGTGTTCTGCCGATTCAGGGTTAGCAGTAAGTTGAACTCTTGTACGTGCTAAAAACCAGGTAGACACAAATTGTATTGCAACATTTTAAACAAAAATCAAAGATGGCCGATTTTACGCAGTTAGAGAGAAATTGCTGATTTTGCCGCCCCTAATGAAAATTTTGTTCTAGAATTTTAAATTCCGAAGAAAGACATGTGCGTAGAACACGTCGGGTAATGGCGGAAGACTCAGCCAATCGAACAATGAAAAAACTCACGAGGTAGGGGGGAGGGGCCAAAGTTCACGAGGAAAAGGTCCAGAGAGTTTCCAAACTAGTTCGGGGCCGGAACTCAAGAAAAGTAGTCGTACGTGGCGCGACGGATTTAGGGGACATAACAAAGGGTGAAAACCAGACCCCTAAGAGAGGAACGTTTCACCTGTCCAAATAGGGCGTTAGGAAGCAAATTATAGAGTCATTATAAATTTTATAGCCGAGGGACGGGAAATGCGAGAGTCGCGAGTGTATTTTGATCAGTGTTTAGTTAGCTAGAAAATTAGTGAGGTATAATTTGCTTTTGATTCACAGGTAAACCTTTTGGGATTAACGGATAAATCGCATTCGGTGAGTACTTTAACATTTTCCTTACCGAGGAGTGTTAGTGCCAAAAACCTGTGAGTTTGTCCGTAGAGTTCTAGGTTCAGATTCTGAACCCAGGGTAGAGGTTTCTTAGACCAGCAACGGCCGGGAAGAGACCTCGTGATAGGGACGAAGTAGCTTCGGAGTACGCACAGCTAGATTGTAAACTGGTAAAGATTTCATCTGACTCCCTGAGTGGGCACAAGGAACGAGCGGCAAAAATTTTGTTTTCTTGTCTTGTGATATTTTTTTAAATTTGGTTTTGTCTTAATTTGTTTTTTTTTTATATACCTTATATGTTTATTGGGGATATACTCATATATGCGTTGGATATATTGGCTCATCAACGTTTGCTGATATAAGGGAAGACCTATTGTAGTAGGCACCGATAGGGCTCAAATAGGGTGGAATTGTAACTGTCATTCCCAGGATTACTGGATGTAAATAATATTGTGTTCCTTAAAGTTATTTTCGTATATTTTTGGGTTGATTAAAAACCATAATTTGGGGAGTTACATTTGTCCTTATGTATTGTTTAACCACCAGAAATTGAGGTTATTTTTTTGTATTTGTTTTTTTTTGTTACATATTGGGTTTATTTTATTATTTCTATTTTTTTTTCATTTCATTTTGTTTTTCTTCAATATATGAGTCATTTTTTTTGGTTGTTTACTTTTAACTCCTTCCTTCTTCCCATACAACCACCAGTATTTGCGAAGCCTGGGGACTTACCCTCTTAGAGGAGGCCACGTGACGAAAACCAGAAGCTACCAAGGACTGAGAGTCAAGGCAGATAAGGGGCAGTAAAGTTCCTTTTATATTATTTATTTTCAGCTAACATTTACAGAGAAGGATTCCCGGAGTCATTCTCTCCAACACAAATTTTATTCGGATGGTGGCAGCATTCCCCTTTTCTCTCAGGGCCTTTATTCATTTTTCTCCCTTACACAGTAAGCATAGGGCATAGAATTGTAACACTGGCGGTAGGACCAAACTGTTACAATATGTGTCCGGGCTATTTTGCCGCGGTCCATTGGAATGTGTTCCGAACGTTTCTTCTGCAACTGCGGCAGACATCTTCAGTGGCGCGGGCGTAGTTGATACCTCCTTGGGTGCTCAAAGCGAATAGAACTGTCGACTGGCGTGACGCTGGTATTTAGGCTAAGCGGTGGGAGCATAGCCTGGAGTGATTTGTCGGCAGGAATTGGGTGGGTGGAGACTATGAGCTTAGAGGGTTTCGGGGTTGCGCATCCTGCAAGATACCAAGTTTTGTTGAGTTTTAGGCCTTCTTCTTTTTTATTGAATTTGTTTCGATGTTTGTATATCTCGATGGCTTCCTGCTGGAGAGGGGAATGATAGTGAGATGTATTTGACAGAACTTCTGTGTTTTGGTATTGTATAATGTGTTCCTCTGGTAGCAAAGCATGGTCGACAACAGCAAATTTTTCCGGTTGCAACAACTGACAATACTACTTTGTGTGATACCGATGTACACAGGAACACGGTATTCTATAAACTCCAGATGAGGATAGAGGGTCACTGGGATCTTTTGGAGAACGGAGTATGTGGGGAAGTTCTTGGGTGGGTTGTCTTCTAAATGTTATTTGTGGCATGTTCTAGATTATTTTTATGTTTTCTTGGGAATCAAACCACAATTGAAACGAAAAGCTGTATATTGAATGAAAATACCAAACATTTTTAACCGACTTCCAAAAAGCACGAGGTTATCAATTCGTCGCGAATTTTTTTAATGATTTCTTCTCCTGTGGTGAACCGTTTTGAATGAATATGGTCTTGTTTAATAGAGTATATATCCGGATTGGTGAAATTTCAAATTTCGGAAAAGAATTATATTGGTAAAGTGATGAAATTTGTAAATGAACACATGCGTGCATGGAAATCGACAAATAACCCTAACGTATTGGTCGATTTTTCGAAAACTCCTTATGGATGTGTATAGTTCTTTTACTTTTAATCTATTAAGGAAGATCCCTAGGTGATTTCGTATACTTTTCTGCGACTTGCAACTTGCAGTTTTGCAGAAAATCGCCGAAAATTCCAAAATTCTTATCAAAAATTTCATCGAAATGACATAAAGGAAATTTCCTCATAAATATTTTAATTCCAACGTAATAGTGCGGGAAGTTTAGGCACTGGAATTGCGAATAAGTACCATGCTCGTTTTGTTTGTATACCAGGCAAATACGTATTTAAATGAAAATTTTTCCATTTTACGAAGACGATGCCTTTGGTTGTCACATTAAATTTAGTGACAACACATGTGAAACTCTAAACTGCTATTTGTTTAGTTATAGCAAACAAAATCATAAAGGAAAGTGGTATACGACGGAGTAGAATGAACTTAGTCCATAGGCAGCCGTATATACAGCATGGTTGGAATGTAGTATGGAGTGGATGTTTGGCCATTTAAAAATGTTGGAAAAAATGTGCAATTAAAGTTATATAGGGTGATTAAAAAACTGTTATGTGATGTGGACATAAACAAATCTTATACAGGATGGTTGAAATATATGGTGGAGTTGAATTATATTTATACAGAGTGATTAAAAAATATTTATTTTATAGCCCATAAGAAGTTGCATAAAGTGTGGAGAGGATATTAGTTCCTCAGGGCGATAATATAAATGTTAAAAAAGAAATAATTTATGGGGTAGCCCATAAGGAGTTATATAGTATGGTTGAAATATAGGACGGATTTGACTGCATAAATATGGAATGGATTCTACTCCGTCCTATAGTTCACAGAAGGCAGTTAACAAATTTATGCTCAGCCTTGGTCAGTCGTATATACAGGACGGTTGGTACATAGGCTGGAGTGGAATTATCTATTGTCAAAAAAGTTGAAAAAAGGTTACATGGCGTGGTCCATAAGGCAAAAATAAATATATTTTGGGCTTATTAAGTCAACGCGTACTAGTACATTTTGTTCGTAAACATTTACCTGTCAATTTAAATGAAGATGTATCATTGTGTAATGTCGAAGCTTTTGATGTTACCTGGTCCTTTCTATTAAGGTTATACATACAAAATAAAAAATAAAGAATGAAAACTACCTGTGTTCAAGAAAACTAAAAAGTTGAAAATAAAACATTTTTTAAAAAAATATAACCTTTCCACCTATAACTAAAAAGCTAAAAATAATTATAACAAAATACAACTCTAGCAAATAACAATTCAATGTTGTAAGGTACCTAGCCAGGAAGGAAAAAATGTAAACATTAAAAGGTGCTCATTCTTGGTGCCAAGCAGCAATCAAGTTTGATGAAGTAGTAGATAAGTACGCAATGATGGATTTTAGATTTTCTTGGCACCGACTTCAAAAATATACTAGATTGGTAGGTAATTAATTTGTACATAATGATCACCTGTTAATGTTTACATTTTTTACTTCCTGGGTAGGTACCTATCAACACTGAATGTGTTATTTATTTCCTAGAGCTGTATATTGTTATAATTATTTTTAGCTTTTTAGTTATAGGTGGAAGTTGGTTATATTTTTCTAAAAAATGTTTTATCTCATCCAAACAAATACATTTCAAATTACATAGCAGTAAAGCTACTTCTTTACTTTATGAGCGCACATATTAAATTCCGGAAATTTCCACGTGCGTAAACATACCCCTTATACTTTTACCTAAAATGATTTCTCATCTTTTTATCACCTCTTGAAGTATTTTTACAATTTCAATCAGTTATACGAATTTAAAGAATATTCCTCCTCAATGAATACAACTTGAAACTAGTAAAATGATATCGAGTGTATATCAAATGCTTTGTCATCCGAAGAAACACATTTGGAAGTACATACCAATAATCTGAGCTTTTGCCTTATGGGCTCACTTATTAAATTCCTCAAATTGCTCTCCCCAGTTCGCCTGAGCACAAAGTGCAAGCTGTTATATCCTTGGCACATCTTCAAGGTGATTCATCTTTCATGGAACTAAACATCGTCTGTATACAACGGAGTTATGATCCCCTTCGAAATTCCATTAATCATCAAGAAACTAATTCGGCGTCGAACAACAAGACGGCACTTTGACGATACATCATCTATCTCTATTTTGTCATACAGCGACTCATTATATGCTCCAGAAGTTCCAATATCGAGTATTATATGATAATAATGAAAGAACCTGTTGAAAAATGGCGAGCTGACGTTGTTCAATGGTCGATCGGTTGGTGAGATGCTGAAGTGATATTGAAATTTGTAAGCGTCGGGATTTGGGGATTTTCATGAACAGGATTCTTCAACATATTAGCTAGGGGTCGATTCCTTCGAAAATCTATGACGGGAATTCCTTTTTACATAAAGGCTTTACGAATAAAAGCGTTACAAATTTAACAATGACAAAAATATTTCATTAGTTTCTAGTAAATTTTGAGAAGAAACCAAATAAAATTTAACAGAAGTTTAATTAACAAATAAGTTGTGATATCTGAAAGTTAGTTGTGGCATTTATAATTGAATTGACTTGAAAGTGTTTACCTTCAGTTATGTTTATTAAGCACTGACGAACACATATACATAATTATACACCCATGCGCCACCCCTTCAGGGTCTTAAATGGGTGGATTGATATCAATAACAACAGAATGAAAATTATTTAAGTAAGTCGTGTTTGACCAAACATTATTAAACTACATCAGTAACTTTCAAATTAGTTCAATTAACATATTCCCGATTTGACCATATGAACAAAAATATAAAAAAATTTACCCATTCCCGCCCTCTTATCTCCGAAACCATAAGCTGGAAAATTTTGAAAAACACTGGAGCTATAGCCTTTTACCTGAACTTTACTGGAAAAATAAGGAGAAACCCCTAATATTCATTTTGGGGGCAAATTATAGAATTAAATCGAAATTAAAAAATTATAATTGTTCCTAACGGGTCATGTAATATATCAAATCACATTATGAAGGATACAAATATATTTTTTTAATTTTTTAAAATGAATATTTTAAAAAATATTAAGAAAATGTTTTTAAAAAATTACCCATTCCCCCTGTTATTCCCCCAACTATAAGACCTTTTTTTGATATAGGAAAAATATGAAAAAAATCCTACTTCTATTATTTGGCCCCCAAATAATAGAATTAAACGGAAATTCAATTATTAGAAAACCCCCATAGTAATTTTAGGGACAAATTATACAATTAAATGTAAAATAAAGATTCAATTTTCAAACGCATCATGTAATGTATTAGATAAAAGGCTCATTATGTGAATTACAAATATATCATATTTTTAAATCATTTGTTTAAAAGATTTTAACAAAAATAATAAACATCGACTTAATTCCCACTTTAGAAACTACACTATTTAAATTTTGAAAAATGTATTTTTTAATAATTTGAATAACAGATTTAATAATTTATTATTTAAAAAACTCAGACAGTAGATTATAAAAGACTTCTCTGAAAGTTTATTAGTAAAATAAAACTGTAATGTTATTTTTTGAGGGCCAAATTAGAAAAAAATTCATATGTATTCTGATAAAAATCAAGCGAATCCTGAAGCAGATAAAATAAAAAGTCTATATGTAGAAAATCAAAAATATATTTTTTATAAATTCAAAACGCTTCCCTTAAAATATATTAGGGTAAATATAAGAAAATGCACTCATTCCCTACTTGTCTGAAACTGGAATATTAGAATCTTGAAGGTGCTACGGAACCCTAAGTATGCGAGTCTAACTCGAACTTGACCAAATTATTTATTCATAGTTTCTTAACATTGGGGTCTGACCTAGACCCCGAAACGTTTGGAATATACAGCAATTTTTCGTAACTTGGTGGTGTTACTTCCCAAGAAGTACTCAAACATTGAAAAATATGCCACAAATATCATTCAGAAAACAACAGCTATTCTTTCGCTCTGAATAGAAATTGATCCATGATTAAATAACAATTTTCAGGTTAAAATATGGAAAAATCCGATCTCGTTTTACTATTTGTTTGAAACAGCAACCTTAACAGTGACAAATTCTGAGCGACCTTCTATTGATTAAATATTCAAGGAAAACGAGAAAAACTAGGGTTCGCTAAGCCCATGAAACAAAACAGTAAGAGTAACCCAAGCCAAAGTCTTTCCATAAAAAAACAACAATAAACATTTCCTTCCTAATTTTTTCGCCCATTTTCCAGGAAAACTCTTTCAAACGGGCATTTTCCGCCGGCACTAACTCTCAAGACTCTCCGACGTAAAAAACAAAACTCCGGGGAAAAGTATCTAACATTCACAATCTAAATGATCTGTTCTGCCGAACAGATGATCAGTCCCCACGATTTTAAGGGTGCCCATTATTTTCCGCTCAGCTGAGCTCTTTTTGTACCTCTTCGCTTGTTTCTCCCTTTTTTAATTCAAGACGATTTTTACGTTCTAACATTACTGAAGTCACCGCCACCCACTTCGATTATCGGGTTGATTATCATTGGTTTACATTTATCTGTTTCGATGTATCGAGTTTTTTTCATCTCCCTCTTCCTGGAAAGTGGTTATCAAACTCGAGATAAATACAAAAATACGATGGCGAAACAGACGAAAAAAGTTTACTCAATTCTGAGGGCTGATTGAAAAGGGCGTGTTTTTGTGTATTCATAAGGCGGTAGTTTGGAGACAAAAAAGTTTGTCAGACTTTCTAGGATAAGCGGAAATTTAGGTAGTAGACAAGTGAAGAATACAAATTAAGTTGGTTCCTGAATTAGTTTCATATTACATTATGTGATATGTCAATGTAATATACCAATAAACATTATTATTTATATATTTGTTAATGCTTTTTGAGAGAAATAATACAACACTTGAGAAACTGAGAAACTGTATATTTAAAAAAAGAGCTGTAGTAATTTGAGAAAAAATTCCTAGGTTTACTAAAACCCGTCAAAGAAATTACGATACTAAAAAATTTCGAAAAGTTAGTATCGTAATTTCTTAGACAGGTTTTAGTAAACCTACGAATTTTTTCGTTTGATTTCTATGCGTGGCATCACAGATAAACGGCGTTACACACAGTACGACTCCCGATTTGGAGTCTCTGTGAGCTAGATTTGACTGAAACTCCTGGATGTTGAAACACATTTGGCGATAACATATTAAATTCAGTTATACAGAATTAGTTTTTTTTTATGATCAGTATGGGGATCTCGGAAACTAGCGGAGATAGAGCAAAGGTTAAATTGGGAATGATTTGCAGTTTTACTGGCCCAATTCAATGAATTTTGTAAAAAGTCATGGCTTACTAGATAATTTGAAAAAACGAAATTCTGTCGATTTAGTCAAATTACTCTAGCTCCTTTGTTTTTTATTTTATAAAAGAAGTGTAAATATCAAAATTGAAGGGAATTGTATCTCGAATATGAATGTCATGTCTTCGTTTGGGTGAGAGCTCTCGTTTTCTAGATATGACACACACACTTATCTTTTTTGAATGGAAACCATAGTTGGGTATGACCTCAAAAAATCGGACATTTTTAGAGCTTTTCAACGATATGATACTCGATATAGTTATTCATAAAAATAACGGAGTTATTTTTGCTTTTTTCTCGTATGTTCACTTTTAACGTAGGTAGCCATGTAAAAGACGTTTCCTCATTTGAGAGTAATTCCATTAGTATTGCTGAACTGATAGTCGATATTGACAAGTTTTCGTGATAAAATGGAATATTCTAAGGAAAAAAACTGAATATGGTGGAATGTTATATCATATGCCATAAAAATCAGTTCGTGCAGCTGAGGAATACTTTCATAGATATTTTAATCGTCGTCAACCTGCTCTATGTACATTTAAGAAGCCTTTCGATAGTTTACTAAACCACCAAAAGAACGTAATCAAATTAACGAAGCAGCACAAATAAATATTTTAGCAATCTTAAAATAAAATCCATCTACATCCACTTGTGAGATTGCGCCAGAAGCTGGCACATCTCAACAAACTGTAGTTAAGGTACTGAAATTGCACAAGTTCCACCCGTACAAACTTTCAGTTTCTCAAACTTTGCATGCACCTGCTCATAACTCGTTATTAGTAAGACAACACTTAGATAATATCCAAACTCTTGGATAGGAAGAAATGGCCCACGGGAATGGCTACCCCGGTCTCCCGATTTGGCAATTATAGACTTCTATTTATGGGGTGCGCTAAAAAACAAAGTATACAAAAGAATGTATGAGACAGTTGGTGACCTAAGGGAGGCGGTATTACAAGCAATTGAAGAAATTAATAGGCTGTCTGTGAGGAAAGCGGTAATGTCAATCTTAAAAAGGTGCAATTTTTGTCTAAATAACAATGGTGGACTTTTCGAACATAAATTGTAACCATTATTATGTACTTCAGTTTCTTAAGTTTTTAGTAAGTACCTACTTATGTAGTTTTTTCGTTATATTTGATATACGTAATAAAAAAAAAGTTCAATGTTTTTTGGAATAGTTATTAATAAATCAATCTATTTCATGGCTACCTACGTTAAAAGTGAAAATAATAGAGAAAAGCATCCATAACTCCGTTATTTTTACGAATAATTATATCGAGTATTATATCGTTGAAAAGCTCTAAAAATGTCCGATTTTTTGAGGTCATAGCCAACTATGGTTTCCATTCAAAAAAAGATAAGTTTGTGTCATATCTCGAAAACGAGAGCTGTCACGCATACAAGGACATGACAATCATATTCGGGATATAATTCCCTTCAATTTTGATATTTACACTTTTTTTATAAAATCAAAAACAAAGGAGCTAGAGAGATTGGACTATATCGACAGAATTTCGTTTTTTCAAAATATCTAGTAAGCCATTACTTTTTACAAAAATCCGAAAGTGTCGTTAAGTTGGCCCATACTGATCATCAAAAAAACTCACCCTGTATGTACTATATAAATAAATAATTATTCGAGAATTCAATCAATTGAGGGGAGCGCCACTGATGTAGGTTCTCGACTAGAAACAATATATTGTCTTGCGTTCAATGGACTGAAAATCTCAAAAAGTTAGTATCGTAATTTCTTTGACAGAGGTTTTAGTAAAGCTTCGAATTTTTCGTGTGATTTCTATTCTAAGATTCACAGGGAAACAGTGTTACACACAGTACGATTCCCGATTTGGAGTCTCTGTGAGCTAAATAAAATATTAAATTCAGTTATATGTACGATATACATAAATAATTACTCGAGAATTCAATCAGTTGAGGGGGGCTCAACTGATGAATGTTTTCGGCTGGTAACAAAATATCGTCTCCCGTTCAATGGATTAAAAAATCTCGAAAAGTTAGTATACTACATTAATTGTCCAAGAAATTGCCTGTTTTGTTGAAATTGAAGTTGGATATGAAACACAATAATAGTAATTACAAATATTTAGTATTTACTACTGAATTAGATAATTTAATATTATTATTATAATTTCAGGTAGATTGGTCTACAAAGTCACATTATGTGAAAAAATACAAAATCAAATTGCCCGCACAAGTACTTACCTAAAATAGGATGTCCTCTCGGTGTCGCTTGCCCTCCCATCGTAACGACGTGCGAATGGTCGGACGTAACTACTATCAACGTTTCGGTAGGGTTGACCATTGCCAGTGCGGCTAAAAGTGCGGTTTCCATAGCCAGCGTTTCGTCTAGAGCTCTGTAAGCGTTGTTGTAGTGGTGAGCGTGGTCTATCCGGCCGCCTGTAATAAAAAAATCAAATGTATTTCACAATCAAGGAATTTAAATGTTGTAGGGAAAATTCTATTTTCTGTTCTCTTTGACAATTGAAATTCTGTTGATGTAGAAGCGCTTCAGGCATTAAAATATATTCAAGTAATTCATTTATGTAGACAGTACGGCTCATACCTATAAAATGATGATTAGTGAAACTTCATTGATTTTACAATTGTTTGAGGATTCTATTCATTAGGTGTCATTGTATATTTGACTACAAATTTAAAATACAATTTTATTCTTAAAGAAGTGTTGTATTTGCCAGTCTTGGAAAAATAAAAAATTTGGAAATGCAAATATTATCTTTACTTTGCGATCATACCGAGAATACCCTACGAGATGACAATGTTGGAAAAGCACCTTTGTTGACAAAGATCTTTCAGCTTTAGGGTATATTATAGTTGAGATATCACATGCAAATTTCAAGAGTGAATGAACAAGGTAACTCCGACAAGATCATTACAGTCCTAGATAAATAATAAGACAATAACAATCTTTGAGACCCCTAATTTAGACAAACAGCCCGAATACCACCTTGGCAAAAAAGACTTGAAGGGAAAATTAATTCTCTTCGGAAAGACATTGGAAGACTGACCGAGTACCGACGAGGGGTCAGGAACAACAGAATAGAAAGACTTGTCAAGACTACCATGAACACTGAATACACTCTCAGTGGGATGGAGAAAACAATACATCTCATCAGTGTCAGGACAGTTTACGACAAAAACTCTCCGTCTACACAAATCGAATAAGGAGGAACAAAACCAGTAACTAAAGGAAACTAGACAACGCACTATTCCGAAAATCAGAAAAAGGGTTTATAGAAAACTCAACAAAATCAATAATAATGAAACCCCTAGCTATCCCAGTAAAACGGCAATCGAGCAGTTCTGAAAAAAAAACAACTTTCCACAACAGTTTCCCATAACTCCAGTGCGAGCTTGATTAATGACAAGGAGGCTGCATTTCAGAATTGTGATAAGATGCAACACCAACCATTTACAACGGAAGACATGTCCAACATAATGAAACATCTCCATCACTGGAAAGAATGCAGAATTACTGGATAAAGAAACTTTACGCCACCCACGAAAAATTAACAGACCTTATTAATGATATAATTATCCATCCACACAATACCTATGTACACAGGACCCAGTAAAGTACTGACCAATCACTTGCCTCCCAAGCTTATACGAATTTATAACGTCGTGCATTAATCATCGCCTTTTGAGACATTGTGAGCTGAACAACATAATTACAGAACAGCAAAAGGCAGGCGCGAAAAACTCGATGGGGTGCAAAGAACAACTAATAATTGATTCCGTTGTCTGCAGTCAAGCCCACGCCAAACGACGAAATCTCTACATGGCATATGTGGACTACAAAAAGGCCTTTGATTTAGTTCCACAAGATTGGCTCATTCAGGTGCTGAAACTCTATAAAGAAAATAATTGTATTGTTAGTTTTTAGAGTATGTCATGACTACCTGTCAAACCAAAATCTTTTTAAATGAAGCCGACTGTTCGATACAAAACGCCTCTATCCCAATAAGAAGGGGTACATTCCAGGGAGACTCTCTTAGCCCGCTGTGGTTCTGCCTTGCCATGAACCCACTCTCACACAAACTGAACGCTACTAACTTTGGGTTCAGTCTCAAACACTACAACGTACAAGCACTAAAGATGAACCATTTGTTATACATGGACAACTTAAACTTGATGGCAACTACGAAACAACAGATGCATTAATGCTTAAAATAGTAGAAGGGTTTTCTAGTGCCATCCATATGCAATTTGGCCTAGACAAATGCCGAATTATCAATACAGTAAAAGACAAAATACAGCAGGGGCCCTACGAAATGAGAGATGGCACCTCAATTGAATCCATGGGGGAAGGCCGTACTTATAAATACCTTGGAATAAAGCAGGATCAACGAAATGATCACTCAACCATGAAAAGGACTTATCAACAGAGTTCTATAGAAGGGTAAGACGACTGTTTAAAACAGTAAAAGTCGGTTTCAGGCTATTAACACATATGCCTGCTCAGTACTCAGTTACTCATTCGGAATAGTTAAATGGTGCAAGACTGACATTGAAAGACTACGACGGAATGTTCGAATTCTACTAACAAAAGCCCAAAATCGCCATCCAAAGAGCTCTGTCGAACGTATAACGTTGACACGGTATGAAGGAGGAAGAGGATTGGCATACATAGGCAAGTTACGTGATCAACAAATTTCTAATTTGCGTAACCATTTACAAAAACTCTCAGAATTTTCTGATCTACACAGAGTCCTATGTCAGGTTGATGACTCAACACCTCTGCTACTGACAGAACAACAAGTTCAAGTATTCCACCAGACAACTGATCAGAAACTGCTCAAATGGAAAGAGAAGCCGCTTCAGCCGCTTCATGGAAGACATATAAATGACGTCAACCAAGATTATGTCGACAGTTCAGCGATGAACTACTGGTTGATCTCTTGTCATATGACCGATGCAGATATGGCTGCCAAACATCTGAATCTATCCAGCATATCACAGGAGGTTGCCAAGCGTTCGCTGCAACTGAATACAAAGGACACGATGCTGTGGCAAAAATATAGCACCAGGAACTAGCGCTTAAACTTGAGCTATCACAGTCGGTAAGAACACCCTACTATATATACAAACCAGAATCTATTTTAGAAAATAACAACTACAAGCTAAACTGGGACCGGACGATATTGACCGATCGGACTGTTGCTCACAATACACCAGATATAGTTTTGGTTATTTACTTTGTTTTTTAAAAGGGCTAAAAATCTTTAAGTATGTATTTTGTTATATGGGTGAAATAGCCCCAAATTTCCGTCAAGTAACTTTCGCTACATATTTTAAAATCACCAAATATATGTCTTTTATGCAAAACTGTGAGAAAGATTGTTGTCGAGGCACCCTAATTGTGCGAATGCCTGCATAACTCCCTTTCCTTTTAAGCTCAATGTAAAACGGAAATCTCATATTCTCGGCTATTCTCCTACGAAAGGCTAGAAAAGGAAAAGGTAACAAAATCTATTTAGAGCAAAGGGACGATGTAATTAACGTCTTTGCCAATTACCACCGGCTGTGCCCTTTTTGCAGATACTAGATCGGACGTACGCTCCACTACTAATTCCGTGTTAGGTTTCCCATATAAAAGTTGTCGATTGATTTTTGTCGGTTGTTATGGCGTGATTGAGACCAAGAAAGGTTTCGTTTTATTTTCCGTTTCTTTATTTTGTTTTCTTTCGTATATGTATTTGAGTTAGTTCAAGGTCATTCGATTTTATTTTTGTAACATAATGTCGTTATTGAGCTTTGAATAGTTTGTGTATTTAAATTAAACGTGTCTTGGTATCTGGTGCGATACTGTTATTTTTTAACCGAAAAAAAAATCTTGGCTTACTTACGCGTGTCGATTACTTTAAAATTAATATCATTTACACTAAATTGTATTAAGGAATGTGGCGATGGTGTTTTGAACAATTTTCGATACTGTGAGATTTATGTACTCTCTTCGAGGTGTCATTCATTATCTCTGACAGGTGAAGTTAACCTGAAATTTTCATCGTGACATTCTAACGTAGGAATTACGGGTAACAGCAATTACATGGAACGGCTCCAGATTCGGAACATCTATGCTTAGGGCATGTACTTTCTGGAGATAGCCTGTAGTGCACAAATGTCTTGGTAAGACTAAAGAGAGAGGGGGCAATATAGGCTATTTCACTCGGTTGGGAGCTGCTTCCAATGGAATACGTTCAGCATGTTGTTCATTGGCTGCTAAGTCAAATAGCATCTTACTGACACTATTGCCCTCTCTTTCTAGCGTTGCCACGATTTTATGCTTAACAGGCTATATCTAGATGGTAAATGATCTAAGCCTCTATGTGGTAGTTTCCCCGAAAATCCTAGAAGTCAGTCTTTACATCTCGTGAGATTTATGGTTTTCCAGAAAATTGAAGAAAATAGTTAATGGGAGAAAGCTGCTCAATATTAACGATGTTCAGTGTCACTAGCTGATTAAATTCATTGTGCCATCTGTTTCAATATGTTGAAATAGTAATACGTTATATAAGATAGATGGGATTTAATTTCGAAATAAATATTAATACATGGGTCCCAGTAAATTATAATAAATTAACAATATTTATGAAATCTCTATTACCCATATTAACAAAAAATACCTTCATCCATAACAGATCACTAAAGTGGTCAAACACTTTTTAGTCAAAAAGGCGTCTGAAAATTCAAACAGCATTTAAAGTAAACCCATATTTTTAAAAGGTGTAATACTGCCTCTTGGCTGAAATGAAATAGGTGGAAACTGGAAACTTATTATAACGTACAACAACTGTGATAGTCACAACAATCCACCACAAGAATGAAGCGAACATCTTTGGGCTAATATAATTCGATCGAAGCGACATCCTTCTGTCAAAATCACCCAAGCAGGAAACATAAATTCTGCATCACGGTGGAGACTTAGTTTAACAAGTAAGAATACTACAGAATGGAAGATTACATGAATTGGGTTAACTGGATTTATGGAAGAAGAAGCAATATTGTCAGTAGCTTACAAAGCGCTTAACAAATTAACAATTCAAATCCACGCTAAGCACTTCACTTTAAGCAGACTGCAAATCTATGATGTCTCTATTTTATTGCAGCCCTAGCAGTTACTTTGTCAACCAATAGTTTTCGCTACCTGCATGTATTGTTTATCATGTTGAGGTATGCCCTAATGCTCGACATATAGTATGTTCAGGGAAACTTACTCGAAAAACCTGTAAACGTTAAAAATAACCTTACTAATAAGGAATTATGTGCAATTACAAATTTAAAAAATGACAATTCTATAAAAATTTTACCTGCTGACAAAGGCAACGCAATAGTAATTTTAAATAAAACTGATTACGATGACAAAATTCAAAATATAATGAACCAAGGACAATACACTAAACTAACAAAAGGTCCAACAAGCTCAATAGAAAACAAAATATACCGTTTACTGTACAACCACAAACATGAATTCACAGAACAAGAACGTAAAGCACTCACTCCACACTATACTAAACCACCACATTTCTATGGGTTACCAAAAATTCATAAACTTAATATTCCTTTAAGACCATTTGTCAGTTCTTAAAATTTTCCGTGTAGTGAGCTTTTAAACATTATTAGTCCTCTTACAGGAAGTTCTGTTTCTCATCTAAAAAACAGTGCACATTTGTTGGAAAAACTGTCTCATATAGAATACAAAAATACTTTTACAATAGCAAGTTTTGATATAGTAAATCTTTATAACAATGTTCCTGTTTCCAAAACACTTCCAATAGTAAAACAACTACTAGAACGGGACTTTTCATTAACTCAACGAACTCAGTTATCAATTGATACAATAATGGAACTACTAACATATTGTACCAAAACTACATACTTTCAATTAAACGATGACTTTTACCAACAGGATTTTGGCATGGCCATGGGTTTTTGTCTCTCACCAACAACAAATAATTTTATCAAAGGAAAATAAACCTTTAATTTGGTGGCCTTACGTTGACGACATTTTCGTAATTTGGGAACACAATCTTGAAGAACTAGATAAATTATTAAATGACATAAATAACAAAGAGCCAACTATCAAATTTACCCTAGAAATTGAAGAAAATAACAAACTATCTTTCCTAGACATATTAATAAGAAAAACAGATTCTTCATTCGAAACAGAAGTTTATAGAAAACCAACTCATACAAAAAGATACCTAAATTTCAATTCAAATCATCCGAATACAGTAAAGAAAGGTGTCATTAAGTCATTATATGATAGAACAAAGACCAACTGTTCTGATGATAATAAATTCAACAAAGAAAAAATAATTATAAAAAATGTTCTCACTGGAAACAATTACCCCACAAAATTTATCAACATAGAATTAAACAGACTTGAACAGAAAACAAGCCTTCCGAATCAACCCAGAACTTCTCTTAACACTACTACTACTCAAGACAACAACATTACAGTTACAACTATACCATATATACAGGGTCTGTCAGAAAGATTGAAAAGAGTGGGCAACAGATTTAATGTTAAAACAGCATTCCAAACAAGAAATACACTGAAATCTTTAATCGAAAACAAAACCAACAAACAAAACCCAGAACTCAAAAAACTGCATATATAAGATTCCTTGCGAATCGAGACCATTAAACGTACGAATAAATGAACACAAGAATTACATAAAGAAAGGACAATTTGAAAAATCAAAAAATTTTGAACATGCTTGGGACCTAGGTCATAAAATACAATTTGACAATTCAACTATACTTCACGAAGAACAACATAACACAAAACGAAAAATAAAAGAGTCTGCCTTAATTCTTTTGAATGAAGACGATTGTATCGCTTCTACTTCTGTAGAATTTAATCGTATCTGGGTACCGACAATTAAGGAAGAAATTATTAATGGTAACCTCCTTTTGAAAAATCCAATCTCGGGATAGTTTATAAGGTTTTTCCTAGGTTTTCCCTTATGACGTTAATGGGATCACTGAAACAATAGAATTCTTTGATCGCATTTTTGGCGAATGCGCTATCTTATAACAAAGTCGTACCGAGGAACGCCACTTATAAATTCTAAAGACGACTCATTCAAATTCTTCTAATTTGAAAGCTGGTTAACTATAATTCATGATCTTTAGAATTTTTTGTGCTACCTGTATTTCTAAAAACAACAAATTTTCTAATGTCAATTTTAAATGTCATAAATCAAATTTTCATTTTGCAATCTACATCAATAAATATAAAGCCATTAACAACGAAGTCAGAATAGACTTTGAAACGTTTGGTATTCCTGCAATATACGTCGTTTTATTTCTATTGTGGTGTTATTGCCCAAAAAAACATAAAAGATACACATAAAGGTTGCAAATCTAGAGCCGGTCCATGTACTTGCTATTACCCTGTGGATCATGGTTTACTAAGAGGTTATACTTCTGGAGGAAGCCTACAATTGATTAATATCGTGCCAGGACAATAGAGAGAGCAAGAGGCTATTTATCTTGGTGGGTGGAACCAGCTACACAAGTACAAGTACTAAGGTAGTTTTAGGTTAGCCTAATCTGTCAGGACAGTATAAAATGCATGTAAAAGTTATTGGGTTATTGTATATAGTGTTTTATCCCTAAAAGTAGTGTTAGTTATGGAAATATACAATTTTATTTTGGGCAAATTTATACCTTGCTTTTCTTCTAGTTGGTGATATCCAGGATTTAATAAAAGTATCGTTTCTTCATTAAACACGAAATGAAACTAATGACATTTAGAATTGAAAATGTTTCACAGGAAACTCCAAATAAGTAGTTGTATTACATTTAAAGATGTTACTCTGTGATTTGTAGATAAATAAAAATGTGAATGTTATATAATCTTGTAAAAGATTTCGCTACTTTTTCTCCATTGCTTTCCTATAAAACGTCGAAAAAGTGTAACCTTGCGTCAAGTTATCGATGAAAACTTCAACTCAATGTTAGAGAGAAAACTTGTTATTTTTATAAAGAAAGCGCTGTCGTTAATTAACGACATCGATTTGCTCCGTAATCACAGACGACTAGATCAGAAATACAACTGCTCTTTCGCTAGTGCTGACACATTGCACCCACCTGTTGAGAACTCACTCATTTTTATAGATGAAGGCTGTAAAGTCTAACGTTCTTACTGGCATTCTGATAATTTTTTCTAGAAAAGTGATAACAAAATATGTCTAGAAATCGTTGGTGTAAGAAATTGATATCAACGTTCTTATCCAATATTGAGTTTTTGTACACATAATACTGGGAATAGGTCACATTTGCTCAAATGCAAACGGTATTGATTTCTTGAGAATATTAGAGAATGACGTTATGTATCTTTAGAATATCTATATATAGGCAAAGACAAAACGATTAGGTACCATTTTCTCCTCTGTCTCTCAACCGATTTTCTTCATTTTTGTTTTGTTTAGTAGCTACTGACGACCTGCAGTGCAGAATGCTAATATTAATTTATAATATTGGTTCATTCATTAAATAAAATATAATAAAAATTCATAATTTACGTCCACGCTGTCAGCGCCACACAACTGACTATGTGATCTGTGGTGCCGCCGCCGCCAGACCGTCCAAACTCAAAACATTTACTAATTATACATGATGAGTTTTTTTATGATCAGTATGGGGATCTGAGAAATTAGCGGAGATAGAGCAAAGGTTAAATTGGGAAAGATTTGCAGTTTTTCTGGCCCAATTTAATGACACTCGGATTTTTGTAAAAAGTCATGGCTTACTAGATATTTTGAAAAAACGAAATTATGTCGATTTAGTCAAATCCCTCTAGCTCCTTTGTTTTTGATTTTATAAAAAAAGTGTAAATATCAAAATTCAAGGGAATTGTATTCCGAATATGACACAAACTTTTCTTTTTTTGAATAGAAACCATAGTTGGCTATTACCTCAAAAAATCATTTTTAGAACTTTTCAACGATATAATACTCGATATAATTATTCATAAAAATAACGGAGTTATAGATGCTTTTCTCTCATATTTTCACTTTTAACGTAGGTAGCCATGAGAAAGATTGATTTATTAACAACTATTCCAAAAGACAATCAACTATTTTTTATTAGGTATATCACATATAACGAAAAAACTAAATAAGTAGGTACTTACTAAAAACTTAAGAAATTAAGGTACATAATAATGGTTACAATTTCTGTTCGAAAAGTCCACCATTGTTATTTAGACAAAAATTTCATCTTTTTAAGGTTGACATTACCGCTTTCCTCACAGACGGCCTATCAATTTCTTCAATTGCTTATAATACCGCCTCCCTTATGTCACCAACTGTCTCATACTTTCTTTTGTATACTTTGCTTTTTAGCGCACCCCATAAATGGAAGTCTATAACTACCAAATCGGAAGACCGATCCAAGAGTTTGGATAGATATTATCTAAGTGTTGTCTAACGAATAACGAGTTATGAGCAGGTGCTCCATCATGTTGGAACCACTCAATTTCTACACGAGTTCTCAAATTCAAATTATGCAACATGTCTTGAAAAGTGTATTGCAAAAAATGCAGGTAACGCTCCCCAGTAAGTGATTTGTCATAGATAAAAGGCCCCAGAATAGTGATACCACCCCAAACATTTAAATCAAATTTTATCTGGGGTCGTCTTTGTTCTACATGGAAAGGGTTTTCTTTAGCCAATATATGCTCATTGTGTCTATTGAACATACCGCAGTTAGTAAATCTAGTTTCATCTGACCATAACACATTTAATGGAAACTGTGGATTGTTAAGGCACATGTCTCTAAACCACGTACAAAACAAAATAAGTCGATGTTCGTCACTAGCATGCAAAGTTTGAGAAACTGAAAGTTTGTACGGGTGGAACTTGTGCGCTTTCAGTACCTTAACTACAGTTCGTTGAGATGTGCCAGCTTCTGCCGCAATCTCACGAGTAGATGTAGATGGATTTTGATTTACCATTGCCAAAACATTTATTTGTGCTGCTTAGGTAATTTGATTACATTCCTATGGTGGTTTAGTAAAAGATCCATATCTGTGTAAACTATCATAAAGCCTCTTAAATGTACATAGAGCAGGTTGACGGCGATTAAGATATCTATGAAAGTATTCCTCAGCTGCACGAACTGAATTTGTATGGCATATGATATAATATTCCACCATATTCAGTTTTCCTTTGTTAGAATATTCCAATTTATCACGAATACTTGTCAATATCGACTGTCAGTTCAGCACTACTAATGGAATTACTCTCAAATGAGGAAACGTCAAAGTGAAAACAATCTTTTTCATGGCTACCTACGTTAAAAGTGAAAATAAGAGAGAAAAGCATCCATAACTATAGTTTCCATTAAAAAAAAAAGATAAGTTTCTGTCAAATCACGCAAACGAAGACATGACAATCATATTCGGGATACAATTCCCTTCAATTTTGATATTTACACTTCATTTATGAAATCACAAAACAAAGGAGCTAGATGGATTTGACTAAATCGACAGAATGTTGGTTTTTCAAAATATCTAGTAAGCCACGACTTTATACAAAAATCCAAAAGTGTCATTAAATTGGGCCAGTAAAACTGCAAATCTTTCCCAATTGCTTTATCTTCGCTGGTTTCCGATATCTCCATACTAAGCAAGCAAAAGAAAACTCACCCTGTATACGAAGGGAGCAATCGTTAGATATATTCTTAGAGCATGTACTTCTGGAAGTGGCATGCAAGCGTTGTTATTGTTTAGTGGTAAAAGAGTCATTGTAGTAGATCAGTATTGATTCTTCGGACGCGTTACAGTAACTTTCATATTAAATATCTTGTTTTTAATCAGAATTTAATTATTGGATTAATATATTATTATCACAACCTACACGAAGGTGTTGTGTAAAACAATGCCAGAAAAAGGACAATAGAGAATGTATTAATTAAATATTTAAGTTCTCCTAGGGTTGTTTGTCCTCTCTTTTCTTTAATATTCTTGAACTTGATTGAAACCACAAATGACGAAAACTTTTAGCTTGCAAGGAACAATCTTCCAATTATTATATCGAATATTTTGCGAGGCGCGGATCCAGCCAAAAATTTGAGGGGTCATTCATTTGTCAAAATTATTACGAATACCGATATTTGATCACATTTTTATTTTCTTTTTATTTCAATACTCTACTCCTCCGATTTATCTACAACTCTGTTTCTTATAAAAATATACTATTTACAATTTCATGAAATAGGGTCGAATTTCGACCACTGGGCGACCACTAGTTATGATTTGTGGACAAAAATAAAATGAGTATTTGCATTCAATTTAACGATTTGCTTTTGTTATTACATTGTAAAAATATAACAGTAAAATCTCATTCATACACCAGACAAGCGATAAGTTAATTTAAAATTGTGGATATAACCAAAAACAATAATTAACATTTTTATATAAGAGGCAAAGTTTTAGCATGAGCTTCCAATCATTTTTTTCAACTTACACAGCATATTTCAGTCCAGACATCAGATTCGGTTTTCTGTCAACATTTGGGCAGGGTTATTCTAGACGATCGACTAGACAGACCGTTTGTGTTGCCTAACCGATTTAATGATGAGGATTATTACAATTTTTTAGTTAACGACTTGCCAGAACTTTAGGAAAATGTCCCTTTAATTGAACCCCAAATCATATGGTTTATGCAAAATCTTAAATAAGATGTATGGAGAAAAATGCATTGGCCGAGGAAGTCCTGTTCCCTGGCCTCAACGTTCCCCTGAACTTAACCTCCTGGATTATTTTTGGGGGTCATCTTAAGGCAGAGATTTATAATATTCCAATTGAGACCATTCAGCATCTGCGGGAGGGAATTGAATTCGCGTGTATAGAAATTAGGCAAAAACCTAAAATTTTCCAAAGAGTTCGCAAGACATTGAAGCGTCAAACTAGATTATGCATCGTAATGCAAAGTTCGAGCAGTAATTTAATTTATTATTACTAATTTTAATCCCATTATTTTGTATTTTTCATTTAGCTATTTGCTGAATCAGTAATTAGTTATTTAATTAGTAAGTGTAGCTCCAAATTCAATAGTCTTAGTTTATGTCCTAAACTATTCATTAAATCATCGGATCCTTGTTAACTGCAATTTATTTAAATAATGTTACTGAATTTTCAAAATCAATTTACTCAAAATATGTTGAAAACATTGATTTCTATTTACGCAAAATTGTTAAGATTTTATAAATCTGTGGGGACAATTGTAAAAAAATGGGATCAAAAAAATACGGACCGGAAACCCTTTTCACCAACCTAAATAGGAGGCTTATGATTTACTTTTCGAAAAACGGAGTGGCATATGTTATTTAAAAAGTTATATAAAACCTATACGTTTTTTTTCTGTTTATTTTAGACCGTTTTGTCAATAACATAAAATTATTGTTTGACACCTTTTAATCCGGCGTGAATGAGGTGAAAAATTGTTACACCAGCTGTGAGATGGGTATGACATACCCTAATATAGAATTCTCGATTTTGAAAACTAAAATAACTCTAGAATATCACTTATTACTGTAATATATTACATTAGGGAAATGAGGTAATATGATAAAATAACTCATTTCTAATTATGAAAGTAATCATATCTATATAAAACAATGTCGTTTTTTTTACGAACGAATCGACAATATTTTGAAACTATGACTTAATATCTAATTATATGGAAAATTGAGATCAATTCACAAAATGAAAGAATGAATCGTCTTATATAATTTAGTTTCGACATAACATACAATCAATATCGGATCAGAAAACAATTCTGCAGAAAATATAACTACTATAGATTCATCGTACATATAAAAATCATTTTGCCAGTGACATATGTACGCCACAAATCATTTAGATTCTGTCCATTAGAACGATTTAAAACTGCTAAATTTAGAAGTCCCAAAAGAACTTGATCTCTTCCAAAGTAATGTTTTTCATGTGCTCTTGTTATTGCCAAGACGACACAAAATCCTCATATTGTTTATCACATTATTTCTATAGAGATACGGTTTGCAATGAAAATTGTCCAACATCCATATTCTGTTTGGGTACTTTTAGCTGAACCTGTTACACTTGGTTGATCTCGTATAATATTTTCCGATCTTGTGCGGGTGTTTGTAGGATGACAGACTTTTTGCCATTTAGTTCCACCCTTAGCAGTAAAATAGAATCCACGTACCTCATTAGTGGACACAATATCTTCCGACTGTAGAATGTGACCTTGAGCTTCCTTTACATCAGAATCTGCATTCTGTCCCGAATCACTTTCCTCGCTACGCTTAGAGCAGAGATCAGTTTGTCCATCACTCCCTGATTCGTCACTTTCATCATTGAACATTCTTCCAAAATTTAAGCAAGCCTCTGATTTTGCTCAGAAGACATTTTGGAGTTAACACAACCACAAACAAGGAAATTTGATTAATATACACATTAAATTAGAAGACAACCAAAACACAAAATACTTACAGCGACTGTGAGGTCGGGTATGACGTACCCGTTTTATGTTTGCGCACCTGCAGTTTACTCTACCGCCAGCGCAACACAGTTACTCTTACTTAAAATCACTCCCAGCACCACCCCCTCCAGCTACTGAACCTGCCGAGTTCCAGGAATCGCATAGTTAATAAATATTTCGTGTTTCACTAACCGGCGGGTATGAGATACCCGACCTCATTCACCCCGGGTTAAGGGTATATAACTTTCTAAGGGTGCGTTTTAGCACACCTGTTAATTGGGACTTTTTGGTTTATTTTGATGAGTTCTATACAGAGCAGTACCATATTTTAGAAACACCCTGTATTTATTATTTATCCAATAGCTTCTTTAATTATTCTATTACAATATATGAACTGAATCTGAATGAACAGTTCCGACAACATCTTTGGTTGAATTTCCACTGGCCAATAGTACATTCGGTCAAAATTCCCACGATAAATACCCAACCGAACTCGTATTCTGAATAAGTTCCGTTTTTCAACAAGGAAAAAAGCTGCAAACAATAAAATCCCTTGTGACAGTCGTCTGCACATTTACCCAAGCAGAAATGATTTTCGTGTTCCAGTTTATTTCCCCGGTTAAATGAGACATAAAGAAATACTTCGTATTGTCGACAATAAAGTTGAAAAAACTTTTTCTGTTGTGTTTCATACAATTCGCGGTAATCTTGCGGGAGATTCCGATTCAACTGTTCCAATTGGTAGGAATCTATTTTGCATGATTGCCTCGAATCGTAAAATTATTTCCATAATGACGCTTTCGAAAAATCGGAAAGTTTTTACAAAAGAACAGGAAGCATTGCTTTCCTACATGTTTTTTCTGAAAGAGATATTGTAAGCTTAATTTTTATAATAACTTTGGTATGAAGGAGAAGTAATAGTGATATTAAGTTATAGATTATTATAGGTAAAAAAAGGTTTATCTGGATTTCCGGCAAAACTGTAAGTCCTATTAGACCAGCGCACAGCGGCGCATTCGTTTGCAAAATTGTTTTAATTCATATATATTTTTAGGGTTTCCTATATACAATATACGAATACCCTTATAATATCACTCCGGATTTCTGCCACTGTCACATCACAGCAATTTTCTCCTAAACTACTGGACGGAAGAGGTTGAAATTTGGTATCAATGTATAGTTTCGTGACTCGATCAGGAGTACATATCGTAAATGAAGAAATTTTGATTTTAGGGGTGTACTTCTGGGGGGAAAAACTAAAAAAATCGACAGTTTCCCGCCCTGATCTCCGAAACTGCTGAGCCAAAAATTTTGGACAGAATGGAAAATATAGATCGTTGCGCGAAGTTTACGGGAAAAATAAGGAGATATAACTAATAGTAATTTTGAGAATGGAAAATAAAAACATATAAGTGTTTCTAACGGATCAAGTAATATATCAAATCACAGGGTTCATTATGACGAATACAATTATTTTTTTAATTTTTTTTTAATGAATATTTTAAATAATATTTAAAAAATAATAAAAAAATACCCATTCCCCCTTTATTCCCCGAACTATAAGACTTACATTTTTTTGTTTACAGGAAAAATACGAAGAAATCCCTAATACTAATATATTAATATTGGGACCCAAATTATAGAATTAGACGGAAAATAAAAAATATTCTTTTAACGCATCATGCAATATATTAAATGAAAGGGCTCATTATGAGGAATACAAATACACATCTTTCATATTTTTAAAATTAATTGTTTACAAGATATTAACATAAAGATATAAAAAAATCTCATTTCTCGCTTTATTTCCGAAACCATATTACCTAAAATTTTGAATTAGGGCTACTATGGCTCACTTGAAATTTATAAGAAAAATTATTAGAAAACCCCCATAGTAACTTTAGGGGCAAATTATACAATTAAATGGAAATATATCAGATAAAAAGCTTATTATATGAATTACACATATATCATATTTTTAAATAATTTGATATTAACAAAAATATTAAACAACGTCTTAATTCCTACTTTAGAAACTATACAATTTAAATTTTGAAAATTATATTTTATTTGAATTTTTAAATAATTTGAATAACAGATTTAATATTTTATAAGTTAAAACTTGACCTATTTTGCCCTATATATTCCAATCTACAAAGCCTCAAAATTCAGAGAGTAGATTATAAAAGGCTTCCCTGAAAGTTTATTAGTAAAATAATAACTCTAATGTTCATTTTTGGGGGCCAAATTAGAAAATTAAATACATAATTATTCTTGTAAAAATTAAGTGAATTGTGAAGCAGATAAAATAAAAAGTGTATGTGTGGAGAATGAAAGTGTATATTCTTTATAAATTTAAAACGCTTCCTTTAAAAGATATTAGGGTAAATATAAGAAAATACACTCATTCCCTGCTTGACTGAATCGGGAATATTAGAATCTTGATGAAGGTGGTACGGAACCCTTAATATGCGAGTCCAACTTGCACTTGACCAAATTATTTTACCTTATTTTGACTTAATATAGAAAAAGCACCGTAATTCTCATGTCAAAATATTTGCTTTTTTTATTTAAATAATAGTAATAATATGTTTCAGCCACAACAATCCAACATTTAATAAACAAGAGGAAAAACAGTGGTCCTACATCCGACCCTTGAGGAAGTCCCGTTTAAGCTAAGTATAACTCCGACTTGAAACCTTTAAAGTTAGAAGAATGTATCTGCCTGATAATTAAGACTTGATGCAATTTACTTGGATAGAAAATCCCAAATTCTGACAGCTTGTTTAACAGAATTCTATGATTAATTCTGTCAAATGCCTTACTCAAAACTGAATAGCTCACGTCAAACAAATGCCTTAAATACTGCTAGTAAATATACTCACTGACAAAGCTACCCAAAAGGAGAAGTTTAAATTTAATATTGTTTTGGAAAAACAAAGATGCTATAGTTGAGAATAAATAATCAAAATTTGGTGATTGTTTTTACATGTAAATCTTTTTTATTATTTAATATTGAGATTTTTTTGTCAATGAGTATATATCCTGACACAAATATTTATTAATTCTCCGTTACCAAATTTGCGCTATACCCCTCTGTGATATAATCCAGTGCCCTTCCACGCAAACCGAGATAACACAAAAGGTTTTTGCATAATTGATTTAGCACGATTATGCCGAGCCTGTGCGGCTAATTTCCATACGCTTGTAAAATCTAGTTAACAATCCTCTTGAACTTACTCGTTCACTACCTGCCAATGGCATTAAATGCAAACTCATTCCATTGTCTGTCAGTGAGCACAAATAACTAATACAATAATGGCGTTAGGTAGTTGATGACTCGTCTAGGCGAGATGAATTCATCACACAAAGACAAGCTCGTTCATGTTCAACACATAATTGATAATTGTTAGTGAATCGGAACAGTCATGCCGGAGTGGCTATATCAAATGTACAACTGGACGGGCTAGGAAGCCATTACTATGGAAACTGTAATGGAGTGGCTGTTGTTGTTTTTGGTGGTGTTGATGCAACATAATCTTTGTAATTAGATCTCCAATTATGCTGCACAATTTGTCACAATTGCGCAACTAGAATAAATTTGTTTTCTAACATTTTAGTGCATTCCATCAGATTCAAACATATTTATAAATTAAGAGAGTTATAAACAAAATTATACTCTTACTCGGGATTACATCCGTTCGTTATATTGATACATCTTTGAATACTGCAGACGTTTCGCCAAGGTCTCACTTGGCATCCTCAATGCGTTGTTACGGTGAACTGAGAGGTGATCTGCCTGAGCTGTTTATTTTATATGTCTCCGTCGGAGGTCGTATCGCGCCTGATTGGTTCGCTGCCGAGTCGGGTGTTTGGCTTGTTGACAGCTTTGTATTTTGTGTAGCTAATTGTGTTTTATTTTGATTGTCTTCCATGTGTTTAGAGAGGTGCAGGGCGTCATCTCTTTTGTTTAGTTGTCCAGTTTTCTCAATTTCAATAGCTTCTCGTATTAGTCTGGTTTTGTAGTGAGGAGTTTTTAAGATCTGTTTACAGCTATTGAAATTGATTTTATGGCCCGATTGTTGCTGGTATTGGAATAGGGCTGATGTCGTTTGTTTATTTTTGACAGCTAATTTATGTTCCTCCAAACAAAAAAAAATAACTAGCCAGTACCCTACAACCAATTGTGGAAAAAGCAGATTGCTACATTAAAAACTCGGAACATTTCACACGCCTTCTCAACAGTGAAGACCTCCCACAATTCGTGATAGATTTGTCACGACACTGCCTAAAAAGTGTCTATTTTATGTATGACAACCGCATATATAAATTCAGAATGCGACGGCACCAGCCGCCAACATGGGGTCACCGCATTCTATCACCGATATGCGGTGAGTATCTATTTTAATCTCTTTGGCGTAATGACCATCGCATCATGAAAAGGAAAAATGCTCCGAAATCCGAAAAAGGCACTGACGACGAAGAGCAAACCTGAAACCAATGTGAGTTATCGATGCTGTACGATACGATCGATGACGTATTTGTCTCATGCATATAGTATGGCCTTTTGACCCCAGTCAAACGTATACCTGTAACAAGAAATCCTCAAGTTCCTGGAGCACCTAAACTCTATACACCTCAGGATTCAATTTACATTAGAACTTGAAGAAAACAACCAGCTGCCTTTCCTCGACGTTCTCGTACGAAAAAACCCCAAAATGGACATTTCGACCACACCGTATATAGGAAGCCGACACACACGAACAGATATTTAAACTATAAATCTCATGACCACCCATTTCAAATACAGGGAGTTGCCAACACGCTAATTTCCAGATCCATACGACTGACAGACGACAATAACAAAACACACGAACTGAAACAGATAACTACCTCTCTACGACAAAACCACACTATCAAAAAAGCAATAGCACAACAAGACCATGAGCCAAAACCAAACGATGACCTCACCGAAAAAATAAAAGTAGTCTTACCATACATCAAAGAGACAACGGACAGAATTGGCCGAATTCTTTGAAGGCATGACATAGTGACAGCATACACACGGCACCAGACTATAGGCACCAGTTTAGGAAATCCTAAACCAAAAGTAAAACTCGAAAACCAAGGGGTATATAGTATAACTTGCGGAACGTGCGATAAGGTATACGTCGGACAAACGAACAGGAGAATTTCAGCCCGTTTAGAGGAACACAAATTAGCTGTCAAAAATAAACAAACGACATAAGCCCTATTCGAACATCAGCAACAATCGGGCCATAAAATTAATTTCAATAGCTGTAAACAGATCTCACAATCCCCTCACTACAAAACCAGACTAATACGAGAAGCTATTGAAATTGAGAAAACTGGACAACTAAATAAAAGAGATGACGCCCTGCACCTCTCTAACACATGGAAGACAATTATAAAACATCAAAATAAAACATTATTAGCTACACAAAATACAAATCCGTCAACAAGCAAAACACCCGACACGGCAGCGAAGTAAACACCGACCAATCAGGCGCGATACGACTTCCGACGGAGACATATAAAATAAGCTCAGGCAGATCACCTCTCAGTTCACCGTAACAACGCATTGAGGATGCCAAGTGAGCCTCCTCCAACATGGAGAAACGCACTACAAGACCGTAACATTAAAATCAAAGCTCTAGATAAAAGGTCAAGTAACACCAACATACCTCCCAGGCCAGACATTAACGCAATGATCACTGGACCAATAACCTCCAACAGAGCGAGAGCTCTGATTGGTCAAAGCAAACAAGACCACGCCTCCTCCGGCCGATATTTTGTACTACACTTAGTGAGTAACAATATGGAATATTCCGAAGAAGATGAGTGAGATTTCACCGAAAGTCAAACTTAGTTGAGTGTGTTTTCCTGATTTTAGGTCATTACAAATGTTAAGTTTGTGTTTATTTTATATGTTTTAATGATGACGTTTCGGTCATGTTTTTGGCCTTTTTCAAATCTATTCTAAAAATGTTAAAAATATTGATAAATTTAACGAATTATACAATTATAATTTTGACTTACCTATAGCGTTAGTATTTGTGAAGTTACCATTTCTTCTGTTAAACACTTTACATTTTTTTACCTAACACAATCAAGTCATCACATTGTTCAGAAAAAATCGGTTATTGTAGGATTCGCAGCTGTTAGACCCTGAATTTTTTTAAAATAATAAATTAATATTATAATAATCCTAACAAAAAAGCCAAGATAATACAAATAAAATATATATTTCATTGCCGTATATAGAAGGACTATCAAACCAATTATCAAATTACTTTTGAAAATACAATATCACAAGTCACAATAGCTATAATTTACTATCCAAACATTTCAGTAACCTTAAAACAAAAACTCCTAATAACAAAAAAAATAACATCATATATGAAATTCCATGTAATGACAGCGATGCCACATATATTGGACAATCATCTCAGTATCTAGAAAACAGATTAAAAGGTCATCAGTATGATAAAAAGAATAAAACAGCCCTAACTAACCACGAAACATCCAAAAAAAATCATAAATTTCAATATAAAAACACAAAAATCCTTACAACAGAAACAAATTTTAAAAAGAAAGAGTTTTTGGAAATGATTAATATTGAATACTCTCTTTGAGGTGTCGTTCTTTTGTACGCAAGACAATATATATATTATATATTGTTTCTGCTTAGGGTACCTTCGTCAGTTGCGCTTCCCACAATTGAATGTCCTCTCGAACACTTCGTTATGTATTTGATACATTTTGTTAAATTTGAAGACGCGAGATGTAAAGATCGACATCTAGGATTTTCGGGGAAACACCAAATAGACGAATCTGAAGCCGTTCCATGTAATTGCTGTTACCTGTAATTCCTAGGTTAGAATGTCACGATGCAATTTTCAGATTAATTTCACCTGTAAGAGATATTGAACACTCTCTTCGAGAGTACGCCAAAGAATGACAACTCGAAGAAAGCCCTAGCATACTCACTAAAGTAAATTTTGCAGTACTTAGCCAACATTAATAACTTATGAAAGGCATTTGGAAATATTAACCACCATAACTTGCTAGTTTTGAAATTCCTTGTATGTAACACTATAGGTTATCCTTAAGACTTAACTATATCACTCAAATTATTAATTTTCCTGAAGTTGGGTACTTAGTTTAATTCCCCTTGTATTTCTGTCAAGCTCGCAAACAAAAGTGATAAATAAAAGCAAAACACCCCATTAGTCAACCGGAATCTCATCAAAGTTTTATGAGACGAATGGTCCTACATCAACCGGAAGAGCCTTCCAAACGAGTATTATTTTTTACAAATTCAATGAGTCAACTAACGAACTAACTGTCCAAAAGAAACTGCGCCCATTTGTATTTCTCTGATTAGTGCCAATGCGAGGCTATTTCCACGGCTTTTTCCGTTAATTAGGGTCCAAAACCCTAATTGCCTTGTTCCGGTTGTGAAGCAATCCATAAAATAATAAATTAGCAGGGCCCTTAAATCCTGTCTTGCTAATTAAAAGGGAAATTGACCGTTTGACACTGATATAAAGGTGATTTTGGGCCGTACGTCTTTCTGGCACTCCAGTGTTTTGTGTGTTAAATGATTTTAGCAAAGGTAATTTGTTGAGGATACACACACTATTTTACTGAATAAATGGTTCACATATAATTCTAATGAATACAATTTATGTTTTTATTTACCAAAAATTAAAAATCCCTGTGTTGATCTTTTAATGTAATAATGGTGTAAGAAATATAACTTATGTTAGTCTGGAAGATGGGTACTGACTGCAATAGCAGAGTAAAACACCCAGTCTATTAGAAACGTATGTGAGATCAACCACTTCTAAGACGATGGAAGTCCGGAAAGAATTGACTAAAATCTTGCATTTATCACGTGCATTTGAGCATAACTAGATAAACTTAATACCTCAGCAAATGAATGGATTCGATCATACATGCTAACGAAACACCGACAGTTACGGGGGTGCCACTAGGCTCAATATTGATTTCTTAAGATGTGTCCCAGATCGCTGATGACATTTGAATGGATTTTGGGAGAAGTTTTCTGAACTTGTCAGAAATGCAATGTAGCCACTCGGGAATTTCTACTATTGTAGGAACGTAAATGTTAGTTTATCAGTTTGAGGTTAAATAATGAATCTATTGAGCAGACAAATTTATAAAGGTTAAGGAAAAACACATTGAATTTAACAAATGAAATAATTATTGAAAATGTCTTTGATAATTTTGACCGTTATTACGATGTTCTCTAGTCAGATTTTTCATCCAGCCAACAGATAGGTATCACTTACTTGATCAAATACACAGTTATTCAACTCGAAGCAGCAATGAACTACGTCAGTAACTGGAGAACAAAATGTACCAAGGCAATTTTGGAAAGTTGACCAGTGTACTGGTTGTCTGGAGTTATCGGTGTTGTTAAGTAATTTCTTCAGTTATTACACACAGACATTCGGGGTACCAAGGCAAAGACCAGAGTATGGTTGTCTACATACAGGCATTCGGGGTATTGTCATAACATTTATTTAAGGGAGGGAAAAAATGTAACGAAATCTTCTAAATTAATCGTGCCGATAAAAACAACAGGGAAAGATAAAAAATCGGTTGAAATAAAAAAGAAGGGCAACATAGCGGCTATTCCGTAATTTCGACTGAAGTAAAAATCGCCTTTCGAAATACTTCTTGAATATACTATGATAAATCACAAATTATGAACGAAATCTAGCATTTTCTCCACTCGCTACTTAAAGGACGGTTGTACAAATTGAGTGGTTTAGTTTAAGGTGTAATAATTCAATAGCGAAAAATTGAACAGCTGTAGTGTTTTGATAAAAATAAAGGCGTGAAAATGAAAGAAGAACCCACATAATCTATATTAATATTAGTTATTAATATCTGTATTGGGAGTCGTTTCAACTCCAACTCTAGAGTTGTTATCAATCGCTTCGCTGGGTGTTGTAGCTAGACGTTTGCATTCTTAAATTGCCCAGTTGATACAAATTTTCTTGTTTGTCAGAAAACTATGACAGTGATAACTTGCCAGTTGGTAATTAATTGCCACTTTTATAAATCCAGGTTATTTGAAGGTCTCCCAATATCCAGTCCAGAAGAGCAAACAATGGTCCCCTGAGTGATCACCAACCGACAATTTTTTTCACAAACAATGAAATTTGTATCCAAGAGAATTAACTTCCACCTACAACCATCAGCGATTGACAACGACTTAAGATTGCAGCTGAAACTTGTAAAAACATAGTTAAGTATCATACTACTTATTTACAGAAATACTGGTTGACCACATTGAAAAAATTCTCAGAATATTTGTGTGCACACAACCAGTAATCCGGACCACTTCTCCACATTTCCAATTTCTGTTGCAGGAAAATCTGAGGCGAAAAAACCCTAACGAACAAGTTAAATAAATAAAGGTTAGGTTAAGTTAATTCTTTACAAGATTAAGTATGTACCATAAAAACGATATTTATTTTATGAAATCTATTAAAACATGAGGCATAATATCTACGGAAATAACATTGAGTGAATGACCACCAGACAATGACCAACTTGAACATGTTGCATAACTTTGCGCAATTGTTCAGCTAGAATTTACATTAGTTAATAATGTCTGTGAATTCCTTATGCATACTTAACTTTTGATTAAACCCCCACATAAAAATACGTGCCACCGCTAAATCAGGGGAATGAGTTGGTAACTCACTGACTCCATTTCTGAGATTAGCCTAGTAGGGAGATGCCTCTATAAACAGCAATTCCTTCATGAGTTGTCTAATATATCGCGCCTTCCTGTTGGAACCAGAAGTTAACTAGAACAGTAGGATTCTGACCACGATGTTAATACCATTCACGTAAATAAGCAAGCAAACATTTTGTATAAGATACAGAATAATTTAAACAAGGTGAAAGAGAAATTACAGTTAAACAAGTACAACTTATGATCAAGAAAGAAAATAAGCCGTAAGGATAACCGAACCAAAAACTCCCAGAACTAATCCATTTACAGAAGTGTAGATGTACATAATGAATTAGCCTTGATGTTGGTTCCTTTATAACTGATAGAAGGTATATTATAAAATGTAGATAATGATAAAATAATCAAATTAATCTATTAGAGTCTCAGGTGATTCTTCTTCTTCTTTTGGTGACATATCCTCAAGTGACGTTGGCGGTTAATTTGGCTCAAATGCGTCTATTAATCGCTGATCTAAATAAAGCTCGATGACGTCTGAGTTTTTTTTGATGTTCAGTATGGGGATCTCGGAAACTAGCGGAGATAGAGCAATGGTTAAATTGGAAAAGACTTGCAGTCTTACTGGCCGAATTTAATGACACTTTCGGAATTTTGTAAAAAATCATGGCTTACCAGATATTTTGAAAAAACGAAATTCTGTCGATTTAGTCAAATCCCTCTAGCTCCTTTGTTTTTGATTTTATAAAAAAGTGTACATATCAAAATTGAAGGGAATTGTATCCCGAATATGAATATATTTTTTTGAAAGGAAACCATAGTTGGCTATGACCTCAAAAAATCGGACATTTTTAGAGTTTTTCAACGATATAATACTCGATATAGTTATTCATAAAAATAACGGAGTTATGGATGCTTTTCTCTCTTATTTTCACTTTTAACGTAGGTAGCCATGAAAAAGATTGTTTACACTTTGACGTTTCCTCATTTGAGAGTAATTCCATTATTAGTAGTCCTGCTTACAGTCGATATTGACAAGTTTTCATGATAAAATGGAATATTCTAACTGAATATGGTGGAATGTTATATCATATGCCATAAAAATTCAGGTCGTGCAGCTGAGGAACACTTTCATAGATATTTTAATCGTCGTCAACCTGCTCTATGTACATTTAAGAGGCTTTACGATAGTTTAGGCAGATATCTATCTTTTACTAAACCACCAAAGGAACATAATCATATTAACGAAGCAGCACAAATAAATGTTTTGGCAATGGTAAATCAAAATCCAACTACATCAACTCGTGAGTTTGCGGCAGAACCCGGCACATCTCAACTAACTGAAAGCGCATAAGTTCCACCCGTACAAACTTTCAGGGTTTCTCAAACTTTGCATGTTGGTGAAGAACATCGATGTATTTTGTAATGTGCATGGTTTAGAGACATGTGCCTTGACCATCCACAGTTTCCATTAAAGGTGCTATGGTGAGATGAAACTAGATTTACTAACTGCGGTATGTTCAATAGAAACAATGAGCATATCTGGGCTAAAGAAAACCCTTTCCATGTAGAAAAAAGACGACCCCAGATAAAATTTGGTTTTAATGTTGGGTGTAGTATCATAGGGTCTACTATTCTGGGGCCTTTTATCTATGAAGAATCACTTACTGGGGAGCGCTACTTGCATTTCATGCAATACACTTTTCAAGACATGTTGCATAATTTGAATTTGAGGACTCGTTTAGAAATTGAGTGGTTCCAACATGATGGAGCACCTGCTCATAACTCGTTATTAGTAAGACACATTTAGATAATATCTATCTTGGATATGAAGAAATGGCCTACGCGAATGACCACCCAGGTCTCCCGATTTGGCAGTTATCGACTTCAATTTATAGGGTGAGCTAAAAAGTATACTAAAGAAAGTATCAGACAGTTGGTGACCTAATAATTTTTGTCTAAATAACAGTAGTGAAATTTTCTAACATAAATTGTAAACATTATTATGTACTTTAATTTCTTAAGTTTTTAGTAAGTACCTACTTATTTAGTTTTTTTCGTTATATCTGATATACCTAATAAAAAATCATTCAATGTTTTTTGGAATAGTTATTAATAAATCAATTTATTTCATGGCTAACTACGTTAAAAGTGAAAATAAGAGAGAAAATCATCCATAACTCCGTTATTTTTATAAATAACGATATCGAGTATTATATAGTTGAAAAGCTCTAAAATTGCCCGATTTTTTGAGGTCATAGCCAACTACGGTTTCCATTCAAAAAAAGATAAGTTTGTGTCATATCTCGAATACGAGAGCTGTCACGCAAACGACAATCATATTCGGGACACAATTTCCTTGAATTTTGATATTTACACTTTATTTATAAAATCAAAAACAAATGAGCTAGAGTGATTTGACTAAATCGACAGAATTTCGTTTTTTCAAAATATCTAGTAAGCCATGACGTTTTACAAAAATCCCAAAGTGTCATTAAATTGGGCCAGTAAAACTGCAAATCTTTCCCAATTTAACCATTGCTCTATCTCCGCTAGTTTCCGAGATCCCCATACTGATCATCAAAAAAAACTCACCCTGTATATTTCAGTTGAATATACTAATAGCGTTCCTCAATGTCGAAATATCGTTAGCTCATCGCAATAATTTTGCCTCTAGTAACCTGTATCGAACAAGGTTTAGCAACTCGGCGTGTTTTATTACAATCTGATTATAAAGCTTGTCACTCAGCTCGTATGTGCCTTCTGGGCATGACATGGAATTTGCTAATGTTTATAGAAGCATATAGGAAGCGAAAACCGCGCTGGTACAAGGATGTGAGGGTAGAAAGTCGACCTTTAACGGTAGATGTAGTTGCCACAGGGTTTGAAAGTATCTGGAGCATGCGGGAAAGTATCTATATAGAACGACGGTTAGGGGTGGTGTGTTATCGAAGCTTTAAATGTTGCTGCCGCTAGGGGAATATTAAGACAAATCGTTCTTGTTTTCCGTTTTAATGTTTGCTTGTGTTATATTTAGAAGAAACGTACAAGGAAGGAACAACAAATAATTACGAAAAGTAAATGTACCACACATTATCAATAAGATAAAGTTCTCTAGAAGAAGTAATAATCTGAGAGAAAGCATAAAACTGTTAAAAACTAGATATTAAAATTACTTTTCCGAAATAATTTGTTAACAGACTTTAAAACAAGAGTACGTTATCAATTCGTCTGTATATTTTATTATAGCGCACTTTTTTGAAAAAAAATATGTAATACTTAAATACTTGTACCTTTATTTATTTATATACTGACCTTAGAAACAATTAACACAAATTAACATAAGTATGTATACATATCATGATGATGTAATTTTATTTTATTATAATTATTTATTTAATTTTTAATATGTTCTTCTTTACCTTCACGTTGGGTTAGCCAATTATACTGTTATTAATTATTATTTTTAAATGAAATGGTTCAATTTTTTAATTTTAATTTTATTTTAAAATTCATTGTGAAATCATTAACATTTTTAAATTATACTCCTTATTAAACTTTAAACAAATCAGTCAAACATTAATTTTTTTTACAAACAATTATTGAAATGCAATTTTTTTACTATTTATGCTAAATTCAGAAATGTGGAGTTTTTTTATCAAATATTACCCATATTACTTATTATTATATTATATACACCTAATTACTAAAGTCATGAAATATCAACAATAAACATTATCAAATAATAAACATATGTACAAAATTCAATTAAAACACATTAATCATTGTTTTCATTTTAAATCAGTTTCGTTTTTAAATACCTTGTATAACTTTATGTGTCCGGCTGAAAACTCTTTTCTCCTTGGGCGTGTTCTGTTACTCCTGGCTCTGCTACTGCATTATTGGTAAAGATCGTTTATAGTATGATCTTTTCAAGTCTGCTGCTTTTAATTGTCTAGTATTTCTAGTCATTCTCTGCTCCATATTCATCTATTTGACTGATGAAACTTTTATTTTTAATATGCAATTGCAATATTTAGTTGTCTATGTTTTATTTTATTTTGATCGATTTCGTTTTCGTTCGGGTTTTAAATGTCATTTTCACTTTACTTTATTCAACATGGCGCTTTATGGCAATAAAGTTTGATGCACTTTTGTTTAAATCACTGTTTACTTGACTATTTAAACAAAAATGGGTCCATGTGCACTCCTGCAGCGGTGGAAAAAGACTGGACAATTGTCAAAAGTTGACAGGTAATTTATAACAAATCGTAAAACATCTGCCTTCTCTGACAAGTAATTCAAATTGACATAATTAAGGATATAAAAATTTTAATTAAACCCTTTGTATTTTGTATCATTAAAATCTAGGAAAGGAACTGGTTTTCTTGATACATAAAACTTATCTTACCATTAAGTTTTAGTCTCGTATTTTGTAATTGAAATTCTATGTTATGACATTTTTTTAAACTTGAATATCTCCTTCTAAAAATGATTTCCCTATATATTTTCTTTTTAAATTTATTCTTTGAGTCTTCCTGTACCTTTTGATATAATTTTACACTTTTTAAATCGTTTTTATTTGGTTCTTTATTTGTTTACATTATACTATTTGAATCGCTGTAAGTATTTCTAACTAGTTTCCTATATCTTTTCTGTTATATTGTTACAATTTTTTTATATCTGATAACCGCTTTACTCTAGCATGTTCTTTTTGACGTTCTACCCACTTAATCTTTATCAATTTAACTATAACTCTTTTTATCTGTTTAATTTGTTGGCTACTTTTACAAGTTTATACATTTTTCCCCATTTATGTTATTGATTTTCTGTTTTGAACATTGACTATTTATGCATGGTACCTTAATTCCAAATTTAGATATTTCAATTCTGTTCCTCAAATTAGATTTAATTCCTGTTTAATTTGTATTCTAATATGATTTTGTATTTTTAGCTACTATGAATTTGATATGAAGATGTGTTTTGACTTCACAAACTTCATTTCATTACAATATTATATATAGAGAGTAAAAATCAATAATCTTATGAGTGACAGGTGTTACACAAGGAACTGACTTAGGACCGTTTCTATTTAAATTATGAATTAATATACTTTTAAAGCTATTGTCTGAGGGTATTGTAATATCATTTGGTGTTGTAGCTAGTCTAGACACTTGGCAGGAAGTGAAAACCAACATGAACAACTACCTACTTGAAATAAGTAATTGGCTGGCTGCAAATAAATTATCACTGAATATTGACAAAACTAGTATTACTAGTATTAGTATTACCTTTGACAACCATTCTAATAGTGTTCGAGAACGCATTAACATTAATATCAATGGGCTCAATATAAAAAGGGTAGAAGAACATTTTAAATATCTGGGAGTAGTTCTTGACCACAGGTTGACGTGGGAATTACATATTAAGTATATATTATATTAAGTAAATTTAAGTACCTTATATACAGGGTGTAAATAGTTTGACTGCATATATTTTAGGTGCAGATAGTACCCACCAAACAAAACAAAAAACTCTTATAACACTATGGTCTAAAGGCCTTAATAAGCAAGAAAATTGAAATATATGTTAAGTAAATTATTGTCAATGTGGCAACGTCGCGCTAAAAATGAGATTTGCTTGTAGCGTGAATAATAAAGGAATGAGTCACCACAAAAAAATGAACACCTGTCATTTTTTTGTATTAAATAATTTCATAGTTTCCAGTGCCGGTAGATTTATTTAGGTAAATAAAATTTTATGAAATATTATTTTCAAAAATGTACCCTTTTAATATTTATGTATTTTAAAATGAAAATCAAATAAATTACGCTATGTCGAATGTCACGCAAAAATCACTTTGACTTTCTTAAAAGAACCGGGCAGCAAAAAAGCATTCATGGCAGCGGCCAGCTGTAGTACTGAGTATATGCTATGTTGCCAGATCTGATCGGAGAAACGTAGGGCAAATTATAACAGAATATTTAGAGTTTAAATAATAATTTTCTTTGTTAATACAGATATTAAAGGTGTATACGCTATTGAGTATTTACATATTTAGCTTTACAATCATTTTGAAGCCGGAAATAATCTATTATTTACTGTAATAAAGGCTACAGAACTTCTAACTTTTTATTTTTTTTTGGCAAAACTATAGTTTATTTCTGAAAATGTAATAAAGCTTTTTGATTTGTTTTGACCTGAAGTATTGATCCTCAAAATCTTTGCACTCAAATCGTTTATACCCTGTATATTTTCTACAATTTACTAAAATCTATGAACACTGAAACTTTACGTATGTTAAACTACGCTCTTATTCATAGCGTTATTAGCTATGGAGTAATAGCATGGGGCGGAGCATATAATAATACTTTAAAAAATGCGTCAGCGGTTTCAAAATAGACTATTAAAATTTTTAGAAAAGAAACAATTTATATCTATAAAAAATACCCCCCAGTAAACATTAAACAACTGTTTACATGTAAACCTGTAGTCTGTCATTATAAAACCCTTAGTAGTGTAATGGAAATGCTGTGGAACTTTTGGTGTGCAACAAATTAAAAAATACAGTTTTGCACCCTAACACCAAAGCTTTATTTTAAACACACAATTCAAATGCTCTTAAAATGGAACTGTTTAACAATGATACATATTACTATTATAGTACAGTACTAAGTATTGTGATATAAATTATTTAATCAGATATGTCTGGTATAAATTTTTACAAGCTTTCGATAATATGCAGATTGTTTACGAGTATTCATTTTCTGAAACTCCAAAAAGGCCTAAGCTGTTTGTACTGCTGAATACAGTTGATAAATATCAATTTAAATGCTATTATTCGGAATATTACTCTACCGCAATAATACCTAACTTAAGTATATTCACTGTTACATTTTAAGTTGTATAATTTGACTTTCTATACAAAACCTAATTAGAGTTAGTTTGTATACTGTATCCCTTAAGAAAGTAAATTAAAAGTACGTTTTGTTGTTTAAATTGATCTGATCCCTTGTATTTTCTAAGTCACGTTTATATTCTCAAAAATGCAATGCTTACATAGGTGTTGTATTTTAATTTAGTATTTCTAATAATGAAAATGGTATTTTCTTATTTTCATATAGATAATGCTAAATAGAAAATCTCATATGACATTTATGTGAACAACGCAGTCGAAACGAACTACAAATGAAAAATTGAGTAGGTGTTTCCTGTAAATTAATTTTTTGTGATGAGTCCAGTCACTAGACGGAGCGCAAAACATTCGTTTAATGTTTAACATGGGCGTTTGAGCTCTATAGGTGACTCCTTAGTGAAGACCACAAAGAAGAAGAATAACCTCTCGCTGGGGTCGAGAAGGCTCAATATCCCTATCGAGATTGTCCCAATTTCTTAATTGTTCAAAAACAATCAAACACTTTCCTTGATTATATATTTCTTAGTGAAACATTAAGCAAATTGATAAAATTAGTATAACTAGTTTCACCTCTACCATATTATAAATCAGCTCCACAGGATTTTAAGATCAGCATTTAAATAAGAGATTCATGAAATTATTTATCACTACTTAAAAAACCCGTTCTGTTCTAGAATCTGAACTCCTCCTGATTCAGTTGTTCGAAAATACATGTTAATCGTCCGGCAGTTTTGGGAACGTCCATACATTTTTGGTGTGTTGCCTTTACTGCCCAAATAATATATATGTTTAAATTTGGTTAAGATAAATAACAGTTACTGCCCGCGAACTGCATGTTGCAATTACAAGATATCTACTAATGCATTTCAATCGTATATTCAAAGTGCCTCGAAGCCTTTATAGGCCGAGACTACATAGCAAGAGGAGCTGAACCTGAACAAGAATCGTGAAGTTCGCCTCTCTATGGAAGCCACATTAAGTGTGTGACATAGGATCTTCAACTCCATGTATGTATTTTGGAGTATAATTCGTAGATAGTGTCCCAAGTTATAGAAATGGTATGGCCCTTCATAGGGAGATGGATAAATGTTTAATTCAATTAACTATATCGGACAAAACCAGTGTCGTAGATAGCAATCGTTTCAGTATTAATACCAACTGTTTAAATGTTTTCTTGCTATTGACGAAAAAGATGATTCATTCTTCTTTAATCGCTGTTGTTGGTAGAACCGTTTTTTAAAGGTTTAATTTGGAAATAATTGTTGAAGAGATACTTGATAATTCTTCCGGTTGACTGGGTTTTTCCTTATCCCCTAAATGAAAATTGTAATGGACTCAAAGTACTACGGCAGGCCGGTTTCGAAAAATTGCCCTTATTACTCGATATTGTTGAATTATAATAATAGTCTTATCCACACTTGTGATGTAAGAATGGTATCTCTACAATATGATCAAGCAATCTTTGTGCAAATATGTGCGTTTAGTATGACGCAGTCATATCTGTTGCTGAGGATTATAAAATATGTGCCAGTTTCTACATATTACAATATCCAATTATACAGGGTTTCTCACATATGAAGGGATAACATTACTATGGCCCAAAACGGTAAGAAATGCAGACATGATTAAATGGAGAAAGAGCTGTGTATCTTTCAGCGCATTCGGCTACCTCAAGATAAATTACGCTATTTTTGCCATTCTCAAGTCATAGAAAGAAAACCAGAAATGTAATTTTTTGATTTTTGCCTCTACCACTTTAATTTAAAAAACATATCAAAAAATGTTTAAGGGGAAAGTTTTTTCGATCATACTTTTATACAAGACTCCGTTATCAAATTTTTATTGGCAAGTTTAGTTCCTTGTGGACCTTCATCAACAATATCGGTAAAGCATTGAAAGAATACATTGGCACTTTATATGTTTCTAAACGACATTTTGAGAGAAAAATAATCGTTAATAATAGTCCAATTAAATATTTATTTCAATATAAGAGAACTTATAATTTCTTTATTTGTTTTTCTTGCGTGGTAAAACGATATAATTGAAAAACTATAAAATATCAGAACAATACAGCTTTTGTTTTTTTTTGGAAATTTTTTGACTTTCAAAAATGTATATTATAATAAAAACATATGCTTAAGAAAGTTGTGGGTAGTTTAAAGAACTATAGAGTCGAAATTGTAAAACATTGTACTGTTGCTGTGCAAATTGCAAAAAGGTATTGACTATTGGAAATTGGTGACCGCTTTTGTGTTTGCGAAATTATGCAACTCTTGTCGCTAAGTATTTTTTTTAGTTTTAAAAATTATTCTATTGATGCCATTTTGTAGGCCTGTGCGACAGTAAATACTCGTATACTGACCCAGAATATGTATATCGTACATTTATCATGATATTACTTACCTTAATATAGCAAGTAAAGAGGTAATTATTAAAAAAAATACATTAAGCTTTTATTGCTTTTCCATATAGGTAATTAAGGATTGCAAAAATTATACTTTTGCAATATGCAAAACAATAAAAGAAAATTTGCCGATTGTATTTCATAGATCTGGCTATTACCTAGAATTTTTTTAACATGTTTCCATTACAACAATAATTTAGAAAAATATTGATTTTTAGGTTTTTTAAATTTCTGCTACAATTTCTCTTAATTTATAGATTTTTTTGTCGCGAAAAAAATTAAATTAATTGTACTATTTTGGCGCCATATAAAACTTAACTTATGTTTTACCAGTGTATTGGTACTTCAATACCTTATCGATATTGCAACAAAAAAGTACACGTCCGTTTAAAACAAAATAGTTGATGATGGTCCCTCTGTTGTATAAATGTGACCAGAAACTGTTCCCTTTACCATTTTTGATTGTTTTTAAAATGAAAGTAGTAGAAGCAAAAAACAAAAAAATGACATTTTTCGTTTTCCTTGTATAACTAGAACACGGCAAGAGACTTTGCTTTAATTGATAGAATGGGCTCGAAAATACGCAACTTCTTATACATTCAATCGTATACATTTCTTAGATAACAAGGTCAGCTCTTCTGCTTTCAAACATCTTGTATAGATCTCCATAACAAACTTCAGTGTTTTTGTCCTGCCACTGTAAAAAACAACAAATATTTAACCAAAGAAATATTAGTGGTCATTTATTTTTTTAGAATAGAATTTGGGGCAATTTCAGCACTTAATCAACCTTTCTGTTATTCATTCATATGCCCTTGTGACATTATTATATTTCAACAAATTTTCTCTTTACCAAACAATGTAACGCAATTCACCCTCGTCACCTTGCAGAAGCATTAACAACACTTCTCACGAACATTCTACGAACTTTTAAATTAATTGCGTTTCACCCAAAAATACCTCGAAACAAAATTGTCAAAAGTTAAAAGTCAAAAGGATACGCATACTAACCTTCGACTACTAACAGGAATCCCTTGGGGTTTTTCAGTAGAATGGAGAGCGCCGATCGCGTCATGTCTGCCAAAGAGGGGTCTCCGGTGGCTCCGGGGTCTCTGTCGGCTTCAAAATCCATGTGGGAGTAAGAAAATAGACCTGTCGAAGAAGATGAGGTTTGTGAATTAGTCGCAAATTTTACTAAATAAATATAAAATGGAAATAATCGGATAATGAATACAACAAACATATAAAACAGTTCTTGTGAAATTACAATACAATAATACAATAAATTTGTAAGCATATATCTATATATAAATAGGCAAAGACAAAACGATTAGGTACCATTTTCTCCTCTGTGTCTCAACCGATTTTCTTCATTTTTGTTTTCTTTAGTAGCTACTGACGACCTTCAGTGCAGAATGCTAATATTAATTCATAATATTGGTTTATTCATTAAATAAAATATAATAAAAATTCATTATTTACGTCCATAATGTCAACGCCAAACAACTGTATGTGCCGCCGCCGCCAGACTCAAAACATTGAGTAATTATATATAGAGGGACCAATGCTGTTATATACTTAGTGCATGTACTTCTGGAAGTGGGATGCAAGCGTTGTTATTGTTTAGTGGTAAAGTAATCGTTGAATATCATAATTATACAGGGCGATTCCAGATATGTTAGAAATAATTTTTTCGTGGGTGGCACATAAGCAGTTGCATATATAGAGTAGAGTGCAATTATAACTAACAAAATAATTATATAGGGAAGCCCATTAGCTGTCGAATTTACAGGGTTCTTGAAATAGAAGGTGCAGTAGAATTACAGTTATACAGTGGTGCAAAAAATATTATACAGACTTCAGCAAATCTAAAATCCTTCATTGCGTACTTATCTACTACTTCATCAAAATTTGATTGTTGCTTGGCACCAACTTCAAAAATATACGAGATTGGTAGGTAATTAATTTGTACAGAATGAGCACTTTCTAATGTTTACATTGTTTATTTCCTGGATAGGTACCTACCTAACAACATTGAATTTGTTATTTATTTGCTAGAGTTGTATTTTGTTATAATTAGTTTTAGCTTTTTAGTTATAGGTTGAAGTCGGTTATATATTTTTTTAAATGTTTTATTTTCAACTTTTTAGCTTGTTTGAACTCAGGTAGTTTTCATTCTTTATTTTTTATTTTGTATGTATAACCTACATAGACAGGACCAGGTAATATCGAAAGCCTCAACATTACACAATGATACATTTTCATTTAAATTGACAGGTAAATGTTTACGAAAAAAATGTACTAGTACCTGCTCATAACTCGTTATTAGTAAGACAACACTTAGATAATATCTATCCAAACTCTTGGAAAGGAAGAAATGGCCCACGCGAATGGCCATCCCGGTCTCCCGATATGGCAGTAATAGACTTCAATTTATAGGGTGCGCTAAAAAACATAGTATTCAAAAGAAAGTATGAGACAGTTGGTGACCTAAGGGAGGCGATATTGCAAGCATTTCAAGAAATTGATAGGCGGTCTGTAAGGAAAGCGGTAATGTCAATCTTAAAAAGATGCAATTTTTTTCTAAATAACAATGGTGGACTTTTCGAACATAAATTGTAAACATTATTATGTACTTTAATTTCTTAAGTTTTTAGTAAGTACCTACTTATTTAGTTTTTTCGTTATATCTGATATACCTAATAAAAAAATCATTCAATGTTTTTTGGAATAGTTATTAATAAATCAATCTATTTTATGGCTAACTACCTTAAAAGTGAAAATAACAGAGAAAAGAATCCCTAGCTCCGTTATTTTTATGAATAACTATATCGGGTATTATATCGTTGAAAAGTTCTAAAAATGTCTGATTTTTTGAGGTCATAGGCAACTATGGTTTCTATTCAAAAAAAGAAAAGTTTGTGTCATATCTCGAAAACGAGAACTGTCACGCAAACGAGGACATGACAATCATATTCGGGATACAATTCCCTTCAATTTTGATACTTACTCACTTTTTTATAAAATTAAAAACAAAGGAGCTAGAGGGATTTGACTAAATCGACGGAATTTAGTTTTTTCAATGTGTCTAGTAAGCCATGACTTTTTACAAAAATCCAAAAGTGTCCTTAAATTGGGCCAGTAAAACTGCAAATCTTTCCCAATTTAACCATTGCTCTATCTCCGCTTGTTTCCGAGATCCCCATACTGATCATAAAAAAAAACTCACCCTGTATATAGATTTTTAGTAAAATACACATATTTAATATGTCAAATTGTGTTAATTGGTAAAAGTCATTCACTCTGTATTAAAAGGCAGGATTTTGCAGGAATGGTTTATCAAATAATAAAATAATATTAAATATAATCGGATATTTCACAATTACGATTTCAATTTCTAAGAAGAAAATTCAAGAAAACACCTCATAAGTAACTATGAAGATACACAAAAATAAATACGATACATAAGTACTTAGATATTAGTACACCTTTAACTGCAATATATATATATATAATTTGAATAATTTCAATTTATGACACAAAGACATTGATAATTTTCACATTGAATTGAAAAGATACATTAATCTAACGACTAACAATACAACAACATCAATAAATATAAAGCCATTGACAACGAAGTCTGAATAGACTTTGAAACGTTTGGTATTCCTGCAATATACGTCGTTTTATTTCTATTGTGGTGTTATTCCCCAAAAAAAACATAAAAGTAATCAAGAATATGCCACAAACAACGATTAGAAGACAATCAGATCTATTCTACTATTTATTTTAATTCTCACGAATTGTATTCATATCATGGGCTTTGTAATCTTTGTTAAAATGTATGAAACTAGTAGCCATTAAAATATAAAATGTTAAAATAACAAAATATAATGGGAAACACATTGATCAGTTGCCACACAATAGACAATTCAAATATTAGTTGACAAACCATATTTAAAAAGAAATTAAAGTGTCAAACTTGCGAGTACCAAATAATTAGTTGTTATGTATCACATTATATAAATCTTTATGCGTGAGATCTGAATAGCGTGATAATATGGAATAACTTTGGGAACCAATCAAAATTTGTTTTTTTGTTTCATTTAGATTGTTTCTGGAGTCAATTCATCTTATGATTTTCCCTCCAAGCACTGTTAGGCTTTGAGTGTGTCTTTCAGTTTTTAAACAGTGTTGACTAACCTTATTTATCGTAAATATTATTTTATAATAGCCCTTGTATAATTTTAAGTGTTTTTTCCAGATGCGAGATGTAAAGACCGACATCTAGGATTTTGGGCGAAACTAGCACATAGATGTTTCGAATCTGGAGCCGTTTCATGTAATTGCTATGTTAGGATGCAGTTTTCAGGTTAACTTCACCTGTCAGAAATATTAAATACTTTCTTCGAAAATCCTAGATGTCGGTCTTTACCTCTCGCGTCTTCAAATTTAACGATATGTATCAAATACATAAAGAAGTGTTCGAGATGACATGGCATGGCATGGCATGGATAAGACGACCCCAAGAACTTTGAAAATCATAACGTGGAACGCCAACGGGCTCAAGAATAAGAAAAACGAACTGGAATTACACCTAGAGGAGAACAACATCGACATAGCAGCAATACAGGAGACCTGGCTCAAAGAAGAGGACAATTTTAGGATCAGAAACTACACAGTACACAGGGCGGACAAGCCAGGAAGGAAACCAGGAGGAGGAGTCATAATCGCCGTGAAGAACCGACTAAAACACCAGCAGGACGACCCATACCAAACAGAGAACATCGAAAACGTAACTGTAGAAGTGGAAATGAAGGACGGAAGGAAGATACAGATAATTAGCGCGTATCGACCACCAAATAAAGAACTTACAAATAATGACTTAAGTCTTATTTTTAGGGACAACGTCAAGCCGATACTAGGAGGAGACCTAAACGCCAAACATAGAGACTGGAACTCGAGAATCAGCACACCGAGCGGAAAAAAACTACAGGAACACGCAGATAGAGGGAGATACGACGTAATGGGACCAACGGAACCAACCCATCACCCAACAAGAGGCCAAGGAGACGTACTGGACATCTTTATCCTGCAGAACACGGACATGGATTACGACATATTTTTCGACGTAGAAAAGGCATTCGACAGGATCTGGCAGGACGGGCTTATAGCAAAAATGGACGAAAAAGGATTCGGAAGAACCACCACAAGGATAACCCAGGACTACCTCACAGGAAGGACATACAGGATCAGGATCGACGGAACCACATCAACGGAGAGACGCATCAGGGCAGGAGTACCACAGGGATCAGCACTATCACCGGCATTATACAACATCTACACCAGCGACATACCAAAAGGGACGAGACACTCAAGGACTTACGTATACGCAGACGACACAGCAAAAGCGGCAACATCAGCAAGGGCAGACCAGGCAACAATCTACTTACAACAGGACATCAATGAAATGGAAAAATGGGCAAAAAAATGGAAGATCAGGATCAACACAGAAAAGACACAAGCAATAGCAATAGGAAGGAGAAAAAAGGACAAGCCAACCAGGAAACTAACTGTAGGAGGAACACCCATCAACTGGCAGGAAAACGTAAAGTACCTAGGGATCCACATCGACAGGAAGCTAACATGGGGGAAACACATAGAGGAAACAGCAAAGAGAGCCAAACAGCGCATCAGCATGATAAACGCACTAATAGGACGGAGGAGCAGGCTACACCTGAGGATAAAGAAGACGATCTACGAAGCAGCAGTAAAACCATTGATGATGTACGGAGCAAGCATATGGGGACAATTAGCGGACACACACACACACCAAGAAATTAGAAAGGATTCAGCACAACGCCCTGAGAAGAATGACGGACGCACCATGGTACACGAGAAACGAGCAGCTAAGAAGAGATCTAGGGATACGCACTATAAAAGGGGAAATTATAAGGAGGACTAAGAAGGAGATAGCAAGAATGGAAAACCACAGGAACCCACTACTACGAGAGGCCACAAACTATGACGAAAGCAAGAAACACAGGACGAAGAGACCCAGGATGGCGCTACTGCAGACAGAAGAGGAAGTAACAGATAACTTGAATATCTTAGGGAATGAAATATCTTAGTGAATAAAATATCTTAAGGAATAGCGTAGGGAAAATATTGTAACAGCGTAGGGAAAAGTATATGAAACATGGAAAACAAATTAGGGAAATAAGTATCAAAATATGGACTAGGAGTAAGAAATTTGTTTATTTGACAATAAACACATGAAACTGAAACTGAGATGACATTAAGTTGTGGGAATTGCAACTGACCAAAGTTTCCTAACTAGAACAAATATTATTATATATATTGTCTTGCGTACAAAAGAATGACACCTCGAAGAGAGTATGCTATATAGGTTGTTCATTTTTTAATCAAAAAATAATTTTTTAAACATAAGATGCCCTATTTCAGTAATTCATGAAATATACTGTATAAATATAACAAAAAGTGAACTTCAAGACCAACTTATTCGTTCCGACGTTATTTATGCTTGCCAGCGTCGTCTGCTTGCAAAATAAATACTTCAACGAGGATCTAAATTTATTCAAGAGAACGAGAGTACGTACAAAAACGAAAAGTAAACCAAGGAAACCACACCGAGAGCCAAAATTCAAGTAAAATAGAAATTCGAGTATTGCATGTCATTTAATATTTTGGGAAGAAGGGTATCATGAAAGAACTTTCAAGCTCTTAAGGATTCTGATGAATATTCGTTATGAGGAAATAAGAAGCTTTCGTGCATAGCAATAATGATGTTCTTAAGGGTCTTAGTGAAGAGCTCGGGTACAAATAGGGTGCAAATCACCCCCGAGGTGTTTTAAAGAGAATAGAAGGTAATCAGTTCAGGAGAAAAAATGGAAGTTACACGAAATATTTGCAGGTGGAACATGGAACGGATTTTGTTATCGACATCAAAATCGATAAGGTCCTCAGTAAAATTAAAACAATGCTGTTTGAAAATACCTGCAAATGTTGATGTAACAGTAATATCTGTGTATGTTAGTGCAACATGATTTCTTCGTTTAACTATTGAACATAATATGCAGAGAAAAGTGTATGCAAATGAGTAAATAGTTAATAATCTAAGAAACACTACTAAGTTTTTTAGATTAGTTATGAATACTACACATAATTGTCAAAATAATCTGCACATTACAGTTACATGATAAGTTTATTTTGTTGTCCGAATATTTCTTTGATATATTAACCGACCACACATTTTTAAATAGCAAAAAACGACTTAAAATACTAAAAATCATATTTTTTTCTGCAACGATTGAATATTTTTCTTGAAGTGTGTCCAAGTAGAAGATCCTAGTTGCAAAGTATGTTGCATAAATGTGCTTCCCAAATTATTTTCACTTTAACTGTTGCAGAAAAAAAAAGTTGTCTTCTATATACTATTTATTATAAAATTGTAGTTGTCGATATGTTTGTTTGTTACCTCATCACGTAATAACTACTCAACTGTTTTTGTTCAGTTTTGTTGTAAAGCCTATAGTTTGACTTAAAATATGGTATACATTTTATCTCCCTACAATGACAGAGACGGTAGAGATAGCGAAAAAACTAATAGCATGTTCGGTAATACACAGTTAGTCAATTGGTTCCAGCGCATGCACCAAATATTAGATATTTGGTTTATTCAAAATTCGGAATATGCCAATGTAACATGTTTCGATTTAATAAACATTCAACTGAAATATGAAGTATAATTTTACAGGGTGTTCCATATATAGGATAGGTGAAACTTAGAGCGGAATAGAATTGCATGGATTTAAAAAAAATGAAAAAACATATATAGCAGCTACTTATGGGCCACCTACGTAAGTAGCTGCTTATATACAATGTGGTTGAAATAAGGGGGAAATTATACGGTATGATTCGAAAAATATATATTGAGTGGACCATAAACAGTTGTATATACCAGGTGGTTGAAAACGGATGGAGTTGAATTATATTTATGCAGGGTGGATAACAAATATTGTATTGTAAGGAGTAGTTGCATATACAATGTGGGTGAAATAAGGGTTAACATAGAATTATATTTATACAGGCTGGATAAAAAAAATGTTATATAAGCAGTTTGAATATTTGAATTTTCTATTATTATAGTTATGAAATGGGTTGAAAAAAGTGTTAGAAGCTGTTGTTTATAGGATGGTTGAAATATAAGATGGAGTGGAATTATAGGGTGGTTAAAAATTGTTTTATATCCACAAGTAGTTCACAACTTCACAACTAGCATATTATAGGATCGTTGAAATATGTAGCAGAGTATAATTACAGCTATAGGTGTCGGTTTAAAAAATATTATGAAGGAATGTTATGATCTACAAGCTGTTTCATATACCGCATAGATGAAATATAGGGTGGACTAGAGTTCTAAATATACAAGATGGTGAACAAATGTTATATTGGGTGGCCCATAAGTAGTTGCATATACAAGGTTGTTGAAATATAGCGTAGAGCAGAATAATAATTATATAGTGTGGGTAAAACACGTTCACAAATTTTTATTATACAGGGTAGGGCATGGCCAGTTGCATATATGGACTTCCTGAATTATGGGGCGATGTCAAGTTATCGTTACCCGTGTGAATCAAACAAGGCTAGAAAAAGTCGCAAATGAAGGATGGTTTAAGTGAATTGTGGAAAGAAATTATATTTTATACTGTGCTTTAAAAAATATGAGGAAAAATTGTGAAATTGCGTAGCTCATCAGTTGCACAGATAGGACATTTGAAATATAGGGAGGAGTAGAGTTAAATAATTTAATATTTAAAAATTGTTCCACAGGGTGCCTTATAAGCAGTTGCAGTTTTGGTGAAATTTATTGGGAATTGATGGATTTATATTTTACAGGGTGGTACAAAAAATGTCAAACTGCACATACTAGGTGGCTGTAATTGAAAAATTGTTGGAATTAAAAAAAATAGAACATGAGCTGTTGGATATATACAAAATATGAAACATGGGACGAAGTTAAATTATAGTTATACTGGTTAATTAAAACATGTTAGACAAAGTTGCATATAAGGGGTGGTTGACATATAAGATGGACACAAATTTTATTTTCCGGGATGGTTAAAAAATATCTCAAAAAGGGTTATTGAGCGTAGTCCATAAGCAGTTGCATAGATAAGGTAGTTGATATATATAGTGGATCAAGGTTATATTTAAGTGTTTACAAAATGTTATATTTGTTGGCCCCTAAGCAGATGCATATGCAGCATAGTTTAAAATATTTTGTAGAATAAAATTATTGTTATACAGGATGGTTAAAAAAAGTTGCATATAAAGATTTAAAATTTATTAACAGTAGAATTCAAATAACTATTTTTATAACACTTTTAGCATAGAACAAAGTTTAACATTGGTTAAATCTATTATTCCTGACTACTAATCAATAATGGGGTATAATTGCAGCAAAATTTGATTAATTTTACAATAGATTTTAGTTATAAATGCTAAACTTTAGATTATAAGACTACTCTATGAAAACATTTACATTTAGTTTGAAAAACGAAAATCAGACATGCCACGGTACTGACATCTTGGGTATATTTCTGTAAGTTATTCATGATCTATGAATACTTATGCTTTAATATACAATGTCAAGGGTAAAATTCTATCAAATTTATCATATTTATAATTTTCTGATCAAAAAATATCATGTTGAATAATAAATAAAGTACTAGACATAAAAAATCACAGTTATCTAAGAATCTTCCATATATAGATCAATTGCGAACCTTTAACTTGATGTTGAAAAACTGACATTTATTCTGATATAATTTCAATTTATTTTTAATTTATTACACTCGAGGTTTCGAATAGACATTTTTTAAACCTTCGCCTCCACCAAAGGTTTAATATAAGAAAGTCGGTTAAATAGATCTTGCCGATTTTGTTAAGAAAAGTATTAGCTATGACTTAAAAAAATATGTGGGAGTACTTCGCAATGATCCGTAAAACAATATAGATCAAACGATCTAAATTACTTGATTCAGTTTCGAGTAATCACTGAACACACATAAATGCAATTCAATTCAATAGCTTTATTTTCAAACAAACAAAACAAACATTCAAATTAAAAATTATAAAATATATTTATTGCTGTATGATGAGTGCGTCCATGATACATTAAATGTCTATTGCATTGCAAATAGAAGGTCACGTACAGTACAAAAGACAAACAAATATAATAAAAATATAAATATATAAAGACAAAAAACATAGGTTGTGAACAAAAAAATTCAGTAATATTGTAATAATTTTTTGCCAGGAGATGTTGGATGCTGATCGGGCACAAGGAGATCCCTAAACCTAGTAGAATAAAGATGAGTCCCCTGATTTTTAAGAAATATGGGTTTGTGCTTATAAACAAAACAGGCGACCTCCTAAATGTAAATACCCACAAGAGTAAGAACTTTTAATTGTCTAAAAGCTTGTTTACATGTTTCACGAAATGATAGACCACAGATAGTTAGTTCTAATTACTTACTCTATTTATTTGAGAACATTGACCCCATAGCAAAATCCCGTAACGCAAATGTGAATGAAAATTGGGATAATACACCGAAAGTAGAACAGCCCTATTGCAGTGATTTTTCAACTGCCTAATGCCGTAACAGTTTGCCGTTAACTTTTCACAAAGTTTGTCAATGTGTGCTGACCACGTCAGATTTTCATCAATAACGACACCCAGTAATTTAACTTTCGAGCTTAGCTTAACATAAGCCATATCAATTACATTTTTCTTTTTCTTAAAAGCTGCACCTATGGTTTTATCTGTATTTAAGAATAAGGCATTCTTATTCGACCATTTAATTACATCTCTATAAATCTGCTCAGCAGTAGGTTGAGCTGACTTGATATTTATTTTTAACAATTAGGAAATTGGTATCATCTGCGTAACAAGTTACGTTAGTATCCAAACTCTTTAGAATGTAAGCGGGTAGGTCATTGGCAAAGATTACATACAAAAATCGTCCAAGAATCGAACCTTGAGGAACACCAGAGGTAACCTCTAATATAAAAAACATATATACAGACTAATTAAGAACCTCCTTTTTGAAGTCGTTAAACAGGAAGATGATCTCAATTTGTTTACATATATGTTTTTTATTCAGCGTTGCCCCAAAAACTGCTTAACTGATTTGGACAGTTTAAACTGTCTTCCATTATATAGGATCACGAAGAGGTATAACATTTTTTTAAAACCTGATACGTACAGGTTTTTCAGAGAATAGGATGGCAAATTCTATTCCATTATTAAAATACATATGCAGTACGAATCTTTTAAGGCTGCCACCGTTTCAACTTCCATAGTTAGCGGTGGTTTCATTCTCACTCATTAAGGTCATTTTCTGCCACTGGTTGTTTCTAAAACATCGTCTTTCCAGCACCTCTTGGATCTATCACGTTTTCTTTTTCAAGTGGAACCCAATTTTATATTCGTGTTGGCTATTTTGTTTCCGACATTCGCTGCAAAGGTCCATGTCATAAGCGTATTCTATGTAGGTAAATTTTAATTAATCAAGTTTTAAAAAGGTGGTTCTTAAGTCTTCTGTTTATACGCCTGTTTACTCAAATTGAGGTCACTTGGAAAACTGTTTTATTGTTATTCCTGGCTAAAAAATTGTATTACGGTAAAACCTTAATTAAATCATTACACTGATTAACTAATCCAATCCAAAAATTATTATGATAGAATGTGTTGCGTTCCCGCAATTTGTTTAGTGTATTGTTTAAATTTGATTGAATTACTTCATTGATTTTTAAACTTCTGTATCTTTTCCAAAACCTTCCGTCGCGCTAATGCTAATTTTAATTGTTTTTTGCGTGTAAAATATAGACAGTATTCTCGTGATTTGTGTATTGTATTCCGAGCTATTCGGACGCTTTTGATTCCGTCTTAAGACGGCCGCATTTTGTTGTTATTGTGTTACGATTTCGCGAGTTATAGTTCCGGTCGTAACAACCGCTAAACCGCTTTCATTTGTTTCTTTTGTCTTAACAAAAACGCATCATTTGTTTGTTAAACCCGCATTTTTTGTCTGCTCAATCAAAACAGTTATTGCCGCTGCGGGGCTAGCCTCTGAAGAAAGAAGAATCAAGATAACACCACCTGCAGAGCTTCGACGTAAAAGGTCAGTGATTAACTTTTATTTAGTGATTCATTTACGCGACGGCACGTGTTTTATTGATTGTTCCGCTAAAGGTCCTTCGTCAATTATATACTTGCATTGAACTAAAACCGCAACATCTAATTCATACATTTTTTTGGATATTATATGTAATGTGTCATCGAAGACATTTCAGAATGTTTATCAGAATTGAAAATTGCATCCAACTATATCCATTTACAATGAGACATTTAGTTTTGACATTTTTTACAAATCTGGACCTCACCATATCCTTAAAAATTGGCTTTCGATCAAATTTGTCGAAACATTTTAAATGGTTTTGTTCTTTCTTCTTCAACTATAACCTGTTATTATTCAATCATGCCTCCAAGTTTTTCTTGATCGTACTTGACGTTGGGTACTTACAGGTCTTTCTCACTAATCTATCTTGTCCCATTTTTTATATAATTCACAAAAAAAAACATTAATATTAACTGAAACATTTCAGTATTTTCGTTTAAAATACAATATATACAGAACTTGCTCCAAAAAAAATATTTCATTATTGAAATAACACGTGTTTTCTGTACAATAACAATGCAATTTAGATGGAAAACTCTCGTTATTCGTAACAATATGTCAATATGCAAAAACTAATTAACTTGTGCAGTTATTTTTACTGCAAATTCGCAGATGTTGCAAAAACAAGCCTGGAATTGCGATTTTCCAAAATATTGTATTTATTCCATTCATACTTAGTATTTCATCATTCAGTATTTTCTAGATATTATCGTTTGTATGTCTACAAATCAATTGCTTCACTAGAGGATCGTTCTTTACAAAATGTTTCAATGTGCCCTATATGGCGGGCCATACCATAGATTCCGTGTAATCGATACAGCTCTTAATATATCCCCAAAGTACGCAAGCTTCCATCCAATAACAAAAGGACACCTTCGTCAAGGTGTCAATCTCACAATTTACATATGATCCGTGTCTCATAACTGTGGCATAATTAAGGCAAGCGGTATTTGAATATGAGACAAACAGTAGACGTGAAAGTAGGTAGAACTATTAAATCTAGAATCTAAAAGCTACAAATCAACTCCCTTCTCCAGCACAATCATTTCATGAACTATTGAAAATCAAAAAAATCTGGGAATTTGTTGTAATTCAAAATAAATTATCTTGGAATGGGAGATCGAAGTTTTAGGGTATGAGTTGAACTAGTCAATTTCTTTGAAACCCATACTAACCAATTTTAGGCAATGAGGATTATCTGTGTTCCTCTGCTTCAAAAATATATTCAGTCTCAAGTTTTTATATTTTTGAAAAATAATATAGAAAAGACCCCGCACATTCCTTATGGAAAGTGGCTCCAGGTGGATTTGGCTGAAATTTTAGTATTTTGTAGATCTCAACACAATGAACAAATGTCTTCATGGCCGCAAAGTCCGATGACTGACGGTTTTCAAGTAATGGTTAATTTTATATTTATGGTCAGAGTATACCACGAAGAGCTGAGTCGATATGTATATGAGGAACTACTGGGAGTATTAATGTGAAAATTACTATACTGGGGGTTTTCGAGGAGTCGGTTTTAGTTAGAATATTTTCAATTATTTACTATTTCCGGTTCTACCGGAAGTGGACCCTAACTTTGTTTTTTTAAATAGAACATCCTATTTTTTCTAGCATTTATAGAATCTGTGATGAATTTTAAGATAACTTTATTGGACACGACACAACTTATGTCTGAAGGGGTCCGGTTAAAAGTTTTTTCAACTTTTTAAAAATTTTGACAGATCCATCTCTTCACAAAATATTATTTTTGTGGAAGCAAATAGGGCGAGATCAAAAATTACCTAGAATTATTATAATTATCCATTATACTCTATCCAACGACCTTCAAAAGTTATTCACAGGTGCAATATTATAAGGTCGTTTTGAGAAAACAGCTGATTGTAATGGATGTAAACCATTTTCTAAAATTTCGAGATATCTCTCTCCTAGAAATAATGTGTAGATTAGTATCCCTCCAGTAATAAAATTCGAAAGATCATTCGGTCTTTGAGCGTCACCTGCTCTTAAATTCTTAACTAATGAGAATGCAAACGGATGGTTGTTATGTTTTTTTTAGGATCCTCTGAAAACTAATCATAGATATTCCCACATCTCTTTCTGCATTTTCTGAGGAATTTTCTGGATATGCTCTTAAGCATGCGAAGAGTGTAACTTAATTCTCTTTATTATCTACGACAGGTTTCCTTCTTTCTTGCTTTTTCACAAAATGTCCACCTGTTTTGCAATTGTGAATGAGCCCCGTCAGCGTGTCATGAGTGGGTGTTGGTCTATCCTAGTATCGCGAACGGAACTTAGTTACTAAATCCTGACCGGGACATGATAAATGCTGTCCATATAATTGTGCTTTAACACCAAATTATTAGCAAATAATATTTGATGACACTTCAACATTTGTTTCCTGTCGATTCGTTCAAAAAAACCTAGTGATACTTCAGATATCTCTCATAACCACAAAAATCCTTTAATTTAGGTATGGGGATTCAAACATAAAATCCATTTAAAAAAATGAGATCGGTGAAATCGGTCGAATTCGGGGCCGATTTCTGAACACTCCGTATATTCTTTTGAAAAGTTTCCAATGATTTAGGACAATTCACGTTTTATTCGAGAAAACTGGTGATTTTTGACCTGGCCCTCTTTGTTTCCAAAAAAATATTTTTTTATAGAAATCTGCATTTGTCAAAATTTTCAAAAAGTTTAAATAACTTTCAACTGGAGCCCTTCAGACATATGATATTTTTAATAAAGTTATTTTGAAATTCATCGTAGATTCTAAACAAGCTTTTAAAAACAGAGTGTTCCATGTATTAAAACAAAGTTTGGGTCCAGTTCCGATAGAACCGGAAGTCGTAGATAACTGAAATTATTTTAACTAAAATCAGTTCCTCGAAAACCCCCAATTACTAATTTTCAGATAAATAGTCCTAGTAGTTTCTGATATAAATATCGACTCAGCTCATCGTGGTATACCCTGACATTAAATATAAAATTAACCATAACTTTGCGGCCATGAAGACATTTGTTCATTTCGTTGAAATCTTCAAAATAGGAAAATTTCAGTCAAATCCAGCGTGGGCACTTTCCATACGGAATATGCGGGGTCCTTTGTAACTTTTGTATAGAGTAGAGAATTTGTTGTAATTAAAAAAAAACTGTAGCGTTACAGAGCACGCGGCAACTGACCAATGAGAGCGCTTCAAAGTAGGTGTGGCGTATGAGGTCATTTCTGCGACATGGGAGTGAACCAATGAGAGTCCTTTAATGTAGGTATGCCTTATGACGTCATATCAGCGAAGTGGGAGTAGTGGGGTAATGTGGTTCAGTTTCGGCATTCTGCAGCTCCGTATTAAAATGCCTGGGATTTTGTGCTAAAACACCTGTTGTTTGATTAAGAACTTACTTTCTGATCATTCATCACTTCTAGAAAAAAAGAATATCTACTCACTGACAAAGAAATCACAACACACAGAAGGCGATGTTTAGATTTAATACTGTTTTGGTAAGCCATAACTGCTATATTGACGAGTAAATGATAAAATTTTCAATAAAAATACCGAGGAGATTATTTTTTTAATGAAGTGTTTTAATAGTGTGTTTCTTCACACTTCCCAACACGTCTTGGCAATGCTTAAATCAGGTAGTCTATTTCTTCTTCTTGAGGAATACTATTCTAACCTTCATGTATTAGAACCTTCATGTCCGTGGGGGCTGGGGTAAATTTCCGAGCCACCTACCCATCCCAAACATGTTCTATGGAAGAAAGATCGGTTGATTTGGGCGGCCTGGGCAAGAGATTCTCATGGGTATATTCAAAAAGTTTAAACTAATTGAAGCAACATGAGACCGAGCATTATCTTGTTGAAATATGGGATCCACGAGCCAATTTTGGTAAGGGAATACATACTTTCATGTGCAGTAGCACCCCATACCATAATGTATACTGTTTGGTGTTCATGTCCCTCAACATCAAATTGAGGTTAAAGTCTTTCATCTCGGAATCGTCTAACTCTTCTTCGGCCATCATGTGCACCAAGCAGAATCGAGATTCATCAGAGAAGGCTGCTTGGCACCGACTTCAAAAATATACTAGATTGGTAGGTAATTAATTTGTACAGAATTAGCACCTTTTAATCTTTACATTTTTTACTTCCTGGGTAGGTACCTTACAACATTGAATGTGTTATTTATTTGCTAGAGTTGTATTTTGTTATAATTATTTTTAGCTTTTTAGTTATAGGTAGAAGTCGGTTATATTTTTTTAAAAATGTTTTATTTTCAACTTATTAGTTTTTTTTTGAACTCAGGTAGTTTTCATTCTTTATTTTTTATGTATGTATAACCTTAATAGACAGAACCAGGTAACATCGAAAGCCTCAACATTACGCAATGATACTTTCTCATTTAAATTGACAGGTAAATCTTTACCAACAAAATGTATTTTGTATTTATGCCTTATGGACTACGCCATGTAACCTTTTTTCAACTTTCTTTGACAACCCTGTATAACTAGACAATTCCAGTCCAACCTATGTACCAGCCAGCCTGTACATACGACTGCCCACGGACAAGCATAAATTTGTTAGCTGCCTTCTGTAAACTATAGGACGGAGTAGAATCTATCCTATATTTATGGAGTCAAATCCGTCCTATATTTCAACCATAGTATATAACTCCTTGTGGACTACCCCATAAATTATTTCCTTTTTAACATTTTATATTATCGCCCTGTGTAACATTCATTCCTCTCCACACTTTATGCAACTTCATATGGGCTATAAAAGAAATAATTTTTTAATCACACTGTATAAATAAATTATATTTCAACTGCAGCATATATTTCAACCATCCTGTATATGATTTGCTTATGTCCACATCATATAACAGTTTTTTAATCACCCTATATAATTTTAATTTCCCTTTTTTTCCAACATTTTTATACCACCAAACGTCCAGTCCACCCTATATTCCAACCATCCTGTATATACGGCTGCCTACGGACCACTATCATTCTAGTTCGTCTTATATTTCAATTCTCATATAAATGCAACTCCTTCTATCACTTTAACTTGTGATTTTGTTTGCTGTAACTAAACACCCTGTCTATAAACGTATCTAATAGCAGTTTAAAGTTTGACATGTGTTGTCACTGAATTTTCTATTAGGCCGGGAGAATGTGACAACCAAAACCACCGTCTTCGCAAAATGGAAAAAATTGCATTTAAATAGGTATTTGCCTGGTATACAAACAAAATAGCTTGGTACTTATTGATTTACGGAACCGAAAATATTATGCTTTACTACCTATATGCTTGAGATGTACATAGAAAATTTTCAAATTCGCAATTAAAACTTCCAGTGCCTAAAATTACCGCACTATTACGTTAGAATTAAAATATTTATGAGGAAATGTCCGTTATGTCATTTCGATGAAATTTTTGATAAGAATTTTGGAATTTTCAGCGATTTTCTGCAAAACTGCAAGTTGCACGTCGCAGAAAAGTATATGAGATCACCTAAGGATCTTCGTTAATAGATTAAACGTTAACAAACTATACACATCCATAAGGAGTTATCGAAAAATCGACTAAAATATTAGGGATATTGGTCGATTTCCATGCACGCAAGTGTTCATTTACAAATTTTATCACTTTACCAATAGAATTCTTTTCCAAAATTTGAAGTTTCACCAATCCGGATATATATTCTATTTAACAAGACCATATTCGTTCAAAACGGTGCACCACAGGAGAAGAAATCATACATACAAAAAAAAAAGCGAAAAAATACACGACGAATTGATAACCTCCTCCTTTTTGGAAGTCGGTTAATAATGTTTTAAGTATTATTACATACTCTGTGGGTTCAATGAATAAAATTGTTAAATTCACTTTAAAGGTCTTTATCTCAACAAAATAAACTCATATATTTACAAAATAAAGGAGACTAATATTGAAACAGATACACGCTTCCTTCAACTAAAACTGCTCACCCGTAAGACACCGCAGTTTATATAGGTTTCATGATAATTCAACAATTTGCCGGTCATCTCTGTTTTGTCAGTGTATTTGGTATTCAAATCCGGAATCACGTCGAACTCTGTTCTTCCATCAATCGAAGTTCTTAGGACTCCCGTTGTTATAGCTCTTTTGTCTGACGGTTTTTGTTGTATTCACAAGTTGGTTTTTGTTTAGAGTGATTCATTTATCGACGGTTTCTTAATGTTTGGCAACATAAAGTGAATGTTATAACACTATTATTCTTTATTAGTGCTTCAGAATAGTTTCTGATTTTTTGTTATAATATTAATAGTTAATAAATTACAGATTTTGGAATTATAAATATTGGTGGTAGAGTTCCGGTAAGTAAACCTTTTTGGGAATTTTTTAATCTCTGCAATGGTTATTTGCGAAAAATTAATCTCGCCCTAATTTTCATACGAGATTCATTACAACTTTTTGCAGTTTTCCCGCGTGACTTGTATTTTCCAAAAAAAATCTGAATACATTGAGATCGATTGACACCTTAATCATAATTTCTGGTGAAAGTGAACTGGAATTCAATAAATGGTGTTGATTAGACGAAATGCCCACTCTGAATTCTGAACCGGCTTTCGTAACACAATATCAATTTAGGGAAGTAACAATAAACGACCCCCTATTCAGCTTTAAATAAAATATAAAGCCACTTCATAATTTATTTATTATTTACTCAATATTGTACATTTCGAGCAAACATGTCCAAATTCTAATTTAAATTCGAATTCCATTCCAATAAAAAATCTGCCAACGTTTTGTTTGTTTTTGGCGTTTCCGACTTTTAATATTCATGCCCATTTACAAATATTTACCGGGAAATTTTCGAACCGGTTGGTTTTAGTAAAAAAATTATTAATTTCGATCTAAATTAATTTTTCGGTACATTTGAAATATGTTTTTTATTGTCCATTAGGGGACGTGTATGCATAATGATTTCATGGATGTGATGGTGGGACTGTGTAATAAAAATACCCTTTAATTTTGCTCTTTGGAAAAGATGAATAATTTTAAGGAAAACTTGATGTCAAAATCACGACCTGATGTCTGGCTGTTTTACGATCACTTAGTGGGTAATAAAATTCTATATATTTGGGAAAATGGAAATCTAAGAGTTGTGAAACAATTCTTCCAGAATAGCATCTATACTATTAATAAATTGTAGTTTGTTTGTTTGTCTGTTCGGGCATCACGTAACAACTACTGAACTGAATTTGCTGAATCTTCTTTTGTTGCAAAGCCTATAGTTTAACTTAAAATCTGATAGATACTTTATCTCCCTAAATTGACAGAAACGGTAGATATAGCGATACACTTCTACCATGTTGGATAATCCAATTACTCAATTGGTTCCACAGCAACCACCAAATATTAGATACTTGAATCAGGAGTGGAATTAGTTATGCGGGGTGGGTCAAAAAGTTATATTGAGTGGGCCATAAATAGTGGCATATACCACGTGGTTCATAACCGGGCGGAGTAGAATTATATTTTTATAGGGTGGATAACAAAATGATATATTTTTTGGCTTATAAGTAGTTGCATATACAATCTTGTTGAATTAAGGGTAGAATATTTATACAGAGTGGATAATTTTTTTTTGGAAACAATTGTGTTATGTACGCAGTTAGGATCTTTGAGTTATTATAGTTATGTAATGTGTTGAAAAAATGTAAGAAGTTGTTTATAAAGTGTATATATGGGATGGTTGAATTATGTAGCGGAGTGTAATTACAGCTAGACAGTTGGGTTTAGAAAATATTATAAAGAAATGTTATGGTCTACAAACTGTTCCATTTACAGGATGGTTGAAATATACTGTGGAGTAGACTTTGAAAGATACAGGGTGGTACAAAAATGTTATATTGGGTGGCAAGTAAGTAGTTGTTGAGATATAGGGTGGAGAAAAATTATAATTATAAAAATAGGACACAGTAAAGTTATAGTGACACAGTGTGATTCAAAGAAGGTTAGAAAAAATGCAAATAAACGGTGCGTTAAATGTAGTGTGGAGAGTAATTATACTTTATAATGTGGTTAAAAAAATATGAGGAAAAATAGTGAAATACTGTGGCTCATAATCCATTGCTCATATAGGATAGTTGAAATATAGTGTGGAGAAGTGTTATAGTTAAGTATTTAAAGTTTTTATATTAGTTGACCAATGAGCAGTAGCGTAGTAGGGTAGTTGTAATACATACAAGGTGATTAAAAAATGTTGAACAAAATTGTCATATCCATAAGCAATGGCAGTTTTTCTTCATAAAGTGACTCGAGGAAGTACATCTTGAAATCTTTTGTACTTATTCATTTAAATTAAACACTTACTTCTTCAAAATAGTATGTTACGTAAAGATTCTAATATTGAAAAATGATGTTGATTATTCTAAATAGTGTTAAGAAAACCAACTAACTATATCTCAACTTTATAATCATCCAAGAAGAAATTTCTCTATATGACAGAGCAAAAACCAACTTTCTATTCAATAATCATTTTATAAAAAATATATTTTCTGCCAATATTATTATTATAACGAGTTAAACAAAATGGAATACAAACAATGGCGTCTATCAGAAAGACTCAGATATATTGAAATGCATGTAAAATGACCTCTACAGTTCATGTTTTTTGCCACAAGGTCATAACCCCACAAAGAAGAACACAACACAAAAGAAAACTATCTTTTAAATGTTGTATCAGTAAATTCAGTTTCATGATGCCATGTCCAATTCGGTATAGGGTAGGTTTTCCCTTATGACACTGAATCAACTTCTTTGGTCGCATTTTTGGCGATGCGTGCACCTAGTTTCTGTAAATTCTGATCTCTGGTGCTACACAAATGTTACGTCAAAAATCAAATAATAAACATTGTCACATCGTGGAATGTAACTCCGTAAGCCATTGACAACGGTGTCTGAGACCCCGAAACGTTCAGCAATTTCCTTAAAGTGTGGTGTTATTTCTAAACACTCATGCATTTATCATCGGCGTATTCACATATTGAAATCTACATACTTGGTGTTACAGTGTCCAACAGAATCAAATAATGAATTAGTTCACGCGGTTAATTAATCCATATTGGTTTGCATGTAACAGAACAATTGAATGTACGCCATTCGAAACAACAATAACAGCATTAACTTTGTATGAGAGTTTGATTTGTGTAACATATATAGGGTGGTCAAGTATGCATGCAGGGTACTGAGTATCTGACACTGCTCAATATACAGGCGCTGCAGTAAAAAAATTATCCTTATATTTGGCTAAACCGTTATCTGGAAAGATTATTACAGTAACAAAAATTGTATGCTTTTTAAAACTAAGATTTGAATTACTTTTATGTTTTTTTAGGCAATAACACCACAATCTGACTTCGTTGTCAATGGCTTTATATTTATTGATGTAAATTGCAAAACGAAAATTTGATTTATGACATTTAAATTGACATTAGAAAATTTGTTGTTTTTAGATATATAGGTAGCACAAAAAAATCTAAAGATCATGTATTCTAGTTAAACAGCTTTTGAATTAGAAGAATTTGAAAGAGTTGTCTTTAGCATTTATAAGTGGCGTTCCTAGGTACGACTTTGTTATAAGATAGCGCATTCGCCAAAAATGCGATCAAAGAATTCTATTGTTTCAGTGATCCCATTAACGTCATAAGGGAAAACCTAGGCAATACCTTATGAACTATCCCGATATTGGGTTGTTCAAAAGGAGGTTACATTAATAATTTCTTCCTTAATTGTCGGTAACCAGATACGATTAAATTCTACAGAAGTAGAAGCGATACAATCGTCTTCATTCAAAAGAATTAAGGCAGACTCGTTTATTTTTCGTTTTGTGTTATGTTGTTCTTTGTGAAGTATAGTTGAATTGTCAAATTGTATTTTATGGCCTAGGTCCCAAGCATGTTCACAAATTTTTGATTTTTCAAATTTTCGTTTCTTTATGTAATTCTTGTGTTCATTTATTCGTACGTTTAATGGTCTCGATGTTTCTTCAATATAAAATTTATTGTATTCGCAAGGAGTCTTGTATATGCAGTTTTTTGATATCTGGATTTTGTTGGATGGTTTTGTTTTCGATATTAGAGAGAGAGTCTACCTTAATTCTTTTGAATGAAGACTATTGTATCGGTTCTACTTCTGTAGAATTTAATCGTATCTGGTTACCGATAATTAAGGAAAAATTATTTATGGTAACCTCCTTTTGAACAACCCAGTATCGGGATAGTTCATAAGGTTTTTCCTTGGTTTTCCCTTATGACGTTAAAATAAAGTCAATCAATCAGTTAATAGGCGAAACGGATTTCAACAAACTCAGTGCCGTTAAAAAGAACTATAAGGGGGCAATCAACCTTTATTTGAGGTGATTGTAAATTATTTTGACTTATTATATATCATTTTCTGATATCAAAATAGAAATTCACAATTTTTAGAATAGTTAAATTTGCTGAGATCAATTTTTCTTCATGAAAAAAGCACACATGTCAGTCCGAAACGTTCAAATCTAAAATAAACACACACACACACACACACACATATATATATATATATATATATATATATAAAAATATGATTTTAATACCGCAAAATCGAAAAAAGTTTAACTTGCATCGTGGTTACATAAGTGGATGAATTTCCTGAATTTCCTATATTTACTAAAGACCCTGTACGTATATTATCCATTCCATATATGTAAATTCATGTATATTTTACATAAGAAGATGAATAAAACAATCAAAACACTTCCTGACATGAAAATCAAAGTGTCCCCAAAACCCGCTGAAAGATTAGGGACTCCTGTATGCATTGTATTATTCCCGCAAAGTAAACTATTATACAGCTCTGATTGTATCCCCTACGATATCCTTCCTGTACTGTAGTGTTAACGTCTGAAGTATTTTTCTTTATTGTATAATTTCTCGGAGCTCTGGCCTATCTGTAAAGTCATTTGTTACCTTAAATGGTCCCTTAGGTCTTTAGTATGCGGCTATGAATGATGATCAACTTGTGTCTACATGTAACGAATTCGGTTAAGAGGAAGCGTAGGGTGAAATAATGTTGATTTAGAGTTAGGGTCTAGCCGGAGTTTAATCCTTATTAGATTATTGTGACCTCGGCGACAAATTTTCAGGCTAAGTACCATTGTGTGAAGTTTGTAGGGAATCTATATACGAAGTAGAATTTTAATATGGAATACGAATTAAATAATAAATATTAAATATTCGTAATGAAAAAAATAATAATTAGTAACACTTTTTTCTATCCCGTGTGGTGTCCGGGTTAGAATAGCACCATGGTATCTACCGTCTGTCGTATGAGGCGACTAGAGGGGCAGCTGTCCGCTGGCCTACTACCTAGCCTCCCTCCCTTCCCAAAACCCGCACAGGATGATCTGGTTTAAATCATTTAATCTGGGAACTGACAACCCCACGGTTCCGAGTTACCCAAGTCACCAGAGTCAATTGGTGGCACCACCCATGAAAACAGAGCTACGGAGTAGAGGCTTCAGAAAACAGCCGCTGCCTGGGGATCGCCAGGCATGTCTGGAGCCGCCTCTGGATATGAGAGCATGGCCCCTGTCGTCCAAAGAGCTACACCCCAAGAACCACAAGAAAAACAACAACACTTACCAATACAGTCACAGCAACAACGTGACCATTACCAACGGAGTCAAAGGAGAACGAGAACTCCACCCGCAGAAATTGTCGTGCAGGATCAACAGCCAGCGCTCACTCAAGCGGGACTGATCAGGCAGCGCATGAAATGGACTAGCGCCATGAATAAATTTATAATGCCCACGTTTTACAGAGTGACTAACCTTGGCCAAGACAAGACTAGATATCGCCAAATACTGCATCAAAAGTTCTGTCGTGAGTACCCAGAGCTTCAAGTTACCGACAGACAGTCGCAGATCAATATCGTGTCATTTTGAGAAATGGCCTTATTTCGCTTGATCAATTGGACGAAATAAAGAGCGAAGCTGAGCGCGAATTATTTGGTCGAAATACAACAGATCCAGAGCCTGAAACACCTTTGACGCAAAGGGAGGACGAGATTCAAGAACTTTAACAAGAACAGCCAGCCAACGATGACCTGCTTGAGAAAATCCAAGCAGAAATGGAAAGAGCTCTTATAGAGTTTAGTGGAACAGATCCATTGATTAGACCAACTCTTCCCAAACTAAGATCTTCTAAGAAACTGGGTATCGTCTTGCAGGCTATGAACAAATTTATCTTGCCACACTATGTTTTAGGTGCTAATACGTTAGAGTCACTACACACAATCATCTACTGTGCTGCAATTTCCATCTGCAAAACAATTGGGGTCGCAATGAGACTAAAGCAAGATTCGCCCCAATTTAGACAAACACCTCGAATACCACCTTGGCAAAGAAGGCTAGAATTCTCTTCGGAAAGACATTGGAAGACTGACCGAGTACCAACGAGGGGTCAGGAACAACAGAATAGAAAGACTTGTCAAGACTATCATGGACAATAACCGAATACACTCCCAGTGGGATGGAGAAAACATCACATCTCAGCAGTGTCTGGATAGTCTATGACAAGAGCTTTCCATATACACAAGTCGATTGAGAAGGTACAAAACCAGTAATCAACGGAAACTAGACAACGCACTATTCCGAAAATCAGAAACAGGTTTTTATAGAAAACTCAACAATAACTCAATAATGAAACCCCTATTTATCCCAGTAAAACGGCGGTCGAGCAGTTCTAGAAAACACAACTTTCCACAACAGTTTCCCATAACTCCAGAGCGAGCTGGATTAATGAGGAGGAGGCTACATTTCAGAATTGTGATAAGATGCAACACCAACCATTTACAATCGAAGACACGTCCAAAATAAGTAAATAGTCGTATTGTTACCTTTTTAGAATATGTCATGACTACCTGGCAAACCAAAATCTTTCTGAATGAAGCCGACTGTTCGATACAAACCGACTCTATCCTAATCAGAAGGGGTATATTCCAGGGAGACTTTCTTAGCCCGCTGTGGTTCTGCCTTGCCATGAACCCACTCTCACACAAACTGAACGCGACTAACATTGGATTCAGTCTCAAGCACTAAAGATAAACCGTTTGTTATACATGGACGAATTAAAGTTGATGGCAGCTACGAAACAACAGCTACATGATAAGCTTAAAATAGTAGAAGTGTTCTCTAGTGACATCCAAATGCAATTTGGCCTAGACAAATGCCGGATTATCAATATAGTAAAAGGCAAAATACAGCCGTACGAAATGAGAGATGGCACCTCAATTGAATCTATGGAGGAAGGCCATACGTACAACTACTAATAAAGCAGGCTTAACGAATTCATCACTCCATCATGAAAAAGGACCTATCAACAGAGTTCTATAGAAGGGTAAGACGACTGTTGAAAACTAAGCTTAACAGTAAAAATCTGTTTCAGGCTATTAACACCTACGCGTGCTCAGTACTCAGTTACTCATTCGGAATAGTTAAATGGTGGAAGACTGACATTGAACAACTATAACGGAAAGTTCGAGTTCTACTAACAAAAGCTCAAAATCACCATCCAAAGAGCTCTGTCGAAAAATTGGGAAATTTACTTAAATTTTCTGTTACTGCAGATTTTTTCAAATTCACTCCACATAACACAAAGAGTTTAAAATAGTATTTTCTGTTCAAATAGAAAACTTTAAATATTTGCTTAAGGTAGTTGTTTACAGAGGACGCCACCACAAATAAATGAAACTCAGAATACCTAACTTAAGTGCATGATTTTTTTGTGTTTCAAGCTATTAACACCAATGCGTGTTCAGTGTTCAGTTACTCTTTCGGTATAGTTAATTGGTGCAAGACTGATATTGAACAACTACAACGAAAAGTTCTAGTTCTCCTAACAAAAGCTCAAAATCACCTTCCAAAGAGCTCTGTCGAAAAATTGGGAAATTTACTTAAATTTTCTGTTACGTACTGTAGATTTTTTCAAATTCACTCCACATAACACGAAGAGTTTAAAATAGTATTTTCTGTTCAAAATATTTGCTCAAGGTAGTTCACAGAGGACGCCACCACAAATAAATGAAACTCAGAATACCTAACTTAAGTGCATAATTTTTTGTGTAAATTTATTTTATTACAAATATGAAAAAAAATTGTTGTACCTATATTATATCTCATTAAAAAATATACACCATTTGTCTATTGCTTTTACAGTAGTATTAAATGACATACTCGTCTTAAAATTAACTAAATCAATTTAAAAGATAACCTCCTGTCTAATAAAACTGCAAAATAATTTGGTTTATTTTACTTTGTAAGTTATATACAAATATTTGCTATATATCACATCGCTAGTGTTTTACTACCGTCTCATAAAATAATGGGTACACATGGCTTTTCCAAAGATTTGTCATACATTTATTACTTTCAATTAGGCAGTTATACAAAAGTAACAATTCTTCATTTCAGTCAAAACTATTTGCATTTGCTTTCAACAAAATTGAATGTGTGTACGAACATGTTCAGAGTATATATTTCAGTATAATTGAATTCCCATATTCAACTTGAGAGGATCTAAAATTAAATTTATCAGTTAGTTTTAGAATGTCCAAAAATGATTGAGTAGATAACTTACGTAAAGGTTTTCGGATCTTTTTATAGATGCGAAAAATTTCCTGATAAGGCAGATTAAATTTTAGTAAGTTTAATATTATTATGGTTTACGTTTATCTAAACAAATGATGTTAAATATCAATAGTAATGAATGTTTAAGAGCTTACACTTTATTTAGCCTTAGATCATTTACCATCTAGATATAGCTTATCAAGCATAAATTCGTGGCAACGCTAGAAAGAGAAGGCAATAGAGACAGCAAGAAGCTATTTCACTTAGTGGGTGGAGGCAGCTCCCAACCGAGTGAAATAGCCTCTTGCCCTCTCTATTGCCCTCTCTCTCTTTAGTTTTACCGCGACATTTGTGCACTGCAGGCTATCTCTAGAAAGTAAATGCTCTAAGTATTTAGCAAACATAATTGATTTACACGAAATGACTTTTCTGTCAGCAATCTAAATGACAAATCAAACTTTAGATGAGTCACTTGTTCATAGATGGCGGTATCTCAAATAATTTATTTTTTAATTTACTTATTTTAAAAGAAATAAATTAAAATTCTTCGTATATTCTGCACATCTACGGCACATTACCTTTCGAATGGTATACGTTTCATTACCCTCCTCTCAAATTAAAGGCTGTAAAAGGGGAGTGTGTTTAGGCCGTCACATATTAATAATAGTGTGATATGATATTTCATATACCTGTAATAATTATTATGAGAATATAGTATTTCTGTTTGGCAGTCAAATGAAATAAAAGAGTTGCAAATTTAATAAACTTAACCGATGTATTGATAAATTAGTTATATTCTTCCGCAATCTGTAGTACAAATTTATTACAATTTACCACAGATATATTGAAAAATAACTAGTTATCATTCTTTGCCATCTATATTACTAATGATCAACAAAAATATGTGTAAATTAATTAATAAATTCTATAGCAATTTATCATTGTTAGGATGTATATATACAGTAACTAGAAATTTATTTAATTCATATATACACTGCTAAATTAACTATTTCCAAATACCCAATATTTGTAATTAACATTGAGTTGGCAAGTTTGCAATGTATTACCGTTATTTGTTAATTAAAATCGTTCTCGATGATTAAAATATTTTATTTAATTACATTTTGAAAACCGGAGTTTTGTTTCTAAATAAAGTTATTTTAACATAATTTTCAGTTATTCCATTTTCAATATTGGTTAATATATAGTATTTTGAAGAAGTATTTTACAAATTCCTACCACTAAAACTCACAGAGAATTTTTTTTCTGCTAAATTAATGAAAATTCCAGTGATAAATAATTTCATCTGATTTCAAATTTGAATCGAGTGAGGTTTTTTCGTGATCTGAACATAAAATGTTCATAATTATTTAAAATAATATGTCAGAATGGGATTTTGATGATCTTCAACTGTGTTTTGAATATTTTTAATATGAAATTCCCTTTCATTGTACCACAAGAGGATGTTAGCATATTTGGTTTACATTTTCTCTGATAAGTTTTATCGATAACCGAAATATCTTAGTTGATTTAACGTAACTGTTTGCCACTAGAAGCGCTGAAACTGTGAGACACACAAGTGTGAATAAAAGAAAGATATTCTTGCAAAATATCACATCCAAGAATGAGATTTTTTTGAGGCTAGCTCTCCATAGTCCTGTAATTTGTTATTGTACAGGAAGCTCAAGAATTTTTTAAAAATATATCGTCTTTATTTTATTCTAAATCTAACTTTTAAATTTACGCACAAACAAAAACGTTTATGTTGTCATTTATATTTGTTCTAGGGTGATTGATTAATGTGAGATACTTTGGCTTCTCACATTCAGATAACCTTCAAAAATTGAACCTCGGCATAAAAATTAGAAATAAGACCGGTTTCTCATCAAATTTCCTATATTTTACCTCTATTTAATATTTTAAAATTTCTGTTCAAAAATTATTCTGGACGTAAAATATCCCCCTTTTACAAAATGGGTTCAAAAATCAAAGTTCTCGTTTAAAAATGCAACTCTGACTTTCAAGTGAACTTGACAATTCGCCTCAAAATTAAACTAAGGCTCAACAGGATTGGGTCACTCTGTAAGCAGTTATTTCATTACAGTCCTTAAAATCGTAAAAAACTGTTTTGAACGATCAATACTTAACAATAATTGGGTGGTCTAAAAGTAACCATATAAAAATTTAAGAATATCACATTGTACATAAAAGTTCCCGCTCCTTCAAGAATAAATAGTCTAAAAAATGACTTCCGGCTAAGACGGCGAGGCAGCCTAATGTTGTGTGCGTGTTGGGTTCAGGACATTTAGTCCCTGAGAAGATGGAGATCATAAAATTAAATCGACATTCCCCAAAGACGCTTATAAATTGATAAGACGCAGAAGAAGTGATTGATTTGTGTTAGTTTTAGTGAATTAGCCGGGGATCCCAGGCTGCCTCGGCTTTTAAAGATGAGTTTAATCTAAATAATCACCAACTACGGTACGCCAAAGAACCCGTATGTGATATCAAGCCACTCTTCACAGAGGAAGCCTTAAAGAAGAAGAAAAAGAAGTCTAAAAAATAGTGACAATATTCTTAAAATATCATTTATACTCCCAACTGACCTTGCAAATCAATCTGAAATTCAAAAGTGATAGGAACGAAAGACCCCATTATCTTGAACAAATTCTTCGGAACCATTTTTTTGAACAATGCCAACTGAACAATACTTTTGGGTGGGTCATTTTTCAAAACAAGAATGGCCATTACTAATTTCGTAGGTGATAATTATTGTTTAATATATAAAACTACTAAACAAAAAAATATATATTTTGAAATACATGACGCCAAAAATCATTGGCTCATTTCAATTCAAGAGGCAGTTTTTTGGTTAATATTTTAACTCGGACTGTATAAGTTATTGGGCAATGGTGAATTATAACTTTACATTGACTTACTTGTATATGGTATCAGAGGAACTCTTAATGAAGAAGAAAAAGAAGTCTAAAAAATAGTGACAATATTCTTAAAATATCTTCGGAACCATTTTTTTGTACAATGCCAACTTAAATTAGGAAATTAAATTGGGAAAGATTTGCAGTTTTACTGGCCGAATATAATGACACTATCGGATTTTTGTAAAAAGTAATGGCTTACTAGATATTATAAAAAAACCAAATTCTGTCGATTTAGTCAAATCCCTCTGTTTTTGATTTTATAAAAAAAGTGTAAATATCCAAATTGAAGGGAATTGTTTCCCAAATATGATTGTCATATCCTCGTTTGCGTGACAGCTCTCGTTTTCGAGATATGACACAATGCACGAACTGAATTTTTATGGCATATGATATAACATTCCACCATATTCAGTTTTTCTTCGTTAGAATATTCCATTTTATCACAAAAACTTGTCAATATCGACTGTCAGTTCAGCACTACTAAAGGAATTACTCTCAAATGAGGAAACGTCAAAGTGAAAACAATCTTTTTCATGGCTACCTGTGTTAAAAGTGAAAATAAAAGAGAAAAGCATGCATAACTCCGTTATTTTTATGAATAACTATATCGAGTATTATATCGTTGAAAAGCTCTAAAAATGTTCGATTTTTTGAGGTCATAGCCAACTATGGTTTCCATTCCAAAAAAGATAAGTTTGTGTCATATCTCGAAAACGAGAGCTGTCACGCAAACGAGGATATGACAGTCATATTCGGGAGACAATTCCCTTCCACTTTGGTATTTACAGTTTTTTATATAATCAAAAACAAAGGAGCTAGAGACATTTGACTAAAGCGACAGAATTTCGTTTTTTCAAAATATCTAGTAAGCTATGACTTTTTACAAAAATCCGAAAGTGTCATTAAATTGGACCAGTAAAACTGCACGTCTTTAATAACTTAACCATTGCTCTATCTCTGCTAGTTTCCGAGATCCCCATACTGATCATCAAAAAAACTCACCCTGTATAATTAATATACCGAAACGTAAAAAATAAGTGGATTAATTTTTAATTGTTAAATGTGTACCTACTATATGACTCATCTTTAAGAAAACATCTTTTAATAGTTCTCTCTTCTTTAATAACTAATATGCCATCAACAACTAAGGATTTATTCACTTTTGAGGAAATTGTTAGTTTTTCAAAATTTTCAATAAAGTTGTTAGTTAAAGGAGGTGAGTGACAAGAACCCATGGCCATGCCAAAATCTTCTTGGCAAAAGTCGTCTTTTCATTGAAAGTATATTGTTTTTGTACAAAATATTAGCAGTTCCATTCTTGTTTCAGTTGATACTTTTTTAAATAAAAAGTATCCCAGGTCCTTCCTAATACCTCTAAGAATTTGCGTACAAAATTTCAGGACAATTAATTGAGTACTTTTGTCGTGAAACCGTAACAGACAAACTTTTTTATGTGACCATAAACAATGGGATAATATGTTTTAAAAATGCCTTGACTCTAAGAATTATTTTCTCAACAGAGACAGAATTCTTGGAAACAGGTTGGAGCTTTATAGAGCAAACAACAAAAATCACTTCCGTCTACAGCAGACAATTACCAAACGTTACTTCCTCAACATAAAGCTAGTTATATTCTAAGAGAATCTTCCCTTATACTCAGGCATTATAGATAAAATGTCAGATGCGTTCTCATGGGTACAGTTTGGACGTCTTAATTGGCCTTAGCAGCTAATGTATTTTGTCGCGATAAGTCCCAATTTAATAGCCCTCTCGGATATTAAGCGTCAGTTTGTGAGGAATCACATCTTGTTTAGATACTGCTAGCCGAAGGGGATGTCTGGACCGATTACAAAAGATATACAAGGTCATCTTAAGGTTTTCCTTCAGTTTCAAACAGGGTTCATTGAAGGTCAAAAATGCGAAAGTATGGTGCGAAGGAAGCCTTGTAGATTCTTATTGAATAGTCGCAATCTTGATAATTTGTGAAATAATTGTTTTGGAAATTATACGGAAACAAATCCTTGAGGGTATAAAAGTGCATAAGGACTTATTATTCACTGCAATGTATGTCATAAAGGACAGAGTAAACAGGTAGGAGTTGATTGATTAGTCTGCAAATATCGTACTTAATTCTGTGTTGTACTGGTCGAAAGTATCAATGAACACAAACTCAAAAATCCCTTTTTAAAATCTTAAAAAATATGTGAAGTCCCAAAACTTGAGGGCTATTAGTGCCTCACTTGTGATATTTGCGGTTATCTTTAAATGTAGAGTTAACTTATTGGTTAATAGGGACATTTATACTTCAGACTGTGTTAGTTGATATTCTATCGCCAGCATCTTCATATATAGGTTTTAAGGTAAATAACTTTCAGATTTTCTACAACTGTTGAGAGTTTCGGCTAGACCTTATAAACTCGTCCTTACTGAAAGAAATTTACAATCATGCTCTATTAATATGAAACTGACCTACTCTTATTTATTTACCAGATTTATCAATAATTACCTGGTGCCGCTCTAAAAATGTTGATTAATTACTTCAGTACAAACCCTTTAGTGTTATACTTTTCGAATTATCTGTTCCAGGATAGTACTGATATAAGAACAGAGATACCGATAACAAAATATCTATAGAGCTAGAACAAGGTCAACTGAAGCTGCAGCTTACTCATTTTTACGCATATTAGCCGAAATGAAGGGATGTCATTAACAGGTGCAGATCTGCCACTTTAAGGGATGGAGCAACTCGACAATGAGCCCAAAAAACATCAGAAGAATCTCTTGCAGCAGGAGACTTTATCAAGATGAATGTTATCTGGAATAAGCCCACTACTGACACTTGACTGCATAAAAGACCAACTACAATTTACAATTCGGGTACATTGTCATAAAAAGAAAATGAAGAACAGAAGAGAAACTAAGGGTGGCGCGAATTGTTACCCAAACCATTATACAATTTGGGGCTAATAAATGTACCATCCATTCCTAGTACAATTTCAGTTATTATATGTTATAAGTCTCTTGTAATAGTGTATATTTTATAATTGAATTGCCATTTTTTTATTTGTCGTGACTGACTAAGGATCGCTAATCTATTTACCGACGTTGTTTTGATTGATGTTTAATTCCCGGATAATAACTTCTTCTGAGAGGCTCCCGCGGTCATTATTATGAACTAGGCTAGATTCCGGGTGAGAACCGCATATGAATTTATTAAAGACTCGACGTTTCGACTCCTGCTTTGGAGCTATTATCAAGATGATTGTTCCAGTCTTCACTTGATGACAATCCATGTTTAAGATTACTTAAAAAACAACAAACACTTGTTTAAATTTTCACTTTTTATTTCTTTAAATTTGACATATGTTTCGCTAAGTCTGGCTTCATCGGAAATACAATTGTATTTCCAATTTCTGATGAAGCCAGTGTTTGTTGTTTTTTAAGTAATGTATTATCAAGAGCTAAAAAGTGAAAATTCAGGCGCGGTTCTCATTCAGAATCAGCCTAGTTGATAATTATGACCGCGGAGGCCTCTCAGAGAAGTTAATATACATATTATACACCGACAAAAAGTGAAAAAGAGTTTCAGATTCTAGGCCCCGAATTCGATCTAAATTCTGAAACTCATTTTCACTTTTTGTCTGTTGATAATGACTCCAAACACGAGTCGAAACGTCTAGTATTTAATAAATTCAGACGGGGTTCGGGTTCTCACCAGGAACCTAGCCTAGTTTATCTATATTTCTGATACTTTTATTCAAAAAATAATAAACTTAAGCGAAATAGTGTAAACTTAAACACATTAAAAACTTTCTGTATATAACTTGATTTCAGGCGTTCATTACATCTTAAATTAAACAATGTTAAGATAACCTTAATATGAATATTTAAGGAAATCGAAGACTACTGTGGTAAAAATTAGAGCTGTCTCTGCTAAACTCTATCATTTCAAAACAAGGAACTATTAGGTTACTGTTCCCAATGGCTTGTAAACTGTGATCAGGTCCTAAGTATAGGATCGCATTTCCTCTTACGAATATTTACAATTAAAACATTTAGCTATTGAACCGAATTCTCCAGATTAGAACACTATACGATGGAATGTCTGATACATTCGCAAAGATGGAGTAAGGATGTCTTAATTGGCCTCAAAAGCTAATCAATTCTGTCGCGATAAAACCCGCTCTGGTAGTCTGCTTGAATATTATGTATCGGATCGCATGGAATCTCATTGGGTTTGAGTACTATATGATGAGTAGTTTGATCGATTTATCTGGAAACCACATAAATTAAACAATATCCACAAGGAAAAATAGTTAAAACTTGCATGACTAATGCAATATACACGATATACCACGATGAGTTGAGTCGATATGTATATGGGAAACCACTGGGAGTATTAATCTGAAAATTGGTATAAAGGGGTTACTTCAATTTTTTTTGCAAATTTGGACAGCATCCCTTCACAAAATATATATTTTTTGGGAAACAAAGAGATCTAGGTCAAAAACTGCTAGAATTTTATTGAGTAAAACTTGAAGCTCCCTAAATATTTGGAAACATTTTTAAAAAATATATGGAGTGCTCAGAAATAGGCCCCGATTCAACTAACTCGAAAATAGTGTAACCCAATTAATGTTAGTGGATCTGTGTTAAAAAATAGAGGGAGTTATGCTTACAACTGCCTTACCTAAATTAAGCGATTTTTGTGTAAACTTGGGAAAACTAGAATTTCCGTGTGATTGGTGGAGAAATCTGAATAATCAGTGGGCTTTTTTGAAAAGGTCGGCAAGAAACAAATGAACATTACTTAGACCAAAGCATACTAATGGCATCATGACGCAGATCATTCCCAATTGTAGAACTCACAAGGATTTTGTTAAAAAGCAAAATAAAATTAGTCTGTCGTAGACAATGGATGGGGATCAACCACAATTGTATGAACACACACACACACACAAAAGAGAAAACAAAAAGAAATTTATGATTTTTTAAAATCTGGCATGTCGGTCAATCTGAATTTCTTCTGGGGAAAGAGATCGAATTGCATTTCAAACTGTTTGTGGCAATCTTTTTTTGTTGTTATATGTGTAGCATAGACAATGTTTTTATTCGATCCCAAACAAAAAAGTTGAATGTAGTGATATCAGGAGAACAAGAAAGTCTCCGATGAGGTCCATTGTTAGTTATCCAACAATCTTCAAAATTCTTCGAAGTTTCCTTGGACTTCCATAGTCTTAAAGTGGTTGATCTCACAACGCTTCAATAGCTGTGTATCTGCTATCGTCAGGTGAATGACGTTTGGATTCCGGTCCTAGTCCTTTGACACATCAAGAAATGGTAGGCACCCATTCTCCATCTCCATGGTGAATCTAATCGATGGTTGGGATTGGTTCAGGTGCTCCAGGAATGCCTGTAGTTCTGTCTCTCCATGTTGCCAAATAATAAAGTTGTCATCGACATACTTCAGGCATAGCTTAGGCTGCTTCTTGTAACTCCTCAGTTCTTCGAACCATTCCATGTAGATGTTGGCGATGGTTGGTGATAATGGGGAACCCATAGGCAATCCACTTCTTGCATGAAAAACCGGTCCTTCTCCTGAAGGTAGCAGTAGAGGCAACATTTAAGCAAGTCCATGATTGAGTCTATTGGCTTCTCCATCAAGATTTCGTCTTCAGTAAGTTTCTTTTTTAGTATATTGAGAGATTCGTCTAGCGGTACGTTCGTGAAAAGGTTTTCAAAGTCGAAACTTACTAAGCGATGTTCTGGCCCAAGTTCCATGGATCCGATGATTTCGACAAAGTGCTTTGAGTCCTTGACGTGCGATGATGTTTTGCCCTCCAAAGGTTCGATGTTTGGTAGAAGGAATTTCGATAGTGCTGCTGTTGGTGAGTTGCGCGAACTTGTAATCGGTATGAGAGGTGAGAGGTACTCCAGCCTTGTGTATCCTGGGTAGTCCATAAAGATGTGGTGATTTGCTGTGATGTGGCGTTAATTTTTTCCTTGTCTCGGGTAGAATGTATTCAGGATGATTTCTGAGAGTTTTCCGTTCTATTTTGGACGTTGGATCAGTAGGCAGTGGCTTGTATTTTCCCTTCGACAATACTTCGTCGATTTTCTTATTGTATTCCGTTCTGTCCATCAGGATAGTGGCATTTCTTTGTCAGCTGGTAGAATGATAATAGATTTGTCGTCCTTAAGTGTTTTTATGATTCTTCTTTCGAATTCGTTGATGTTTTGTTTGATGTGTTGTGTTTTCTCAATTGCGGTTCTGACTTTCCATCGGAATACCTCTTTGCTGCCTATTACTGACTCCACGAAACTGATGATATCTAGTACTGGCATCTTTTTTGGCGCTACAGCGTAGTTTAGCCCCTTAGAAAATAATATTTCCTCGACTGCTGTGAGAACTCTGGATAACAAGGTCACCACTGTTTTCCTGTTGGTCGTATCCTTCGGCAACAGCTTTCTGGAATGTTTTTTTCAGTGTGCATCTTTTGGCCGTTTCGTCTGATGTTGTCACAGTGTTTTTTGGTTGGGTAATGAGATTGTATTTTACAGTTTCTTACATGGAGGTGGGTGAGGGGCTGAATAATGTTAAAGTGAATCTAACGCAATTTATGGATGTTCCCATAAGGTCCTATTTAAAATTAGTAGCCACAGTGGCCATGTAACGTCATCTATTAATGTTAAGTCATCTGTTGTTCCTAGTAGAGCAGTTTGCAATCGTTTACTTTTACCCTCCAAATTGTATTAGTGTAAGTGTAACCATTCAAAAAAACAGGAGAGGGATTTTTGAATGGCATGGTATAAGTGAAAAATAGCTAATTGTATTTATTTTAAATAAAAAATATTTAGTTAGAAGAATGAACTAATTCAGTTAGCAGCGTTCTTAACTTTCATTGTCGGGAGGACTCAAATTAGAAAAAAACTTGTCCTAGATATTGGCAAGTTAGAAAAATGTTTGTCTTAGGCGGGCAAGTCATCAAATTTATAAGAAGCACTGAAAGCTCCCTGCAGGTTTTTCATGTTTCATGAATTCTGTATTTCATTAGTGAAATAAAACAAAGGAAAGAAGGCCTAAAATACCTCTATTTTAAAGTTGTCCAGAGAAGTCCATTTTGATTGTTAAGGGCAAAAATCTTGTACTCCTTAATTCTTTACGGTGAAGAGTACCTATCCTAGATGTCAGCAAAATCAAAATACCCCATTTGAAATCTACTGTACATCTGACGTGGAATGACCCAGAAACAAAGGATACATCACATTGAGAAAGCTGTTGCTTCAAAAATGACCTTGTAACATATCCAGCATTCCACAATTTTATTCAAAAACATAATAACGAATATGAACGTCATCGTTCAGCTAGTTTGCCGTATGCTGACTCGCCAATAATAGAGCGACGGTCGGCTATCAAAAGTGGGTGACGATAAAACGCCATCTCGTAATAAAAGCATAGTAATAGCGAACGGGACGAGCCAAAAGCGAAGAAACAGAGAAAAATAAAAGCTGAGAAAACTCACCGAGCAAATAGTCAACTTCATTGGGGTTAATTTTGTCGAGTTGTCCTTTGTTCCAAACGTAGTCCGCTTTCAGCGAACGCTTTTTCTTATCTCGCAGCCAGTCGTCGATGAGATTTCTGCCATCAAGGCGCCGACCTTCTTCTTTTGTCTGTTCCGGATCGTGAGCGACTTTCGGCAGCCAATGGCGTCGCCCCCCGCCCATCAGGACCTGCAAAAATGAGAAATACGTTATGAGTTTTCTCGTGTACTGACGGATATGTGCTGCAATGTTGAGAGACGTGGAAAATGGGATGAATATGTGGGAAAACACGGAAGTAGACGTGACGTGGTGAAGCCGCGAACTAAATATGATACAATCTAATCATAGCAAAAATTGGGTGCATCATGTAGAGTGAACTGGTGATGTCAAACATGTTTGCGGAAGATCAGTATTGTATATACAGGGTGAGATTATTTTTGATTATGATTGATGGTATGGGGATCTCGGAAACTAGCGGAGATAGAGCAATGGTTAAATTGGGAAAGATTTGCAGTTTTACTGGCCCAATTTAATGACACTTTCGGATTTGTGTAAAAGTCATGGCTTACTAGATGTTTTGAAAAAACGAAATTCTGTCGATTTAGTCAAATCCCTCTAGCTCTTTTGTTTTTGATGTTACAAAAAAAGTGTAAATATCAAAATTGAAGGGAATTGTATCCCGAATGTGATTGTCATGTCCTCGTTTGCGTGACAGCTTTTGTTTTTAAAATATGACACAAACTTATCGTTTTTTGAATAGAAACCATAGTTGGCTATCACACATCGGACATTTTCAAAGCTTTTCAACGATATAATTATATAATTATTCATAAAAATAAAGAAGTTATGGATGCTTTTCTCTCTTATTTTCATTTTTAACGTAGTTAGCCATGACATAGATTGAATTATTATATATATTATAACTATTCCAAAAAACATTGAAAAATTTTTTTATTAGGTATATCAGATATAACGAAAAAACTAAATAAGTAGATACTTACTAAAAACTTAAGAAATTAAAGTACATAATAATGGTTACAATTTATGTTCGAAAAGTCCACCATTGTTCTTTAGACAAAAATTGCATCTTTTTAAGATTGACATTACCGCTTTCCTCACAGACCGCCTATCAATTTCTTCAATTGCTTGTAATACCGCCTCCCTTAGGTCACTAACTGTCTCATACTTTCTTTTGTATATTTTGTTTTTTAGCGCACCCCATAAAGTTTATAACTGCCAAATCGGAAGACCGGGGAGGCCATTCGCGTGGGCCATTCCTTCCTATCCAAGAGTTTGGATAGATATTATCTAAGTGTTGTCTTATTAATAACGTGTTATGAGCAGGTGCTCCATCATGTTGGAACCACTCAATTTCTAAAGGAGTTCTCAAATTCAAATTATGCAACATGTCTTGAAAAGTGTATTGCAAGAAATGCAAGTAGCGCTTCCCAGTAAGTGACTAGTCATAGATAAAAGGCCCCAGGATAGTAGACCCTATGATACCACACCAAACATTAAAACCAAATTTTATCTTGGGTCGTCTCTGTTCTACATGGAAAGGGTTTTCTTTAGCACAGATATACTCATTGTGTCTACTGAACATACCGCAGTTAGTAAATCTAGTTTCATCTGACCATAACACCTTTAATGGAAACTGCGGATTGTCAAGGAACATGTCTCTAAACCATGTACAAAAGAAACTACGTCGATGTTCGTCACCAGCATACAAAGTTTGAGTTGATGTAGATTTTGATTAACCATTGCCAAAACATTTATTTGTGCTGCTTCGTTAATTTGATTACTTTCCTTTGGTGGTTTAGTAAAATATCCATATCTGCGGAAAATATCGTAAAGCCTCTTAAATGTACATAGAGCAGGTTGACGGCGATTAAAATATTTATGCAAGTATTCCTCAGCTGCAAGAACTGAAAATAGGTTGTTTTTATGAATAACTATATCGAGTATTATATCGTTGAAAAGCTCTAAAAATGTCCGATTTTTTGGGTTATAGCCAACTATGGTTTCCATTCAAAAAAAGATAAGTGTGTGTCATATCTTGATAAAGAAAGCTGTCAGGCAAACAAGTACATGACAATCATATTCAGGAAACAATTCCTTTCAATTTTGATATTTACATTGTTTTATAATCAAAAACAAAGGAGCTAGAGGGATTTGACTAAATCGACAGAATTTCGTTTTTGCAAAACATCTAGTAAGCCATGACTTTTACACAAATCCGAAAGTGTCATTAAATTGGGCCAGTAAAACTGCAAATCTTTCCCAATTTAACCATTGCTCTATCTCCGCTAGTTTCCGAGATCCCCATACTGATCATCTAAAAAAACTCACCCTGTATAAAGTGAAGTAGCAAGCACTCTAGTACTAAAGCTGTTTTTAACGGTTTAGAACACATTATGACCCATTTCAACTGCTTCCACTAATATGAAAGATTTATGAGTTCATCTATTTTGTTGCTACATTTTTTAACCTTTCATTTCAATTTGTTGCATATTTGACACATAATAGCTTAAATGTACGTGATATTAAAACGAACAGTTATAGAAACAAAGTTAATACTGTTGCACATTTGTAACATACTATTCCATAAGAATGTAATGTGGCATTCGCATACTAGATTCCCTTTAGATCGTGTAGATAAACAAATTACCACATACTCTAGTGATATTTGTATATGTTATGAAGCGCAGTACGTTCGTTATGTAAATTGATGCATGAATCAAAAATTTAATGTTTACACTTATGTATACATTGATCAAAATCTTATGTTGCATATTTGCAACTTTATCGGTTTAATATCATATCTCAGTATTTATTTTCAGATGTCTGGCCACAATAAACGGATGCAAGATTGGCTGACAGACACGGAACTATATGAGATTTATGTATACACTATGTATGACTTATGTATAGATTGATCAAAATCTTATGTTGCATATTTGCAACTTTATGAGTTTGATATCATATCTCAATATTTATTTGCACACGTCTGACCACAATAAACGGATGCAAGACCCGCTAATTGACACGGAACTATATGAGATTATTGACCATTTTAGTTACTCCACTGTTTTTTCAATGTCACGCACGTCAGTTAGTCATGGCATGCTATTGCGGTTTTTGAAAATCATTGTACAGTTTAATATTTGCTTTAATATCGTATCAAATAAGGGAGATGATATTGAGTGTATATTAAATTATTATTTACTTTTTTACTACTTTAAAGTGATAATTTCTCTAAATAAAATGCAATGAAATAAATAAAATAATGCAAATAAAATATTTGCCCCTTCATGGGGCAAGGCAAGATCTAAAATCCATTTCTAACACTTACAAACGTATTATTGCTATTGCTTAGAATAATTTCCTTTTGAACCCGAATTCAATTGAGCCGACAATAATTTTAGATATATCCCATGAGTCGATATTTCTTCACATCGAGGGAGACCTGTCCATTCCTTAATTCTTCCTTATCAAAATTGGTGTGAAATCTTGGTCTTTTAGTTGGTACATTCGGTATTGATCTGTAGTCCAATAGTCATTTGCTGTTGCTCCAGTGTGTTCAATGAACATGTCTTCTCGAAGTTCAATGTCTCAACCCTGCTCCCAAAGATTTTAATTGTTGAAGTGATAATGGTGTCTGTTTTTTAATTGATTGTCTCGGAAGGGGAACAATCCTATACAATTGTTATGAAAATAAGTCGGTTCGCCAGGAACGTAAACATTTTGCATTGGTAGTCCTAGTATCACGCTCCTATTGGTCAAATGGGTGGTGGCGCTAGTTTCAAGTATCAACGGCTATAGAATTATCGCGGTAGGTTGACAGCTGACATGAGGTCCGTGGCAAAAATGCCATCAAGTGCCAGCCGTACGTAGGTTGATCATTTTGGAGAGTTAGTGCGTCGCGACGACGACGCTTCATTAGCTAGTCATCTCGGTCGGGCTGCTCTCTGTTTTTATAATTTTCATGTAATGTAGACTCATAAAATATTTGTTTCCTGAATGATATTTGTGGCATATTTTTCAATGTCTAAGTACTTCTTGGGAAATAATACCACAGTTAAGAAAATTGCTGTATATTCCAAACGATTCGGGGTCTAGGTCAGACCCCGTTGTCAATGGTTAAGAAACTTGGATAAAAAGACACAATTCTAAGATGTAAATTAAAATATTTGACAATATGTATTATTTGATTTCTGACGTAACTAAGAGAATTTTATTTGTAATATACAGGGTAGCACAGAAACTTCTAAAGATCACATAATCATAAAGTTGAAAAGTTTGAAAGGGAGATCTTCTGAATTTTAGGTGCGACTTTGTTATAAGATTCGCCAAAAATGCGACCAAAGAATTTTGTTGATTCAGTGATCCCATTAAAACCATAAGAGAAACCCTAGGAAAAACCTTATGAACTATCCCGATATTAGGTTGTTCACAAGGACATGACCATTAGCAAGTTCTTCCTTAATCATCGGCAACCAGGAACGACTGAATTCTACGGAGGTAGTAGCGATACAATACGTTTTGATTTCTCAAAATTAAAGCATACTCTTTTAGTTTTCTTTTGATGTTGTGTTCTTCTTTGTGTAATATAACTGAATTTTGAATCATTTATTTTATGACTAAGGTCCCAAGCATGTTCACAAATTTTGGATTTTTCAAATTGTCGTTTTTTATGTAAATTTTGTGTTCGTTTATTCGAACATTTAGAGGTCTAGAGGATTCTCCAATATAGAATTTATTACATTCACATGGGATTTTATAAATGCAATTTTTTGTACTTTGAGATGTGTTATTTGGTTTGGTTTTTAATATAATTGATTTTAGTGTAATTCTTGTTTTAAATGATGTTTTGATATTATATCTGTTTCCCACTCTTTTTAGTCTTTCTGATAGACCCTGTATGTATGATGTAGTTATTGTATTAATGTGATTATCTTGAGAGTCAGTGTTGCTTAGTGAAGTTTGATGTTGGTTGTTAGGGTTTGTTTGGTATTCGATTTTGTTTAACTCAATATTAATAAATTTATTTGGGTAATGATTGGCAGAAAGTACATTTTTTATAAACGTTTTTTCTTCATTGAATTTATTGATGTTAGAACAGTTGGTTTTTGCTCTGTCATATAGAGATTTGATCTTTTTACTAGACCCCGAAACGTTTGGAATACATAGCAATTTTCTTACTACTTACTTTCTTACTATTTTACATATTGATGTAAATTTGGACATATATTTTTTCGAAAAAAAAAGAATACATTTTTTTATTAAATAGTTTTTCAATAGGCACATAGAAAACAAAAATTGAAACAAGTTTCATTTTTTTCATTATTTTTCATAATTCATGAAATAAATTGTAGGGTGTATAGTGTATATATATATATATATATATATATATATATATATATATGTGGAATGTACACAATATTATATTGAGGTTAACGTGTCCATGGGTTTTTTGCTTTTTTTATATGGATAGATTTTATTTGGTACATTCCATAGTTTAGATGCACACTGTAGTTTTCTGGACAACTAAGTAAAAATGACCATTTTGTACGGTTGTATAACTTTCTGTTTCCCAGATATTGAATTTCATTACTAATAACGCCTCATCTGTAGATTCCTTCAAAGTTCGAGAATTTATTTATTACTGACTAAAAAATTTCGCGCAACCCTACTTAACCAATAAGAAATTTACTTAAATTCTGAAAATACTGCATGCCATTTTGGCTTGTAATTTACAAATTTACACCAATTACTGCAATTTAATTCTCACAATATACTTTACGTGCTGCACAAGACAAGTACGTGCTTATTTGGTATATTGCTCTTCGCCGCGGCACATAAACCTAACCTTACATTTGCTGTAATTTAGCACAAACAATATACGTGTTAAACGTTTTCAGTGCTCAACAATAAAGAGAAATTAATTTAGCAACAAGCCACCAAACGTTTCTTGTTAATTTTCCCAAATATTACGAAGAAGTAGAGGAATTCTCAACGCATTCCCCAAATTATGTTCTCGACTGTGCTTCATAGCCAAGTTTCAAGAAGTTGTTTATATTTAAAACTTCGTGTACAGCCACGTCAAACAGAGTTTAAACGCCTAAAGTGTTTTAAACATCAGAATCCGAAACAGAAGTGTCAGATTGTTAATTAAAATGCCTCTAACGGTAATATACTTTGAAATAACAGGCCAATAAAGTTTGTTTGGGAGTTAGAAATTTTGTTTTTGATGTTATTGATTTTTGTTAACACCGTAAGAAGAAAAATTCTCCATAACTTTTGGGTGAAAATGTATTAAATATAATCCTGATTTGATTGAACGTATATATTAATGTCAAAAAATATATGAAAACTGAATAGTACTTTCATGGGTAGTGAGAGTGCTAAGAAAACCTGCTGACATACCCTTCAGATGGGATATCTGGAAGTTATCTAGGCACACTAGGCATGAATAAAATACTGGTTAAAATTCCCCACCGATATAATTGGGTAAATTACTTCCGTGCAGCCAGTAAGGGCCAAAGACTCATACGAAAGTAAAATGCAATAAAAAAAAGTGGGAGTGCCATTTGAGAGAATTGACATTCATGTCGCCAGGCCATTTTCCGATATTTTTTTCTTACATTTCTTATTTACATGGTGTTACTACAATTGAACTCCCCCCTATAAATCAACCACCCTATATATCCAACTTCTTATGAAAAACTCGATTCTAATTAATCGAATCATTCCAGTAACTAGAAGCGAAAGCAGAAAGCTAGGAGAATTATGCGAACTGACCTGAAGAGGGCAGATGTGCCGAAACGTCGTCATTTTACCATCGATCCCGGCAGAGATCAGTTATCAAATACGTAGATGAATTCCCGGAAACCACCTAAAACATATATATATATATATATATATATATATATATATATATATATGTCTCTGTCAACCATGACTGTGTGACGACAGTCTTCAACACACACAATGTTTTGACCTTTGTCCGCTCGCTCACAGAAGGAGCGAACTGGTACGTTTGGCCGACTATCGGACTTGTCGTCGATCTGCGAATCTCGGCAAGGTGGTCGTGCGAACAGCTATGTGACCGATAATATTACTATACACCTTAAACCGGTTTTATTCAACATTCTATCAACTGATAGAAAGAGTAAGTAAGGTCGCCTTGTTGGCTCATATGCTAAGTGCTTACATAGGAAACCGATGGACTGGGGTTCGATTCCCCATCACTGCAACGGTTTTTGTAATATATATATTTTTGTAATATAAATTATTTTGAACATCATTGAAATTTGGTGCGATTGAATAGATGACGTGGTGACTATTGACCAATGAGAGCTTGGTATGGCTGAGCACGTGGTAATTAACCAATGAAACCGCTTCAAGGGCTAACTGCTTATCTATTACGTCATAACCTGTCTGTAGTACCTGTCAGCTGTCAATGTTCCATGCCTTCGTTCTATGCCATATGTCAACGCCCCATACTAACGTTCCGTGCCATACGTCAATACCCCAACTCTATGACATACGCCCCATAATGAGGGCCTCCATTCATCTTCAGCACGTCACAGCAGCCCTATCCAATAGTCTATAACCCCCATTACATCACAGCCTGTCATCAGCATCCTAAGCTATACTCGTCCCCCATCCATTTTTATGAGAAGATTCACGGAACGTGAGCCGCATGGTGGCGCCACTGCATACAAGGGTACAATGGCCGCCATGCATGAGAATTTTGTATTTGTGGCGGCCATTGTACCCTTATATGCAGTGGCTCTACCAAGCGGTTGACTTTCCGTGAATCTTCCTCAAAGCAGCCATGGGGCCCTCATCGGGGCCCTAGATAACCGTATTCAACACGTCAGAGCAGCTCTAGTTTACTTGTGGGTTATTCCATGTCAAATCGACAAATTGGTGGAGAGTTTTGTCTCATCATAAAACGAAGTTCTGCCAAAGGAAAAAATTTAAAAAAAATTTACCTAAGAGATATTCAAAATTAAAAATTTCACTGTTTTTCCGATTTTATGAGTTTAGTTATTTAATATTACAGAAACTACTGAATATTAAAAATAAAACTCTGGTACATTTTTAGAAGACACTTAAGAGGTATGAGAAAAAAAAATTTTGAAAATTATCAAAATTAAAAAAATTTGAATTTTTCAAAATCGTGGAAAGTAACCATCGCGGGAAAATTCTGGCCTCAAAATTTTTTATATTATACCTTAACATATCTAAAGAAATTCTGAAATTTTCAGAGGGGTGTTCTTTTTCATTTCAAAGATATGAATTTTTGAATTTTGGCAAAATAGTTTTTTCTATTTTTTCAACATTTTTTGTTGAATATTATTATTCTACCACATGATTACCGGAATTTGAGGTCTAAAATATTTTTCTTATGTTAATGGGATGTAAAAACAAAAATATCTCAAAATTGTATGTAATTATCTGTTTATTTGGAAACTAATGATAGCTTACATACAGGGCAGATAAAAGTATTGTTTTGCAGGGTGGTTAAAAAAATGTTAACACAATGTTATAACCATATGGTAGCACATTAGCAATTATATTTACAGGGTGGCTACAATACAGGATGTACTGAAATTATAATTATGCATGGTGGTTCAAAAAATATTACAATGAGTGGCCATAAGCAAATGCATATACAGGGTAGTTAAAAAAATATGGTGGTGTAATATTATAGTTATTCAGTGTGATATAAAATATGTTAGCACAAAAATGTTATATTTGGTAGCTTATAAAAAGTTTCACATATAGGGTGAATCGGAATTATAATTATAGGAAGTGGTTAAGAAAATGTTTGAACATAAATGTATTATAGGGTAGCTTGCTTGTAGAGTGGCTTAAAAGCGAAGCATATACAGGATGGTTGGAATATGGAATCAAGTAGAATCACTCTGGATAATTAATCCAGGGTGATTAAAAATGTTTGATGGGTTATTCGTAAGCAGTTGCATATATAGGGTTGTTGAAATACAGGAGAGAGCAGAATTGTAGGATTACACAATGTAATTTAAAAAATGTAAGAAAAACATATTATATTAGGTAGTTCAAAATAAGTTTACATAGCAAATGTCCGATTACTTTGATATTTGTATATTTATGATGGAACTTTGAATTTACGAGTGAAGCTCGGTCAACCAGGTACTAGTAATAATAATCATAAGAAATAGGGTCCTCTAGTGAATTCTGGCATGGGTTCTATCGATAATAGTGATTTCACTGATGGGAACATAGATGGCAGAGTGTGACACTTTTAACATTACTTAAGTTTTGATTTAAAGTTAAATCTATAATATATTTTGAGATATTTCTCAAATTTCGGAAATCATGTGGTAGAATAATGAGATTCAACAGAAAAATTGAAAAAATAGAAAAAAAAACTATTTTGCCACAATTCAAAAATTCATATATTTGAAACGAAAAAGCACACCCCTCTGAAAATTTCACAATTTCTTTAGATATTTTAGAGGTATAATATAAAAAAAATTGAGACCAGAATTTGACACGATTTTGAAAAATTCAAAATTTTTTAATTTGGTAATTTTCAAATTTTTTAATGAATTTTTTTTTCTCATACCTCTAAGTGTCTTCTAAAAATGTACCAGAGTTTTTTTTAACATTCAGTAGTTTCTGAAATATTAAATAACTAAACTCATAAAATCGGAAAAACAGTGAAATTTTAATTTGGATTTCTCTTAGGAAAAATTTCTTTGACAGAACTTCGTTTTATGATGAGACAAAACTCTCCACCAAAATTCATCCGAATCGGTGGGGTTCGTGTCCAACTATTTGTGGGACTGTCCAAAAATATCCAAAAAATAACCTTCCGCATCTAGTGAGAAGCAGCTTGTAGCAATGCTACTAAATTATAATTGCTACAAAACCTTAAGTTTAAATATTGTAAACACCGTCAGTATAACTAATTTATCGTTATTGTCAACTGTTCTCCAGCATCGTGATCTTAGAGAACAAAATAGCTCAACCACTAAATCCTACAACTATTCACAATCAAAGTTCTCTTACACCCACAACTGCTTCGAATAACCAAGATATTCTCTGTTTTAGAGCTTTGGAAAACTATCATAAACTCAAACAATACATTCATGTGTCTACATGCAGTTAAAAGGCAAAGTTCACGTCGATCAACTCATAGCTCGCTCTCTATTTCGGTTTTGTATGGATTTTAGTTAGAAAGCGGAGTTTGTTATGCAGCTCCTTCTGCAACGTGACACATTATCCGGAAAATTCGAAAGGCATTGTGCTCTAACTTAACGACAGTCTGTCTTGCTCGCTGAATAGCTTCAGCAGTAAAGGATGGGTTTTGCTTTACCAATAAACAAGGTTTTAGCCGTACGAACGAGATTAATGGAATATGAGATAAACAATGACATGTATTAAGGCCAAAGGTCAGTCGTGTGCAATAAAGGAACAATAGCATAGGGAAAATAAAATTAGATAATTGCAGTTTGGTTTCCTGGTAGAACATAATCAGTTGACATGTTACCAAGTGTTTTTGAGGCGTCATACAATGAGCCGCAATAAATGGGGCTATTCTCGGGTACTTGTCACTTTGAAAATTATGTTGTTTGTGTCTGGTGTATGTTGTAATTATAAAGATGATTTAAACGAGGTGTAGTTTGTTCGGAGTATTTTAGTAACTTATTTATTGTTTACTACAAGAAGAATTGAATATGGAAGTATTGTGTGGAAGTATTAGTGTATTTGTTACTCTCCTGAATCTTGTTTTTTTTTTAACCGAGTTCCAAAAAAGAGGAGGTGATCAATTCGTCGCGTATTTTTTTGTTTTTGTATGTATGTACCTGATTTCTTCTCCTGTGGTGAACCGTTTTGAATGAATATGGTCTTGTTTAATAGAGTATATATCCGGATTGGTGAAACTTTAAATTTTGGAAAATAATTCTATTGGTTATGAAGTTTGTGAATGAACACATGAGTGCATGGAAATCAACCAATATTCCTAACATATTGGTCGATTTTTCGAAAACTGCTTATGGATGTTTATAGTTTTTTAACATTTAATCTATTAAGGAAGATCCCTAGGTGATCTAATATAGTTTTCTTCAACGTAGAACTTGCAGTTTTGCAGAAAATCGCCGAAAATTCCAAAATTCTTATCAAAAATTTCATCGAAATAACACAACGGACATTTCCTCATAAATATTTTAATTCCAACGTAATAGTGCGGTAATATTAGCACTGGAAGTTTTAATTGCAAATTTGAAAATTTTCTATGTACATCTCAAGCATATATGTAGTGTCTAAGTACTTGTTGGGAAATAAAGAAAATTGCTGTATATTCCAAACGTTTCGAGGTCTAGGTCAGACCCCGTTGTCAATGGTTAAGAAACTATGTGGTGTTATTTCCCAAGAAGTACTTAGACATTGAAAAATGTGCCACAAATATCGTTTAGAAAACATATAGGTACAAATGCATAGTATTTTCGGCTCCTTAAATCAATGAGTACCAAGCTACATTTGTTTGTATAACAGGCAAATACCTATTTAAATTAAAATTTTTCCATTTTGCGAAGATGGTGTTTTTAGTTTTCATATTCTCCCGGCCTAACAGAACATTCAGTGACAACACATGTCAAATTCTAAACTGCTAGTTGGTGCGTTTATACACAGGATGTTTAGTTATAGCAAACAAAATCACAAACTAAAGTAATAGAAGGATGGTGATTGAAATATAGGTAAGGCCGTGTAGCCGTATATACAGGATGGTTGGAATATAGGGTGTAGTGGACGTTTGGTGGTATAAAAATGTTGGAAAATATGTGAAATTAAAATTATATAGGGTGATTAAAAAACTGTTATATGATATGGACTTAAAACAAATCATATACATAATGGTTAGAATATATGCTGAAGTTGAATTATATTTATACAGTTTTATTAAAAAATTATTTATTTTATAGCCTAGAAGAAGTTGCATAAATTGTGGAGAGGAATTAATATTACACAGGACGATAATATAAAATGTTAAAAATGAAATAATTTATGGGGTAGCCCACAAGGAGTTATATACTAAGGTTGAAATATAGGACGGATTTGACTCCATAAATATGGGATGTATTCTCGTCCATCCTATAGTTTACAGAAGGCAGCTAACAAATTTATGCTTGTCCGTGGGTAGTCGTATGTAAAGGATGGTTAGTAAATAGTGTGGAATGAAATTATCTATAGGTATACAGAGTTGTCAAAAAAAGTTGAAGAAAGTTTACATGGCGTGGTCCATAAGGCATAAGTATATTTTGGGCTTATTAAGTCAACGCGTACTAGTACATTTTGTTCGTAAACATTTACCTGTCAATTTAATTGAAAATGTATCATTGTGTAATGTTGAGGCTTTCAATGTTACCTGGTCCTGTCTATTAAGGTTATACATACAAAATAAAAAAGAAGAATGGAAATTAACTGAGTTCAAATAAACTAAAAAGTTGAAAATAAAACATTAAAAAAATATATAACCGACTTCCACCTATAACTAAATAGCTAAAAATAATTATAACAAAATGCAACTCTAGCAAATAAATAACACAATCAATGTTGTCAGGTACCTACCCAGGAAGTAAAAAATGTAAACATTAAAAGGTGCTCATTCTGCACAAATTAATTACATACCATTCTAGTATATTTTTGAAGTCTGTGCCAAGCAACAATCAAGTTTGAAAAAGTAGTAGATAAGTACGCAATGGAGGATTTTCGATTTGCTTGGCTCCAACTGTCTGTTTTAAGGTATGTTTACTTATAGGTTTTTAACCAAATGGCGCCCTTAATAAAAATAAATTTTGTGTTTTAATATCGTACTCTCAACCCTTATTGTCCCCAATGAAAAACAGTCGTCTAGCAATTGTGAGCAGATCTATGTGGGTTTTATGGTGGAATTTAAATTTTCTGAATTTAGAAATACCAGGTCACTGTCACAGTATCTGGAGACTGGCCTTTTTCTTTCTTTGTCTCTAACATCAACATCAGTCTAGAAGGTCAGTTTTCATCGTTTGTCCATGGTATTGGGAGTGTCACCTAATTCTTTTCTATATATACAGTTTCCATTTCAGTATTGTGCTATTTCACTTTTCATTTTAGTCTTTTGCGACATGACCTAAGAAGTACCATAAAATTCAATAAGTATATTTCGAATTGTTAATTCCCAAATAAACGTTGAACAGTAGAATGCATGTTTCTGCATAAAACAGAACTATAAGACAGTTCTGACTGGAACGTTAGAACTATATCCAGCTTGACAATTGACACGTCAGAATATTAGTCGTTGTGGATATACTTCGAACATACATACATCAATAGAGGGTGATAATTACTTCGATTTTTATTGCTGTTTCTATTTCTCTATTGTTTAACTCACCCTATATCTCTATAATTCAATTTCGCCCCATATGTCAAGTATAAGCAACTTCTTACATTTCACACAATGTAACATATTTTTAACCACCGTGTATACTATAAAGTTTGATGAAGTTGTAGATTAGTACGCAGAGTTGCTTGGCACCGACTTCAAAAATATACTAGATAGGTAGGTAATTAATTTGTACAGAGCACGTTTTACTGTTTATATTTTTTACTTTGTGTGTAGGTACCTAACAACAATGAATGTGAATGTATTTATTATCTAGGTTTGTATTTTGTTATAAATATTTTCAACTTTTCAGTTATATTTGGAAGCCGGTTATATTAAAAAATGTTTTATTTATATAGATTAAGGAAAGATTCCTTGCAAATATATTCACTTTATATATACCAGAAATAAATGTAATTCGTTAACAAAGAATGACATCGGAAATGTCAAACAAAGTGACATTTGATAACAAGACATTCTGAATTCATCCACAGAAAACATTATATTTCTGATTACTTTTGCCAAAACAGACTCTATCATGATATTTCGATATTTGTTCTCAATCTTAGAATAAACTGGGTACAGCACAATACATATATATATATATATATATATATATATATATATATATATATATATATATATCCACAGAAATAAAAGAACTGTCATAAATCAATAATGCTTGAAAAATTATATGTGACATTGACATGTGAAATCAGGGTGCTATAGTCGAAATTTGCAGCGCCATCTGCCACCACTATATCTCTCTGCTTTGCTGACACTGAGACTTTTACCTTAAAAGAACTGTTCTTGCTGGAAACAGTTACTCTACAAAACTGACAAATAAAGAGATAGTATTGAACATAAAACATGCTTTGAAAATCAACAATGTATTTACATTGAAATAATTTCACAAAAGCACAAATAAAAACTCAAAAAAATTAAAAATAAAGTTTACGTTAAAGAAACATTAAGACTCTGAACACATGAATAAATGAACCCAAAAATTTAGTAACGAAACCACCATTTGAGACATCGAAAATTTGTGAAATGGCTTGGAGGCTCTAAAACACATTTTGACAAATTCGCCTTTTTTACTTAAGTAAAAATGCCTCAAACAAGCTTGAGAAAACAATAGAACCTTATTTTCCCCAATTCCAAAAAAGGGATGGAGAGAGAGTTGGATTTATATGTTCACAAATGGCAGAGCTGTCATGCCCAATAAAACCCGTCAAAATAATGCATTTATAATTCTACCTTAGCTACCTGAACATGTCCTTAAAGTTTATTAAATCTTTAAAATATGTAACATTCGTATATAATAAAGGCAGTATTAAAACTTTATAATTAACAGCGCACACAAATTCATTTAGCATGACATAAACTGTAGCTATTATTTCAGTTGTTTCCGCTACGCTGCATTTCTGGGGCGTCAAATAAATTCAGTTTTAACAAATTATGACATTTATGGAGATTTTCTAATGTTAGAGAAATGCCATTAAGCGGAAGCTTTGGGAATTTCAAAGACTGCAGACTAAATGAATATTATACCTGAATATGTGTTCTTCAGACTAAAGTATATATATAAGGAAATTAGTTTCTTTGACTTGATTGATCTCATGTAACACAAGTGTTCTAAGACATTTTAGGTAGATAGTTGAAACTTACAAAGATTGTTAATGCTTGCTGAGGATTTTCTTTCCTCAGTTCTTATGTGCAACCGATAATCTATATATAAATAGGCAAAGACAAAACGATTAGGTACCATTATCTCCTCTGTCTCTCAACCGATTTTCTTCATTTTTGAAAACAAAAGTTTAGTAGCTACTGACGACCGTCAGTGCAGAATGCTGATATTAATTTATAATATTGGTTCGTTCATTAAATAAAATATAATAAAAATTCATTATTTAGGTCCATACTGTCAACGCCAAACAAATGACAGTGCTGCCGCCGCCAGACGGTCAAAACTCAAAACATTCAGCAATTATATATAGAGCGATTGTTAGTATTCGTTAGGTGCTGTTATATTCTTAGAGCATATACTTCTGGAAGTGGCATGGGAGTGTTGTTGTTGTTTGTTGGTAAAATAGTCAATGTAGTAGATCAGTATTGATTTTTCGAACGTGTTGCAGTAACTTTCATATTAAATATTCTTTTTTTATATGAATTTAATTATTTGATTAATATATTATTATCACAGCGTTCCCGAAGGTGTTGTGTAAAAAATTGTCAGACAGCGAACAATAGAGAATGTATTAAATAATTAAGTTCTCCTAGGGTTGTTGGTCCTCTCGTTTCTTTAATATTCCTGAACTTGATTGAATCCGCAAATGACGCAAACTTTTAGATTGCAAAGAACAATCTTCCAATTATTATATTGAATATTTTGCCAGGAGCGGATCCAGCCAAAAATTTGTCAAAAATATTTCGAAAACCGATATTTGATTACATTTTTATTTTATTTTTATTTGAATAGATCTGTCAATATGAGTGAACAACTTTGGTTATTACATCTACTTCTCCGATTGCTCCACAACTGTGTTTTTTATAAAAATAAACTTTTTACAATTTCATGAAATAGGGTCGAATTTCCACCACTGGGCGACCTCTAGTTATTTTAAATTTGTTATGGAGACTAAATTTAGTAGATTTCCAGAAAACTCTCCCAATTACTAGTTGCATTTACTAGGTATATTCCCGAGAGAAGTTTTGAAAGAGGCATTCGTTCATTATGATTTTAGCATAGTTTATTGTACTCGATGGTTGTAGGCAACAGTTCATATATACTTGGCTAAGTTCGATTTACCGGCTCGTCTTCGTAAAATTGTGTATTGTGACTTTTTTCCTTATTTCTAGATCTTGACGTTTCAGATATATGCCCACAAACACATTTTGTGGTTTCAGATGTGATGTATGTCCACAAACACAAGGTACACTATACACGAAATTCTTGGAACTTTGGACGGCCGTTTTCTGTGTGAGAACAGATCGTGATGCATTTCTTTTTATTTCCTAAGCGTTTCGTTCTTTTGGGTAAACTGGAATTTATGGTATTAAAGTCATAATTTTAGACCTAGTTGGGATTAAAGATGTATTTTTAGTGTTTTTTACAACGACTTCTACTCTATTTAGAAAATTGTTTTTGTAATATTTTATAGTTATAAAACAGGTTAAGCGCAAAGAAATATGAAATAAAGCTTATATGAAAGTTGATGGCGAAGCAGCATGCATATGTATATGGGTGTATCAAATAATTCATAAAATGATTTCTTTTTATTTGCAGTTTTAAACACAATGAAAATAAAATATAGTAAAATGATAAAAATTACATCTACCCTATTAAACAAATCCTATCTTAACCTATTTATTTATTTTTGAACCAATTAAAAGTGTATCATATAAAATATATATTTCTATTTTAATTCATTAGTATTTACCACTGAGTCCGATATTTTCATTTGCTAAACTTCACAATTATACAGTTTCTAACACCCACGCAAAATTTGTTCAGACCTGATATATATATCTACATAAATCCTTCAGGAATCATGAGCTACCAGGGAATGTGTTGTTTGTCAGTTTGCAGTATTGTTTGCCTAAACAGTGAAGGGTATACAGTAATAATATGTAAATATTTAAATATATTATAAGTATATGTAAAGTAAATGTTTACAAAATAATTACATTAAATTAGTAATTGGTATTAAATGCAAATTATCATAGAAATGGGTATTATCTAATTAATGTCGGGCATTAAAAAATACCACTTTATTAGAATTATTACTTCGCAAACACTTTTTTACCTTTGACGCCTTTTTTATTAATATATAGTAGTTTGACAATGACACTACGAAAACAGTTCACCTGTCATAATTATATTACCATATTATCTACTTCATTAATTTGAATTGTTGGTGTATTAAAACTAAACTTCCCCGAAGTAATTGGCGTAGTCTGCAGGAATAAGTTTAACAAATTTTCACTGCCAATATTTATATAATCCTACGTGCCCCAATGTATATTTTTAATTATATAGAAATTAGATGCTCAATGTAGCTTAGGAAGATTACTACGACACATTAACAAATGCTGAGTTTGTCAGGAAGATTTTTTTTTAATTTTAAATGGCGTTAACAATTGAACTGATTGAGGTGTCATTTCGATTAATAGTTAATAATTTATAAAGGATTTATGACCCCAATAATTCGTTAAATATAAATTGACTTTCCAATCTAATCAATTTAATTATAGTGTGTATGAAGTTTGGAAAAGTAATAAAGTAATATACAATTATAGATAATGATTTGAAAATATGTAGTCTAATTTTTCGCAAATATCATAATACACTAACACGGAGTAGGAAATTATATTAATAGGAGTTGTGTTATTGTATAAGTGGTTGGGCTGAATTTTGAAAAGCGAGAATTTGTTTTGGATTCATAACCATTTGAACTTATTGATAATAATTATACACATATTATGTTGAGTGAAGACATAGTAAGCTCCAAAACCATACAAATTTCTTTTTTAAATTTTCTGGTACTGATTAAACCAACACCACAAAAATCTCTTTCACTACCACCCCATTTTTGGCAAAAAAAACTTTTTTTAAAAGATCTATTCCATTGCATGCCATTATCAGAGGCTTTAGCAACCGTTTCAGCTTACTTCAAATTTTCCATTACAAATCTTTTACAAAACCGCGTAAACCGCAAAAGTCTAGTATGTAGTACTAATTAATGGGGGGGGGGGTTAAATATTTTTAGGCATAGGGCAGAGACGTTTTAATACCACTAAAATATCAATATCGGTATCGCAAGGGGTATCGAATTGAAAGTATCAGATAATGGTATCGATAAAAGGTGGAAATAATAAGAATTTTTGGGGACCGTATGGGGTGAGTGCCCTCAGAGTATTGAAATCATGAAAAGTATAGCTTGTCATGTCACTGTCGATTAATTTCAGTTCACCCCTTGTCTCACAGAAGCATAGCAGACCCTAATACAACAACTGTTCAAGATTTCAACTTTTGGATTACATTTACTTTACATAGAATTGTTAGACTAACCTTTAAACGACTATTAAAAAAATCAGTATGAAACGTCTAAGCTTTGATCAAATTTTGTGTATTATCTCACACCACACCGAATTGATTTAATAAATAATCACGTTTTTCGATAGAAAAATGTAAAAACATTGGAGTGCTTATGTCCCACAACAACCTAACCTAACCTAACCTAATCAATTATTTATCACTCATTAAAAGCCTGTAGGTTTTCTGGGATTTTATGAAGGCCTATACAGAAACATTAATGAAAAGAATGTTATTAGACGAAAACTTTTAAGGAAGTTTAGGAATGGAAATATTACTTAAAAAAATGTGAGAATGGAAGTTTTGGGAAAGTTAAAGTTAATTTTCGTAAATATGCGCAGATGGTAAATAAAAGTGAAGAAAATGAATAACAAAGTTTCAGACTAACTCAAAAGCAGGGTCCATACTTCTGCCATCTTAAATATGACTGCTTTATGTAGTAATATTTATATCTTAGCAATAGCATACGGTTAAGTGGAAGAACAGGGTGTGTTATTGGTCTACAATAAGACACATCTGAACTTCGCCGTTTCACAAACTTATACCAAAATGTAAAACTGCTTTAAATGAATAAAGTTCATATTATTATTATATATCCTAAATTTCCGTAAATAGAGAATGATTAGGCATGCGTTTTGGGAAACCTATTAATTTTACCTCTTTCCCTCAAAACAAACTTAACCGGTGAGGTGTATCTGGATATGTCCAGATAAATTTGAAAATTTCGCATTTTTGTGATGCAGCATGACTTTACCTGGCCAGCTTAGTCACCAGATCTGACAATTTTTGAATAAAACAAGGAATTATTGAAGAACGCAGGGCAGGCTTGCAATAAGGTCTTATTTTAAATCAGGTGTCACAGTGGCCCTATGACGTTATCTATTACTGTTACCTCATTTGTTGCCAGTAGCAGAGAAGTTTACAACCGTTTATTTTCACCCTCAAAGATATGAGGGGGGAAAGGAATTTTGACTGTCAAAAATTATGTAAAGAAACGACAATTCGAAAAGTCAAAATTTGGTTAACATGCCTCTAACCTTGGTCATAACATACAATTTCAAAATTCACCCACAATACACAAACAAGAACACAATACAAACGGAAAACTGAAAAAAGTCTGCTTTAATTTTATTGAATGAAAGCGATTGTATAGCTAGTACTTCTATAGAATTCAGCCGTTCCTGGTTGCCAATAATCAAAAATGAATTACGTAAAGGTAATGTCCTTTTGAACAACCCTGTATCCGGATAGTTCATAAGATTTTTCCTAGGTTTTCCCTTATGACTTTAATGAGATCTCTGGAACATCAGAATTTCTTTGGTCTCATTTTTGGCGAATGTCGTACTAGGAGCGCCATATGAAATTCTGAAGATAACTGTTTCAAATTTTTCCAATTTTAAAGAAGCTTTGTTATTTCACAATATGTTTAGAATTTTTAGTGCTACACTGTATATTAGGGTGATTCATTCCCGCAAAAATTTGTTTTCTCGGTGCTCAAGCAAAATTTTAAACTGCCCATAGAAGCAAAAATCCTCACCAAGATTGAGCTCTTAATTTTAATTTTAAGTACTTGCAATTTAAATATGAAATTTTCTCTTTTAAAGTGCACGTAAAAAAAGTTTTTTTTTTCAAATTCCTAATGCTCAGCCACCTTTTAAGATTTTGTGAATCGGTTGTATGGATCTTACCGGAAATTCCACGCTCTTTAAAATTGCTTTAGTATTTTTTTTCGTAACTTGCACTGGGACGTCAGTAGGAGTGATCAAAGTGCAGTTTTTGGAATAAATTGATATTTTTCAATTTTTTTTGAGTGAATCGCAAAAATTAGGGAGAAAAAAAGAACTGACTCTGAAAAAATAGTTTTTTTTACCAATATTTAATGAATTTACAGCCATTTTTAGGCCTTCAAATGTAAGAAATTGATAAATACTAACTAATGTTGCTCTTCCATTCAACTTTTTTCTTGATTACTAACATGTTTCTCTACAATAACCCTTTTAAATAATAAACAATACATTTAGTAATAAAATAACGAAAAATCTTTATTCAAAACATACAGATGGTTACGTTATTATGTAATATATTCCAAATGTAAAAATTATCTCAACAATCATAAAAAAACAAGTTAATAAATTTTAAATAATTACGACTCATGAAAAGCACTTAACGATTTTAAAGCTGAATAAAGCTTTTGTTGTTATTTTATTACTAAATATATTGTTTTTTTATTTAAAAGAGGTAAAAGACGATAATAACTTTAGAAAAAATTATTATTGTAGAGAAACATGTTAGTAGTCAAGAAAAAAGTTGAATAGAAGAGCAGCATTAGTTAGTATTTATCAATTTCTTACGTTTGAAGGCCTAAAAATGGCTGTAAATTTATTAAATATTGGTAAAAAAACTATTTTTACAGAGTCAGTTCTTTTTTTCTCCCTAATTTTTGCGATTCACAAAAAAAAATTGAAAAATAACAATTTATTCCAAAAACTGCACATTGATCGCTCCTATTGACGACCTAGTGCAAGTTACGAAAAAAAATACTAAAGCAATTTTAAAGAGCGCGGAATTTCCCGTAAGGTCCATAGAACCGATTCACAAAATGTTAAAAGGTGTTTGAGCATTAGGAATTTGAAAAAAAAACCTTTTTTTACGTGCATTTTAAAAGAGAAAACTTCATATTTAAATTGCAAGTACTTAAAATTAAAATTAAGAGCTCAATCTTGGTGAGGATTTTTGTTTCTATGGGTAGATTAAAATTTTGCTTGAGCACCGAAAACAAATGTTTGCGGAAAAGAATCACCCTACTATATATATCAAATTTCTAGTGAATTCTCTTAGTTACAACAGTTTGATTGTCAAATATACAGACATTCAAGTATATGTGGTTTAATTCCCAAAGAACTCCGAAAATATAAGAAGTTAAGCATAGTGTCAAGTAAATCAGCCAAGGCTGTATTTACCGGCTCATTTTAGTCTTGTGGGTGCTAATCTATTTCCCATTGTTGGTCACTCTAGTTGGAGGTCGACCAGTAAGGGCATTCCCCAATCCGCGACCAGGGGGCCCGCCCGATGAGTTTTATAGGAAAACTACTGACAGCACGAGATGTTTTTAAACACATGATTATTAAATACCACAGATATAGGGATGAGTAATAGATTGTCAGGGTAGTGTTGGGCATTAATCAATTAAATTTTCAATCAACTAATTAATCGATTGAAAAGTTAATTGCGATTAATTTAACCACAGTTGAATTATTAACTGCATGTTGCAATTAATTTATTTAAATTAATCTACATTAATTGTGTTTTGTAATTAAATCAATGGCAATTAACTTTGTCAATTGTTCTAAAAAACAATTAAAACTAACAATTATTTCGCTTTGATACAGACGGAAATTTTCTCTTTAAGCGACCTCAAAACAGGAGGATGTTTTAAAATTAATATTCTCAGTTTATCTGCATATATAGTTATTCTCCATAAATAAAATCGGCATGGCCTCAAACTTAAAGATGAAAAGAAATTATTACACTTTTAACATTAAGGTGAATTTTCTTTAATAATGAAGTAGTACCTACCATTGCTTTCGGCAACAATTGCAATTCATTATAAAAAACTTTTGAAAAAGTTTTCGATTTTTACATGGGTAAAAACTTACAAATTCGCATGTTAATTAGATGCACACCTTGAAAGTGAGTTCTGTGTGTAATTATCATTTCGTGACAATACCTTCATATCGTTATCTTATACAGGAAGACTCCAAAAATGTAGCAAAAACAGTTACATATGCATATATAAATTGGTTGAAATATATGCCGTTCTAGAATTATAATTATTCAGGGTGGTTCAAAATATGTTAGAAATTAAACATTTTATTGGGTTGCCCATAAGCAATTGATTTAAAAAAATGTTAAAACAAAAATGCTATAATTGGTTGCCAATAAGTAATTACATATATAGGATGGTTGTAATATAGGGTGGAGATGAATAGTAGTTATACAAGGTGGTGAAAGAAATGTTAGAACAAGAAATGATTGAATGAGTAACCCGTAAGGATGTTTATATGATGGTTGAAATATGATGTAAAATAGAACTAAATCTACAGAAGGTGTTTAAAAAAATTACAAACAAAAAATATAAAATTTTGTTCATTTTTAGTATAACTTTGTACAAGTATTTCTACTCCACTATATATTTCGGCCACCCTGTACATGCGTCTGCTTATGGCTATATAATCCATTTTTTTAACTATCCTATAATTTAACTACACTATATTTTAACATAATAAAACATTTAGTATCCGACATACATTTTGTATCGCAATGCATTATATTTTAACAAATTAAGTGTATATGCATACGAGTTACGTGTTTTGAATCATCCTGTACAACTGTAAAATACTTGTTGTTTGTTACACATAAGTTGTCACAATCTGGCACTGATTGTTTTAATCTCATATTTTTCAGTAATACGATTTTTCTTAAAGACATCGAAATCTTCTTGTTCAGAAATTACCTATATTCATATACAACTTGCATAATGTACATAAATTTTAATTGTTAGTTGTTAATCAAAAACGTTAAAAAGATTAACAATTGATTAATCGTTAATTGTGGAAACTCATTACTAACAATTGATGGTTCTCCCACCTCTACGAAAAACGAGTTAATTAGTCAGATAATTTATTAAAAACTAATAGTTGTCATTTTTCAGAAATCATAAAACAAACTCACTTGGATTACAATTATTAACTTAATTTTCCAAACTAATATTTTTAAAATGTCTATTGTTACCCCAATACATAAATCTGGATCGCCTGAAGATAGAAACTACAGACCTATAAGCCTCATTAGCAACTTTGCCAAACTATTTGGTTTAAAAGATAGATTATATGATTTTTTAATAACCAACTGGTTTCATTAACTGTAGCACTAGTGATGCAATGCTTGGTCTGGTTTCTGAAATTGTCAAAACCCTAAATAATGGTTGTTTGAGTATTTTTATTGACTTAGCTAAAGCCAACATTCCAAACTACTTTGTCCTAGAACATTACGGTATTAGAGGCAAAGTATTGGAACTGATAAAAAGTTATCTGAATGAAAGATATCAGATAGTTAAAGTAAATAAAAAATTTAGTCAGAAACAAAAAATTAAAATAGGCATACCACAAGGCACCGGGTCCAATTCTGTTTATTATATAAACTCTTTACTGCAATTGGAGGGTGGATCAACAATTTCGTATGCATATGATACTGCTCTTGTTTTTGAAGCAAAAACTTGGGATGCATTAAAAACAAAATCAATAAATGGATTCCTAAGCGTACAAAACTGGCTGGAGTCGTTTAGGAGCAAAACTAATTATATCGTGTATTCTTTAACATCTGCAAATAGACCTAACTTTCCTGATATAAGGATAAATGATCATACTATACAAGAAACATCCCATACAAAATACCTTGGCATAATTATAGGACACCTAAGTGGGGCCCTCATGTTGATTATTTGTCCAATAAAATTCGTAAACTGATACATAAATTTTATCTTTTGAGAGAATTTCTAAGTGTCAAATTCTTAAAAATTGTGTATAGGACTTTTATAGAATCTCTCATACGAACATGTATAACAATTCAATACATAAATTGAAAACAATTCAAAACTGTATTTTAAAACTTATTAAATTTAACTATATGGTTTTAGAAGTCGCTGTATTAATGAATATGCATAAAGCAAACAATACATGTATTATGTTAAACATCCACGTAGTGGAGCAAATAGAAAAGTTAACAAAATTTTAAATGTCTCGAAATAGGCTCTTTACTAACTACAATATATTAACAGAAATATTTAACATTTTGTTTTAGTTTAGTTTTAGTTTTTATTATTATTCATATTTTAATATGTTCCAGTATGTGAGCCTTTATATTATTATTTTGCTTGTAAAATTACAGTAATAGCTTTTGGTAAATATCTAAATTGTAATTGTAATTGAAATTGAAATAAATAAATAAAATCACATAAAAAATTAAATGTTAATCTCATTTTTCACAATTACAATTATCTAATTGGAATAGGCATGATTAACAATTAATTAATTGTTAATTTTTAATTGCCCAAGAATTTAATTTTGCCCATCAATGGTCAGGGGAAATTTGTTAGTTCTACTCCTTTAACGAACGAACTTATTTTAGAACTAAACCTTAATATATGTCACGCATTTGAGGTAGTGAATTTTTGAAAGAGCACAGAACACGAACTTGATGCATAAATTTAACTATATGGTAAAGTATTAATGAAGTAAATTTTCCAAGGAAAAGTTAACAAAATGTCACTGCAACAAAATTACAGTTTTTGAAATATCTACCCGTAACGAATCGTGAACGTTGCGCGAAGTCAAAAGGTTAGAACATCTATTCGAATAACAACTTTCTGTGTTACGGAATATAAACCGACAGGACTACTTTGTATGGATTTTATGGTGTAGAACTCGTAAATGTAGTTGCTTTGCTTGAAAGTCACGGAACGCTCATGCGATATGCACACAATCAACACAGTTGGCAACAGTTTTACAGATATTTAGGAGTGCCATTGGCGTAAAAAACTTTCCCGAACTATCTGTGAAGGGTTGAAATGCAACTTTAATTGAATTCGGCGAACTGAAGTATCGTGAAGTTCCGTGGGAGTTATTGATGAGAGTTAGTGTGTTATACGAGTATACACTGTGGCAATTTTGTATCTATTTCAAGCACGAAAGTCTTTACAGAAGCTTTATTTGAGATACATAATGTGTTTACTGTAACAAATAAGTTATTTTGATATGTTAATCAAACACAAAAAAACTTACTTTGTTCTCTATCACTCATTTGATTAGAAACGTATAAACGTGACTATACAGGGTGTTCTTAAATTGGAGGTACAAACGAAAAGGGGAGATTCCTTGAATAGTTTTAGGAAGAAAAAGTCCCCTAAACATGGGTCCGCAAACGTTTCGTTTTCAATATACAGAGTGTTAAAGTTTCAATTTTTTTCAAGTTTTTTTCTCATAGTACCTGCACTTCAGAAGATATTCAAATGAAATTTGGCATAGATATTACAATTAAGAGTATACACCTTGTGACATGCCAATTTCGATTGCAAATCTACAGGGTGATATTTTTTCGAGAACACTGTCCACTGTTGTCCTTCAGAACTTTTTTTGGTGAGCCACTGGTAATTTCAAAAATTGTAAACTTTGTTGTTAAGGCAAACTTTTGGTTTTCTTGTAGTTTTGTCGTATCTACTACCGGTTTCGAGAAAAAAATGTTGAATGATTCTCTTGAAATCCTCAGAAAATTCCGAATTGTCATAGAAATCTAGTTATCTACCTAGTAGGCTATGGTGAATGAATAAATTACTGCAAGAAACGTACAACTCAAAAATTAATCATAATAAAAAAACTAAATAACAACAAAAGAACTAAACTGCAGCAATTGTTGAAAATGTCCTCCCCCAACCCTTATATAAGCTTCTGTTCTTCTTCTCATAGACGATCGAACTCTTTCTAACACTCCTGGAGTATTCCTAATTGTATCAAACGCGCCTATTATACGATTTCTCAGTTCGTCTACGGTATTCACTGGCGTTATGTACACTAGAGATTTCAGATGACCCCATAGAAAGAAATCTAAACTATTTAAATCTGGGGATCTGGCGGGCCATGGCTGATGTGCACCTCGTCCAATCCACCCGTTTACATAATTTTCGTTCAAATACTCCCTAGCCAAAAGTGAAAAATGAGCAGGAGCACCGTCGTGCATGAACCACATTTCACGTCGCATCATAAGAGGTATATCATCCAATAACAAGGGCAAATCTTTCTCTAAAAAATGTCTGTATGATTGACCAGTAAGTCGCCCTGGCAAGGAGAAAGGACCAATCAAATAATCGCCAATATTACCACCCCACACATTTAATGAAAATTCCTCTTGAAAATAAGATTCTGCAATTTCATGTGGATTCTCCTTAGCCCATATGTGTTCATTATGAAAATTTATGATTGAAGTCCTTGAGAAACAGGCTTCATCAGTGAATAAGATTTGACAATCAAAACGACGATTGTTCAATAGTCTGTTGAGGTACCACTGACAAAAAATAAACAATCCCGCAAGATCCGCCAAACAACTTGATGACTTGTATTTAAGGTAACACTAATTTTTCTTTTACTGGTTCCTGGATGTTCTTCTATTTCGTTCAGCACTGCCTCTTCGAGTCGTGGTGTTCTCACACTTCGTGATCTACCTGCATTATTATTTTTCGCAAAAAAAGACAAAAAAAGATCCAGTTTCTGAAAGACGCCTGTGAATATTAGAGAACATTCGATGACCAGTCATCACTCTATGGGATAGCGTTCCATGTGAAGACGCTTAGCTTCTCTTGAATTACCATTTGCAAGACCATACATGAAATGCATGTCAGCCATTTCTGAATTCGTAAAATTCGGCATGTTTTGATATTAAAATGCAACATCCTTAAATTTTCAAAACACAGGAGTTTAATTTGATGTGTCAAAACTAACAATAAATTTATTCATTCACCATAGCCTACTAGGTAGGTAACTAGATTTCTATGACAATTCGGAATTTTCTGAGGATTTCAAGAGAATCATTCAACATTTTTTTCTCGAAACCGGTAGTAGATACGACAAAACTACAATAAAACATAAAGTTTGGTATAACAACAAAGCTTTTTTTTACAATTTTTGAAAGTACCAGTGGCTCACCAAAAAAAAAGTCCTGAAGGACAACAGTGGACAGTGTTCCCGAAAAAATATCACCCTGTAGATTTGCAATCGAAATTGGCATGTCACAAGGTGTAAACTCTTAATTGTAATATCTATGCCAAATTTCATTTGAATATCTTGTGAGGTGCAGATACTATGAGAAAAAAACTTGAAAAAAATTGAAACTTTAACACTCTGTATCTTGAAAATGAAACGTTTGCGGACCCATGTTTATGGGACTTTTTCTTCCTAAAACTATTCAAGTAATCTCCCCTTTTCGTTTGTACCTCCAATTTAGGAACACCCTGTATATAAACGATGTAAAATAAGTTAATGTAAGACCGACAAGATTCAAGAAAAAAATAAACTAATTTAGGGATTCATATAAATACATAAAGAAATTACGAGTTTATATGAAAGTAGCAGCTACGGTATTCACAAATCGAACAAAATCATTCTATTAGAATTTAATTGGTCTTCTAGGATGGTATTCTTAGAGACTGTTAAGACCCGTTTCTACCCGTTCTAATGTTGAAATTTTATGGTACAGGCTATGACAATGGACACTTTTTGAGTCCTGTAGTCGTGAATCAAGTATATGGTTTGAAAATGTGGAATCTGTTATTTGAAATGTAAATGAATGACAATGTTCATTATAACGGGTTATAAAATTTCTTGTAGTCGTTCCTACATAAAAACTATTACAGTCGGAACAGATTAGCTTATAAACTCCAAATTTACTATACAGGGTGAGTTTTTTTTGATGCCCAGTATGGGGATCTCGGAAACTAGCGGAGATAGAGCAATGGTTAAATTGGGAAAGATTTGCAGTTTTACTGGCCCAATTTAATGACACTTTCGGATTTTTGTAAAAAGTCAAGGCTTACTAGATATTTTGAAAAAACGAAATTCTGTGGATTTAGTCAAAACCCTCTAGCTCCTTTGTTTTTGATTTTATAAAAAAGTGTAAACATCAAAATTGAAGGGAATTGTATCCCGAATTTGATTGTCATGTCCTCGTTTGCGTGACAGCTCTCGTTTTCGAGATATGAAACAAACTTATCTTTTTTTTTGAATGGAAACCATAGTTGGCTATGACCTCAAAAAATCGGACATTTTTAGAGCTTTTCAACGATATACTACTCGATATAGTTATTCATGAAAATAACGGAGTTATGGATGCTTTCCTCTCTTATTCTCACTTTTAACGTAGGTAACCATGAAGAAGATTCTTTTCATTTTGACCTTTCCTTATTTGAGAGTAATTCCATTAGTAGTACTGAACTTACAGTCGATATTGACAACTTTTCTTGATAAAATGGAATATTACTCTATATAGTTATTTACAAAAATAACGGAGTTATGGATGCTTTTCTATCTTATTTTCACTTTTAACATAGGTAGCCGTGAAATAAATTGATTTATTAATAACTATTCCAAAAAACGTTGAACGATTTTTTTATTAGATATATCAGATATAACGAAAAAAACTAAATAAGTAGGTACTTTACTAAAAACTTAAGAAATTAAAGTACATAATAATGGTTAAAATTTAAGTTCGAAAAGTCCACCATTGTTATTTAGACAAAAACTGCATCTTTTTAAGATTGACATTACCGCATTCCTCACAGACCGCCTATCAATTTCTTCAGTTGCTTGTAATACCGCGTCCCTTAGGTCACCAACTGTCTCATACTTTATTTTGTATACTTTGTTTTTAGCGCACCCCAAAAATAGTATCTTTAACTGCCAAATTGGGAGACCGGGGTGGCCATTCGCGTGAGCCAGTTCTTCCTATCCAATAGTTTGGAAAGATATTATCTAAATGTTGTCTTACTAATAACAAGTTATGAGCAGGTGCTCCATCATGTTGGAACAATTCAATTTCTAAACGAGTTCTCAAATTCAAATCATGCAACATGTCTTGAAAAGTGTATTGCAAGAAATGCAAGGTTCGCTCCCCAGTAAGTGATTCGTCATAGATAAAAGGCCCCAGAATAGTAGACCCTATGATACCACACCAAACATTAAAACCCAATTTTATCTGGGGTCGTCTTTGTTCTACATGGAAAGGGTTTTCTTTAGCCCAGATATGCTCATTATTTCTATTGAACATACCGCAGTTAGTAAATCTAGTTCTAGTTCATCTGACCATAACACCTTTATTGAAAATTGTGGAATGTCAACGCACATGTCTCTATACCATGTACAAAACAAAATACGTCGATGTTCGTCACCAGCATGCAAAGTTTGCGAAACTGAAAGTCTGTACGGGTGGAACTTGTACGCTTTCAGTACCTCAACTGCAGTTCGTTGGGATGTGCCAGCTTCTGCCGCAATCTCACGAGTTGATGTAGATGGATTTTGATATACCATAGCCAAAACATTTATTTGTGCTGCTTCGTTAATTTGATTACGTTCCTTTGGTGGTTTAGTAAAAGATCCATATTTGCGTAAACTATCGTAAAGCCTCTTAAATGTACATAGAACAGGTTGACGACGATTAAAATATCTATGAAAGTATTCCTCAGGTGAACGAACTGAATTTTTATGGCATATGATATAACATTCCACCCTGTTCAGTTTTTCTTTGTTAGAATATTCCATTTTATCACGAAAACTTGTCAATATCGACTGTCAGTTCAGCACTACTAATGGAATTACTCTCAAATGAGGAAACGTCAAAGTGAAAACAATCTTTTTCATGGCTACCTACGATAAAAGTGAAAATAAAAGAGGAAAGCATCCATAACTCTGTTATTTTCATGGATAACTATATCGAGTAGTATATCGTTGAAAAGCTCTAAAAATGTCGGATTTTTTGAGGTTATAGGCAACTATGGTTTCCATTCAAGAAAAGATAAGTTTGTGTCATATGTCGAAAACGAGAGCTGTCACGCAAACGAGGACATGACAATCATATTCGGGATGCAATTCCCTTCAATTTTGATATTTACACTTTTTTTATAAAATCAAAAACAAAGGAGCTAGAGGAATTTGACTAAATCGACAGAATTTCGTTTTTTTCACAATACCTAGTAAGCCATGACTTTTTACAAAAATCCGAAAGTGTCATTAAATTGGGCCAGTAAAACTGCAAATCTTTCCCAATTTAACCATTGCTCTATCTCCGCTAGTTTCCGAGATCCCCATACTGATCATCAAAAGAAACTAACCCTGTAGAGGTTTTCTATATGTTTGGCTTTAAAAATAATGTTGAAAGAGTATTTTGAGACCTGAAACTGACTTTAGTATTATGAAATTTCAATAATTTTGCGATTCTATCACTAATCTTTATAAAGTATGTTAGTAATACATGTCTAAATTGTTCTGGAGACTTTATATTGGATTTAATGCGAAGAATTAACTTATTGATTACATTAGTTTGAAAACAGGTTTTTGGGGCTATAGAATGGATAATATTTAATTCGTTAGATTAGTTTTTGACAAGGGAACTGTTCGGTGAATCATAGTTCTATATGGAGATAGTTTAAGGTTTAATGGGTTGTAGTGTTTAGTTAGTAAAATGTCAATAACAAAAAAAAAACAATTTTGTTTGAGCCCGGTTGAGGGAATATAGCTTCCTAAGGGTGCGTATCAAAGTCCCGCCTCAAAAAATGGCTTCATTTAAATACTAAATGTTTTTATTATCCCTACAAATTCAGACTTAAAAATTTTTACAATGGGAGCTTTCAAAGGGTAAAACTTTGAAGTAATAAAGAGCTTAAAAGTTCGCCGCCCCAGAAAAATATGTTTTCGTGGTAAAAAGTTTGCCATACCCTTTTCATCGGAAAAATTTCAAAGCTGTTTTCCAATGTTTAATGTATTTTTTAAGATGTTTGCGTAATGTTTCATGAAAGACGTTTTGTTAAAGATATTCGTTTTGAGTATATAAATTCTGTGTGATTTAGGTTTCAAGAAAATAATTTTAGATGAGGTTAAAAATGTATTTAATTGAAACAATTTATTATTAGCTATCAGTTCATTGCAGTTCTTTGACAACTAAAGAGATATGGTTAGTTTCACAAAATTAATTATTTTATGTTTTCATTTCATTTTTCTGGTATATACTGGCAAAACCGATTATTAGCCAGTATATACCAGAGACTTGAAATGATTTTTCAGGACATCCTTGATTATGTTACCTTTCTTTCTTTACTAGCTTCTCTATAACATATAACTATTGTTCTTAGATTCAGGAGGGGACCCATAGTTAAAGCTTAGCTAAAAGGTTTTCTTTATTAACAATCTGAAGTTGGATGATGGCAGCCTTCTTATAACGTGTACAAACAAAATCAAAAACAGTTTTAAGTATTATGGATGTTCTGAAAATTCAGTTAGTTTTTAGTAGAAAATTTCAGTTAGTTTTAATAAATCCAAACTCATTATTTACACTTTAAATAATATTTGATGCCACATTTAGCTTAGAAACAGTTTTAAATTGCATATCTATACCAATTTATACCATAACATCAAATTCTTGATTTAAAATCCCCAGTTCAATAATTAAATTCACCAGTAAAAGATTAAAAAAAAAAATTCAAAATACCACACTCTACCCTCCAAATAGCCAGATTCTGGCACCCAAATAGCCAAATTCTAGCACCCAAATAGCCAAATTCCAACACACGCCAGTCAAAATAACCCAACAACGCCCAAAAACACTCGCGCGCAACGGTCATATAATATACCTTATCAAATAAGTATTTGTTCATGAACCGCATTCGCGTAACTCACTGTACACCCGCCTCTCTAATCAGGTAAGCCGGGCTCGAAACCCTGCCGCAGTTTTTTTCTTTCTACCTACCACAATCAACAACAGATGGCGCGCACCCCTGCGATACACGCAATCCACAATACAATGTGTTTGATTTATGCTTCTTATCCAAACAGCAACAGCTCGGCCGCAGCTCCTTAATGACTGGGTACCCTTATGTCCACTTCCGGCCCAGATCCTGGATTTGCATTTCTGGAAATTACTGAGGAGACTTCCAGCTTTCTTGCCTCTCTGGCCTTCCTTTTCATTTCTGCAAGCACTGGTTGGTGTCGTAAATCATTCAAAATCACCGTGTTACGAACAAACCAGGGTGTGTCGACTGCGAGGCGTAGGCCTACCTTTTGATGGCCTGCCTGTTGCTCTTGCTGGTGTGTCCCCCATACTATTGAAGTTTAAGAGTCCCAGCTTGCTTCCTCTGTCTATTAGGGAGTAAAGTCTGTCACGGGCAGCCCGGACTTTATTACGAGTCTCTTCGTCATGCCTCGTGAATGTCAACCCCCTGTCGATGATTTTTCCAAGGTATTTGACTTGGTTTTTTATGGAATTTGGCAGCCGTTGACGGTCAAGTATCCTGTCGGAATAATCGTGCGGCTTCTCCCGTTGACGAACAGAGCTTGAGTTTTGTCCTCGTTGATGGCTATCTTCCACTGAAGGCACCATTCCGCTAAATCGCCAGTGGCTTGCTGCAGCCGCCTCAAGGCTAGCTCGAATCTAAAAGATTGTCATCATATGTCGGTGTCGTCTGCGAACTGGGCAATTATGGCGTCGGCTGGTATTGGGAGAATTTCTGTCAAAGATCACCAATAATCTCTGTTTTAAGTACGGACCGCGATTATCCCAAATAAATATCTTTTCATTTTCCGTTATATAAGGGTTATATGTTCCGCAAATGTTTGATATCGAACGTACTGCCATCAAAATTCATGCCCTAGTTTTAGTTTTACCTTCATCATAGTTAGAATACTATCTGCATCCGTTTGTCTATTAAGACACTAATTACTTGTCAGTAGAAGTTTGCCGTCGGAGACAACCCATTGCACTGATTGTAATGAGGATTGTACCCGCTTTGCATTTCTCATATTTTATTGAAGAATAAATTAATATTTCGTTCCTTAATGCTCGTAGATACAAAATAATACTATTTCTGATGATTTGACCTTTTTCCATTTATTCTACGGTTTATCAAAAATTGAAGCTCGGCAAAGTATAACACAACAAATATGGATGCTTATAACAAGAGTATGTTATTGTTGTTGTTAAATTCACTATTTGTTTCCAAAAATCACAAATTTATTTGGTATTGGTGTGTCAAGAATATAAAATAATTTTCTAAATGGCAACTAAATTTCGTCCACAATAACTTCAGCGAGTGGTTGGCAGTTAGGAATTCACACGGGGCGAGAGTAGGCAAGATTATCAAAAATCACGCCTCGGTCTCATCAATTCCTAAAAAATTAAGTCTCGTTCTGGTCTCATCCCCAATTTTAAATCTATATTTAATACGCTATAATACAAAATTATTTTAAGAATTACATGAATGTTTTTATTTTAGAAACTCTTATTTTTATCTTTTAAATTACTCGATGAACAAGAATTTCAATGATGTACCTGTTTTTTGTCACGCAGTTTGACATAAATTGTATCTCTATAAAATAATTGAAACACTTTTATGCATCTAAGTTTGTTACCAAATACTTGCATATTTGACAGGTTCTATTATATATACTTCCACATATGTATACAATAATTGTTCACATCTTTACTACAAGAAATACAAGAAAAACAAAAAAAACAGATGTACAAAAACAGACAAAATTTTCAAAACATGGGTATTTAGAGGCAATATAAGTTGTCCCTTAAATATTGAATTTATAATGGGATCGTATAGAAAGAAGTTAACAGTTCTGCTGTAAATAATCGGATCTACTAACCTCTTAAGCTCAAGAAATCCTTTTAATAGTATAAATGTTTCTCTCCACTTTGATATAGACACACCTACTCAACAGAGAGTCAGGTAAAGATCTCTTAAAAAAACATTCAAACTTAAAATATAAAAATCTGCCAGGATAAATATTTATGATAAAAGATACGTTACTATAAGGAGCGTTAACAAGTTAAAGTAAAAATGGGAAAAATAATAAAATATTTAACAGATGGTGATCACATTTTATATATTGTAAAATATATAGTTCTCAATGTAGACATTTTCGAATAAAAACTTCATAAAAGAAATGTAACGAGACCATAAACGAGAATCTCGGGATGCACTGAATGTATGTATCGGCCCATAATATTTTCCAAAACGTCTCGTCTGCCCTCGTCTCGTTTTGGCGAGACGAGTACGAGACGAACGAGAAAAATCTCTCTCATGTTAAGTCCTATTGGCAGTCAACAAATATTTTGCCTCCTATATATCTCGTTTCGTACTTCGGTGAAGCTAATGTATTAAGTAGATCATATGGTGTGACTGCTTGTAAACGAATAATAGTACACGCCAGAGGTTAGCAATAAAGCAACGTTTCGTTTAAGAAATTGTAAATCTTTAGATTTATTAGCTTTCGATTTCTTCAGCTTACTATTGCCCAAAAATCTCTTTAATAGTTGAAAGAGTTTTTGTGGTGCTCCATTATTCATTGAAAATTATAAAATGAGTAACATAAGCGTATGTGTTACTCATTAAATAATTAATGAGTAGTTGATGGTGCTTCAATACCGATAAAAAGGCGAAAAATTAATAATGTGCACAATATCAAATGCTACTCGATGGTTAATTTTTAATTTCTCGACTTTTAATGAGTATTGATAAACCACAAATTACTCATTTTTTGCTTTTTGAGGAATGTGTGGGCATATGTTATACTTTTTATAATTTTTAATGAGTAATGAGCAACACTAATTAACTCGTTAAGCTTTTAATGAGTAATGAAAATATTTTTGTGTAAAATTCTCTTTTTGATTTTAATAGGAGAAAATCATGTTATTATTTAAAACTAATAATTGCATTACGTTTTATACAGAGTGAATTTATTTTGATGATCAGTATGGGGATCTCGGAAACTAGCGGAGATAGAGCAATGGTTAAATTGGGAAAGATTTGCAGTTTTACTAGCCCAATTTAATGACACTTTCGGATTTTTTAAGTCATGGCTTACTAGATATTTTGAAAAAACGAAATTCTGTCGATTTAGTCAAATCCCTCTAGCTCCTTTGTTTTTGATTTTATAAAAAAGTGTAAATATCAAAATTAAAAGGAGTTGTATCCCGAATATGATTGTCATGTCCTCGTTTGCGTGACAGCTCTCGTTTTCGAGATATGACACAAAATTATATTTTTTAAAATGGAAACCATAGTTGGCTATGACCTCAAAAAATCGGACATTTTTAGAGCTTTTCAACAATATAAACTCGATATAGTTATTCATGAAAATAACGAAATTATGGATGCTTTTCTCTCTTATTTTCACTTTTATATCAGGTATATCGAAAAAAATAAATAAGTAGCTACTTACTAAAAACTTAAGAAATTAAAGTACATAATAATGGTTACAATTTATGTTCGAAAAGTCCACCATTATTATTTAGACAAAAATTGTTTCTTTTTAAGATTGACATTACCGCTTTCCTTACAGACCGCCTATCAATTTTTCAATTGCTTGTAATACCGCCTCCCTTAGGTCACCAACTGTCTCATACTTTCTTTTGTGTACTTTGTTTTTTAGTGCACCCCATAAATAGAAGTCTATAACTGCCAAATCGGCAGACCGGGGTGGCCATTCGCGTGGGCCGTTTCATCCTATTCAAGAGTTTGGATAGATATTATCTAAGTGTTGTCTATCTAATAACGAGTTATGAGCAGGTGCTCCATCATGTTGGAACCACTAAATTTTTAAACGTGTTCTCAAATTCAAATTATGCAACATGTCTTGAAAAGTGTATTGCAAGAAATGCATGTACCGTTCCCCAGTAAGTGATTCGTCATAGATTAAAGGCCCCAGAATGATACCACACCAAACATTAAAACCAAATTTTATCTGGGGTCGTCTTTGTTCTACATGGAAAGGGTTTTCTTTAGCCCAGATATGCTCATTGTGGCTATTGAACATACCGCAGTTAGTAAATCTAGTTTCATCTGACCATAACACCTTTAATGGAAATTGTGAATTGTCAAGGCACATGTATCTCTAAACTTTTTCATGGCTACCTATGTTAAAAGTGAAAATAAGAAAGAAAAGCATCCATAACTCAGTTATTTTTATGAATAACTATATCGAATATTATATCGTTGAAAAGCTCTAAAAATTGAGGTCATAGCCAACTATAGTTTCCATTCAAAAAATGATAAGTTTGTGTCATATCTCGAAAACGAGAGCTCTCACGCAAACGATGAGTGACAATTATATACAATTCTCTTCAATTTTGATATTTACACTTTTTTATTAAAACAAAAACAAAGGAGCTAAAGGGATTTGACTAAATTGATAGGATTTCGTTTTTTTTTAATATCTAGTAAGCCATGACATTTTACAAAAATCCGACAGTGTCATTAAATTGGGCCAGTAAAACTGCAAATCTTTCCCAATTTAACCATTGCTCTATCTCCGCTAGTTTCCGAGATTCCCGTATTGATAATAAAAAAAACTCACCTTGTATTAATATTCAGCAATACTAAAAAGAAGGGATTAGTTAAAGCCCCCATTTAACAAACAATTCGATTGATGTACCTAACGTAACTAATTCTCTATATACTATATTTTGTACACCAAAGATATAGTTGTGGGCTAAAAGATAACATGATTTATCGCTCAACTAGTCACACGATTAATGTCAGATTGCGTGGGCTGATTTGCAGCAAGTACATCACTGGCCACTGCCATTAATAAGTCCATCTTATTGTAAGTAATCCTCCGTACGACTGTTAGCTAATTACGCCTATAAGGCATAATTCCTCGACATGAAATATACGGCGTATGCTAGAGATGCATTGTAGTGGAAACTTCTGAAACACTAGCTGGAGTTTCCATATAGAAAATAAATTTGTGTATGCCATTAATTATGTGGTTCCATCCAACGTGCTCTTAATGTTACATGTTTGTAACCTACATACATAGATATATTATGCTTGTTTGTATCGAATTGCACCAAATCGATAGTCGAACTGATACGCGTGCATAAGCTGTTTTCCCTGAAGCTTTCGCAAAATACATGTGTCGGTGAATATGATTCAATAGAGTTTACTGGTTATACAGTTCCTATCATGAAATGTAATTCCATAGACGTATTGAAGGTTAAGCCCGAAGTGTACTTGAACATATTCGAGTTGATGCACTGGATAGGGTATTACAGAATTACCGTGACTGTTTTGGTACCTACTATGTTTCAAAATGTTGTGTGTCGTACAACGAATGCGTCTGTAAGAGATGTTGCCTCAACTAATACAGGGTGAATTCAGATGAGGGGGTCCATTACCTCCATTTATCTCATCTCTTCAATGGGTTGAGAATATGAGAATTTACTCTCCCATAAATATGTGCGCGTATTTTCTATAAGCATTAGTCTTAGTCAATTCCATAAGCATTATTCAATTCCAACAATTATATTGTTTAGTTATTCTTCCTAATTTGAGTCTTACAAAGCATGAAAAGTTATTCGTTTTTTCGCTAATCTTAAACTTATAATGAGGCCATTAGTTTACAAACATTTTTCACTGAATAATTAATCGTTGCAAAGACCTACTATCGTCGTTTAGATTACAATCACTTTAACGATTACACTAGTTTACAAAATTTTAATTTTTGTCTGTTGCCGCGAACTTATCATTTATGTGTTTTTGTTTATTAATAATGTGCGTGTTTCATTTTGTTATTATTACTTTCTAAAGTTCCTGCAACATGAGTACTTCAAAAAAAAGTTCTATAAAGAATCCAAATCATTTTTGCTACATATGTGGGGAATACGTTCTGCATAATTGCCGAAGAGATATATCAGACTTTGTAAAAAATACCTACTTTCTATATTTTGGAATATTGTTGGATAAAAATGAGAAGTCTTGGGCACCTAATTGTGTTTGTAAATCGTGTGTTGAATATTTAACATTGTGGAAAGGTGGTAAAAGAAGTTCTTTTAAATTTCAAACACCAACCATTTGGCGAGAACTACAAAATCATCCTGATGACTGTTATTTCTGTTGTGTCTACATACAAGGAATTAATGCTAAAAATCGAGCTAAATGGCAATACCCAAGTGATACTAGAGTTCGACGTCCAGTGCTACTTTCGCGTGACTTTGCAATACCTTCAATTCAAGATGATGAAGAGTCAAGCTCGGCATCTTGTATTTGCATTTATCTAATATCACAAATATTTTAACAACGTTCTACTTACGCTAAACTTTGCGAACGCTAGTCGAATTGAAAGTAAGTTTCTACATGCTTTTTATGTTGACAACTGAAACATATATGCATTTTTTTTCTCTTTTTGAACTAAATTTTGATGTTAATGCCATTTTAATATTACTGTGCGCTATTAACTAACCTTATCGCCAGAGTGCGCCTCAAGGCACACATCTTTAGGTACTTCGTCGTATAAGGGGGTGGTTGACATTTAAGATGGGACAAATTATATTTTCCAGAATGCTTAAAAAATATCTCAAAAATGGTTATTTAGCGTAGTCCATAAGCAGTTGCATAGATAAGATAGTTGAAATATAGAGTGGATCAGATTTATAATTAAGTGTTTAAAAAATGTTATATTTATTGGCCCCTAAGCAGATGCATACACAGCATAGTTGAAATATTTTGTAAAATAAAATTATTATTATACAGGATGGTTCAAAAACTGATAGACAAATATGTTATAATGCGTGAGTAAATGACAGCAGTATATACAAGATAGCTTAAATATAGATGGAAGTAGAGTTATAGCCATAGAAGGCAGTTCTTAAAAAAATATGCTATTGTGAAATTGTAGTTTGTCTGTTTTTTTGTTTGATTGTTTGTTTGTATGTTTGTTTGTTCGGACATCACGTAAGATCTCCCTTAAGGAGATGGACATATAGGATAGTTGGAATATGGGGTGGAGCAATGTTATAGTAAAACATTTTAAAAAACATTATATTGGGTGGCCAATAAACAGTTGTATATACAGGATGGTTCAAATATTTTGTATAAAGAAACAGTTTGGTTAAAAAGATGACAGACAGTTAAATTGGGTCACCAATAAGCAGTAGTAAATACAAGATGGTTGTAATATAGGTTGAAGTAGAGTTATACAAGGTGATTCAAATATTATTGAATAAAATTTTTATATAGGGTAGATCACAAGTAGTTGCAGTTTGTGTGAAATACATTGATGATTCGTGGATTAATAGTTACACAGGGTGATATAAAATATGTTAGATAGTGTGGCCCATAAGTATCCGCATAAACATGGTCGTTGAAATAGGGGGTGGAGTAGAATTACAGTTAAACAGAGTGGATCAAAAATACTTTATATTTTGTAGAATTACTGTATTAAATATCGAAGCCCAAAAGTGTATTGAGTGATCAATAAGCTTAAGGCATTTTCAAAAACTGTACCATAAAGATGAAAAATGTTGGAAGTTTATAGTTATACAAAGGTTTAAATAAATTTTGAATAAATTTGTTATATTGGATGGCCCATGAACTTTTTGTCCATAATAACTCCTAAATGTAAGAAAAAGATGTATATAAAGTGTGGTTAAAATATAAGGTGGCTCAAAACTTTTCAGAAATAATTTTTATATAGCGTAAACCATAAGCAGTTGCATAGCTAAAATATGGGTGGAGTGGAGTTGTAGTTGAGTGTTTAAAAAATGTTATGTTGGGCGACAAATAAAATGCTGCATATACAGGATGGTTGCACTGTAGGGTGAAGTTACTGTTGTAAAAGGTGGGTCAAAAAAATGCTGAATAACATTGTTTTATAGGGTGGCCCATGAGGATTTGCTATTTGGGTGATATATATTCGGGGTTGGTGGACTATGTAGGTTCAACAAAGTTAGAAAAATGTTTTATATAAATAAATATTTCAAAAGCTATTTCTTTTTGACAAGAATTGAACACGCGGGTGAATTTGCAGGTATCGGCTAGTAAAAAAATAAAATGGGTGTCAGACAAGGATGCATTTTATCTCCAATGCATGTAGATAAAATAGTATTTATTATCAATCCTTTGGACGGAATGGATTGAAAAATCTGGAAAAGTCAGTATTGTAATTTCTGTGACAGGTTTTAGTAAACCTAGGAAATTTTTCGTGTGATTTCTATCTTGAGAAACGGCGTTACACACAGTACAACTCCCGATTTAGAGTCTCTGTGAGCTAGGTTTTCCTGAAACTCCTGGATGTCGGAATCCATTTGGCGATAAAATATTAACTTGTATTTAGTTATTCTATTTATTTAGTTATTTATACAATAGGTCATCTTACAGGTTGTCCCCAAAGCTGTATTATAAAACTCTTGTAACGGTCTAGACAAGTTTTCCTTAAAATTATTAAAATTGGAGGAAAAGTTATCTACGTTTAAATGAGAAATTATATTATAAGCATTCATACTTTTTATTAACGGGGAGTTACCGTAGTAGTTGGTAGAATAGTAAGGAACATAAGAAATCTGTTTGGTAAATTCTTCAGACACCATTCAGAACACAACATATTGTTAATAACTTTATAAATAAAACAAATATCGGCAAATTCTCTTCTGATAAACAGTCTCTGAAAATTGTAGAATTTCAAGTTGTCACTATATTCTTGGTAATGCCGAAACCAAAAACATATTCAGCTACGTCTGAAATGAAAATACTGTTGAAAGAAACTAAAAAAGTTACATCTTAAGATTTTAATGTCATCAGCATATAAAAGTACATTACAAAATGAAAAACATTCAGCTACGTCCTAAATAATAAGGGACCCAGGTGGGACACTTGTGAAACACCCGAATTAATAGGAGTGACTCTAGACTTTACATTGTTTAGAGCAACATACTGGGTTCTGTTGGAGATATATGAACAAATAAGATCCAGTACCATGCCATGCACACCGAAATTTACAAGTTTGGCGACCAGTGTCGGATGATGTACCTTGTCGAATGCTATGGCACGCTAAGAAGAACAAGAAGTCTCTGAACATTACTGTAATTAATTCCCATAAGTCATTCTTCTATGATCCGGTCTACATATTTTTAGAGACAGTTTTATCTTCGTATATACAGGGTGAGTTTTTTTTCATGATGAGTATGGGGTTCTCGGAAACTAGCAGATATAGAGAAATGGTTAAATTGGGAAAGATTTGCAGTTTTACTGGTCCAATTTAATGATTATTGTTATATTTCGGATTATTGTAAAAAGTCATAACTTACTAGATATTTAGAAAAAAAAAACGAAATTCTGTCGATTTAGTCAAATCCCTGTAGCTCCTTTGTTTTTAATTTTATAAAAAAGTGTAAATATCAAAATTGAAGAGAATTGTATCCCGAATATGATTGGCATGTCCCCGTTTCCGTGACAGCTCTCGTTTTCGAGATATGACACAAACTTTTCTTTTTTTGAATGGAAACCATAATTGGCTATGACCTCAAAAAATCGGACATTTTGAGAGCTTTTCAACGATATAATACTCGATATAGTTATTCATAAAAATAAAGGAGTTATGGATGCTTTTGTCTCTTATATTCACTTTTAACTTAGGTAGCCGTGAAAAAGATTGTTTTCACTTTGACGTTTCCTCATTTGAGAGTAATTCCATTAGTAGTGCTGAACTGACAGTCGACATTGACAAGTTTTCGGGATAAAATGGAATATTCTAACGAAGAAAAACTGAATATGGTGGAATGTTACATCATATGCTATAAAAATTCAGTTCGTGCAGCTGATTGATACTTTCATAAATATTTTAATCGTCGTCAACCTGCTCTATATACATTTAAGAGATACGATAGTTTACGCAGATATGGATCTTTTACTAAACCACCAAAGGAACGTAATCAAATTAAGGAAGCAGCACAAATAAATGTTTTGGCAATGGTAAATCATAATCCATCTACATCAACTCGTGAGATTGCGGCAGAAGCTGGCACATCTCATCGAACTGTAGCTAAGGTACTGAAAGTGCACAAGTTCCACCCGTACAAAGTTTCAGTTTCTCAAACTTTGCATGCTGGTGACGAACATCGACGAATTTTGTTGTGTACATGGTTAAGAGACATGCGCCTTGACAATCCACAGTTTCCATTAAAGGTGTTATGGTCAGATGAAACTAGATTTACTAACTGCGGTATGTTCAATAGACACAATGAGAATATCTTTGCTAAAGAAAACCCTTTCTATGTATAACAAAGACGACCCCAGATAAAATTTGGTATTAATGTTTGGTGTAGTATCATAGGGTCTACTATTCTGGGGCCTTTTATCTATGACGAATCACTTACTGGGGAGCGCTACTTGAATTTATTCAAGAGATGTTGCATAATTTCAATATGAGAACTGGTTTGGTAATTGAGTGGTTCCAACATGATGGAGCACCTGCTCATAACTCGTTATTAGTAAGACAAAACTTAGATAATATCTATGCAAACTCTTGGATAGGAAGAAATGACCCACGCGAATGGCCACCCCGGTCTTCCGATTTGGCAGTTATAGACTTCTATTTATTGGGTGCGCTAAAAAACAAAGTATACAAAAGAAAGTATGAGACAGTTGGTGAAGAAGAAATTGATAGGCGGTCTGTGAGGAAAGCGGTAATCTCAATCTTAAAAAGATGTAATTTTTGTCTAAATTACAATGGTGCACTTTTCGAACATAAATTGTAACCATTATTATGTACTTTAATTTTTAGTAAGTACCTACTTATTTAGTTTTTTCGTTATTGCTGATATACCTAATAAATAATCGTTGAATGTTTTTTGGAATAGTTATTAATAAATCAATCTATCTCATGGCTAACTACGTTAAAAGTGAAAATAATAGAGAAAAGCATCCATAACTCCGATATTTTTATGAATAACTATAACGAGTATTATATCGTTGAAAAGCTCTAAAAATGTCCTATGTTTTGAGGTCATAGCCAACTCTGGTTTTCATTCAAAAATGATAAGTTTTTGTCATATCTTGAAAACGAGAGCTGTCACGCAAACGAGGACATGACAATCATATTCGGGATACAATTCCCTTCAATTTTGATATTCAAAGGTATTTTATAAACTCAGAAACAACGGAGCTAGAGGGATTTGACTAAATCGACAGAATTTCGTTTTTTCAAAATATCTAGTATGAAGCCATGACTTTTCACAAAAATCCGAAAGTGTCATTAAACTGGGCCAGTAAAACTGCAAATCTTCCCCAATGTAACCATTGCTCTATCTCGGCTAGTTTCCGAGATCCCCATACTGATCATCACAAAAAACTCACCCTGTATATTTTTTTGAGACAGTTTTACCTTCTGATATAGAAACTGTTCCTGAAACCCCATCGGCGTGTTAAACGTATTACATTTACAAATCGTCAAAAGTTCCGTCAAAGTTCGTGTTTGTTGGATCGCTTACTCATCATGTTGTTCACAATTTGTTTGTGTGCTACAAACAAACCCCGTAATACGTCGTTTACATAAATCCTCAGGTTCAGTTTCACACCAAATATCATTAAAACTCCGAAAATCAAATTACACGAAACAGTGTTAATAATAAGTCTTTGCTGGTGGATATTTCGGAACACAATACATGCGATGTGTAGCACACACAGTTGGAAACTTTATTTTGATTCGGGTCTGTTTCAACTAGATAATAATTTTGTACGTTTCACTTCTATTCTCCGGGTATTATTGTCCGAGAGCGGAATTCATAAAGTGAGGGGAATTATTCGTCCAGAAATAATTTCAATTTGTATTTTGGTACGTTTCGTTGGATAATGAGGATAATCCTGACGGCTTCATTAATATATGGTGACGACGGTTTAGTGTGTGATATTAATCAGGCCGTGCTTTTGTTTCTGAAACTGTGATACGTTTGTTGATAGTTTGTTCAACCCGGATGTAGTTTGGCCACCGATGACGTGTGCCTATTAATTCGTTTAATTATCACAGCAATTTTTGGTTGTCATTCGCAAAGGACCAGGCACCTTTCTTATGAAAAAATGGACTTGAGTTAATTTTTTTGAAATCTTGCTATGTTGTAGAGGTTGATATTCTGACGTAAAGAGTCCCTGGGCACAAACAGATTCTATGACAAGTTCTCGAGACACAGGTTGTTAAACATCGAAAATGCCGAAGTTTTGATTTCATATTTCGCATGATAGACATATTTTATTTCCTGTTATTGGAGAAATCCTGATTTGTACGATATTTAGCCTTGGATGAGGAGTTTAAAATGGTGTTAAATCGACAGACTAATGCTAAAAATATGTGTTATGGCTCATTCGATAGGGAATCATGTCTAGATAATTGTCCATGAAAAATGGATTAGCACATTAAAAATTTCAAAAGTTATAAACAATTAAAGATGTTGAAAAAGTAGTGCTTGGTTTTTCGCTTGTAATTCGTAAACAAATAATTTTTTTGGATTTTGAAAAAAAAGATCCTTAAAGAGGAGGAAATTTTCTACAAATAACTTCGGATCACCGAAACTGTACCTCCATTATTAATAATTTTAATTTAACGTTGAAAATTGCCGTCCGCGCGCCAATCTTAGGTTGCGAGCATGCTGTAGCAAGTCCGTAAGTTATAATAAAAAATTTATTTCGGATACTTAGAGTAAATTAAAAAATCTAAATAAATTATGATATCATCTAAACACTTCAAAGAACTAATTCCCGTTGGAATTTTTCATTAAATTAAATTTTCCAATAAACTAGACAATTGTTAATTAACAACATTTTACGGGATTTCTCTGATAATTAAAAATTAAATAAAAATTGCAATAGTTGTTCTAAAATTATTTCCTTTCGTAGAGTCCTTTCAATTTACACAATAAAAAAGAATACGTAATGAAAGTTTAGGAAAGTTCAATAGTTTGTTTATAATATTTTTTTTAATTAACAAATAAAGGCAAGTCGCGGCAATGTTGTAAAAATTTTTTTTTCTATTTATCATAAGCTTATCGTTTTTATGTCAATAAGAGGCATTTGTTAACTTAAAAATTTTTTATACACATTTGTTTATAACAAATTTATAAACAAATGGACTATTTCAATATTTAAAAAAAAATTTTTTTGCAACTTTATAAAGAATTTTTAATCATCATTTTTTAAAAAAAGATTTTTTCTTAATAACAATTTTCAATTGATTATAATTTTTTTTTCATGTAACTATTGTTTAAATAATTAGTTAAGAAACTTTTTTTTTCTTAAAAATCATAATTGACAATTCTTTATAAACTTCAAAAAAAAATTTTTTTTAAATATTCACAGGCATATTTTATTAATAATCACGATTTTATATTGTATTTGCAAATAAAGAATTGGTTATTACTCATTAAAATGTGAAGTTGAATCAAAATTATAATTCGAACCTTTTATACTTTTATTTATAAACATTTTAATAGTCTTCAGTCGAAACATTAATCTGATTAATCTGAACAATAATGCAGGGGATCAATAATAAGTAAGTATTATTATTAAGAAGAAACATTTTCGAAGATTTGTAAAAAATTGCAATTGTTAATAAAAAAATTAATAAAATAGCGTAATTGTTACATAATTTTTAACAGAACAAAGTTATCTTAGAGTGACATAACCAAATTAAACTTATTTATGGAGCTAGAAAGCAACAAAGTACGAAAATTACGAAAAAAAAACAGAAATGTTTATAAACAAATGCATATGACAACAGATAACCAATAGATAAAAAATCAAAAAATGGGTGATCTAAAAGACAATTTTATAATGAACAAAAATGACCTGAATGTTTATTGTCCTATCTCTAATAGTTTAAAAGTTATATAAGTTTTTAGATAAACAAATTGATCAGCAGCTACAACTTTCGTTCTACGTATTTTTTCAAAATCCAATAAAAAATCGTAATATATTTTTTTATATTTTAATGCACAGGGTTATTATTGTAATTTTTATTACTTTCAGGAAAAAAATTAAAAAAATGACAATTTGTTTATAACAAATTGTTAACATGGTAAACAATGTAATTGTTAATAAAAAAAAATTTTTTTGGAAGTTTATAGAGAATTGTCAATTATGATTTTTAAGAAAAAAAAGGTTTCTTAACTAATTATTTATACAATAGTTATATGAAAAAAAGGTTTATAAACAATTGAAAATTATAATTAAGAAAAAATCTTTTTTTAAAAAATCATGATCAACAATTCTTTATAAAGTTTTTTTTTTTAAATATTGAAATAGTCCATTTGTTTATAAATTTGTTATAAACAAATATATATAATTTTTTAAAGTTAATAAATGCCTCTTATTGACATAAAAACGATAAGCTTATGATAAATAGAAAAAAAAATTACAACTTTTCTTTATTTGTTAATTTAAAAATTATTATAAACAAACTATTGAACTTTTCTAAACTTTCATTACCTATTCTTTTTTATTGTGTAAATTGAAAGGACTCTACGAAAGGAAATAATTTTAGAACAATTATTGAAATTTTTATTTAATTTTTAATGATCAGAGAAATCCCGTAAAATGTTGTTAATTAACAATTGTCTAATTTATTGGAAAATTTAATTTTATGAAAAATTCCAACGGGAATTAGATGTTTAAAGAGCTTAGATGAAATTTTAATTTATTTAGATTTTTTAATTTAATCTAAGTATCCGAAGTAAATTTTTTATTATAACTTACGGACTTGCTACAGCATGCGCACAACCTAAGATTGGTGCGCGGAGGGCAATTTTCAACGTTAAATTAAAATTATTAATAATAGAGGTACAGTTTCGGCGATCCGAAGTTATTTGTTGGAAATTTCCTCCTCTTTAAGGATCTTTTTTTCAAAATCCAAAAAAATTATTTGTTTAAGAATTACAAGCAAAAAACCAAGCACTACTTTTTCAACATCTTTAATTGTTTATAACTTTTGAAATTTTTAATGTGCTAATCCACTTTTCATGGACAATTATCTAGACATGATTCCCTATCAAATGAGCTATAACACATATTTTTAGCATTAGTATGTCGATTTAACACCATTTGAAACTACTCATCCAGACTATATTTTACATAAATATGGTGGTTTTAGTCTGAATTTGGTAGACAATGTCCCTCGCTCCTCGAAGTTTCCTTGGACTTCCATCGTCTTGAAAAGGTTGATCTCACAACATTTCAATAGCTTTGTATCTGCTATCGTCATTAGGTGAATAATGGGAAATTCAGTTTATTCCTGGTATTTATACCTTTAATCAGTCTTGCGTCGCCGGTCATGGTCATTGGGTCTCATCCGGTCCAATCAGCGTCGTCGTATCTGGCGGTTGGCTGTCGGTGATGCGTAGCGACAGTGGCCCAAGAAGGGGTTTCCAAATGTTTTTAATTTGGACGCTGGGCTCGGTACTTATATTCCCGTTCGAGATTATATATGTGGTCTCTATAAATTTTCTTTTATACCAATGCTCCTCCTTGTGAATTACGCTGGCCTGGTCCCAGTTGATGCTGTGGTGTTCGATCCACGCGTGATTACATAGCCCAGACTTCGTTAGCTCCGCTCTTTCAGTAGCTGTGCGGTGTTCCTTAACCCTGTTGTCCAGTGGTCGCTTTGTCTGTCCAATGTTAAGATTGCCACATTCACAAGGTATACTGTACATAGAGTTATTTGGTATTGCTGGAGCGTCAGGCGTCGTTCTTGTAATCATGCCCCTTAGAGTGCTGCTGCTTTTGAAGATCATTGTGATTCCATATCTGTGTACAATTCGTCTAAGTTTCTCCGACAAGCCTTTAGTATACGGTAATAATAGAGTTGCTATCGAGGTTTCCTCTTTCTGCATAGATGGTTTTTCCAGTTCTTCAAACGCCTTGTTAATGATGGTTTCCGGGTATCTATTCGCAAAAGGTCTAAAAAAATCAACCGTTCCTCCTTCCTTATCTACAAAACTATAAGAAGGAATTCTTTTTGCAAACTGTAAAAATTAAAAAAAGTAGTTTATACAGGGTTACTCATTAAATTAAGTAAAAAATGGTATATGCCCACTATAGCAATATTTACGGCTCACATTGTTTAATGGATGAACACGTCCAAGAATTAATTTCTTTAACATTGTTTTAATTGAGCCATTAGATCTACTTATGTATTTAATGTTATAATAAATAATTTGGTCAAGTGGGAGTTGAACTCGCATACTAAGGGTTCCGTATCACCTTCAAGATTATAATATTCCAGTTTCAGACAAGAAGGGAATGAGTGCATTTTCTTACATTTGCCCTAATATCTTTCAAAGGAAGCGTTTTATATTTATAAAAAATATAGACTTTCATTTTCCACACATAAACTTTTTATTTTATCTGCTACAGGATTCGCTTGAATTTTATAAGAATACATGGAAAAGCTGTGGAACCTTTTGGTGTGTCACAAATATAAAAACACTGTTTTGCACCCTAACACCAAACCTTTATTTTAAACACTCAACGCCGTTTCAACAAGTTGTCATCTTCAAGGGGTAAACCCAAACTGGGTTTACATACATATACATACATACATATGTATTTAATTTTCTAATTTGGCCCCCAAAACTTAACATTGGAGTTTTATTTTATTGATAAACTTTCAAGGAAGCCTTTTATATTATACTGTCTGAATTTTGAGGCTCTGCAGATTGGAAGATATAGGGCAAAATAGGTCAAGTTTTAAATAATAAATTATTAAATCTATTATTCAAATTATTTAAAAATACAAATAAAATCGATAAAGTCTATGTTTAATATTTCTCTTAATATCTTTTAAACAAATGATTTAAAAATATGATATATTTGTAATTCACATAATGAGCCTTTTATGTGATATGATGCGTTTGAAAATTGAATTTTTATTTTCCTCTTAATTGTATAATTTTTGCCTAAAATTACTATGGGGGTTTTCGAATAATTTTTCTTATAAATTTTAATTGAGCCCAGGACCCATAATTATTTTCAAAATTTTAGGTAGTATGGTTTCGGAAATAAAGCGAGAAATGAGAATTTTTTATATCTGCATGATGCGTTAAAAAATATTTTTTTATTTTCCGTTTAATTATATAATTTGGCCCCCAATATTAATATTAGGGATTTCTTCGTATTCTTCCCTAAACAAAAAAAAATAGTTCTTATAGTTTGGGGAATAAAGGGGGAATGGGTAATGTTTTAAATATTTTTTAGTATATTTTAAAATAATTATTTAAAAAAATAAAAAAATATATTAGAATTCGTCATAATGAGCCCTTTGATTTGATATTACTTGATCCGTTAGAAACAATTATAATTTTTTATTTTTCATTTAATTCTATAATTTGCCCTCAAAAGGAATAATAGGGGTTTCTCCTTATTTTTCCAGTAAAGCTCAGGTACTTTTATTTTTTTAATTTTACAGCCTATGGTTTCGGAGATAACGGGGAATGTGTGATTTTTTTTCCTATTTTTGTTAATATCTTTTAAATAATTTATTTTAAAAATATGGAAAAATATATTTGTTATCGTCATAATGAGCCCTTTCATTTAAATATATAACATGAGGGGTTAGAAATAATTTTAATTTCATAATTTACATTTAATTCTCTAATTTGCCCCCCCAAAAAGTTTCTCCTTATTTTTTCAGTAAACTTCAGGTCAGACCCTATACCTCTATTTTTTTCAAAACTTTATTTTTTACACTTTCGGTGATAAGTGGGGGCGGTGAATGGGTAAATTTTGGTATATTTTCGTTAATATTTTTAAATATTTTTTTAAATATGAAGAAAATATATTAGTGTTTCTCAGAATCATTTGATATATTACATTAAAAAAAAATATTTAAATTTAAATTCTATAATTTGCCCCCCAAAATTAACACTAATGGTTTCTCCTTATTTTTCCTGTAAAGTTCGGGCAACGATCTATATTGCCCATTTTTTTCAAAAGTTTATAATAAGTAGTTTCGATTTTTTTAGTCCCCCCCCCCCCAGAAGTACCCCTAAAATCAAAATTTCTTCTTTTACGATATGTACTAATGATCGGGTCACCAAACTATACTATACTTACTACTTACATAAGTAAGACAAATCTATTATGAGAATATGAGAAATCTGATAAGAAAAAGGAGACAATTCCGATGTTTTTTAGCGTTGATTGATGGATTCATTCTTCCAATAACCGTCTTAAAACAAATCGTTGTTTAGCGAAAACTGTCAATTATCCCCGATTGCATTTTTGACATAAAAATGTAAATATCTTGAGAATGGTTACTATTTACATAGATCCTATCGGCTTGCGTACCTTGCTCAATTTTCAGAATTTTAATATCGATATTTTTTGAGTTACAGGTAACCGCCAACATTCGTGGGACACCCTGTATAATCTGTAATAAAAATACTCTGGGTCGGTCTGTAGCTCAACAGATATTGACCTAAATTAAGATTAAATAGTTTATACGAGAATGAGTCATATTTAGAAAATGCTTGTGAATTTGGTGAATTGTTAACTGACCAAAGTGTTTCAATCTTTTTAATGATTTTAAAATTTTTGAAATAGGTCAAGATAAAAGCAGAAAAGTTAAGAATATTTATATACAATACAAAAATACTTTCATACTAGCAAGTTTTGACATTGTAAACCTATACAATAATGTCCCAGTCACCAAAATACTTCATACTGTAAGAAAGCGAATAGAACATGGCTTGTAACTAAACGAACGTACACAATTATCCATTAACACAATAATGGAATTACTACCATTTTGTAAGAAAACAACATATTTTCAACGCAGCGATGACTTCTACCAACAAGATTTTGGCACTGCTATGGGTTCTTGCCTGTCCCCTGCCTTGAGCAACATTTTCATGGAAAAATTTAAAGAACAAATATTTTTTACAAAAGAGAATAAACCTTTAGTTTGGTGGCGTTATGTCCACGATATATTCACTATTTGGGAACACTCTCTTGAATACTTACATGAATTATTAAACGACATCAATAACAAAGAACCAACTATACAATTCACATTAGAAATTGAGCAAAACAACACACTACCTTTCTTAGATATTTTAATAACAAAACCACAGTCGTTATTTGATACACAAGTCTACAGAAAGCCGACTCACAGTGAAAGATATCTCAATTTTAACTCTAATCACAGAAATACAGTAAAAAAAGACATAATTAAATCTTTATATGGTAGAGCATAAATAAACTTCGGTGATATGGATGAATTTAATAAAGAAAAAATATCTGCTAACAATTATGCTATAAAGTTCATTAATAAAGAGTTAGATAAAATTGAACACACAACAATAACTAGCATTCAACACTAAGCTAGTCCAAACAATAATAATACCCTTGATAAACACATTACTACAACAACCACACCATACGTACACGGTCTTTCTGAAAGACTGAAAAGAGTGGGAAACAGATTTAATATTAAAACAACTTTCAAAACAAGAAATACACTGAAATCAGTTTTATCAAAAACGAAACCAAATAACTTAACACAAAACTCAAAAAACTGTTTTTGTAAGATCCCTTGCGAATGTAACAAATTTGATATTGGAGAAACCTATAGGCCCATAAATGTTCGAATAAATGAACACAAAAAATATATAAAGAAACGAAAATTCGAAAAGTCATAAATCTTTGAACACGCTCGAAACCTTGCTCATAACATACAATTTCAAAATTCAACCATATTACACAAAGAAGAACACAAGACAAAACGAAAGCTGAAAGAGTCTGCTTTAATTTTATTAAATAAAAGCGGTTGTGTAGAACTTCTATAGAATTCAACCGTTCATGGTTGCCAATAATCAAGGATCAAATTAATAATGGTAATATACTTTTGAAAAACCCTATAGGTTTTCCCTTATGACTTTAATGATATCTCAGGAACATCAGAATTTCTTTGGTCTCATTTTTTGCGAAGGCACTATCTTATAACAAAGTTGTACCCAGGAAAGCACATGAAATTCTAAAGATAACTCCTCTTTCAAATTCTTCCAATTTGAAAGAAGCTTTGTTATTTTACATGTTCTTTAAAAATGTTGGTGCTACCCTGAATACATAAAATTTGCAGTAAATTTCCTTAGGTACATCAGTTTTCTTGTCAAACATTAATGTCAAATTGTGTGATGATATTTGTCATTGCGATTGCTCTATTTTTTCAAATTGTTTAATATCTTATTCAATCTGTGTTAATACTATTGAAAAAGAGGTCTGATTTAGACCTTGAAACGTTTGGACTTTTGAAATATACAGACTTTCAAGTTTATGTGTTACCCAATTCGTCTGTATCTATATATTTTTGCTGTTTTTTTTTAATTTTTTTTTATGTTTGTTCACCGATTACTCGGAAGCGGTTCTAGGAATTTCGACCGTTTTACTCAGTCCTGTTTAGAGGGATAGCGAAGTGGTCCCATATTTTTTTCATTAACATAGCTTGTACCGTTTCTTAGAAAATGAGGAAAAACTATTTCTAAAAATTTGGAAATGAAGAATGGTTTAAATGAAGAGAAAATATAGTTTATACTGAGCTTTAATAAATATGATGAAAAAATGTGAAATAGCGTAACTCAGTTGCTCAGATAGGATACTTGACATATAGGGAAGAGTAGAGGCAAGTAGTTTAATCTTTAAAAATTGTTACATAGGATGCTCCATAAGCAGTTGCAGTTTTGATAAAATTTCATGGAAATTAATGGATTTATATTTATACAGGGTGGCACTAAAATGTCAAACTGGTTGGCCGAAAGGTAGGTGTGCATACAAGGATAGAGTTGAAATATAAATAAATAGTGTTAATAAAAAAATTGTTCTGCAATATTTTTAAGATAGAACATGAGCTGTTGCAAAGTTACATTACAGTTATATAGTATAATCAAAACATGTAAAAAAAAATTGCATGTACTGGGTAGCTCACATATAAGATGGAAACAAATTATATTTTCCAGAATGGTTACAAAATATCTAAAAAAAATGGTTATTTAGAGTAGTTATACAGGATGGTTAAAAAACTGATAGACCAGTAAGTTTTAATGGGTGACTAAATGGCAGCAATATATACAAGATAGTTTAAATATAGTTATAGCTACAGAAGGCAGTACTTAGTTTCTAAAAAACAAAAACCTACTTCAAAAAAAAATTAACTAAAATGCATGAAATAATTTATGCTACAACAATTAAAAACTTTTTATGAAGTCGGTGCCAATTTGAACAGCTAAGTTGCGACAACTCTTCGATGTACTTCCCAAAATATTTTAAATTTCGATTGGCACCGACTTCATAAAAAGTTAATTGTTGTAGCATAAATTATTTCATGCTTTTTAGTTTATTTTCTTTTGAAGTCAGTTTTTGTTTTTTTAAAAAATATATTTATGTTCAAACAAGACCTACAGTCAAGTTTCACTATACAGTAATGAAATCGTTCAACACGCATGTATCAACTATAGGTGGAACACATTACAATTTGCCGCAAACGCATTAAATGGATAACCAATGTTATCGGAGGAAATGGAATACGGCTTTGTCGCAAACGATGCAATTGCACACAAGACGGGTAGAATTACGACGAGCATTGTGACGTACAGTTATTTCGCTATATTGCCAGTTAATTCTGTTAGCAAATTCAATAATAAATACATGTGGCGTTGATATTGCATTTTGGCTTCGTTGGTTAAATGGATGATGCACTGCAAATTGGTATGCGACTGGAATGCGTTGCTTCTATACCTCGAACAGCTGACAACTGAACAAGCTTTTAAATCGTTTAAAACAATGCCATTAAATGCCTAGAAAAATATCGTAGTTTGGCGACATTTGTAATACACGACCAACGATCTATAACATATTTTAAAGGCAGAGCTCCATTGCAAATATTCATACATTTTTAATTTAACAAATTTTTATATGTAGACGCCGGTTGTAATGATCAACATCTAGGATTTTCGGGAAAATTAGTAGATTTGGAACCTCTGTTTGCTAGTTTCCCCAAAAATTTTAGATGGCGATAATAAAATATGGCGTCTACATTTTTAACGACAAATATCAAATATGGTAAATAACTTTGAACAACAAGTAATTTTATCAAAAGAAAATAAACCTTTAATTTGGTGGCGTTACGTTGACGACATTTTCGTAATTTGGGAACACAATCTTGAAAAACTAGATAAATTATTAAATGGCATAAATAACAAAGAGCCGACTATCAAATTTACCCTAGAAATTGAAGAAAATAACAAACTATCTTTACTAGACATATTAATAACAAAAACAGAATCTTCATTCGAAACAAAAGTTTATAAAAAACCAACTCATAGAAACAGATACCTACATTTCAATTCAAATCATCCGAATATAGTAAAGAAAGGTGTCGTTAAGTCATTATATGATAGAGCAAAGACCAACTGTTCTGATGATAATAAAGTCAACAAAGAAGAAATAATTATAAAAAATTTTCTCACTGGAAACAATTACCCCACAAAATTTATCAACAAAGAGTTAAACAGACTTGAACAGAAAACAAACCTTCCGAATCAACCCAGAACTTCTCTTAACATAACTCCTACTCAAGACAACAACATTACAGTTACAACTATACCATATATACAGGGTCTGTCAGAGAGATTGAAAAGAGTGGGCAACAGATTTAATGTTAAAACAACATTCCAAACAAGAAATACACTGAAATCTTTAATATCGAAAACAAAACCAACAAACAAAACCCAGAACTCAAAAAACTCCATATATAAGTTTCCTTGCGAATGCAATAAATTTTATATTGGTGAAACATCGAGACCATTAAACGTACGAATAAATGAACACAAGAATTACATAAAGAAACGACAATTTGAAAAATCAAAAATTTATGAACATGCTTGGAACCTAGGCGATAGAATACAATTTGACAATTTAACTATACTTCACAAAGAACAACATAACACAAAACGAAAAATAAAAGAGTCTTCCTTAATTCTTTTGAATGAAGACGATTTTATCGCTTCTACTTCTGTAGAATTTAATCGTATCTGGTTACCGACAGTTAAGGAAGAAATTATTAATGGTAACCTCCTTTTGAACAACCCAATATCGGAATAGTTCATAAGGTTTTTGAAACAATAGAATTCTTTGATCGCATTTTTGGCGAATGCGCTATCTTATAACAAAGTCGTACCTAGGAACGCCACTTATAAATTCTAAAGACAACTCATTCAAATTTTCTAATTTGAAAGCTGGTTAACTATAATTCATGATCTTTAGAATTTTTTGTGCTACCTGTATATCTAAATACAACAAATTTTCTAATGTCAATTTTAAATGTCATAAATCAAATTTTTATTTTGCAATCTACATCAATAAATATAAAGCTATTGACAACGAAGTCAGAATAGACTTTGAAACGTTTAGTATTCCTGCAATATACGTCGTTTTATTTCTATTGTGGTGTTATTGCCAAAAAAAAATAAAAGTAATGTATAACAATATTATTCTGGAAAATTTAGATGATACAACTTTATTTGTTTTTCAAAAGACAATTAACAAGCTCTTGTTTAACGACACTTTTGTTTTTAAATTGTCTTAATGTAGTTTGTCAATGTCAATACTCTCCTCCATATTCTTCAATTGCCTTAACTACCCATTAAGCTAATAAATATTGTGTTAAGAAATTTGTTTGGTTTAGGGTTGAGTGGAAGAATAGCCTTAGGTTAAAGTTCGTCATTTGTTTTGCTATGTATGTGTATACTGTATAGATTTATGTATGTGTAAATGTGCATACTGCTTAGATATATGTATTACGTGGATGAAACAATAAAGACGCTTTATTGTTATTATTATTATATTTTAAGTTCGATTATTTCTATAAATTGAGTATACATGCATTTTAATGATAATACTGATACAATGTTTAACTGACTGTATTAACAAGAGAATTCTCGCAAAATTTTTCAGCGCAGTAAAAACTAATTCACCGCTAAACAAAAGGTTTTGCAAAAAAACATATTTCTATTCAATTACCGATAATGCTGTTTCCTTTCGAAAGGACAGACAAGTTTTAGTCTAGTAGTGATTGTGGAATTTTTTGTAAAACAGTGTAAATATTGTGTTAAATACCCTGGAAGTTCATAGTAAATAGTATGTAACCTCTAGCAGAATATAACCTATTCTATTAGCTGACAATTTTGGGACGAAGCCATTTGCTGTACATAAGTTTGCGTAACCTCAAGTCGAATGTAACCTATGGTAAGAGTATCACAACTCTAATAAGTTTCACTTTCAGAGCTTCACAGTTGCGAAGCAAAATCAGCATTCCATTTTGTTGTGCTGGCAAACCTGTACGAAACAAATTCTTTACACAAAGCTGACAGGAACAAAAGTTTCGTCATCCCTAATAAGCATCTCTACCGTAATCTTAATTGTGATAGTAGATTAATTCACAGTTGAGTGACTTAATAACAGGATGAAAGTAAAGTCCTCTTAGGTGAGGCGTCTGTTCCTTGTCACGGCTTTCTAAGTTGCTAACAGTGGATAAGACAAACGAACTCATCTAAGTTTGGCCGACTACGTCTGTTAAGAAATTTTCTTTATTCCAAAACGTATCTGTGAAGTGTGTTAATATTTACACAGGGTATGAACTTCACAAAAGTTTAAGCTGTTTACCTCGGGGTTAAATTGAGATAACTCGATTTTACAAATTAATATTCCTTTGAATAAATTTCGCAACAAGCACACTTTGAATTCGTCGAAGAAAGTAGTTTTAAAATTTAGTTCTATATATAACACAAATGAAGTTGGAGGTTTTAGCAGTGTATTAACATAACATGTAGCGTGTTTTTCTTTGTTGAATAAATCAATTTCTTGACATTTCTGTAAAACGTTCTCTATGCCTTTAGCAAGGTGACCAAACACGTGACCTAGACAAGAATTCTGGGGCAAATTTGGATAAAAAATTGTAGGATTTTGCACTTATCATCTTATATGGTGTGGCATCAGAAACAAAGATCTAGAACTTTATGCACAGAAGAATTGGAAAAAATGTCTTATGGAATCATTTATGATATGTGTTGCAGTAGATTGGTTCCTATCTTCTAATACCCTATTTGCACCCAAGTGAATAGTAGATTCCTTTAATTTTCCAACTATCACATTCTCTGTATATCATCCACATGTATCTGTTGTTTTATCAGCTGATATCTACAGTATATAGTTCTCCAGATCGGCACTACTTAATATGCCTTTGATGATGGGCAGATAGTATCTTCAAATTGTGGATTACTCAAGTACTATCGGATTTTACAGGGTGGCCAATTAAAAATGCGAGATGCTGAAGGTGTTCATTCATCATAGACGTTTACGGCAAAAAATGGCCAAGAGGAAAACCTGGAAAATATTTTCTAGTTTCTGAAATACCCGCTAGGGCGCGCAACCGCAATCTTTAACCGAAAAAAGTGTTGTTTCTGTGAATTCCGCTACATTAACATAACAAAAAAATACCTGATCGTTCAACCGAGTTTAATGTGAACCTTTCTGTTAGACAATTTTTGCTGCATCTCTAAAAATAAGGTGGTGGGGGTATTCAAATTATTTGTAGAAAACACGCTGTATCTTCGAAACAGCATAGCCGATTTTAACAAGCTTGATCTAATTGAAAAGGGCTGTTCTTCAGCTACAAACAATAATATTTTAAGTTTTGTTAGTTTCGCATGTCGTCACTAGAGGGCATTCCGACAGAAATTGTTGATTTTCTCCAAAAAATTAAACGTATTGGTATGATTTTTTTTGTATTAAAATGTAGCCAAATAATACCCAAACAAGCTCGCAAAAACCGCATTTCGAGATGTTGTTCCTAACGTTTAGACCAAAGAAAATTTTATACGGAAATCCCTTAACTTATTTTTTGTAAACTGATTTTTCTGGTATTGTTTTTATAAGTTGTGGCTCTAAAAATGGACCAATTTAAAAAAGAAGGGTTTTTAATGCCCTCGTAAATGCTCTAAAAGCTGACCATCAGGCTATATGCATTGCTACAGCCTACATAGGTACAAAATACTGCAGCTTCAATGTCGGCTCTCGGTATGTTAGGTAGTGCATTATAAAACAAATTTTTCATATCTTCTCTGGTTGTAAGTTGAGTCTGATATATGATGCCCTATAGCCGCCTCCATATAAAAAAATGCATACAAGTTAGATGTGGTGATCGCGGAGTCCATGGACTTCCTCTTTCAATCTACCACTGTTGAAATACTGCATTAAGATGATGTCGCATAATAATAGCAAAATGTGCTGTGTAACCATTCAACTGAAAAAACAAGATTTGCCTTGTTTCCAATAACACATCTGCCAACAACACTCGCCATTTCGGAATCTTACGAACACCTCAGTTCGTCTAAGATAGTCCACCCTCATGGGTGACACGTGCGAATACTAGGTCGCGCCCCATACAGGGCGATGACCCGACATTTCAAGCGACGGTCCCATTGTTACCCGCTGGGTCGTCGCATCGCCACAATCCCGAATGAAAGCAGGTTATCAGACAAGGCTTAACAAGTCGACTTCTTTCCCTTTCGCTGAATTCCGAAGGAAAGTGTTTTTACAAGTCACACTCGAGGGCCTTCCTTCCATAGTTAATAACGGGCACCACATTGTCGCCAGAAACGAGGTTTGACACCGAAAGTTTTATGGGTAGCCACCGGGAAGTGGATTTGACTACCCCGATCAAAATCTTTCTCTTTCATGGTATGGGTGTATTCTGAAAGTATTGGACTTACCTAACGTTTGAAAATATTTCGAATCGGTGTACGGGATATCCCCAACTCAAGGGATAATGCTCTTGTGCTAACATGAAGATTTTCATCAATATCTCCCAGTACCCGGTATAATTCTTTGCCGATGAAACGTAGGCCGGAAACTAGCATTAGCTCGTCAGCTAGTCACTAATCTGGGAAAAACTCTCACATCGTAAAGACTCCGATTTGGATATCGAGTCGCGTAAACTCTTTTTGTTATTGCGGCATTCTGAAGACACTTAAAGTAAGCTGCAAGCACATCAACCGCTTCATTATTCGTAAGCGCAAATTGACAATTCGAGGATTATTTATGTTGTGTTTAGATATTCGTTTGGCCTACTAATATTAATTGCCTTCTTTTCTATTCTTTTATGAGTTGACTTTTTTACAAAATGATGACGGCAGCAACTAGTAAAATGGCCAAATTGAGTGTGTTTATAAGAAGTTTGTGCATTTACAAAAGAATCTTAATGAAATGGTTTCCGTAAATACACTATTTAGAGATTCTAAAGCTAATTCATACATTTTATTTCCTAACCTAACAAGGTGGGTATGTATATTCTTTCAGTCATAAATTTCTCACAAATCTTATAACAATTTACCAATATTTTGAAAGACCTTATCAAAAGGTACTAAAACACTCATGAGATGTGATATGAAAATATATTTTTAATTATTTGTATTTATACCATGTGCAAATTAAACTGAAATAAGTATTACACTATTAGTAATAAAATAAGACAATTTTATTTGAAATAAGGTAATGTTTTAAATTAATTTTAACATTTGATCTAAAAATTAGCAGTCAGTCAAAAATTGCTTATTGTTTTTTTTTAACGAGATGTTATACGCTGCAAATATATTTTTACTAATTTATATAATAATATATGACATATAATGTTTGTTTATTTGAATACATCTAATTTATATGTAATTGTCGCAACCGGCACTACGATTTTGTCGAAATGCCATTTCGGTGTTTTAACTTCTACGATAAATCGCCTTACCGAGAAACAACGAGATTGTGACCTATTTAAGAATGAAACTGCTCTTGAAATATTTATTCAATACAAATTGATGTGTATAAGGATATTATAAGATGTTTCTTTGCTATTTGATATTTTTCGAGCATCACATTTTTACACTTTAACCTTTCAAGATTTTAAAGTAAAAAGTGCTTGTTAAGTGATTTTTGGACTGGTAAAAGTTATGTGTATTCAGAAATTTGAGGCATACAATGAAGTTACCTTGATCAGTTACGTATGCATTTATAAATTGACTGAGATATAAGGCGCTGTAGATTGTAATTATACGGTGTGATTCCAGGAATGCTAGAAACCAATTGTTTTATTGGGAGCCCAAAAGCAGTTGCAGAGTATTTATTGGGTAATCAACAGGGTGGTGGTAATATATTAAATAAATAAATAATAATAAATAAATAACATATATTTCCAAATATGACATAGCCTAAAATGTGTGGAATCCGTCAGGTTGCTTGAGCGTATATTTGCATCATAATTATCACAGTGATTGCAGGTACATTTCCGATAAATATATACACAGTTATTACTGTTTGACACAAGATGACTTAATGAATACAGATAACACAATAAAGTGGAGTACATTTAAAATACAAACTGAATCATATTAACTACACGCTAAAAACTGACAAAGTATTCATCTAACGAGTACAGTTCTTTCGTTATTAAGAAAGTCTTAATTTTTTTTGAAAATATTGACCTTAGCAGAGTCTCGAATATCATGTGGAAGCTTATTAAAGATTTTTATCCTTAAATTATCAGGTGATCTTTTTGTTATATTTAGTCGGCTTAGAGACTCTCGCAGACTGTCTCCGCCCCGAGTGAAGTGGTCATGCACCACATTGTTTTTTATATATTTATTTCTCTTTAGGGGTATATTATGCAGGTCTATTATTTGTTTTTGTTGTTTTTTTAATAAATCATGAGCAGCATTTGCAAAGAAGGTATTTAGTTGGTTTGCTCTCTCTACCGAAACTTCTTGTAAAATTGTATTTTTCACTTTATTATGTTTTTGATTATCAGTTATTTCTTTAACAATTTTCCAAATAGTTTTGGACACATTATCTGATTCGCGTATGTCTTTTTCGTAATTTTCCCTTTTAGCTTTAATTAGTAATAATTCTAATTTTAGTTTTTCGTCATTATAACTTATCCTGTAGTTGTTATTGTATTTTGACAATATCGATAAATTACTTAATCTTTTTTACAATTAATTATATCTATATTACTTACATAAGATTTCTTATTTTTATTTAGTTTGACCCTCGTTAAAGGAAATGCGCTGTTAAATAAACATGAGAAAGTTGACATAAACTGGCCCCACTGTTCATTAACCTTGCACTCTGCTAAATTAACAACTTGATTCCAGTTTTCTTTCCTCAACAATTTTCCGAAATGTTGGATATATTCGTCATTGTAACATCTAACATATCTAAACTTATTTTGACCTGTTTTCTCGTAGTTAATCATCAATTTTATTGCTCTATGATCAGACACATGAGAATCTATTACCTTGTCATCATTTTTTTCTAAATAATCTAGATTAAAATCTCCCCCAATTATAAAATGAAAAATATCCAACAATTCGCAACATTTTTGAAAAAAATATATTTATTTTACTATCATCTGGTTTTCTATATACCGCAACAATCACTACCTTAAATTTAGAAAACACAGACACATTCAAATACTTCTGTTTCACTTAAATCATTTAGAAAAATTAGTAAGCTTACCTCAAATATGAATATAGTCGTCATGGTTAATATCTTCAATTGTTTAAATTTAGTTCTACATTAGGTAGTTTGAGAAACACCAAGCAAAGACCTTAAAATGCGTTTTTGTGTTATAAAGACTGATTGCGATGCAACGGATGAACCCCAAAAACATATCCCATACCGGAGACGTGATTCGATATGTGTATAATATAGTTGAATGAGTGCGGAGTTTGTTAAGACTTTTTTTAAACTTTTGTTAAACTGCGAATCATAAAGCACAACATATGCAACTTAGAGCACAAAGAGTCAAAGTGTACCCTCCAACTCATGGTATGGTCTAAATTTAACCCTAAAAATTTAATGGTTTCACTACGACGAATTATTTCGTTTTCAATTCTAATATTAAGATTAAAATCCTGTTTATTTTGAGGTGTATGAAATATAAGGTACTTAGTTTTACTACTGTTTAAATATAAATAATTATAACGTGGAATTATTATAATGAGTATTTTAAAAACTGTTAGAGAATTGAAATTAAACTTAACCTTTTTTTTTGCACCTATGAATTTACGAGCAAAGCTGGGTAGTATTAATTAAATGTACATATAGAAATTGAATACTTATTAGTAGTAAAATAAAACAAATTATTTTACAATTTCTATTTAAATGGAATTGTAATTAACATTTATTTGTTATATTATTCTACCGGTTAATAGCTGAATTATTTAATTTTAAAAAATTTCATGTTAACTAAATTTCTGCCTTTAGTTTCCAGTTACTCCCTCTTTGCCATATCTTATATCATTAAGCTAAGAATTAAGAATGTACACACAAATAAAGTCCTATTAATTACATATGAAAGAAAAGTTGATATTTGTTTTAGGAATTCTCACAATTGGTCGAATTTCGACCGCAGGCGATTCTAGTTTAACTGGAAGCAACAGAATGCACGTATATTTATTTTTGATTCTAGAGGTCCAAGACAAATGACAAACAGCAAGACAGGCAAGCCTACATCCATATATAACAGTTCTATTTTTTATACCTATCATCCTGCATGTTTTACACGAATTTACTAATTCTATTTATACTGCTTTGACCTCGAAACTAGAGAACTTCAATCCCAAAAAAATATGCACTTAAATCCAAAAGCTTCACTAACCCATATTTCCGCATTCAGCTACATTTCCTAACACTTAACGTATAAAGCAGCACATATTTCCTTTCGAACTGAAAGTTAATTCGGAAACGTTGTAAATCTCCTAAGGCGGCACACCAGCTTTGTTTGACAAAATTGTGGTGTACTATTTCAGTGCAACATTTGCATTTTACACTACACCCTGTGGAAACGTGATACTCTATAAGGACACGCGATAACTTCACTCGGCACTCCTCATCTCAGGATTCAATTTCATTTAGCACGTTGCATTAATTCAACACCGATATCATCATGTTATCGTCGTCTTCAACGAGAATTAACTGAGCACCAGCTGACGACATTATTTGTGTTACTATTATTGTTATTGTAATAACGTGTAATAGTGAGTTGCTTTAATTAAGTGTTCCAACGATTATCGGTGTTTATGTTATTGAAGTTATTGTTTCAAATAACAATTACCAGGGAATTGCCTTTCAAGCTTTATTGAAATCCTTTTTGTTTCAGTTTTAGTTTGGTTCGCATTTGGTATTGTTGAATTTCCAAATGATTGGTTGAAAATTTTGATGAACTATTTTGTTTGCCAGCCTACTTCGTTGATAGATGTGCGGCTTTTAGTTTGTGGGAACAATGAAATAGTAATTGTACATCAATCAAATTGGTTGGTTTGTTATTTATAGATATAAACTGTTAATTTCTGTGGATTGGAAGAGTAATAGTAGGCTATTGTACTTATATTTGAGATTTTGGTTTTTGTAAAACACTGGAAAGAACTGGCATATTTTATGGCACTGGACCACTTCAAATAAAGAAGGGGTTCGTCTGTATACATGTTTTTTTTTGATTATGTATGTACAGCGAATACTCGATACAGGTTCAACGAGTTTGTATCGTTTAAAATGAATTCTGTTAGGATGTTTTCAATAACAGCTTATACCGTTTTTCAGAAAATCGTTCAAAAATTATTGTTACGTGGTAGCTTTGGCGAAGATGCAGTGTTGAAGCAAGTAATTGTAGCTGCTCGAAACCTGCAGTATATCGTTTCTCGAAGTTTCCTTGGACGACCATCGTATTGAAGTGGCTGATCTCACAACGTATTAATAGCTGTGTATCTGCTATCGTCATCAAGTAAATGATTATCCGTCGTATTTATATTATACCCTTAACCGGTCATGCGTCGCCGGTCATGGTCATTGGGTCTTATCTGGTCTGGTCTGGTCTGGTTCGGTCCATGCGTGGTTAGCTAGCCCAGACTTCATTACCTCCGCCCTTTGAGTAGCTGTGCAGTGTTCGTTAACCCTGGTGTCCAGCGGTCGCTTTGTCTCTCCAATGTAAAGATTGCCACATTCACACGGTATGCTGTATATACAGTTCCTTGGTATTGCTGGTGAGTCGGACCTCGTTCTTGTTATCACTCTCCTCAAGGTGTTGTTGCTTTTGAAGATCATTCTGATCCCATACCTGTGTGCAATTCTTCTAAGTTTCTCCGACAAGCCTTTAGTATACGGTAATATTAGAGTTGCTACCGTGATGTCCTCTTCCTGCCTAGGTGGTTTGTCCAGCTCTTCAAACGCCTTGGTGATGATCGTTTCCGGATACCCATTCGCCAAAAGGTCTTCCCTAAGTTTCAGTTGTTCTTCTTTGAGGGCTTCTGGTGTGCTGCAAATATTTTTGGCTCTATGGATTAGTGTTTTGATGATGCCAGTTTTCGTTGCTGTTGGGTGGTTGGAATGGTAGTGAAGGTATAATCCTGTATGCGTAGCCTTCCTGTAGACTGTAGTTTGGATTCCGGTCCTAGTCCTTTGATACTTTACATCAAGGAATGGTAGGCACCCACTCCCTTCTATCTCCATGTTGAATCTAATCGATGGTTGGGATTGGTTCAGGTGCTCCAGGAATGCCTGTAGTTCTGCATATCCATGTTGCCAAATAATAAAGGTGTCATCGACATATTTGGCAAGATGGAGAGGCAGAACTACAGGCATTCCTGGGGCACCTGAACCAATCCCAATCATCCATTAGATTCACCAAGGAGATGGAAGAGAGTGGGTGCTACCATTTCTTGATGTAAAGTGTCAGGGGACTAGGACCGGAATCCACACAACAGTCTACAGGAAAGCTACGCATACAGGATTATACCTTCACTACAATTCCAACCATCAGCAACGAAAACTGACATCATCAAAACTCTAATTCATAGAGCCAAAAATATCAGCATCACACCAGAAGCCCTCAAAGAAGAACAAGTGAAACTTGGGGAAGACCTTTTGGCTAATGGGTATCCGGAAACGACGAACACCAAGGCGTTTGAAAAACTGGACATTTGTCATAAAAAGATGGCAAGTGTGAGAAAAGAAAAGATTTAAGAATTGAAGGAACTGATGTAGAAAAAAACCAAGGAAATTGTTTTCAAAACTGACCTACTGAAACAATACAGCATAAAAATATTATTTCAGAATAGAATAGACTAGACATGAAGAGTCTCTAGAAGAAATGTATGAGCATTTGAAGAATACATTACCAGAAGCAGCTAGAGAAGCTCAAGTTATAGAGAACGAACTAAAACGATACACAGAACAATTCTCAGAAGAGCTAGACCATCTTATCAAAGAAAGAAAACGGCTTACATGAAATGGTTGGCTAATAAAACACCAGCAACAAGAAAAGAATATCAAAACTTAAGAAAACAAGTCAAGCAAAGTGTGAAGGACAAAAAACACGAACATTGCAATAGACTATGTAATGACATACACAACACTTTACCATTCAACAGAGCATCTATGACTTGGATAACAATCAAGAAAATAAGAAATAACAACAATTCTAATAATAATAATACAACCAATTGCACCGAAATAATGGATAACACACTACTCATATTTATTAAAAGAGCAAAAAGAAGAATACCAACAACAAGAAGACATATTTGAACATGGAGAGATACCAGAACTTACAGAGGATGACATATGTGAAACCTTGAAAAGAGCAAAAAATAATAAGGCCCCTGGTCCAGGAAATATACGAATGGAACTATTCAAATATGGAGGCAAGAAAGTAATAAAATATTTAGCAAAATTATTTAATAAAATGGAAGAAGGCGGCGACATTCCTCAGGACTGGAAAGAATCGTATTTAAACTCCATATACAATAATGGAGACAATACGGAATGCTCAAACTATAGAGGTAATACCATCCATAGCCAGGTTATTTGCAAGTACGATCAAGAAATAAATAGAAAAAAGGTTGTGAACCTTGGGGAAGAACAAAGTGATATCCGAAGAGAAAGATCATGTTTAGAGAAAATTCACATTAGTCAAGTAATAGAGAAATAAAAGAGACTCGCAAATCAACCTAGAAAGAATATGTCTAATTTTCAGGGAAGCCTCTATTGTCTGAAAGGCTCTATAGGGAAGATAAAGGGCACAATAGGTCAAGTTTTAAATTATAAATGTTACCAAGTATAGTAAAATGGTCGATGGCTAGGCACATGAAATAAACATGATGAATATAAGTAGAAAATTACCATGGATTAATATATATTAACAAACTTATTATGAACGAGAAATAAGAATTTTTATATCGAATAGAAGACTCAAACGAATTTGATATATTGCATGACAAATTGCTACATTAAATAACTTCCAAATCCTATAAATAAACAAATGAGCTTGAAACATGATACGGGTGTGACTTTATCAGTAAAGTTCAGGTGAGGCGCTATGCATATGGATAAGTAAAGTAATAACCATCATACATTGGGTTACTTTCCTTCTTTAATAGTAAAGCCGATGCTTATGGTAGAGTCGTCGTTTGAGCCATCTGATATATAACATGGTCATGGAAATAGATGGTAAAGTTCTAGAACCTATTAAGGAATACTTTACGAGAGGAGATTTCATTTGATATATTACATGAAATGGGGTAAAGTTCGGGCAACATTCTAAAGAGTCAACTTCAAAAAAATCATAATATCAAGTGTAGTAGTAGTGGTGATGTGACCAGAAATCCGCAGTAAAACTTCAATAGGATATAGATGGCCAAGATGTAAGGTCTGGCAGGCAATGAAAAAAGTGAATATAAGTGCAAACTGAACAACGAAAGAAGACTTTGCTACAAAAAACCCATCTTAATAAACAAAGACTTGAAACAAGGGTGTACTTTATCACCGTTGGGATGTAAAGTAAACCATCATACATTACTTTCCTTCTTATATGCCGATGATTAAGTCGTCTTTGACCAAGGTCATGGAAATATGGAATCTATATTCAGGAAACTACGAGAGGAATATCAGAAATGGGGTCTGAAGATCAACTTCAAAAAAATATAATAAATGTATATAGTGGGCCTGCAGAAAACTTAGGAATAGATGGCCAACAAATAAAATAGTGCAATGTTCTTAAATACCTGGGAACAACAATATTTTCCGCTGTCACCTCCGAGAAAGAGGTCTCAACGAGGATAGGTATGAGGAAAATGGCGACAAAAACACTACGGGAAACGATTATTCCATGGCATTTTGGAAAATATAGGACTCTACGGCGCAGATATGTGGCCAATAACAACAGCAGTTCGAAATTAGATAAGAACTGTAGAACTGAACTATATGAGGAGATGTTTAAGGGTTACAAAGCAGGACATTAAAAACCCAAGATATCTGGCAGAGAATGGGTATAAGTCAGTCCAATACAAAGACACTGGACTAGGCTGGTATGGCCAAAAAATATAGAATAATCGCCAAAGGGAAACAGAATAAGAGGCCGACCTATTTTGGCTTGGGAAAAATATATAAAGAACGTGATGGTTGAAAAGGGACTAGAATTGGGAAAACAGAGACATGAAAAAAAAAGTATACCCAGGAGGGTAAAAACCAGAAGAATACTAAGAAGATTTGCATAGTCTGAAATCTATACTGAAATTATTCTATGTAGCAGGATCAACTGTATAAGATATTAGATTAGGTTAGGTTAGTCAAAAAATATGAATTTTAATTAAAAGTAGGATCCGACCTAAGGTCAGAATTTGGTCGAAGCAGAAGCTGATTGTTCGTCCCTATCCTTCATATTCGGCCGTAGCCGAAGAGTTTACTTAGAATTGTAATAATACTGGCAATAAACAGAACAATATCCTTGTAAACTGAATAGGAAGTATTTCGAATTATACTAGATAGCAGAAGTGTCAGTAAGATAATGTACTTAACACGTCAATCAAATATAATTGTGTAAACAATGAAATTTATATATACCCTTGAGAATTTGTAATTTTCTCGTATATAAAAGTGCTCAGGTATTTGATTGTTTTTTCCTCCATAAAGCGTTGTTTAAAATTTTTTATTTCGCCATAATTTCTACGTAGCCTTTAATGTTGCCAAATCCGTAATTTTGTCAGTTTTGGTAATTTTTCAATACCAGACTAAAAAATGTAATTAATTCCAAATTATATACTCTATAATACCTCTATGTACAGCAGACTACATGCGGCATATACCAGCAATTATTTCAAAACCTCTTTTCATACCATCTCTCACCAGGGTCATGTTGCCAAAGTTATAAAAGTTCCCCAAAATAGGGAAATAACGCTGATCCCTTCGGTAAGATATTACATTGAGGAAAGTTGCAAGTTAAAAATACCATAAATAAGAACGTAGTTTATCCAAATTTAATGCAAACAATTTATAATATATTTATTTATAGAAATAAATAACAATCGGTGGTATTGACGCCTGTAAAATTTATGATAACAACAATCCAACAATGCAAAAATACGTTACAGACTAAAACATTCATCGCCATGGTGACGGAAATATCGGAAAAGTGGAAAAGTCATGTAATTACAAAATTGTCTTTCCTTTTTTGTAGCCACCAATTAATACTCAACAAAATTATATAATTTCTGAGTTTACGTTGAAGCTTACAGCTCCAAAGAGCATCAAATTACAGCCGTCAGCTCTCAAATGGTTTCATATACGAAGTTCGTTGGCTCTCAACAGAATATCGACATTTTGACCTGCTGAAATTTTATACTCGATGGTGAAAACCAAATAGACATTAATCTTTTCGAAGAGCTGCTTAACTCAACTTTAACACAAGGCATAAATTATTTTAAATTATGAACCTGTAACTATAAAGAGGAAAATTTCCGACCAAAATAACACCTCACCAGCAACGAGCTAGGCTTATTACTTTACGAACAGGAACAAATAAAGTTGGTTGCAGTGGCGTAGGGTATAAAACGATTCATTTTAAGAGAAAACCCATATTGAGCCATTAATAATATTCCACCAAGTACTGAATATTCGTTGCATACTACCTGGGGTCTGTTTCATAGGTTTGTAACTTGTAGAATTTGCAACATTATAATTACTGTACAAGTTACAACTTGTAAAATCCAAAAATTTTGAAAATATAAAACGGTATGTTTCCAACCTTAAATTGTGATGAGAAATAAATAAGTTTTAAAACGTCATAAATGTTGAAGAGCTACGAAATAATGACAATAGTTATTTAATAGGGTCCCACGTCACTCCTCAAATATAGGTGACATTAACACTACTTGCTACTTCTCTATTGTATGATCTGTGCTTGCTACTAGGGGGCGCCAACATGTTTGTTCTGACAATACGAAGAAGTAAATGTCAACCCAAGGTCGATACAAATTAATAAAAATTCAATTTAGAAATATATCACATAAATATTTATTAATTTGGTTCTCAATATAACTAGCAAAAAAATATATGTGGTTACTACAAACCTAAACAAGCATTTAAAACGTTGCTCCCATCAACGTTAAAAGTCAAAGTTACTCTTGACAAGATACTGAGCTTCATACTCATCAATACTAAAGGCAGCAGAAAACAAGAACGTTTTCAGGAATCTATATGGCACCAATTTAGCTTTTATATGGTATTTCCATATTAATTTAACGACAGTTTCTTATTACCAGGAAGTTATATATGTGGTCTAAAAATTTACGTTGGAAATACAATATGCATGGCCCACAGCGTACTCACACTCATAAACACATAAACGGAAAGGACATCCAACATCAAAAATACCTGATCAACAAAACATGGGATCTAGACAAGGGCAGAACAAGCTACGATCACTGATGTTGATAACATCTGATAAGCTCTATAATGAGAAGTATAAGTATTGCATTTGAACACTTTTGGGAATAGTTCACTCTGAGCGACTGAATGAGCAGGCATTAAATTTCAAACTGATCATACTGTGACCTAGTATTTGTCTATAAAACCTTGCCCGAAAACTCCTAACAATTAACGTCTCCTAACTTCTCTGTTTAGTGAAATCTTAAGCCCACATTAACAACAACTCAAGAAATCTGAATACAGCTCGCTATAAAAACCTAATATTGTTGTTCATTCACCTATGAAGCTACAGAATTAGCTTGTAGGTACTGCGCAGAGAAAAGCTCGTGAAAATCTGGCATGACCAATTTCTTAGCGATATTATGAAAAATCATAATATTCTTCAAAACCTAGAACAGTAGGTTTGCCTTACTAAAACTAGGCTGGGACTTCCAAGCACGACAAACCGTTCCGATTATAAGAGCAATCTAATAGTGAAGACAATAAACATCTGCTCAGAAAGCTATATTGTCCTTTAAGAAAAACTATTTTATTTTAATCTGTGGATTCTAGAGAAAATTTTATACTAAAGAAACGAAAGGTTAGTTCACCAAATTTCGCCCTAACCTTTGCTTGAAGTATATACAACGAACTTTTCCTGAAAAATAATAAACACAAAGTCCCATTTGTCGTATTAAATTGTATTATTTTAAATAAGGGAAACAAAATCATTTCTTATACTTAGAGGCCTGCTTGGCGCATTCGTCACGCCTCTGGCTGTTGGTTATGAAGCTTGGGTTTCCTCTTTCAATTTTTTTATTACGCCCATTCTCTTTTTAGCCTGTAATCGAAAAGAATATGATATTCCCAAATCAGATAAAATTCAGCTCAGTAATAGGATGAAAATAAAACGAAATGAAGTAGGTAGGTGTATTGTACAGGCGTGAAACTTTGGTGTGTTTATTTTGAGAATTATTTCATAGAAATCCAATATCCAATATCAGCTTTTATGCTATCACGTTTACGCCTGGAACAGCAGATATTTATAATAAGTAATTTTGCTGTTTATTCACAGAAGTGAACGTTTTACGTGATTTCTGATAGAGATAGTAAAGTTCGTGTTTGTTGTAGAGCACAATTCAAAAATGTGTTTTCAAGGGAAAGAAGGAGTTTTTTATCTATTCCAAATCATATATATTTTTCAAATAACATTAATGTATAAGAATTACCAATGTTAGGGGCATGGTAAACTAGTACAGAAAACATTGCCGAGAGCCAGACTAATTGAAGTAATTCGTACAATTTTCCTAAACATAATACATTTAAAAATTTATCAAGAACTAAAACTGCAATGCAGACATATCAAATAATGTTGAAATATTAAATAGTGAAAGATTTTAGAGATATCTAGATTCCTTCCGACAACTAGATTAATACTCTCTTCGAGGTGTCATTCCTTTGTACGCAAGACAATATATATTATAAAAATAAATATAATATATATTGTTTCTGGTCGGGAACCTTCATCAGTTGCGCTTCCGAAAATTGAATGTCCTCTCGAACACTTCTTTATGCATTTGATGCATTTCGTTAAATTTGAAGACACGAGATGTAAGACCGACATCTAGGATTTTCAAGAGAATCAGTACACAGAGTGTAATTGCTTTTGTACAAAGGAATGACACCTCGAAGAGAGTATTCAATATCTCTGACAGGTGAAGTAACCTGAAAAATTTTATCGTGACATTCTGTCCTAGGAGTTAAGGGAGAACAGCAATTACACGGAACGGCTCCAGATTCGGAACCTCTGTGTACTGATTCTCTTGAAAATCCTAGATGTCGGTCTTACATCTCGTGTCTTCAAACTAGATTAATGTTGACAATTTTAACATTTTATCTTGAACAGTTTCTATCAGGTTATAAATAGCATAATAAGATCTCTCTGTGATAATTCCAAATTCCATAAATATGGAGAATATTTTGAAAACGGATTTTATAATTTTTTTTCGGGTCATCATCTGGTTTTGTATGATATCAACATATAGATTAATTTTGACGATATTTTCTCAAAAAAATTAGTTCAAATTGTGCCCTAATATATTTGCCTAGTATATTGACAATACGACTGTGAAAGACAAAACAAATTTTGAAAGTTCCTTAAGTTATTCCATATGCTCATGATATTAAAATACAACCCAGGAAAATTTCTATTACTTAATTGTCGCCATTTATTGGGTTTTCGGAAGTTTGCAACTTTTATTGCTTTGTAAATACGGTTTGTCAACTAAAATCAGAATTATGTTATTTGATCAATTTTTTGTTAACAATTATTTATTAATTTTAATATTAGGTATACTTTTAAGTTAGATTTTTTTTATATATATATTTTCATGTAATGTGACATGTGACTAAGCTTACACAAATCGTTGTTTTATACACAGATCGTAAGATTCAAGATAAACTGTTACATCTGGCAGCCCTGATAGTCACGGCCATCTTTGTTTTAAGTTTCGTTTAAAATTTGCCATTTCATAATATTGTTAGCCATTAGGTTACTAAAGCAGGGTAGTAAAGGTAAATTTTTAATTTGGACTTGAGGAATTTATTGCTAACAGAGCAAAAAAACGGTAACCACAGCATCAAGTGATCGCCAAACGACAAATTGTCAGTGTCAAATTTTTTGACAAACAACAAATTCATGATCAAAGTGAATATTTTTTGGAAACAAAAGTCGAAAACAACACTAAACGATTGACAACGACTCCAGACTCGGATTTGAAACGTCTCCAACACAGATAAGTATTACACAGTATACAATACATTACTTATATACAGGAATACTGGTTGATCATTTTGTAGACATCTGTTTCTCTCAGAATAACTGTGAGGAAGAATCTCTGTGCAGACAGCCAGTAACCCGGGCAATTTTACGAAATTGCCTTATTACACTTTGTTCTGCATATAGAAAAATTTTGAAGAGAGAAAACCCAATGAACAGACAAAATAATTCAAGACGTCCTCAACAATCTTTTCGAAATTATACAGTAGATTTGTTAATATGACGTGAACAATTTTGGACATTACACCACTTGTCAGATTTCTCCATAACTTTATTTCTTATATAAATATACTTCAGACAAAATAACCCCAATAATGTTTAAAATTTGATGCAATAGGGTCGAATTTTCTTCACAATACCTCTTTATGGCGAATGCGCCGGTTTACACGAACAACTGAAAAACCCAAAAATCTACTAAAACATTCTTTCAACATAAACAAACGGTATAAATAATAAATTAATTTTGATATTAGAAAAATATACAGGTTGTCCCTGTAAAAGTTACTTAATGTTAACCACCGGCCACCTTTGACTTTCGGAGGGTTCTGTAGATTTCCATAAACTAATTTAAGATTGTATGGTATTCTAATTTTTACTTCTTAGATACACGTTTGTATTGCCAGACCTTAGCGGCCTAAAATTCAGAAACGAGGTAACGTATGACAAAAGATTATCTGCAGTAACATAGTTCTGAAATTAACTACGTTTATGCCTATCCTAGAACCGTTGGTAAACTGACGAGGTTTCTGGACAGTCACATATGCCCTCTTCAATTGCCATGTAACCGAAACGAAAGCAGATGGATGCCAGCCCTAAAAATAGATGTTGAAATTTATGTTAGTAAAAAATACAGTTATCAGTTTTTAGGTACTATGAAATGAAAAAAAAAATTAACATCATATAGATAGGTTTTAAGGTAGCATCTAATAACCCAGGCGGTAAATAAAGCTTGTCGGAAAATTTCACTTCACGATTTCTCTCTCTCTCTCTCTCTCTCAGAAAAAAACATAAACTAAACTTTGGACACGTGAAATAAAAATTCCCTTCAACGTCCGATCCTTCCACGAGGCTGAATATAAAACATCTCAACTCGGTAAGCGAGCCGTACATGTATATACACATCACCCGGTAGGGGGGCGCTAGGTATATATATATATGGGAGCGAGGTGGGCCTTACCTCTATTTTTCGCCACTCTAAATAAATCTTCCTGTCTACCCTTACGAAACAAATACTATAAATTTTCTTTTTCTGCCAGCCCAACCCCATTCCAAGTACCTTGAGTAGGCAACTAAACTTTCCTCGAATGTAAATAAACCATTAATTTGGCAGAATGATGAATACGTAGTGGTATTTTATTCTGAACCGCCACGCCAAGTGAGGAACTTCTCAAGCTTTCCATTTTGATGTTGATGAATTTTCCACTAGAGTAATGAGGAAGTTTCCACTTTAGGATATACTATTTTGATTGTGTGAATGCTTAGAGTTTATTTGAATAGATGAAAGGGAAATATAGGGAATCGTAGCGAAGCCCTTCTTGTATTATTTCAAAGTTCAGTGCTTCAGAGTCCTTATGTTCAAAGATATGAGTTATTTTAATTAAGAACGTATAATCCGTAGTGTGGTGCAAATTTTAATGATACTTTGTATATGAAGCAAATTTGGAAAAGTTAAAAAGTTCAAAGTTTATATGAAAGATCTGTAGCATTTGAGTAAGAGGAAAATTAACCCTATGAAGGGTTTGAGATGATTCTTATGAAAACCAGTTCGAATGCAAAATGAAAAACTAAAAATAAGCCACTTGTAAGAGAGACGTAGACATTTTCGGCATTTTTTTAGTACCTTTGCCATAAAGACAAATTTTCAAAAATGAGAACTTGGAATTCTTGTTACAAGAGTCATCATAAACATCTCGAGGCTGCACAAAGAAAATTTTTAAAATTTCTTTTTGTCTCGACGGTTCTTCCCCTGTCACAGGACGTCAGCACAAACTGCTACTTGACCAATTTGAAATTATGCCTTTCACTTTTGTACAAATTATTTTACAATAAAATTGACTCACTTGATCTTCTGTCAATGATTCTAATAAGTTCACTAAGGCTTAGCTCAATGTATAGAATTTATAATAGTATATCAAGAAATTGAGATACTAATTTTAGCAAATTTGAAACAATTGCTGAAACTTATATACAACTAATGTATGTCTTTTGTATTGAGTGTAATTATTTTGTTCGCCCTTTTTAATTACATAACGATTTCTATTTTTATTATTGAATTTGAAACTATCTTATTTAAATAAGTATTTTTCATTATTTTATATAATTTTTTGTCATCATCAAGGAGTAAACCAAACCCCATGATGATCATAACTTAGAGTTGTCGAAACGGCGTTGACTGTTTGAAATAAAGGTTTGGTGTTAGGGTGCAAAACTGTGTTTTTACATTTGGAATGTCATCGTCAATGACATGGAATAGTTCATTTTCAAAAAGTCGGACATATCTTGTAATAGACTTCATAATATATCATAATATATGGTGAATGCGCTGGTTGTCAAACATTTTAGTTATTCTTATTCGAAATCTAGGATAGAAATTAATTGAAAATATATTGGAATTTTATCAAAATATTTCCAGATGAATGTTTTCAGTTTGTCTGTCGATTTAGTCAAATCCCTCTAGCTCCTTTGTAATTGATTTTATAACAAAAGAGTAAATATCAAAATTGAAGGGAATTGTATCCCGAATATGATTGTCATCTTCTTGTTTGCATGACAGCTCTCGTTTTCCAGATATGACACAAACTTATCTTTTTTTGAAAGGAAACCCTAGTTGACTATGACAAAAAATCGGACATTTTTAGAGCTTTTCAACGATATAATACTCGATATAGTTATTCATAAAAATAAGGGAGTTATGGATGCTTTTCTCTCTTATTTTCACTTTTAACGTAGTTAGCCATGAAATAGATTGATTTATTAATAACTATTCCAAAAAATAGTGAACAATTTTTTTAATAGGTATATCAGATATAACAAATAAAAACTAAATAAGTAGGTACTTACTAAAAACTTAAGAAATTAAATTACATAATAAAGGTTACAATTTATGTTTGAAAAGTCCACCATTGTTATTTAGACAAAAATTGCACCTTTTTAAGATTGACATTACCGCTTTCCTCACAGACCGCCTATCAATTTCTTCAATTGCTTGTAATACCGCCTCCCTTAGGTCACCAACTGTCTCATACTTTCTTTTGTATACTTTGTTTTTAGCGCATCCTATAAATAGAAGTCTATAACTGCCAAATCGGGAGACCGGGGTGGCTATTCGTATGGGCCATTTCTTTCTATCCAAGAGTTTGGATAGATAATTTCTAAGTGTTGTCTTACTAATAACGAGTTATGAGCAGATGCTCCATCATGTTGGAACCACTCAATTTCTAAACGAGTTCTCAAATTCAAATTATGCAACATGTCTTGAAAAGTGTATTGCAAGAAATGCAAGTAGCGCTCCCCAGTAAGTGATTCGTCATAGTTAAAAGACCCCAGAATGACCCATAGACCCTATGATACCCCACCAAACATTAAAACCAAATTTTATCTGAGGTCGTCTTTGTTCTACATAGAAAGGGTTTTCTTTAGCCCAGATATGCTTATTGTGTCTATTGAACATACCACAGTTAGTAAATCTAGTTTCATCTGACCATAAGACCTTTAATGGAAACTGTGGATTGTCAAGGCACATGTCTTTAAACCATGTAGAAAACAAAATACCTCGATGTTCGTCACCAGCATGCAAAGTTTGAGAAACTGAAAGTTTGTACGGGTGGAACTTGTGCGCTTTCATTACCTTAACTACAGTTCGGTGAGATGTGCCAGCTTCTGCCACAATCTCACGAGTCGAGGTAGATGGATTTTGATTTCCCATTTCCAGAAGATTTATTTGTGTTGCTTCGTTAATTTGATTACGTTCCTTTGGTGGTTTAGTAAAAGATCCATATCTGCGTAAAATATCGTAAAGCCTCTTAAATGTACATAGAGCAGAGGAGTTAGATTATAGAGTGGAGTGGAGAAAAATTGTAGTTATACAGGGTGATTAGAAAAAAGCTAGAATAAAATATATCTTGAAACCTACAAGCATTTGATTACATATGATAGTTGATAGATCGGTTGGAATAGAATATATGTTATACAAGTTGTTTTAAAAAATGTTAAAAAAATGTTATACCTGTAGGGTAGACCATTAGCAGTTACAAATAAAGAATGGTAGGGGTATAGGGTAGAGTGGAATTATAGTTTAACAGGCAGGTTCAAAAAATGTTAAATTTGGTGGCTATTGGCATATGCATATACAGGGTGGTGACGTATATACTGGAGTATAATTAGTCATGCAGCTTGATTTAAAAAATATTAGAAAAAAGTGCTATATTTGTAGCTCATAGGCAGTTGCATATATAGGCCGGTTGGAATATAAGCCGGAGAAGAATTGTAGTTATACAGGGTGAATAACAACATTTTTGAAAATGAAATGTTTTGTTGGGTACCCTTCAAGGTGTTGTATGTATACGATGGGTTGAAATATAGGGCAGAATAGAAATAAATTTATAATAGGAAGTTAAAAAAAATGTTTATAGAGTGGTCCAAAGGCAGTCGTATAAAGAAAATGGACGGAAGATAAAGTGTTATTGTTATACAGGATGGTTGGAAAATAAAGTGTTATAGTTATATAGGGTGGTTCACAAAATTCACTCCATAAGCATATAGGGAGAGGTTGAAGTAAATTATGAAGTTGAATTATTATAAAGAGTGTGTCTATAAATGTTAGGAAATTGAAATAAAACTGATTCATTTAGTCTCAGGATAAATTTATGTACATGACATATTTACATATACGTATCCAGTTCTTTTTTCTAATTCTTTGAACATATTTTTCACTTCATCAATTGTAGGTATATTTTAATGTGAAATCTGTGTATTTACTTCCAGACTATTCTGTAAAAATCATATAGTTTCTATCTGTTTGAGACACCTCATTTATTAATATAATGATACTGGAATTTGCATATTCTTATTTGCGTAGTGTGCAGTTATAATAATGTGACAGATGGGCGCAACGCAACTGATACGGCATTGGGCCTTTTATATGTGTGTATGCGGACAGTTTTATTTGGTTATATATTGGTTGCAAGTTCAAGAGGTTTCCAACGAGAATCTCAAAACAAATGCCCCGTATGCGTTGGCCCCAAGACTTCATGAAAAATCATTACGATATGAATTTAGAAACAATAAATTTAGCAAATAAGATGGATTGGTTAGCCTTCAAACCTTCAAAAAACAATCTGCAATTAATGTTTGATGGTAACACATTGCACTTCACAATCTCAGGAAGATACTTTTAGATTTCACCAAAAAAATGAATTCCTGATATTTAGTTCTGGAGAACATGCTGGTCATCGAATCTGACATTCGAGTCCAATCCACCTATTATGATGAATGTTATTTAGATGACTATGTACATCACCCTGGAAGTGTGGAGGTGCTCCATCGTGGATGTACCATGTGTCTCAGTGATCACTCAGGTTCTATCACAAAAATATGAAACTGCTGAATGAATACATAATATTCCTGTCTAAGTTATAACAATAATCGACGTTAAACCTTTGCTTGAATTGTACCCTGAGAATTTTCATCAACCTGTAACTGTAAGATGAACCTTTTCATAAATTGTTAAAAAATTGTAATCCAAAAATTTTGCAGATATGCTCAGCCCCATTCGAGGGCTCATTATATTTCAAGTATATGGAGTAATGCATGTTTGCGTTTCATTAGGGCCGAACAGAACTGGATAGTAACAAAATGCAAAATGTTTATAATTCCATTGGTTTGATGAACAGTGTATGCCAGAATCTCGCCTTGATCCTACTGTTACTTAAATCGTTGAAAATGTAACAACAGATCAGTTTTTACTAATTTTTTGATTACTGCATGTTCGATTTTATTGTTTAATCAATACACTTGCTTTATTGTTCACAGGTCGTTCAGAAAAATGTTATGTGAAAATCTGAAATATTTTTTTGGATTTCTGTTTTGCAAACAGCTGTCTAGATATTTAAGTCAATAAAATAATCAGTTTGTCCATTTTTTAACTCTTCAAATTCAATTTCAAAGATATGAAAATTTCAAAACGGAGAGTTTTAAAAATAACGTGGTAGCCAAAAGTCAGGCAACGCTATCCGTTTAATACGCATACGCGAGTTAACTTTGAATAACAAAATGGTAAGAGAAAAGTGAAGGAAAGCAAGGGCTGGTAGTTTGACGTGAACTGTTGTGAGAAAAGTTTAGTCTCAAGCCCGTTCGCCTTGTGTGCATGTTGCCATGGAATGGATTATGCGCAGTGGCACCTTCTAATGTCCAGTCCGTAGTCCAGATTTAACTTCACTAGATTTCTGACTTTGGGGTGTACTCAAGGCCCGCATATTTCGCACGCGACCGCCCGAGATTCAACATTTAGAGAAGTTAATAAGCAACAGATTTAAACTCGTCAGCATGAACCGGGCGATGTTGCAACGTGTTATAAAATCAGTTGCACGCTGTTGTCAGTTATGCATTGAAGCTGCGGGCAACCATTTCGAACATAAAATGTAAATTGTATTGATTATTAAAGTATTTTCTAATTTGTATAACACTTTCTATCTAGTTTTTGGTTTGTTATGCAAATTGGTTGCCCGACTTTTTTCCACCCCACTATAAAAAATAGAATTCAAAAAAATGGGGGTTGGCTAACTTCCACAATCCACTCTTTCTTTGTCGAGTGAAACAGCGAATGTTGGAAGGATTTGGGAGATAAAGTTTTATGTATGCCATAAGACGATGTAGATCCAAAACAATTGGAAAGATTATATCACTCACCACATTCACCTACGCTATAAGAATTTGTCTTCCAGACATTAATTCCTTCATTCGCATCCTTCTGTCTTAGCGCAAAGCTAAATGTCGCACCCATCAATTACTCTGGCATAAAGTAAAACACACGACAAATAATATTCCGGCCAGGTGCAAAGGCAAACGATACACTGTGAAGATAAAACAATGAGATACGAGTTAGCTAATTCGCTTAGAAACTTCCCGTGCCATAGAGCGGAGACACGGAACATTAAGATAATGAAGTTGCTTAGTGCACACACACACACAGTCATGCCGGTGAAAGATGACGTGTTCCCTGGGAAATTTGTCTTCATTCTCGGTAGACGTTTTCTAGTCTGTCACTCCTAATTGAATCTTGTTCATCATAGTCGATTCCTTCCCCTTTTATTATTCCGGGAATTCTGGTGTTATCAGCGAGTGATTTATTATGGTGAGCTTCGTTATAGAGGGATGCTCATTGAAAAGGTTTGTTGTTAGAACTCGGAGCAGACTAGAAGCGGATTATTATTGAGTGAATGTGAAAGACTGTAAGCTGATATGCTCAGACTGGGTTAGTTATTGTAGAAAAGCGTACGTCGCGAGGCGAAGACCTTGAACAATATCAGAGATGTTGTCTGTTGGAATAATTATGAGTATATTTTGGTTAGAAGTTGTATGGAAAGTTTCATATTACGGAGGTATTGTTTTATAGCTGCTTAATTTATGCAGAAGATAAAGAGAAAATAAAGTTGCATATTTAGTTTATATCGCACACAAATATAGACGGAAATAAATGGAAATAATTTGGACAATCTTTATATATATAAATCTTCTGTACGTGTGTTAGTCATTGAACTCTTCCTAAACGGCTGGACCGATTTTGATGAAATTTTTTGTGTGTATTCCAGGAGGTTTGAGAATGATTTAAATTCACAATACGGTCAACTTGATATTGTTTTTTAGTTAAATTATTTATTTAAAAATTGTTGTTGATGTTAGCACAACGTACATAGGATCCGGCAGACTGCGCTGTAGTCGCTGTGTCAAATATTCAAGAGTGTGCTAATTTTTAAATGTAGTATTTATACTTGTATGACGTCGGATTCAACATCTCATTGGTTTTTGTTATACAGGGTGAGTTTTTTTTTTGATGATCAGTATGTAGATCTCGAAACTAGCGGAGATAGAGCAATGGTTAAATTGGGAAAGATTTGCAGTTTTACTGGCCCAATTTAATGACACTTTCGGATTTTTGAAAAAAGTCATGGCTTACTAGATATTTTGAAAAAACGAAATTCTGTAGATTTAGTCAAATCCCTCTAGCTCCTTTGTTTTTGATTTCATAAAAAAGTGTAAATATCTAAATTGAAGAGAGTTGTATCCCAAATATGATTGTCACGTCCTCGTTTGCTTGACAGCTCTCGTTTTCGAGATATGACAAACTTATCTTTTTTGAATGGAAACCATAGTTGGCTATGACCTTAAAAAATCGGACGTTTTTAGAGCTGATATAGTTATTCATAAAAATAACGGAGTTATAGATGATTTTCTCTCTTATTTTCACTTTTAAAGTAGGTAGCCATGAAAAAGATTGTTTTCACTTTGAAGTTTCCTCATTTGAGAGTAATTCCACTAGTAGTGCTGAACTGACAGTCGATATTGACAAATTTTCGTGATAAAATGGAATATTCCAACGAAGAAACACTGAATATAGTCGAATGTTATATCATATGCCATAAAAATTCAGTTCGTCCAGCTGAGGAATACTTTCATAAATATTTCAATCGTCGTGAACCTGCTCTATGTACATTTAAGAGATAGTTTACGCAGATATGGATAGTTTACTAATCCACCAAAGGAACGTAATCAAATTAACGAAGCAGCACAATTAAATGGCACATCTCAACGAACTGTAGTTAAGGCATTGAAAGCGCACAAGTTCCACCCGTACAAACTTTCCGCTTCTCAAATTTTGCATGGTGGTGACGAACATCGACGTATTTTGTTTTGTACATGGTTTAGAGACATGTGCCTTGACAATCCACAGTTTCCATTAAAGGTGTTATGGTCTGATGAAACTAGATTTACTAACTGCGGTAAATGAGCATATCTGGGCTAAAGAAAGCCCTTTCCATGTAGAACAAAGACGACCCCAGATAAAATTTGGTTTTAATGTTTGGTGTGGTATCATAGGGTATACTATTCTGGGGCCTTTTATCTATGACAAATCACTTACTGGGGAGCGCTACTTGCATTTCTTGCAATACATTTTTCAAGACATCTAGAATAATTTGAATTTGAGAGCTCATTTAGAGAATGAGTGGTTCCAACATGATGGAGAACCTGTTCATAACTCGTTATTAGTAAGACAACACTTAGATAATACCTATCCCAACTCTTGGATAGGAAGAAATGGCCCACGCGAATGGTCACCCGGTCTCCCGATTTGGGACTTCTATTTATGGGGTGCGCTAAAAAACAAAGTACACAAAAGGAAGTATGAGACAGTTAGTGACCTAAGGGAGGGGGTATTACAAATTGATAGGCGATTTGTGAGGAAAGCGGTTATGTCAATCTTAAAAAGATGCTATTTTTGTCTAAATAACAATGGTGAACTTTTCGAACATAAATTGTAACCATTATTATGTACTAATTTGATAAGTTTTTAGTTGGTACCTACTTATTTAGTTTTTTCGTTATATCTGATATGCTTAATAAAAAAATAGTTCAATGTTTTTTGGAATAGTTATTAATAAATAAATCTATTTCATGGCTAACTACGTTAAAAGTGAAAATAAGAGAGAACAGCATCCGAAACTCCGTTATTTTTATAAATTACTATAACGAGTATTATATCGTTGAAAAGCTATAAAAATGTCCGATTTTTTGATGTCATAGCCAACTATGGATTCCATTCAAAAAAGATAAGTTTGTGTCATTTCTCGAAAACGAGAGCTGTCACGCAAACGAGGACATGACAATCATATTCGGGATACAATTCCTTTTCATTTTGATATTTACACTTTTTTATAAAATCAAAAACAAAGGAGATAGAGGGATTTGACTAAATCGACAGAATTTCGTTTTTCAAAATATCTAGTAAGCCATGACTTTTTACAAAAATCCGAAACTGTCATTAAATTGGGAAAGGTAAAACTGCAAATCTTTCCCAATCTAACCATTGCTCTATCTCCACTAGTTTCCGAGATCCCCATACTGATCATCAAAAAAAACCCAGCCTGTATATTTTTTTGGATAACCTTTGCATAAAATATTACAGCACTCCAAAAAAATGAGGTAACTTATTTTAATATCTGCTATAATTAATCCTGGAATGGTAACCATGGTAATTTTTTCAACAAATAATCCATTTTCCTATGCACTTTCTTATTGAAGCAGCTGTAGTTGTAGTTGACCTAGTTTCATTTCGACAGTTCGAAAGTGCATTTGTTGTAATAAAGAACAAATAGAACTTAGTTTACAGCGTGCCTTGAGGTGCTAGTCGTAATTTTTTCCAGAGTTTCCAATAGCGTAACCCATATTTAATTCAATAAATATGGTGCATGATAGCGCAAAACATATACCACTTTTGGAAAAATAAATGCAGGCTGATGTAGAAAACATATTCCAAAAAGACTTTAACACTAAAAACGAGGACGTAAATGATGAAAACAGTTGTAGAAAGAGACATTTTGTAGAATTAAAACTGAAAAAAATGGGATTCAATAATAATAAATTTTTGACACATGGGGGTACCTTCAAAAAAGGAGTATATCCAACCATGATGAAACCAGTGTAGAGGAGAACAACAGGTGTGCATTTGCAGATAGATCAGATAATTGTTTACAAAATACGTATTGTCCAGCTCGTGTATCAAAAGTTTTTGTATATAATTGGATACAAACCAAAAAATAGAAAGTAAAGCAAACTGTTCGAGATTCAAAAATAATTCTTTGTCTATGGTTTTGACTTTTGAGTTCCCGGTTGACTATAGTTTGAATGGTGTTAATGACTCTTCGAATGTACGAAAGGAATGCTTTCCGCTGGTGTCGTTGCTCTGTTTTTGAAGGAGTAGGTGTATTCGGGTGTTGTTCTGATTGACGAATCTAACCTAAGAATTTGTTTAAGATCAAGTGCGTTGTGTCTGTTGACAATATCTAGTTATCGGACATATCTGGGAGCCAAAGATTTCATTACAGAACTCAACTGAGCAGGGTTAAAGTCCGATAAAGCATTTAAGTATCGATTGAAATGTGTTGGTTTCCTATAGAAGGTATGTGAAAATCTATTATTAATTTTTGTTACGATGACAACAAGGAGAGGGAGAGGAAGCAGGCCAAATGACAAAAAAATATCAACATATCTAAGCCAAAAGGAAATTTTGAAAGTACAAGGGTGTGGAGAACCCATAAAGGCTCCAAGGACGGTTCGACACAGTGTTTTGAAATAAAGTACGTATTAGAAGAACACTTTTGTACAAGTTTAGTGATGTCAGAAGAGATATTTTGTTTTTTTTTAGAATATTTAACTTTTTGAAATTGGAGCATTGGTGAACAGAGATACAACATAGAAGCTAACCAGGATTCTATTTTCTGAAATTCTATAAGCTCCTAATCTATCTAAGAAAGAAGAAGAGTTATTTTCGTATGAGGATGCTTGCTCGGTTAGAGGTTAAAAGTTTTTAGCTTGGTATGTAACTGGCTAATTCTTGGTAATTCATAAATTTTCGGAATATTAGAAGACTTTTGCCGAGGGCTGATGACCTTTTGGACGTCAAGAGAAAGATGTGTTCTGTTGATGATTTCTCCAAGTAAGTAGTGGGATTATTATTAATTATTTTGTATTCTGACAGTGTCAAGTAGAGAATTATTAATCTTGTGAACATACTCCTGAATTTTGAGAAGAATGTTCACGTTACATTTCTCTACATGAAGAATAGTTCTGTCATCATTTCGCGTAGTTGTTTTAATGCATATCGTTCCGTAATAGTTTAGTTAGGTTCTGTTTTGGAGGCTCTGATTTGCTGTGTACCCTTAGAATATCCTGATAAGTATATTCGACCTCAATATCTGATAGCTCAGCCATAGATAGAACGTTGAAGCCTGCGGGGAAGTTAGGAAAGTTATGGGCGGTAGTCTGAGAGAGTGAGTTGAAAGTGGGTTTTTAGCTTTGTAGTAAGTTGTGCTAGTTTATGTTTTTGAGCGACTGTTTTCTTATATAAGAAGTGCTCAGCTTGATCGCTATAAATGTTAGAAATGTAATCAAAAGTGTTAAATAGAATGGGATAAGGGTTGAACGGATTCAGTGGCGTATAACAGTGACACAAATTCCGCTGGGTTGGTCAAGCTCATGCCTGATTGCCGTGTACTTGTAATAATGGAATTTTGTAACAGGGTGAAATTTGCTCTCTTAAGAATACTGGAAACCGGGCGTGAAGACGTATGATCGTTTCGTTTCAAAGTGTTTGAAATGATGTCACAGGTTCTGCAAAGTTTAAGGTACGTAAGATCACAGAGGAGAGGCTTTGTTCAGTTATCTATTGACTGTTTGGGAGTAGGCAGTCCACAACGTTTCTGACGTCCCCTTAGGTGCTACCACTTTACACGTCCTATCTAAGAGTACCAATTTCACAATGACGCCTGAAACGATTCTGGCGCAAAACATTGTTTTGCAAGTAGAGGTAAGAAAGGATCACGTCCCCCAATTGAGAAACAAGATGACACCACCCATGCTCATCCGCACGTGCCGTGTTACGTAATCTCGCCTGGGAGGGGGGCAATACATCGGATGACAGGGACATTGACACAGAACGATGGCACGGAACGTTAGTATGGGGCGTTGATGTATGGCATAGAACTATGACACGGAACGATGATATCGGGCGTTGACGTATGGCATTGATCATCGATGGTACGGAATTTTGGTATGAGGCGTTGACGTATGGCATAGAAGGATGGCACGGAACATTGACAGCTAACAGGTAGACCATAGAGTTGGGTCAGTTGTACGGAACATGGTTGATAGCTGACGTACTACAGGCGGGTTGTGACGTAGGAGATAAGCAGTTGCCCTCTTGAAGCGCTCTCTTTGGTTAAGTAACACGTGCTAAGCCATGCCTAGCTCTCATTGGTCAATAGTCACGTGATCCGTTCTACTGCGCCAAATTTCAATGATATATGAAATAATTTATATCATTATATTACAAAAAAACCGTCGCAGTGATGGGGAATCAAACCCCGACCATCTGCTTCCTACGTAGGCACTTAGCATATGTTCCAACAAGACAACTGACTGATGACTGAACTATCAGATATTCAGGCTGAAGATACTCGTCAGGACATTGCGAGAGTATTCTTTACATCAAAGCCTCCAAAACAAAACCTAACTTGTAACAAAAGACGTGCTTTAAAACAACTACGTGACAAAGATGACATATTTATTCTTCCTTCAGACAAACGTAACGAGTCCGTTCTTCTCAAAACTAATGGCTATGTTCGCAAGATGTATTCTCTACACCACACTCCAGACTACGAAATAATTAATGAAAATATTATTTCTTACTTAGAGAAAAAATCAAGGAAATCATCGACAGAATCCATCTTTCTCTTGGTATTAAAAAGATCCTCAGTACTCAGTCTTATTTTTCCTTACCCAATTTCAATATACACCTCTGGTTGTTTGGTGAGGCAGAACACAAGACTACTATTTATTACAAAATACGTTCCTGCTATTCATTTTGCAGCGGCAAATTTCACTTTGTTGCATAAATGCTCTAACTTCTTTAACTAAATGGTTCGTATTAATCTAAAATCTCATTAGAATCTTACTTTAGAGAGACCTTAGAAATGGAGCAGCAACGAACGTTTGGTAGTAATCAAAAGCAAGAGATTTAAATCAACTTTATTTTCACTTTTGAAAAGTCTTTGCGTGTCGGCTAAATGGTAGGTATACCTTTGACAGTTTTCTTTCATCATATTACAATACCTCGTTATCTTATTGAGTAAATGAAGGAAAATCCCGCTTGGCGAAACGAAAAGAGAGAAGCGACAAGTAGTGAGGCAAAAAGTGTGGATGGCGTGAGTTTCATATTGCTTTTGCACTTTGAGCACTTCAAAGGAACTGAATCTCCGGAAAGTCTCATTTCAGACGTCCCGTTACATGCAAACTGGAATATCCTTTGCTAAGGTAAGCTAAAAAAGAGATGATAAAAAGTCGGAATGATGCATTTGCTTTAACGATGGCAGAAAAATTTTAATGCTGTTATGTCGTTATATCAGATTCCTTTGATAAAATACACGCGAAGGGAAAAGTTATTAAACGTTTTTTAATCCCATTAAGTAATTTAGAAACTTGTTAAAGTTGATTTGGATATTAGTGTAAGCATATTATATCATATTTGGGTATAAAAGCAGTTTTAGAGTGACAGTTAGCCGAGAGGATTTTATATGTGTTATAACAATTACCTAATAATTAAATTTTATTATTATTTTACAACTAATAGGTTAGTAACTATTTTCTGAAGATTATTTGTGGCATCTGCTAGTTTCTTTCTTTCTTTTAATGGCTAAATAAATCCATCTGACTTCTCATAGGCCGTTAATGTATGGTTTGTTTCACATACTATGTCAAATAGTTGGTCATCATTATTCCAAGATCTGTACAGTTGTAGAGTGACTTGCCAATTTCTTGCCTTGTGTAGACTGTCTTTTTGCCAGTGTGGAATTTTGGTCTTCTAACCCTACTCGCCCGAGGGAATATCCGTTATTGTTTTAGAGCTTAGTACTGTTAAAGGGGTTTGACATTAATGGCCCCACTGTTCAATCGCCTTGGCGAGTTTATTATGGGTATCGACGCTGTTGAACCCTCCTAACCGAATCAGACATTTTTGACGTCTTTGACATTTTTGGCATTTTTCGCATTTTTTATTTTCGAAATTTTTACTTTTTGATATTTTTTACTTCTATGACATTTTCAACATGTTTGACCATCTTGGTTTCGTCTTCTTCTCTTTGAGACCTTACCGGCATTGGTGGCTTTAGCAGTAGCTACGCTACCTATGACCGAAGCTAGGGTCAAAGGACATTAAATCTAACTAAGCCCTCCATTCAGGGCAAGCTGCAATTCCCAGAGGGTCAATAAATGAAAAACAAATAGAAAACCAATATGCTGGTTATGTTGCGAAGACTAAGCTGGAATAATAGAGTTATCAGATGAAAATTGAATTAAAGATTGAGGGAAATCGAAGAAGTAGAGTGCAGGGAGAGCTGGAGGAGAATAATAGAGGTCAATACTTGAAGCAAAAACGAAACGAAACAAAGTAGAACAAGACAGAATAGAACAAAAAAGAGCAGAACTTTTATCTTGGAAATTACTAAATATGCAATATGGAGTTATACAAAATTTGGGAACCAAAGACGCATTGAACTACTTAACAGACATTATATATAACAAATTAGACAAGAGTCGTCCTGTAGCTGTGACATTCCTCGACTTTGCCAAGGCATTCGACACTGTTGACCATCAGATACTACTTGACAAGATATACAATTACGCTATAAGGGGTAAAGCTCATAAATTAATAGAAATTTTTTAGACAGTAGGCACCAGAGAGTAGAAATCAATAATATCATGAGTGAATTCTCTCAGATTAATGCAGGTGTTCCACAAGGAACTGTCTTAGGACCGTTTCTGTTTATATTATATATTAATTAACTTTTAAAGCTATTGCCTGACGGTATTGTAATATCATTTGCCGATGATACAGCTGTTGTAGCTAGAGGAGACACTTGGAAGGAAGTTGAAACCAACATGAACAACTATCTAATTGAAATAAGTAATTGGCTGGCTGTAAATAAATTATCACTAAATATTGACAAAACTTTGGCAACTATTCTAACAGTGTTCCTGAACGCATAAACATTAATATCAATGGACTCAATATAAAAAGGGTAGAACATTTTAAATATCTGGGTGCAGTTCTCGACTATAGGTTGACGTGGGAATTACATATTAAATATATTTTAAGTAAAACTAAGTACCTTATATATATTTTCTATAATTTAAGTAAATCTATGAACACGGAAACCTTACTTATGTTATACTACGCTTTTTTCCATAGCGTTATTAGCCACAGAGTAATAGCATGGGGAGGAGCATATAATAACACTTTACAAATGCTTCAGCGATTTCAAAATAGATTACTAAAAATTATAGAAAAGAAACAAGTTATACCTAACCAAAAATACCCACTCAACATTAAACAACTGTTTACATGTGAATCTGTAGTATATTATTATAAAACGCTTAGTAATGTATTCAATAATTCTACGAGCATAACAAAAAATAAAACCATTGAAATCCCAGAAGTAAAACTGTCAGCGTCAAGAATAGTTACTATAGAGCAATAATAACATTTAACTCTTTACCAAATAAACTTAAAATAATGGCAACAGAAAAGATAAATAAGATTAAAACAAAATTTAAACCCTGGATTATGAAAAATGTATGAACGTACTTAGGATACAACTGTTGTGGTATGGACAACTTAATATGTATATATATATATATATATATATATATATATATATATATATATAAGTACAATGAAACTCTTTTTTATCCAATTAGTTTAATTTTAGTTAATTAGTTTACTTACTGGTTAGTTTGTAAGTATATACCAGCACACGAGCAGGTAGCTTTGTTACTTTGTAGGATTTACTATGTAAATATGCGTGGAATGTATCCAGTAAATAAATAAATAAATGTCTAAAGTCGAACCTAGGCAAGATTTTGATTAAATTACCATATTAAATTATTATAAAAAGATAAATGATACAAGTTACAAAGTATGCAGAGAACAAATGGCATTCTCACCTAATAATAGTGTGGTGAATTTAATTAAGTGGACTGTAGTTTTGTGTGGTTCTATTTTGATAAAAAACTCAATTGCCCGTCATAAGAAAACTCTTACCTTGTCTACGAGTTAGATCTAGTAAAAGCCTTGGGAAATCTGCGATCCATGTATTCGTCTGCCTTCGTAGCGGGTAGCCGGCCTTAACCCTGGGTTTTTAGGCACAACTAAAGTTTATATTGTTGGGCAATGCACACTCACGGGGGGGTTTATTTACAATAAGTGAGTAATAGCTGCACACGCACTTTGGGGTTGCACTAGCGAGCACATAGGAAAACGTTTTTTCCTTGAGAGTTTCTTGTGAGGTCCGTACTGGACGAGAGGCAAACAGTGAGTCTCCCTTTTCTTCTTACTGCGATTGCGCTTAAAGGGCTTAAGGCAGAGTTTTTTCCAAGCAATTGAGAATATATATATATATATATATATATATATATATATATATATATATATATATGAACTAAGCTAGGTTCCGGGTGAGAACCGCGTCTGAATTTATTGAATACTCGACGTTTCAACTCCTGCTTTGGAGCCATTATCAAGAGACAAAAGTGAAAAAGAGTTTCAGAGTCTAGATCGAACTCGGGGCCTCAATCTGCCTACTCCCCAAGAGTCACTAGGTAACTAAACTGTTCAGTTCAGTAGGCAGATTGAGGCCCCCGAGTTCGATCTAGACTCTGAAACTCTTTTTCACTTTTGTCTCTTGATAATGGCTCCAAAGCAGGAGTCGAAACGTCGAGTATTCAATAAATTCAGACGCGGTTCTCACCCGGAACCTAGCTTAGTTCATAATAATGACCGCGGAAGCCTCTCAGAACATATATATATATATATATATATATATATATATATATATATATATATGTAAACATAAAGGCTGTCTCTTTTAAACCCAAAAAAGACAAAGTGTTCTGAACAAACAGAAATAGGGCGGTGCCTTGTATAATACCAATTTGTGCAAGTCGATTTGTAAATTATAACCCGATATAGTGAAATGTTTATGGAATTTTTAAATACGCATCAGCGCTGAGTGTTTATTTTTAATCAGTCTTTAATTTTTATTGGTTATTAAGAGTTGCCGCATGATTATTTTGTACGCATAAGAGATTGCTTTCACTATATTAAAATATCTCGTAATCTTATTGACTAAATGAAGGAAAAGCCTGCCCGGCAGACGAAAAGGAAAAAGCGACAACTAGTAGAGCAAAAAGTGTAGGTGGCGTGAGCTTCATACTGCTTTTGCACTTTGAGCATCTCAAAGGAATCGAATCTCCGGAAAGTCTCATTTCAGCGACTCCGTTATATGTATATTGGAATATCTTTTGCGAAGGTAAGATGGAAGAGGATAATAAAAAGTCGGAATGCGTTTGCTCTGGCGATGCCGGAAAAATTTTAATGTGATTATGGTTCAACATTGGATTTTTTTGATGGGGCATAAGTAAATAAAAAGTTACTAATCATTCTGATTTAGTTATGACTTTAAAAATATGTCAATGTTGAGTCGAATTTTTTCTTGAATGAATAATAAGACCTAAGAAGGTTATTTGTAGTATGTTGTAGGTTAAAAAATTTAGGTTTTTTGGGATCTAATATCAGACTTAAGAAAAAAGACTTTACCGTGGAAATGTCAGGCATTGCTGCAAATTTTATTATTAGATTTTTTTCTGATTTCATATTTTTTACATTTTCGACATTTTTGAAATTTTTGATATTATTGCATTTGTGACATATTTTTGTATTTTTTGACATTTTTTGTGTTTTTGACATTTTTAACATTTTTGGTATATGGAAATTGTGACGTTTTTGAACTTTGACATGCTTGACATTTTTGGCATTAGTGATGTGTTTCGCATTTTAACGTTTTTGAAGTTTTTGACATTTTTGAAGTTTTTGACATTTTTGAAATTTTAGGCATTTTTCACACTTGTGACCTTTGAAAAATCTTTGAAATTTTTTAACATATTTGACACATTTGACATTTTTGGAAATTTTGTTATTTTTTATGTTTTTGAAAATTTGTACATTTTTACATTATTTTCGTTTTCGTTTTTTGTGACACTTTAAATACTTTTTACATTTTGACATTTTTGACATTTTAGAGGTTATAATATTTTTTACATTTTGATATTTTTGACATTTTTAATATTTTTGACATTTTTAACTTTTTTTTCACATTTTTAACTATTTTGATACTTCCGGACCATTTGAAATTCTGACTTTTTGATATTATCACATTTTAATATATTTATTATTTTCGACATTTTTGAAAATTGTGACGCTTGATATTTATAACATATTTGAAACTTTTGACTTTGACGATTAAGGGATAATACTGAGTGGGTTATAGCTATAGCGACGGAGCACTGGATGAACTATACTAACTACTACTGTAGCTGGTAATATTTACGAAGTATAAAGTAATTTTTACTCCTGGAATAATATGTTTAACAAACATATCTGTAGGAAATCCGTAAACTTAAAGTTGTCAATCAAATATGATTGTCATGTCGTCGTTTGCGTGACAGTTCTCGGGTTCGAGATATGACACAAACCTATCTTTTTTTAATGGAAACCATAGTTGGCTATGACCTCAAAAAATCGGACATTTTTAGAACTTTTCATCGATATAATACTCGATAAAGTTATTCATAAAAATAACAGGGTTACGGATGTTTTTCTCTCTTATTTTCACTTTTAACATAGTTAGCCATGAAATAGTTTGATTTATTATTAACTATTCTAAAAAACATTGAACAATTTTTTAATTAGGTATCTCAGATATAACGAAAAAACTAAATAAGTAGGTACTTACTAAAAACTTAAGAAATTAAAGTACATAATAATGGGTACAATTTATGTTCGAAAAGTCCACCATTGTTATTTAAAGAAAAATTGCATCTCTTTAAGATTGACATTACCGCTTTCCTCACAGACCGCTTATCAGTTTCAATTGCTTGTAATATCGCTTCCCTTAGGTCACCAACTTTCACGTACTCTCTTTTGTATACTTTGTTTTTTTAGCGCACTCCATATATACAAGTCTATAAAGTCTATAACTGCCAAATCGGGAGACCGGGGTGGCTATTCGCGTGGGCCATTTCTTCCTATCCAAGAGTTTGGATAGATAATTTCTAAGTGTTGTCTTACTAATAACGAGTTATGAGCAGGTGCTCCATCATGTTGGAACTAGTCAATTTCTAAACGAGTTCTCAAATTCAAATTATGCAACATGTCTTGGAAAGTTTATTGCAAGAGATGCAAGTAGCGCTCCCCAGTAAGTGATTCGTCATCGATAAAAGGCCCCAGAATAGTAGACCCTATGATACCACACCAAACATTAAAACCAAATTTTATCTGGGGTCGTCTTTGTTATGATCATTGTGTCTATTGAACATACCGCAGTTAGTAAATCTAGTTTCATCTGACTATAACACCTTTAATGGAAACTGTAGATTGTCAAGGCACATGTCTCTAAACTATGTACAAAACAAAATACGTCGATATTCGTCACCAGCATGCAAAGTTTGAGAAACTGAAAGTTTGTACGGGTGGAACTTGTGCGCTTTCAGTACCTTAAATACACTTCGTTGAGATGTGCCAGCTTCTGCCGCAATCTCACGAGTCGATGTAGATGGATTTTGATTTACCATTGCCAAAACATTTATTTGTGCTGCTACGTTAAGTTGATTACGTTCCTTTGGTGATTTAGTAAAAGATCCATATCTGCGTAAATTATCGTAAAGCCTCTTAAATGTACATAGAGCAGGTTGACGACGATTAAAATATCTATGAAAGTTTTCTTCAGCTGCATGAACTGAATTTTTATGGAATATGAAATAACATTCCACCATATTCAATTTTTCTTTGTTAGAATATTCCATTTTATAACGAAAACTTGTCAATATCTGTCAGTTCAGCACTATTAATGGAATTACGCTTATATATGGAAACATCAAAGCGAAAAAATCTTTTTCATGGCTACCTACCTTAAAAGTGAAAATAAGAGAGAAAAGCATCCATAACTTCGTTATTTTTTATGAATAACTATATCGCGTATTATATCGTTGAAAAGCTCTAAAAATGTCGGATTTTTTGAGGTCATAGCCAACTATGGTTTCCATTCAAAAAAAGATAAGTTTGTGTCATATCTCGAAAACGAGAGCTGTCTCGCAAACGAGGACATGACAATCATATTCGGGATACAATTCCCATCAATTTTAGTATTCACACTTTTTTTATAAAATCAAAAACAAAGGAGCTAGAGGGATTTGACTAAATCGACAGAATATCGTTTCTTCAAAATATCTAGTAAGCCATGACTTTTTACAAAAATCCGAAAATATCATTAAATTGGGCCAGTGAAACGGCAAATCTTTCCCAATTTAACCATTGCTCTATCTCCGCTAGTTTCCGAGATCCCCAAACTGATCATGAAAAGAAACTCACCCTGTATTTATTGTTTTAAGTGTAAAGTCGAGCAGGAACTCTAGTTCAATTACAGAACCACATTAAAAAATATCTAACAATCCCGAATGATTTGCAGGAGAAGCGACAGTATGGCACAATTAAATTACAAAATGTATTCGACATTTTTCCGAAAATGAAATGCTGTAATAACTCTTTAAACATAACGGCCTACTTACGTTTATATTTCGTCCGGGATCATTCTCGATGAGCTGTCTTGCCAGATCTTTGCAGGATTTTCGTGACGCCGGGGGCACTTTGGAATCGTCCTCCCAATAGCGTGAAGGTGAATGTCCGTAAAGGGCGGCAGGTGTCGCGTGGGTTATCCTCGTATTCGTCACTATCCCCGTTGATTTGCCTGTAATAAAAGACGACAGTTTTGAGACAAAAGTCAGTTTCTAAAATAAATGTTTGTTTTGCATGTTAATATTAAATTTTTAATCATTTAAAGAAACATCCCGAAGCTTCTAGAGTATATAAGTTTATTTTGCATTCCTATGAGAGACTTTAAAGGTCTTGGAAAATGCCTTGAATTGAGTCGTTGTATTGATTCATATTTGAATCCTGCAGACGTTTCGCCAGGGTCTCACTTGGTATTCTCAATGCGCTGTTACGGTGAACTGAGTGGTCATGCATCTGAGCTTTTTATTTTATATGTCTCCGTCAGAGGTCGTATCGCGCCTGATTGGTCGGTGTTGACTACGCCCCCTTCGCTGCCGTGTAGGGTGTGTTTTGCTTGTTGACGGGTTTGTATTTTGCGTAGCTAATTGTGTTTTATTACAATGGTGAATAATTGCCTTACATGTGCTAGCGAGGTGCAGGGCATGCTCTCGTTTGTTTAGTTGTCCAGTTTTCTCGATTTTAATAGCTTCTCGTGTTAGTCTGCATTTTTAATGAGTAATTTGTGAGATCTGTTTACAACTATCGAAATTGATTTTATGGTCCGATTGTTGCTGGTGTTGGAACAGGGCCGATATCGTTTGTTTATTTTTGACAGCTAGTTTGTGTTCCTCTAAATGGGTTAAAATTCTCCTGTTCGATTGTCCGACGTATACCTTGTCGCAAGTTCCGCAAGTTATACTATAAACCTCTTGGTTTTCAAGTTTAACTTTTGGTTTGGAATTTTCTAAACTTGTGCCTTCGAAGATTTCGTCCAATTCTGTCCGTTGTCCCTTTGATATATGGTACGACTACTTTTGGTTTTTCGGTTAGGTCATCGTTTGGTTTTGGCTCATGGTCTTGCTGTGCTATTGCCTTTTTGATTGTGTGGTTTGTGTATTCGTTTTGTCGTATAGCAGTAGTTATCTGTTTTAACTCGTGTGTTTTGTTATTCTCTTCGAGGTGTCATTTCTTTACACGCAAGATAATATATATGATATATAAATATAATATATATTGTTTCCGGTCGGGAACCTTCATCAGTTGCGCTTTCCACAATTGAATGTCCTCTCGAACCCTTCTTTATGGATTTGATGCATTTCGTTAAATTTGAAGACGCGAGATGTAAGACCGACATCTAGGATTTTCAAGAGAATCAGTACGGATTCAGAACCTCTGTGTACTGATTCTCTTGTAAATCCTAGATGTCGGTCTTACATCTCGGGTCTTCATGTTTTGTTATTGTCATCTGTTTGTCGTTTGGATCTGGAGCGTTTTGGCAACTCCCTGTACTTGAGATGGGTGGTGATGGGATTTATAGCTTAAATATCTGTTCTTGTGTGTCGGTTTTCTATATATGGTGTAGTCGAAGTGCCCATTTTGGGGATTTTTTCTTACGAGGACGTCAAGGAAAGGCAGCTGGTTGTTCTCTTCAAGCTCCCATGTAAATTGAACTTTGATTTCAGGTTTGTAGTACCTTTTTCTCGAAATATTTTTATAGTAGCAGAAATTGTTTGGCAATAATTAGTAAAGCAATTCACATTGGTAACAGAAATCAGTTGACAGTAAATAGTAAAGCAATTCACATTGGTAGCAGAAATAATTTGGCAGTAAATAGTAAGGTCAGTAATAATTGGTAGCAGAAATATTGCAGTGGATAGCAGCATATAAAACATTATTTCAGGTGAGACAGCAGTCATCATTACGAGCATTTCAAATGGATAAAAAAGGTTTTGAAGTGAATCACGTATTTACCATTGAAGTTATTTAAACCATTAATTATTTTGCTTTTCATTTACATAAACAATTAGATATGTAAAGAACATAATTTGGGAAACAATCATTTTAGTAACGGCATAAAAATTGCTTTTAGTGATCATTGATCTAAAAATTTAATTGTTGCAAATAATTTAGAATTATTTCGAAAACACAAATCTTTTTAAATTAATCATAAATTTTATCATAAGATGTTTGGTATTTGTATATTTTGTTTAATGTTTATGATTTTATTTAAAGCATTTGACAAGAGTTTAATAATGTATAATAAATAAATTTGGTTATTTTATTATTGACAAAATGTCTCTAGAGCTGGAGCAGCCTGTTTAAAGAAAAGGAAATTGTGTGGAGTTTTTATAGAGTGGACAATTTTGAAAGTAAAAATAAATAAAAAAGTCTAATCACACCACGAAGTAAAAATTCCATTACATATATATATATATATATATATATATATATATATATATATATATATATATATATATCTGATTTATTGAAGTAACGGAAACGTGATCTTTCAGAAATTTCTAATAAAAATGACTGATCGACTGGGCGAAATACACATAACCAGTTTTCGGTGAAAAGAAGAAAACAACTCACGCGTTTCGGATGAAAGAAAAGCTGCATCGAGCGAATTCAGCTGCACAGCACGTTCCTGCGAGTGAACCGCCTGAAATATATATGAAAGGAATTAAACCGCACTTAAGGGCTGACTAATGGATTTTTCACGATGAGATTGATGATTATTTCTATGTGAAATAATTGAAGAAAAATCCAACGTAATGGCGCACTCGGAAACTGCATTAAGATAGTGCGATAATAGTTTGTGAAACCTTCGGAGTCATAACCAGGTTCGATCATTAGAGGAAAGGGAGTCATATATTATAGTCAGCGAGTTCAATTTATTCTTATTATATCAAGGAACATGCAGGAGCATGTTAATTTGGATTGGAATTTATTACCTTGATGTTCAAGTTCTCTATGTAAGAGCTATAATAGGTATTTATTACGAAACTATGCCACTTGAGGTTGGTAATATTGGGTTCAATAACGATTTGTTAGTAAGTTTTAGAAATAAAATATTTTTTTTAAAAAATATACCGACTTCCACCTATAACTAAAATGCTAAAATTAATTATAACAAAATACAACTCTAGCAAATAAATAACATATTCAATGTTCTTAGGTACCTACCCAGAAAGTAAAAAATGTAAAAATTAAAAGATGCTCATTCTGTACGAATTAATTACCTACCAATCTAGTATACTTTGAAGTCGGTGCCAAGCAAATCTAAAATCCTTCATTGCGTACTTATCTACTACTTCATCAAACTTGATTGTTGCTTGGCACCGACTTCAAAAATATACTAGATTGGTAGGTAATTAATTTGTACAGAATGAGCACCTTTTAATGTTTACATTTTTTACTTCCTGCGTAGGAACCTAACAACATATATATTTGAATTTTACTTTATAAATTTATATCCATTGAAAACGAAATCCGACAGGATTTTGAAACGTTTGGTTTTAAAATATACACAAGTTTGAACTCTGATGTGGTATTATTCCCAAGAAAATCTAAAATAAACTAGAAGATGCCACAAATAACATTCAGAAAACAACATTGAATGTGTTATTTATTTGCTATAGTTGTATTTTGTTATAATTATTTTTAGTTTTTTAGTTATAGGTGGAAGTCGGTTATATTTTTTTAAAAAATGTTTTATTTTCAGTCTTTTTGTTTTTTTGAACTCAGGTAGTTTTCATACTTTATTTTTTATGTTGTATGTAATAGATAGAACCAGGTAACATCGAAAGGCTCAACATTACACAATAATTCATTTTCATTTAAATTGACAGGTAAATGTTTAAGAACAAAATGAACTAGTACGCGTTGACTTAATAATTCCAAAATATATTTATGCATTATGGACCACGCCATGTAACCTTTTTTCAACTTTTTTCGACAACTCTGTATAAGTATAGATAAATCCACTCTCCCCTATGTACCAACCAACCTTGTGGGATACCCCATGAATTATTTCATTTTTAACATTTTATATTATCGCGCTGTGTAACATTAATTCCTCTCCACACTTTAGACAACTTCTGATGGGTTATAAGAAATAAATTTTTATGTATAAATATAATTCAACTCCAGGATATATTTCAACCATCCTGTATATGATTGGCTTATGTCCACATCATATAACAGTTTTTTAATAACACTATATAATTTAAATTTCACATTTTTTCCAACATTTTTATACCTCCAAACGTCCAGTCCACTGTTTGAGGTGCCCATAAAATATTCCCTGCATCATTGTGGGGCAGGGAATATAGCCAAGGTGTTTGCAAAAAAGTACGGCCAGTTTCAAAAGCTAAGAGCTTCAGTGGATTCGACATCCTTGTATGCTGTCTCAATATTCGCAGCCCAGATTCGGAGACCATGGACTGTTACTTCCACCAAACGTCCCGTTGTCGAAATGGAGAGTCCTGCATATATCGTCACACCAGGAAGGATTCTGGCACATTCCAGGAGAAAATGGTCTTAAGGAGGGAGCAATGTGACGCCGACAGTTCGTGGAATCGGCATTAGTCCAATAATTCTGGGAATCTGAAACGTTTGTTTATCAACCCGAGACCCACGACTAGCGTTAATGGGAATTCGTCGAATTTTATGGCTCGTTGACCTACTAGAGAATTCCGAGAGAAATATATAAATAAGGACAGCTGGCGATAGCATTCATTCCATATTGAACGGTCGTATAGTTAAGTAGAGATAAATTGTAAATAGTTCTCTGAATATGAAATAGTGATAAAGTAGTGGAAATAAATTAGAGTGAGTTGGACTGTGTTATTAGATAAATCCAAGAACTGAACTGAACCCGAGTGTGAAAATAAAAACATTACAATATAATTTTTATGTTCATTTATTCGAACATTTATATGTGTAGAGGTGACTGCAATATCAAATTTGTTGTATTCGCCAGGAATCTTATAAATGCAATTTGTGTTACGTTATTTGGTTTACTTTTTGATATTATTGATTTCAGTGTATTTCTTATTTTGAATGTTGATTTAGACCTTGAACCGTTTGGACTATTTGAAATGTACAGACTTTCAAGTTTATGTGACTATATTCTCCCAAAAAAAAAACAGAAAAAATAAAACCCCGAGATACCACAACCATCTTTCAGAAAACAATTTATGAGGTTTTTTGCTATTCTGACATTTGAAATATTTTTGACAGGTTTGGCTGTTCAATCATTATTCACAACTGCAAAAATATCTTACATATTTACTACATATTGTCATATCTGACTTTTTCCAAATATTCGAATTTTTGAGTATTTTTTACATCTTTGATGTTTTTCATATTTTAAGAGATTTTTTCATATTTTAAGGGATAGACGCATTTTTGCCATTTCCTTTTCAAATACATTTTATGGAGATTCCGCTTGCTCTAAAATCTGTGAAATTTTTTCAGTCCCAAAGTTTTCATAAAATGAATATTAGCATGACAAATCGCAACTCAGTTTGTTGTTTCCTGAAGGTTAATGGACAACTTCATGTCGACTCTTATGGTTTCTTAAAAGAACAAAAAAATATATATTGGAAATCCAAAATTTCCAGCTCTGAACCTGACCTCCATGTTATTGATTGCATTAATATTCTAGAAGTAACAAAGCCAGTTCTAGTGACTTTTGTTTTCGAGAAATTGATATTGTCCGTCCCTGTCGAGTAATAATTCGAAACAGCGCGAATCATCTTTCGGTTAATCTAATCCTGGTAAATAGTCAGTTTTTTGCCAATACACTATTTTGTTCAGGAGAACAGTATATGAAACAATTTTCAGAATTTTGTTTAAGCGATTTCTTTAAAAACAACAGTGACCTCATTTTCTCCCACTAGTAAATCCATTTTCACAAAACAGAAAATATATGAACTCATTTAAATAAATTCTCATCCCCCAATTACTTTTGTTATTAGAAAAATAATGATTTTTTCATACAACAATTTTCTTTCTATTTTCCATGATTTAATTTAATATTTGCCAAATAATTATACATGCCTTTATGGTGATACTTTCCAAGTAGGAAGACATACTCCCTTAGGTAGTCCCAACAGGTAAATATTCAACATGATGATAGTTTAGAGCGATTATAGGTGTTGAGTTTTAGGTCCCTTCACAAATGGATGTACCGGCAAATCATCATATTAAGTAACAGAACTTCCAAAAAGCAAAGAGATCATATCAAAATTCGGTGATATATGTACCAAGAGTTTTGGCTTCACTTATAACGAATTTTTGATAACAATTGCTCTTCTTTTTAATTGGTTTTTAATAGTCCATAGAGAATAGATATGAGACAAATAAAATTGGTATAAATAATGTGTAATATTATGAGCTAGGGTGAAAAAAGGGAGTTCGATTTTTTTTTTTGAGTAACCGAAAAATTTACTTTAGTGTGTCACAGAAAATTTACTACACTGTTTTACAGCGAAATCCAGAATCATTATTTCAGTCACTCAGGCTGTTTCGGGAATTAAGTTTCCATTTTTTAACTAAGTAAAATTCTAAGATAATACTTACAAACAAACTTTATTCCTAAAAGTATATCAGCCACGAAGGTTTTGAAAGTTAGACATGGACTTTTAACACTAATAAAAAGTTTTTGTACTATACACATTTAACAAAATACCTCATCTTTCTTTTTTGTCTAAATCATCTTACAGTCAGTCTTCCAGTCCCGAAATCTCTTTTGAAAAGACTTTGAAATTATTGTTCATTTTTCTAAAAGATTGATCGATATTTTCTGAAAAACTTCCTATAAAAGAATGTCTTGCTCTCAATACTTTCTTAAAACTTTCACGAAAAACATCAGTTCGCCGTCGAAAGTTCCCGCAGAAGCTTTGCAAACTTCACCAATAAAGATTGCAAAACATTCTTTGTGAGTTTTCACTTTTGATCCCGAATAATCCAGTGACAGGTTTTCACAGTTCCACCCGAGACATTCGACGTGAAAATACCCTAAATGCATCTCTGAATAATTCACATTGTTCGCACGTCACTTGTGATCAGTGCAACATAAATTTATGAGTCGGACCAGGTACGTAATATTTGTCCATGTATATGGAATGTGTTATTTAATATTAAGTACTTATTGGTATGAGTGATTCTTGGGCTAATTTAAACTCGAAAATTCCCTAATAGATAATTCGGAGGGCTGTTTGACAAGTAAACATAAATTCTAGAATGATATAGAAAAATATCTTTTTAACAGGAACATTTTGATATCTGAGCAGAAACTAAATAATTATTAAGCCACTGTTGCTAAATGTTTTGGTTTAAACAAGCTATGTTGTAGCATAATTTTAAATAATATATATATATATATATATATATATGTATATATATATATATATATATATATATATATATATATATATATGTTATATAAGTTATTCCATCGACTTATGTGAAACCATCTAGCAACAGTTCCCAAGCTGAGTCAGCATCCACGTGTCGTCTCAGGTTACCTTCGACGACGTACATCCGTGAGAACAGCAAACGCTGCGACAACTTAGTCAGCATTATTATGTTATAAATTGTTCATTTGCCTTATGTCTGCATTCATTATTACTTACAGTTCTGTCTAGTTTAGTTTAACACTCATTTTGTCTTTTTATTGTTATAAAGTATTATATTGTTATTTTCAAGTTTTATATTAAAAGTTAATAATTGTGCAACTATAAATAAAATCTTTTTTTAAAAAGAGAAATTTTGAAAGTGTGATATAACAAATTGGCGCAGTCAGTAGGATCCGTCTAACGTTACTAGAACACGAGTACTCTAACTGGTAGCGGCGGATTCCTATCCCTCAACGGAACAACGAACCTGAAAGAAGTCCTCACTGCAATCAAACGTAGAACACGGCGCTTTCAATGTTCCTGTTGATGTAAGTAATGGTGAATCGTCATTCGTTTTAAGTAAATATTATTTGATTTATTTTATTGACCATTGATTTTTAATAATTTGATCTAATACATTCGATTTGATTGATTTTTTATTGATTTTATTATTTGATTTTTATATATTTGATTTGAATGAAATATTGATCTATTTCATTACTTGATTTATTTTATATATTTATTTTATCTCTTTTATTGACGTTTGATATATTTGATTTACTTATTTTATTGATTTATTATCTGAATAATTGATTTATTTGAATTGATATTTTCATCTATACTGTTCTATTGTTCAAACAATCGTTAATTCCCACTAACGTATTCTACAGTTCTTTAATTTTCTACACCTTTTAACATTTTATTCTATATACTTTACACTCCAATTCATTTATATCTATAAATATGGCACAAGCTTCACCAAATTCAGGTACACCTGAAACAGAAAGATACCGGTTAACGGAGATATTTTCCGTTATACCCGAATTTGAAGGCGACCAAATTTCCTTGGGAACCTTTATAGATGCGTGTAATTGCGCATATAATATGTCCACGGCGGATCAAAAATATTTGTTGGTGATCCATATCAAAAATAAACTCAAAGGGAAAGCGGCGCAGTTGATAAATTCAAGGAACCCTGGATCATACCTTGAAATCAAACAACTACTGACATTGCATTTCGGAGATTCTCGTGATCTCTCTTCCCTTATTCACGACTTACAACGTCTAAAACAACTGTCGAACGAGTCCCCATTAACGTTCTACAATCGTCTCCAAGTATTGAGTGCGAAAATGCACTCCTGCATTCACAAAACTGCTGGGCTTAGTCCAGAACAAAAAGACGCCCAGACCACTCTAGTGGATACTATGGTCATGAATACCCTTCTTACGGGATTAGAACCCCGGTTAGGACAAGTAATTCGTGCCAGTAACCCAAAAGACCTTCTAGAGGCACACTCCCGGATTAGAAGAGAGCTCCAACTTTCTTATTTCGAGGATCAGAAAACAAACAAATCTGTTCCTCTCAAACCAAATTTCCCACCTCGAAAGCCGACACAACCACTTAAGTGTCTTCATTGTGGTCGATTAGGCCACATAGCCGTAAACTGCCGATTGAAAACTCAAAACAATTCTCAACAATTCAATCAAAACCATAGGCCAAATCCTGTTGGACCTAACCAACCAACAAGGCCAAATTTCCCCTCAAACACACCCCCTGTTCAACAAGGACAACAGTTTCGTCCACAAAACTTTCAGAGACCCCCTTTTAGGTCTCAAATGAACCCTAACTATTATCGCCCATCGGTAATACAAAACAATCCTAATAACCGTCCTGAAAGGACACACCATTTCAATCAACACCAAAATGTTGATTACACTAATTATTCAGACTACAATTATTATACGGATGATAACACATACGATTATGAGGATGATCTTCAAAATTATCCTATCGTTGAACAAACTTTTGAAGAAACCCCTATCGAGCCTTTTAATAGCCATCAATACCAGGATTTTCTAGCGCTTCCAAGCCTAGACCAACCTCCCGATTCGACAACAACGTTGTGCGAAATCGAAACCCAGATTCAAAACCTGAATCTCGACGATCTGAACCAGATTTGAACTTCCCGGAGCAACTATTTCTTTAAGCCCACTTCTTACCGTGAACTCTAAAAATCTTTATTACATTCTAGACGCTTCTTCTAAATTTAAACTACTTATTGATACCGGAGCTGGTATCTCAATCTTTAAGGAAAATACAGTCAAAAATTTCACCCAAAGATTTCCTGAAAGGGTAACTATTCAAGGTATTACCCACGAAAAAATTCCCATTTCACAATCTACTTTAATCCCATTCGCTCCACGTAACCCACATAAAGTTTTTATATACGATTTGGACATTGAGTTTGACGGTATACTAGGATTAGATTTTCTCGAACACTATGAATGCATAGTTGACTTAAAATCTAAACAGCTAATAACAAATTTTAAAACCATCCCTTTACACAAAGTTCCCGATAACGATCAACCCTTGACTGATGTACCCGACACACTCAACGTTAAGCCTAATATTACTTCACAAACACCTACACAAAACAAAATAACCATTGAGGCACGCACAGAAAAGATCTTTAAACTTAAATGCGATCTTTCTAACATCGACGCCATCTTACCAACTCAAGAAATTGACAGAGTACGACTTCCAAACGCACTCGTACACATTAACTCAAAAGGTGAATTTCTAATTTCCATTATCAACGCTAACGCGATGCCCAAAACAGTAACTTTTTCTGATTTAAAACTGGAACCACTTGACAAAACTCACCCTCTTCTGAATTTCAATACAGACGATTATCATGAATCCCAATATATAGAAAGAAACTCGACTATTAGACAACAAATTAGAACTGAACATCTAAATGATGAAGAACGCGAACAAATCACTGATCTTTGTTTGGAATTTCAAGACATTTTCTATCTTGAAGGTGACGTCTTGACTTTCACTAACGAGGTCAAACATTCGATTGATACGAATAACGCAAAGCCCGTTTTCACTAAATCATACAGATATCCTCAAGTTCATAAAGAGGAAGTGAAAACCCAAATTGGAAAAATGCTTGAACAAGGTATCATTAGGCACTCCTCATCTCCTTGGTCCTCCCCTGTATGGATCGTCCCCAAGAAGCTCGATGCTTCTGGTAAACAAAAGTGGCGAGTTGTTATCGATTACAGGAAATTAAATGAATTGACTGTAGACGATAAATATCCTCTGCCAAATATATCCGATCTTCTCGACCAACTTGGAAAGTGTCAATACTTTTCGACACTGGATCTCGCTTCCGGGTTCCACCAGTTGGAAATCCAAGAGGAAGATATTCCTAAGACTGGCTTTTCTGTCGAAAATGGTCATTACGAATTCGTTCGTATGCCATTTGGTTTAAAAAATGCACCTTCTACTTTTCAGAGGGTCATGGACAATATTCTTCTGGGTATACAGAATGAACGTTGTCTCGTCTACATGGATGATATCATCGTCTACTCTCCGACCATCCATGAACATATTTCCCGGTTGACAGAAGTTTTTAAACGACTTCGGAAGTCTAACCTAAAAATTCAACCTGATAAGTGCGAATTTCTTCGTAAAGAAGTGGCTTATCTTGGCCATCTTATCACACAAGAAGGTGTAAAACCAAACCCTTCAAAGGTTGAATGTATTCAGAACTTTCCTCAACCCCAAACTCCGAAAGACATCAAATCTTTTCTTGGTCTCGCTGGGTATTACAGACGCTTCATACCAAATTTTGCGAAGATCTCTAAACCGCTGACAAAACTACTCCAAAAAGACGTCAAGTTCATCTTTGACGCAGATTGCAAGTCTTCCTTCAATGAACTGAAGCAAGCCCTTGTATCTGACCCAATCCTGATATATCCAAACTTTGAAGAACCCTTCCTGCTCACTACTGATGCTAGTGCTTTTGCTATTGGAGCGGTTCTTTCTCAAGGCCCCGTGGGAAAAGATCTTTCTGTTGCATACGCTTCTCGCACCCTCTGTGCTGCAGAGACACGATATTCCACCATCGAACGAGAATTGTTGGCCATAGTTTGGGCTGTTAAGCACTACAGACCGTATCTTTTTGGGAGAAGGTTTACACTCCTGTGTGACCACCGTCCGCTTACTTGGCTCTTTTCCATCAAAGATCCTGGCAGTCGTCTAGCCAGATGGCGCCTTAAGCTAGAGGAATACAATTATAAAATTGAGTACAAGCCCGGCAAGGTAAACCAAAACGCAGATGCTCTTTCTCGCATCAAAATCAACCATTTCAAGAAATGTGCTGATTTCCTTTCCAAAATCAAAATTTTCGCTAACAACGAAACTGACTCCGAACAACCTGAAAACTCTGACAATGACGACGAACATGACGAAAGAATTATCGCTGAGTTTAATCGATTTGTTCAACTCTACAAAACTGAGTCAATAATCGATTACTCTAAAATTGAAATATCCAATTCTCAACTTTTAGACAAGTCCCACAAACGCATAGTTACATTCTTTTGGCAAAACAAAACTAACGACTTACACGACAAAATTATTGATGACTTTTTCGAGGAAGAACCTAATTTCAGTAATGACACTCTTAACATCATGGCCAGTAAATCTGTCAGGCATAGAAAATACTTAGTTGTACCTTTGCCCTATGACCCTGAAACTGTCGTCTCACATCTTTTCAAAATTATTTATACCAACCAAGACCAATTCAACGACTCCGAAACATACTGCATAGAAAATAACATAGAACTTCCCATTCTTGAAATTTTATCTTTCATTCTCTCCGACAAAGAAATCAAACTGAAAATCTGCCAAAACATTGTTACAACTCCTACCGAAGACGAAATTCCTATAATAATACAACAATACCACTCTGGTAAAAACAACCTCCATCGTGGCATTAACGAAACTATCAGACGTATTAGGGAAAAATACAATTGGACCGGCTTAATTAAAACTGTAGAACAATTCATCAAATCCTGCGAAACTTGCCAAAAGGTAAAGTTCTGTAGGAAAAACCTAAGTGCACCTTTTGTTATTACGGAAACACCCAAGACTCCTTTCGAACGTATTAACATTGACATCTTCGAGTATCCATCTAGAAATCATGCACTGACTATTAGGGATGAACTAACGAAATTTACACAAGCCTACCCCATAAACGACAAAACAGCTTCAACTGTCGTAAACACCCTTTTGATTTTCTTTCAACATTACGGCACTCCACTTCGCATCCATTGTGACTATGGACGTGAATTTGACAACACTTTAATGCGGGATCTATGCCAACTATACGACATAAAACTGACATTCTCCAGCGTTCAACATCCCGAGTCAAACGGTTCTATTGAAAGATTTCACGCGACCTTAGCAGAAATGATAAGGGCAAATACAGCGGAACATCCAAACGAACATCCATTTAACGTCCTCCCTTATGCCATCATCTGTTATAATAACACGAAAAACAAAACCACCGGTTTCACGCCCTATAAACTCATATTTGGGCACACTTCAAGTATGCCTCCAGAAACCCTTTACAACCAGGAAAAACTGATTTCGAAATACGTAAGAGACCTAAATAACAGAATGGACTATTACTACAGACTCGCCCGTGCTAAAACCGAAAGACAGAAAGAAAAATCTAAAGTGCGATTTGACCAACACGTTTCTACTAAGCAACCCGATTACAAAGTAGGCGACAAAGTCTACGTAAAAGAGTCCCAAATCAAAAACATAGCCGAAAACAAATTCAACGGCCCCTTCGAAATTACCGCAATACGAAAAAACTCTGCCACCGTCATAAATTTACAAACAAACCAAATAACTAAAGTTAACTTTGACAGACTAAAACCATATTTTGAATAAATCCCTTTTTTCAGATTCTGTGGACTGTTTTCAGTCGTGAACCTTCAACAGTACTCCATTACGCCTGTTAACAATACTATAGGAGTTTTCTTCCATGAAGAAGGCACCCTTAAAATTTCTAATGAGAAATGGACACTCCTTGTTTACAAAGATCTAAACCCCTTTCGAGACGCTATTTCTAACAACGACAATATACTGAACAGACTTTTAGAAACTATTAACGACAACAAAACTAACATTAAAATCTTCAAATCAAAAGTACAGACTCACGTAAGCCTCCTGAAACAAATATCAAAATCTGTTAACATCAAATATACAGAAATTTTCGCTGACACTGAGACTTACAGTACCTACAGAAAGAAACGCGGACTAATTAATGGACTGGGATCGATTTGGAAATCTATTTCCGGTAACTTAGATGCAACAGACGGAGAATACTTTAGTGACTCTATAAACAAAATTACTAAAGACCAACATCAAATTGAAAACTTAATGAAACGACAATTATCAGTAACAACTTCAGTCATTAAGAACCTTAACACCACAATACAAAAATTTCAGTCCGAAGAGAGAATATTTTCGGAAAATATCGAAGCAATTAGGAAGTCAATTGTGTTCATTACAGACGATCTTGCTTTTTATGAACTTCAAGCCAATGTCTTGGATTTGTGTGAAAGCTTAATGGAAAGTTACGTATACATTGAAGATACCCTCAACGATGTATTAACTGCAGTCTCTTTCGCCCGTCTAAAAATCTTACATAGCTCAATTATAAACCCAGTAGATTTGGTCGACTCCCTTCAGAAAATATCACAGTCACTTCATGAAAATAACTTACCACTTCCAACCTATAGTTCAAATGTTGCTAGATACATCGATCTAATAGAATTGGAAGCTTTTCAAATCAATACTAAAATTGTTTTTGTACTAAAAATCCCCTTAGTCAATCCTGAAACTTATACACTATACCGCTTGTATCCTATCCCAGTTTTGGATTATCGAACAGGATTTCACCATATTCTTCCAACAAAATTAAAATATATCGCGAGAGATGACGATTCGCTATTGTACGCATCTTTCGAAGACTTGAGTGACTGTAAGCCATTATCTAAAGAACATAAGATCTGTTCCAAAGTTATTCCACACACCATAGACAAAGAAGCCCTCTGCGAAGCACAGCTTCTTAGACAGCCAGCAGCCCTTCCTCCAACATGCAAGCCTTTAATATTATATGCCGAAGAGTATAATATTCAAGAGATTGACCTGAACCTTTGGTTAATCTCGATTTCCGGACAGTTGCCCATCAACATCAAGTGCAAGGGAGAAGATGTCGTTACCCAATCCATATCGACAAATTCTCTACTGACCATCCAACCCAGTTGCAATGCCTTCATCGGAAACACCAGGGTCCATGCCAGAAGGACCACCAACAACGTTGACAACATCACACTTAAGAGTCACCCAGTCAACATCCCCTACAACTGTTGCGACAACCTGCCAACCATCAGTCAGCTTCCAAAGTTGAAACCCATGAGACTACAAGAATTGGATGCCAGAGACCTGAATATCGCTAACCATAAGCTTAGCCAATACTCCAGGGAATTGGAAAAGCTCCTGGACCAACCATTCTTGGAGAAACACACCTCCTGGTTTACGATCATCACAATGGCAACAACCGCAATTGTGGTTGCCCTCCTTTCCATCGGCATCATCAGGAAGAAATTCCAGAAGCCTCCAACAATCAGCCCTTCTGCCGATCCAGCACCACCACCAGGTCCATCAACCATCAAGCCCAGGGTAAAACTCCATAGCCTCCTTAGTCCTGTCGAGGATATGGAATTGCAGAACCTCCCTTAAAAGTCGATGCTGTAGCATCAACTTTTTTATATGGATGGGAGTTGTTATATAAGTTATTCCATCGACTTATGTGAAACCATCTAGCAACAGTTCCCAAGCTGAGTCAGCATCCACGTGTCGTCTCAGGTTACCTTCGACGACGTACATCCGTGAGAACAGCAAACGCTGCGACAACTTAGTCAGCATTATTATGTTATAAATTGTTCATTTGCCTTATGTCTGCATTCATTATTACTTACAGTTCTGTCTAGTTTAGTTTAACACTCATTTTGTCTTTTTATTGTTATAAAGTATTATATTGTTATTTTCAAGTTTTATATTAAAAATTAATAATTGTGCAACTATAAATAAAATCTTTTTTTAAAAAGAGAAATTTTGAAAGTGTGATATAACATATATATATATATATATATATATATATATATATATATATATATATATATGTTCTGAGAGGCTTCCACAGTCATTATTATGAACTAAACTAGGTTCCTTGGAGCCATTATCAAGAGACAAAAATGTCTCATAATAACCCTATATTTGAACCACCCTGTATATGCGACTGCTTACGGGCCTCCGTATGAACAATTTTTGTTTCTAAAACTTTTTAACCACCCGCTGTAACCTAACCTTTAATATTATTTAAATAAGTCACTGAGGTCTTGTCACTTACATCTGATGAATATTTGTAGTAATTTAAAGTATTTTATGTTAGTATAATATTTAATGATTGTTTTTTTTTCTTTATGTTAGAAATTTCTGTAAGTTCTGTTACATGTTTTTAGCAATGATAACTTGTTTAATTATGTACATTTTCTGTTTATTATTACAGTATTATATTGGCTGTTTTGAACCCTATAGACCGTGTTCCACCACACGCCGCTGTATTTTCGTCAACGTCACAACTGATAAATTTGGGCTATAGATATTTTTGTCAGCAAGGGTATTTTTATCAACGAAAAACTTAAAATATCGAGGGTACGCTATAACAAATACGCAGAAATGTCAGCCTATATCTGCACCATTCTCTCGGGACAAATACATTCTCGCAGACCAGCTATAGGGAATAAAAAAAATGAACGGCTTGTCTTTCATAGACAATATCTGAATGAAAAATCGTTTTTTTATGAAAACATAATGTTTAAAAATTGAGGGATTTATCACACTTATTCGAAAATTTAGGTCGGACATATATGCAGGGCTCGAGAGATCACAAAAACAACTATTAGAGAAAATTATATATATTGTAATACATATATATATATATATATACCATATATATACCATATATATATATATATATATATATATATATACCATATATATACCATATATATATATATATACATGTGGGACGCATACTTTGGGGACAGCTTTTTTTATTGATTTTCTCTGCATACATAGGTCATATAAGAGGTATATATTCTAAACAACACCTAATTTTGCTTATGTATACTTAATTTATTGCCAATATTTAAGAATAATGCATATTTTAGATTTTTTATATCTTACGTATAGTTTAAGGACGGTCCTGAAACTATGCGCTACATATATAAAGTGAACATTTTCTTGGCAGTCCCCAATCTATGCGTTAAATTTTTAGGTCATTCATATATATTCAGTATACATTGAGGACCATAAATTTATATCATAGGCATGCTTTGGGGACACATGAATTGTTTGTTGCATATCTTTAAAATTTATTGGCGAAGCACATACTCATTTATTTTATATTTTTACATGCTCTTACAAGAAATAAAAAAGTAGGTATGGTAATTTTTATAATTCTTAAAATTTGTTTATTTAATGTCCCTCTGTTCTTTCCTCAGGAATAAAAATACCAATTACCTCAGGTCAACTTTGAAATCAAATATAAATTCTTAATTAAAAATATTTTTCAATGAACTTTTATTCATTGCCAATAATCGATGGTTGCATTGGTACTAATCTTTATATATAAATGAGAATGTTTGTTTGTATGTCCTTTATTTGGGTGGGTCTTAGGAAGGTTTAGATCCACAAGTGAACCCGGTCGATGGCACTAAGATCAGATTCTAACTGCTCCTAAATGGCTGAAACAATTTTTTTTTTGCGTATGTTTGGGTGGGTCCCTGGATGGTTTAGATTCACAATTAGACTCGATAGGTGGCACAAAGATTGATTGGGTTCTAACTCCTCCTAAACGGCTGGACGGATTTTAATGATTTTTTTTTGTGTGTGTTTAGGTGGGTCTTTGGACGGTTTAGATTCACAATTGAACTAGGTAGGTGGCACTAAGATCGGGTTCTAAGTGCTTCTAAATGGCTGGATGGATTTTAATGGGTCTTTGGACGGTTTCTATTCACAATAGAACCCGCTAGGGATCGGGTTCTAACTCCTCCTAAACGCCTGGAACGATTTAACGATTTTTTTTGTGTATGTTTGGGTGGGTCCCTGGGTGGTTTAGATTTACAATTGAACCCGGTAGGTGGCACAAAATCGGGTTCTAGGAATTCCTTTTTTTGACTTGATTTTTTTTGGCACATTAGTATAGAGTTTATCGAATGCTAATATTAAAAGAACATTTGCTGAACCCGGCCATATTGGGACAGAACAACGTCTGTCGGGTCCGCTAGTTTATGTATAAAAGTAGAGAAAATTGTACGCAGCGTTATCCTCATAACTTTTAATATACTTTTGTCTAGGTATAGGTTACGTGGTGAGGCAAACATTTACTTAGTCATTGGGTTGATTCATATTGACCATGGTAATAAAAGAATAGCAGTGAATTTCACTGGATTTCTCAGTAACCACGATTTCTTACCAAATTCAAACTAATTAAATAGTCTTAAATAACTGAAATATTTTACAACATTTTTTAATATTTTTTTCTTTGTAAATTAATTAGTTGCTCGTTCTTGTATGACGTAAAGTTACTGGGAATAATAATTAGGTAAGGTTTTTCCAGTAAGGACTCGTTCTTACAATACGTTATCCTACAAGTAGTGGTGGAGTTATCAGTTAGTGTGACGGGATGTGACAGTTGGGTTGGGGAGAGGTGTCTAGGGAAATGTGACGCTCACATTTCATCAAACTATTTTATTTACTTTAGCTTACTGCTTACGTTTGGAATATACAGCAATTTCCTTTAAAGTGTGGTGTTATTTCCAATAAACACTTAGACATTGAAAAAGATGCCACAAGTATCCTTCAGAAAACAATTGGTATATTTACTTAGGTTCATTTTTCGACATCGACGTCGGTCAGAATAGTTTCTATTCTCTATTCAATATCATAGAAAATAACGCTTCCATATGTTGAATAGAGAGCGCAGATATTCAATAACAGATTATCAAAAACTCTCTAGACTCGACACTTCCGATGGTAACATGGATCTATAATAAATATTTTTATTATAGACACATAATTTCTCTAATACAATAAATAATTCTAGAGGAAATGCTAAAAATTTCGAATAAATGAGTTGTTAGCGTAGTGAGTATTTAGGGATATACAAACGTTTTTACCACTACAATAGTGTCTCATAAGAGAACGTTTTTTAAAGTTTCTATTGTATTTATTCTTAATTTTATGAGAGTCATTACGTGTACATTAGCATTTCTACGATTTAACAGATTTTAAAAAAGATCATATGTGCGAAGCCAGTTAAACCCAAAAATTAGTTAACACTAATAAAAAAAGTAATCCTGGAAATAGCAACTATAAAATGTATTCCCAAAACGAAAAGAAAAAGATAAGGTGGTTTCTCGTATACAACTAGCCCGTTGAGCTCGAGACCTACTATGCAATTGAGCATTGAAAGCAATATGGATATATGAAGATGAATTAAATGGTTGTTAAATATGCTGCAGAAGCGATATGTAAGATTATTCATACAGTGTGGAACAGCCAAATGGAATAAATTTGATAACGAATAAAGGAGGGCTTCTAAGGAAAAACGCTTGGGAACGTCGATTTGTATTTTTAAATGTGACAGTGCCCAATACAAAATTTCTTATTTTAAATGCAAGCCCACGTATATTATTTATGTTTTGGATTCTCCAGAAAATTCTAGACATAATTCATATACAAGTCCTACACCTATCTTCGACTGTTTCGGAAATATTAAGTATTTTCAGATTTATTACAAAAATTAACATTAAAAAATATTTTATTTCACAAATTCGTTACATTACAGTCAATAATTAATTCCCGTTTAGCTCTTGATATTGAGCAAAAACCATTTCTGCGTTTCTTTTTACCGATATGAAAAACAAAGTTTTGTTTATTTTCATCAAAACTCATAGCCTTAGCATTTTGTCTGCCTGCATGACAGTTGTGATCAGTGTCAGTGCTATTGTCGTTTAAATGTCGTTAACTGTATGTAATAATCTGAGAAAAATGGTTCATTTAACAGAAATGCAGAAAATAACCATTCTACAAATGACTGGTTATTTATTTATTTAATTAAGCTTTATTACTCAACAGTATCAACCACTAATAGAGCAAGTATACATAAAACTAACGCTGTAACTTAATTAAATCTGTCATAATAAACAAAACATAAAAGGAAAAAGACAAAAAGAAAAAAATAAGTCAATTAACGTAAATATTTCAATCTAAGGCGTTCACCGTTGATTCATTCTCAGCTTGAACCAGATCGCCAACATGACAAAATTGAATTTCACAATGCTTGCAGATATTTGTGTAATAGTAACACATGTTGAGGTATTTCTGGCCTCAGCTCGAGGTATCAGATTTGCTAGGTAGTATCAGTTATTATTATGAAGTAGTTTGAACAAAAATTTTAAGAAGGCACATACTCTGCGGACATTAAGGCTGACAATGAAATCTGATTTAATAATCTGCCATATTCAATACCCTATAGCGGACAGATATTGCACGTTTTGAAGTACAGATATTTCAGAAAGCTTTGAATTCGCTCAACAGAAACTTTGTGACACTCATACAAGGGATGCCATATTATATCTCCGCATTCAAGCCTAGAACCTAGAAAATATAATAAATATTTTTAGAGTCGCAATACTTGAAAAACCTTGACAACTTCCTACAATGAACCCATACATTCGAGCAGCATTAGATATCATATACTTAATAAGATTCGTAAGTCAGTTTGTCATCAAAAATAAAATCTAGATCCTTTATTTTTTCACATCTCTCAAGGAGATTATTTTTAATATTATATTAGAATTTAACAAGAGTATGTTTCCTGGTGAAACTGATAACACAAGGAAACAAATGGAAGTTTCTCGCTTATTTTACGGAAATTTTTCAAGTTCCAAGGAACAATTAGCAAAATAGAAAAGCAGTTTCGCGAGCTTGGTCATGTAAGACAGATAAAAAAGTAGCTGCCAATGCTGTAAGTGATAATACGAAATTGGATATTATGCTTGAGTTTCAAGAAAACCCACATAATTCTGGTCCAAAAGGAGCGAGCCCCACTTGTCAACCTCAGCCACACATCAATTTTTCGAGTAATAAAGGAAAGTAACTCTGAACAAATGATTGTAAGGTTAGATAACAATGTGATCCAATTAGAAGCTGTTTTGTTTTCTTATGGAAGCACATTAATACTTCATGGTCATGTTAATCGTCAAATTTGCCGCTATTGGTCTAATGAGAATTCTCACTGGGTGGCAGAGAAACATACGGAATGTCCTGAAAAGTTAATGTTTGGGCAGGAATTGTTGGAAATATCATATCGTAGGTCCCTTTTCCATTGATGGCAACTTGAATGAAGATAAATAATTAGAACTGCTCCAAAATAATATCGTGCTAACTTTGACAAACTTATATCCTGATCCAGTAAACTCACATGTTCTAGCCAATACAATATGATTTCAGCAAGATGGAGCACCGCCCCATTACGAAATCAATGTCGGGCAGTACCTGAACCAAATTTTCCCAAATCGGTGGATTGGGTGGCGCGGATCGATAGAATGGCCAGCACGATCTCCTGATTTGACGCCATTGAACTAATTTTGTGGGGATATATCAAAAGTACTGAATACAAAACTAAACCCATCAAATTACATGACGTAAAAAGACGAATCATGCTTAGATTAGATCAGTCAGACCTGAGATGTTGAGTAACGTGAGAAGAAGAAACAGTTGAAATTAGGTGTAGGATATTGTATGCGAATTATTTCTAGAATTTTCTGGAGATTCCAAAAAATAAATAATATACATGCTTGCATTTAAATTAAGTTGGTATTGTCATATTAATATTAGTAGTGATGTATGCGGGAGGGGGGGTTCTAACTTTTGTGACGTAGTATTTATAAGGAGGTGCGGAAAGTGTGACAAGGGCCAAGGGGGGGGTCCTAAAATTGCTATATTTGGTTTGTCGTTTTTTATGAACGCTCCTTAAGCGTTCTAATTTTCAAAACATCATTATCCATACTTCCATTACTTGGCATTATTAACTAAGTTCAAGAATCAGTAATACTCTACGTTGGTATAGAAGTAAAATGTATTCTAAATGAATAACGCTGAGAAAAGAAAACTCCAAATACTTATCAATTAGGTATTAGGTAATCATCACTTTACAAATAAGTATGTAATAATTATATTGAGTAATCATTTGTAATAGTAAATTGGGAACTATCCAAAGTCGGTCTTTTTATGTTATTGCTCCATTCATCACATAATAAAGACACAGTTCTTATTGTATGGGATTATTTTAGATTGTTATTTAGTATTTTTTAACGTTTATTTTTCGATACAAATCGAAGCAATTTTAAGATGAGTAGAAACACCTTGAGACATTAATATACTAGTTCGAAAATTAAAAGAAATTCTAATGTCTAGGATATAACAAATTTAATATCGAAATAATTTTATTGTTCTATTTAAAACAATATGTTGTTTCTTATGAAGAAATGTATAGTTGTCGGCTTGCCAGAAAAATCTCAAATAGTTTTTTTTTGTCCTCTAACTTTCGTTTATCGAGAAGCAAGGTTCTATATCCTTCCCGGAAAATAAACTTTGTTTGGGCCGCCGAACTAAACGATTATTTTCGAACGTCGGCTATACGACAGGAAAAAAATATCAATAGTAGCTACCTACTTCAATAAATAACTAAAACAGAATTTAATATTTTAAGCAGTTTTTAATAAAACTTGGAAATATAAACCATATTCATATGTGTTATTTTGCTTAAAGTGATGTTTTAGAAAGCATTATGATTTCTTTAATGCTGGCTGGCGACAAAAGCAGACTACTAACGCCAAACTTTAACCCATATGTTTTCAAACGGGAACATTTATCTTATGGGTACTATTAGTAAACGTTTTTGAATTATATTAATTGATCGGTGTAATCTGTTATTTTATTGATTGAAAATGTGCGTCATTCACCTCGATGCAATAGTTTGAACTGTCTGTTTTCGGCTCTAGTAAAAACTTCTGCTGTACCTACTTTGTTGGCATTCATTACCGATGCGGTTATTTAATTTTTCTAAGAACTCTGAGTTGCATACATTTTCAGATGTCATTGAAAAATTAAATAAGAGAAAGATACATCGGGTGATTTCATAGACTACTCGATAGGTCTAGATGGTCTGGCCGGGTTATCGGATTTTTTCAGTTGTAAGAAAGTGACGTCAAACATTCTCAGTTCGTACTGTATAGATTAAATATTTAAGAACCTTAATAACAATTACTTCAAAATCAATATTTAATGTCTAATATATAGATTGGATAACCAACGTCTTCTATTTCTCTCTGAAATTCTGTCTTTAATTTTTAAATTACATTGCACTGCTTTCTTCGCCAAAATTTTTGTTTGTACTTTTTGCACATATTGTCACTAACCTCACAGAAGAAAGATTTAACTCACTTAACAAGTTCAAATAATAGCTCAGATAAAGCCTGATATTTGAGTAATTTTGATTTTATGTCTTCTTTGACATCAAAGAAATGACTAATGTAGCGCTGAGGTTCCTAAGAGTGCTATCGTTTTGACACATTGATTACACAATATTTAGATAGCTTTAGATCTGCTCCCATCATCGTTGAACGATGTTTTAATTTAGATCTGTGGTATTATTAAAAATGGCATATGAACTCATGTTTAAAACAAACGGCGTGTAATAATTTCAGAATGTACACAAATAACAATGTTACGCAAAGAACAACAGAATAATTGTTAACAACCAGAATGAATTTACCTATTTTGTTGAATCACAGTCGGTTTGTGTTACTTATATTGATTTCAGTAGGGCACAAGTAGCAGGTTTATCGTATAAATTGCCTTTTAAGCAATCTATGTCAACAATTAGTTTTGCGAGTCTTGGTCAAAATTGCAATTACAAATTAATTTTAAACATACCCCTACATTTTTTTCACAGATATCAATAATATTAGTAAAACAAATGATCTGAATATTTTATGTTACGCTGTTGAACCAATTATTCCCCAAAGAGGGAATTTAAATAAGTATAATATACCACAATAGGCTTTAGTTAAAAAGCCCAAATTACCAAGGCACTGCCAGTTTCTATCATAAACAAAATAATAATGACATTATAGGTTAGCTAAAATACAAAACAAAAACAAATTAAAAATAAGAAACCTCACATTAGTTGGTCTTGACTGCAACGACGATTTTTTTATAAAGAATACAATACTTGTCAAATGAAATTAGAGCACAGAGTTTCAAACAAAATGAGATTCACAAATGAAGAATAACGACATATGTTGAGAGTTAATTACAAATTTGATGAAAACAGTACGAAAACAGCTCAAATGTATTTTGAGTTATATAAAGGCAACAGCCACATAGAACATTATTTAATTTCTTGTTTCGACTTTTAAGAGCAATATTTATAATAAAACATGTATAAAAAATATAATATTGTAACAAATGCTCAAACTGAACACCATCCTGTTGAGCACACAAAGGAGTACGTCGGTTTAAATTGGTGACATTCCTAATAATATCTCTTTTTCTAATAGATCTGATTTGTGTAATTAAAAAATTAGCTCCGAATATTTGATTATTACAAATTCCAGCACATACCGAAAACAAATTTGCGGCCTGACTTCCCTTAGGTGTACAGGGTTATTTTGTCTCCTAATATGTTCATTATTTCAATAAACACGCCATAGTTTGAAAAAGCACTTTCGGCAGTCCAAATAATTATTTTCAAAAAATCCCGAGAATCATTCCTATTTGAGAGCCAATTACCAGAACTGGTAAATGTGTGTTTAACCACAGCAATAAAATGTTCCTATTTTTAATGGTTAATTTATGAAATTTTGTTTTACCTCTGATAATTAGTTATTTCTTGTACCATTCGGCATCCCTACTTTTTCTTGAATTTTCGAAAAGCACCTAACTCAGCCAAATGTGCATCATACGTGTCAGAAAGTGTTCAATTTGGTTATTGCCTTTCCACATATACCTCAAAATACACTTGAGCTGTTTTCGTACAGTTTCTATCAAATTTGTAATAAACTTTTCAGATAACTCGTTTTTCTTCAATTGTGAAACTCATTGTGTATCAGACTATGTGTACTCTAATTTACTTGTAGAAGTACTGACATGTTAATAAAAGAAAATTCTTCGACGGAGTTACAGCCAACTAAGGTGACTTTTTTTATTTAAATATTTGTGCTTTTATTTTTATGAACTAATCTAAAATAGTTGTGGTGTAGTTGAAGAAAATTGCAATAAAAGTGTTTTTGGTTTTGCTTTTCTTTGTCAAACAACACTAAAATAAAATAAAAACCAAATCTCCAATTTTCTCTTTTTTGGATTTTTTCGGAAGTATTCGGGAAATTTAACTTCATATCTCCTATAGTTTCCTGTGTGGTGGTCGTTTTGAATTAAACTGTATATTAGGTGGTTTATTTTATGTTGTGTTTGTTGTTTTTTTTTTATTTTTGTATGTTAAAGCCATATTTATCATCTTGTCCTTTCTATATTTAAACATGTTCCCATTTACACGAACTCATTTGTTATTCCTAATTTTCCAGTATTTGAAATGCGTTGTCATGATTAATTTCGTTCTTATTGTGCAACTACTGATAGCGACCGAATTCCACTAATGTAGAATCATGCAGCCCTTCCAAGACAGAATGAAGTTACATGTCGCAATAAATTGATACATTAATTTCTTGCGAACTTTTTTAGGCAGCTCTATCTAAAAGTCGGGCTGCAATATCTACATTAAAAGGGACCAATACGAAATCTTCCCAAAATCATTGGTAACTCATAATATAACATTACACTCTCCGTATGATGTACTTCCTACCGAGAAAAGCGAACATTTCGAACCTCTTCACCAGTTCCGTTCTATTCATTTCTTATTCTGCAAATCAGAGTAGTAAGTTTTCAAGTCACTGATATTTACGTTACAGGGTCACATCATGCTTCAGAAATGGCGACTCGTAAGTATGGGAGAAAAACCATAGAGAAACCTCTACTAGGGTCTTAGACACATTGTATTATCTGGGCTGTATAAACTACTTTTTTTCATGCTTTTGGAAACTCACTGAACTTGAGGGTCTTGGGGAGTGCGATCGGCCTCATCGCCCACACTTTTGGGCCTGCTCTTTAGTCACTAAATGGTTTGTTAGTGTGTTGAAATACTAAATAGGAAAAAATATCTTCAAACATTTCTCACAGATTCACATAACATGTTAAGAAGTAAGTTGACTAATATGGTCCTGAAATATAAGGATATCGGTGACAAAATTCTTTTAAAATATTTTGTGAGATTTTAGAGAGAATTGTAAAATATTACGTAACTATTTTCTAAAGTACTTCAGGGAAAAATATTATTACAGAAATAATATCTGAAATACTTTTTTAATGTGAATATATGAATATTTCCGAAAGACGAATTTTGACCTTTTTCTTTCCCCCACCCACCCTCATGTAAGAAACTGTTAGAATCAATTTCATTTTCATATTATTTAGGATAACAAACATGTTAACATCAAATTTTGAGGCATTAATTTTATTAATAAGTAGTCTATCATCATGAATTTGGTTTTCTTTTACTTTACACCCATCTTTCACTTCACTGTTCTAATACCATATATGTGAAAAATATAAGCAATACATGTTTTCGAAGGACTAAATTATCTACAACAAAGATCTGATTGCAAATTTTTGTAGGTCAAACTGTTTCGAGGTATCTAATTATTGATCCCTTTTTACAATTTAATTTTTTAACTTTGGAATCTTGTAACAGATAAACCAAAAAGATCTCATTATTATTGTTTGTTAAAGTTACTCTTGCAAAAGTTATTCGAAGTTCGAGTTCAAGTAAAAATAATTTTCACCTTTTTTATAAACTACTTAATTTCCTTCAAAAATATGTATTGATTGTATTTTTCAGATAATTGTTTAAAAGATTTGTGTGAAAGATGTGCCTCGAAAAAAAATCGACAGGGTTTTCGAAAGAAAACTGACTTCCAGAGTTTTCTTAGATTAGTTCGTTACATATTTAAAACTGAAATACTTTTATGTCTATTGGAATTTTTAAGATAATATTTGTTAATCAGTTTTTTCGTTACTGTAAGTAAATGCATGAAATAAATAAAACGGTTAGATTATTATACAGGGTGTTTCTAAAATAGGATTTCAAACTGATGCTGTGAATGGAACTCATTAAAATAAGTCAAAAAGTCCCTATTAACATGTGGCCTAAATCGCACCCTTAGGAATATATATGCACCTAAAAGGGCTCAAACAAAACTGTTTGTTTTCCAATCAACACTTTTACTAATAAAAGACTGCAAAGCCCAGTTGACAGTTTATCAATAACTAAAATTGTTAAGTGTTGTGGCAACTTCAGTCATTTATTTGTCACAGTAAACAGATTTTTGTAATGTATGCCCTAATAATTTAGAAAACCATTGGAAATATCGATTTGGACAGAGATAATATTTTTTACATAAAATTGTTAAAATTTTATAAATCTGTAGAGAAAATTGTAAAAAAAATTGATATAAAAAATATACGGACTGAAAACCCTAAATAGGACGCTTATGATTTACATACGGAGTAGCACATCTTATTTAACGTACAAAGTTATGTGAGACCCATGCATTTTTTCTATTTATTTTCGACCATTTTGTCAATAACAAAAAAAAAACAGTTTTGTTTGAGCCCTTTGAAGGGCATATAACTTCCTAAGGGTGCGTTTTAGGGCACGTGTTAATAGAGACTTTTGGCTTATTTTATTTATTTATTCACATATACGGGTAACCCCATTTACATAAAAATACAAAACAAAAAAATTAAAGAAAATAACATTAAAACTAAGACTAAATCTAAAGACTATTTTCATGAGTTTTATGCACAGCAAATGTTTGGGACCGTATTTTAGAAACACCCTGTATAATTAATTAAATATTGTTAATGTTATAACTACATTATATTTGAAAAAGCTCAAGTGGATTGTCATTTTTTGTATAGACATAGATAATATTTTTAAAAATCTTACGTAAAATCCTTTTCAAATACACTTCATCCATATGAGATTTCGTAAGATATTAGCAGATACCCACCCACCCTAAAATAACTTATGTAATTTGTAGATGTTCCCTTGACTGATTTCAATCCAAGCACGTATCCCTTGTTTTTTATTTCAAATTTAAAGTTCACACTCGGAAGTAGTGTGTGGTAGACAGACGACAATTTAATTACTTAATAAGAATTTACCTATTTATTATTTTTTAATGCAACAAATGTCAATATTGTTACATTCTGAACCTTTAAACTGCTTGAAAGTGAAAATTAAGTAATTCCTTATGTTTAGATGAAAAGAAAGTTGTTGCCATATTATTTCATTTTACGACAATTCCAGGTACCCTGTTTCTCAGCAATGTGTCGACGTGCAGCGTAGTATAAATAAAAAACCTTCGTTAAAAATTCCGTCTGGTGATTCAAGAACTGTTTTATATTTTGTCTAGTCAATAGCTACGTATATAAGTAATTTATCACGTTGATAACGAATGGTGGAAGCCGCTACTTTGTGATATTCGATCATTATACTGAACGAAATTAAATATTTTGTAATAATATCACTTATATGTTACTACGATATTATTAAACAGTGCCTAATTTAGGCATGTCATTTTCAAACAAAATATAAATGGTGCGTTTCTGGATAAAGAATATATAGTGTGCGACAGGAAATTGGCTATTTGAAAAAGTCAAATAATATGCTCCTGTTTACATCTAATTGAAAATTAAGAAGTTTTTTCTTTAGCATTAAATAATAGGTTTGATAAATTAATTTGTGGTTTAAAAGTAACTAATACTTTGTCTTGATATAATTTTAAATATTCTCTTAGAGTTCCAAAATATGTAAGTGATCCTAATTTTACTGGTTGTTTAGAGTATTTAATAGGGGGGTAAGTTAATTAATTTACAAATTGTTGATCTTTCCCTAACATAAGATTATTAGGTATTTTTAGTTTATATCCGTTATTATAACCTCTCGACTTAATAAAATTAAGATCAATTTCTAAATCATTTATTGACAATAGTAGTGTAAAAATGGATAATGGATTTATATGGTGGGATCAGAGTTTTCTCTAAATATTAAAGGTTATATTATTGTCTTTATTTCTGAGAGAAGAGTCTATCTTTTTCATTACTTATAAAATATGCTGGTATGTCATTCAACATAACTATACCTGAAAGTGATATGATTTTTGGCAACATTAGATGAGGTAATTGTTTGTCTAAATGAGAATATTTCTGCTAACAAAGGGCTAAAGGAGATCCCATCCTTAAATCATTATCCTATGCATACTTTTTTTTGTTAAATATGCAGTAATTTTGACAAGGCTCTTTTGATAACGTTGATAATTTGGTGTCACGTTAATACAAATTATATAAGTACAGCTATTTCACTTTTACTGGTTAAGATAAAATAAAGTAACAAAACAGAAATACCAGCAGCATTATTTATAATGTACAAGAAGATTAAATGAGATAATATTTTTCTATTTTGATCTTTTGCAGGAATATCCAGTTTCGATAACACACTACTTAATGTTTGTAGATGTAATGCTTAATTAAATAATAATACAATAATATACCCTGTTATAATTTCTGCATTATTTGTGAAAATCATGTGTTAAAAACTTTGCCTTATTAATTCCAAACTCCTTAAAATAAATTATTACTTAATATTTCAATTTACATATTCTTAAGGAATTCATATATTACTGCATTTAAGTCTATGTTTTTCTTGCAACTCACAGTAAGAAAATTTTTTAATTATATGGGCAGAAATTGCATTCCTGTAAAATTATTTTTTAAGCAATTTGAGTACTTGAAAGTTGTTCAAATTCAATAATTATTTATTATCAAGTGATTGACTGACGCAAAGTAACGGATTTTTGAATTATTATTTTCCTGATCTTAAAGACAATATTTTACCCACAAATCTCAGTCAGATTCAACAATTTATCTTTATATATGAACACTTATAGAAACACAACTATTCAAAAGTGGAATTCATTACTACCTGGTTCTCGGTAATCAAAAATTTAAATTATTGATGGTCATATTCCCTCAATAACTCATAATATTGCCTACTTTTCCCTATATTTTTATCAAAATCTTGAGTTTTTAGATACATTTTATGGGAATGGACTGTTTTTGTGAGATGGCCCTTAAGTGGGGTTTGAGATTGAGGGCTTCAGTGTATTATCTCTGAGGTCCCATTAGAAAATACATTAGGGGACGGACGGGCAAGAAGGAGAGGACGGGCATGAAGAATACCTACTCTAGTTCACCGCTTGTTTAATAGAAAGAGACAAGTATTGTTTTACTAGACGCGTCACACATAAGCGGCTACCGGACAGTGTGCGCAGTGACTGCGCGAGTGTTAAACAAGCTTTTACAAGCACGGAAAGGATTTTCGTTAAAAAATTGTGATAAAACAGCCGTAAGTACAATCAGTTTGTTTTATTGTGTTCAGGGCTATCCCTATTTTACTATTTTTAAGTTAGTTTGTTGTAATTTGAGGTGTAAGTAACATTGTCATCTTAAGTTTTCGTCTCACGGTTTTTATTTGAAATTTAGGTTATGTCGAAATATACCTGACGGGCAAGACGGAGCCGGGTAAAAAGGATAGTGTCCGTCTTGCCCTTCTTCTTTAATATTAATCGATTATTTAGATGTGTGTTTTCATTTATGTTAATAAAGAATAATATTTGTTGCAGATGGTGTATAAGTATAAGCGGAAGACGGACCGGGCCAGTTGGTCCGAAGAAAATTTGGCGAAGGCAATTGAAGAAGTCAAACTGACTTCAAAATTAAGTGCAAGTAAGAAGTATGGAATTCCATATGCAACATTACATAGACATATTAAGAGTGGTTCTACTCAAAAGAAATTGGGCCGGTTTGAAACTGTTTTTACGCTGGAAGAGGAAGAAGAACTCTTGAAGTATGTTCAAAAGATGGACAGTTTATTCTACGGCGTCACGCGGAGCGAGTTTCTGCAAATTGCTGGAGAGTTTGCTAAAAAGAAAGGAAAATCTGGAGTTTTTTCCGGAAATATAGCTGGAAAGAGGTGGTTCAAAAATTTCAGGCTTCGCCATCCAACACTGTCTTTGAGATCACCTGAACCCACATCTATTGCTCGAGTCAGAGGGTTTAATCGCGAAGCTGTTAATAGATTTTATTCTTTGTTGGAAGAAGTCGAAAAAAAATACAATTTCGCACCGGATATGATTTTTAACATGGATGAAACTGGAGTGAGAACTTCTTCAACAAGACCACCTAAAGTTCTGTCAACTTATGGAAAAAAGCAGGTTGGAATAGTTTCCAGCAACGAAAAAGGAGTCTTAACGACCGTAGTTTGTTGCTGCAGTGCATCGGGAACATTTATTCCACCATTTTTCATTTTCAAGAGGAAAAGGCTCAATCCGAGACTCTTAGACGGTGCTCCACCTGGTGCTGAAGCAACGACCACCGACAGTGGATGGATTAACTCTCAGAAGTTTCTGGATTGGTTGCATATTTTTGTGCAAAAAGTACGTCCCAATCATGATCACAAAGCACTTTTGATCCTAGACGGTCATGAATCACATAAAAGTTACGAAGCACTTGATTTTGCAACAAAAAATAATGTCATATTTTTGACTATTCCTCCTCATACGTCTCACAAATTACAACCTTTGGACGTTGCAGTATACGGACCAATAAAAAAATACTTCGAGATCGAAGTCAACACTTTCCAAAAACAAACCCAGGAAGAATTATTAGCCAGTATGACATTGCAAAAATCTTCTCTGGGGCGTATTTGAAAGGAGCTACACCTGGAAACGCAATCAGTGGATTCCGTGCCAGCGGTATCTATCCATTCGATAGTCACATTATTGGTGATGAACATTTTGCGCCATCTGAAGTTTATCAGGGGAATGCTCCAAACATCATATCCGAAACAAATACCATTAGTCCTAATAGAGGAGATCAGCACAATATACCAGTAAATAACAACGCAATAGAGAATGATACATCATCATCAGCCAATCGCCGTCCAACACCGGATACAGACTCCATCCAAGGTGTGCCACGTAACCCTGTTCCCGGATCTCCGCAGCCAGTCGCTACCGTCAATGAAAAAATAAATGAAAACACACACAATATTCAGCAAGATTCTAATATTTTGCAAGAAATTCGCCCCATACCCATTGAGGTAAAAAAGAGAAATGTGCCAAGGCGCAAACAACAAAGATATTAACGAGTACACCTATAAAGATGGTACAAAAAGAAAAACATGATGCTGCTGCAGCGAAAAAGAAAGTTTCCTTCGATTCCCCTGGTGCATCAAAAGTTAAAAAAAGGAAGACACGGGCTAAAACAAGTCTATCGAAAGGCAAAGAAAATAAAAAAAGAGACTTCTTTTGCACTGTATGCAAAGAACAATATATACATTCCCCGATCGAAGATTGGATACAGTGTGATGTTTGTCGAGAATGGACCCATGAAGCCTGCTCGTCATATTCTGGAAGAGGGTCTTATTTCTGTGATGATTGCTTTGATTAGTTTACATTATTCGTTTTGCCCTACTGGTGTATTCATTTTGCCCGCTATGGGTGGGCAAAACGGATAATGGGCCAAATTTAAAAAAAGGGTATTACATTAAAGACGATGTTTTTTTTATTACTTTTTAAGTTTCAAATCATAATTTAGTTACCAAAGATTGTAACCAGAATAGTCAATTACATGTGTGATTTCGATAAATATTTTTTTCTGATTTTTTAAATTAACATGTCCTTCTTGCCCGTCCGTCCCCTAGTTGTTCCCAAAATACGTCGTTTGGAGCCATTAAAATTATTGAAGATGGTTTTATTCCAACCTAAAGGGCAAGGCCCAGTTTATGTGCAGTTCAATCCTAAGTTTTCAAGAGGAGAGTAATTTTTGCAAATTAATTATGTTGGTGAAGATGAACCAGAAATTCGACATAGGTGCTCCAACTATACCGATGTCAAATTCAAGATAAACTTCATAATGTCAGTAAGTGCATTACTGATTAAAAAACTGCTTTGGATATTTTTTCACGTGGCCGAAATGCTCATTTGTAAATATATCACAAAGGGCAGCGACGAAGCAGCATTTGGCTTGGAAAGAATGGTGAAATACACGAAATAAAAATGTTCCAATGTGTGTAGTGTGGAAGGATGTTAAGCTTATCAATTCACGAGAGGAATTCAACGGTAACTCACCAAGACGTTCATCTTGAAAATGGTCTACGTGCTTGCTGCAAATAATGTAACCGAGAAACTTGCCCCCAACAACTCTTCTTGCTTTGTTTCAGTTGTGGCAAATTGATGTTTTTGCCCAAAATTGCTTTATAAAGAAGGGCCTTCATACTATACATGGTAAAATACAAAATATAATCGGCTGAAACGAGGACAAGATGTAGTTGTATCTCAAGAATCAAAAAGGATCACGCTTTGGGTAGAGTAGTTACTATCCACCGTTATAATACAGTGTTATCATCTTCGTCACTTAATCATGTTCGAGGATCAACATCAACCTATCCACATTTGAAAACTGTAACTGATATAAAACATGACACGTTTCAGGCTGCATGTAAAGCACATAGCTTAATAGCGGATGGCATGCAATGAGACTTTAATATGGAAAAAGTAACAATATGTCGATCTCCTTGTCTGATGCTTTAAATCTTTGGAGGCCAGTGTTTCGGAGGATTTTAGACACCAGTACTTATGGGTATATCTGGTTATTTTTCCAATTGAATTTCTGAACTCTTAAAATCCTTCCGGATTCCCATCATATTTTCGAACTTTTAAAAATCGGTACACCAATCATGCTAGTAAGAAATCTTTGGCCGCCAAAATTATGCATTGGTACACGTTTTGGCGTAACGGCTCTAAAAAAACACAATTATCATTGGATGTGCTAAAGGCGAATCAGATTTTATCCCCCGCATGCGAAAGATACCAACAACCATCCTGTTTAGTCCAAGATACTTCAATTTCCTGTCAAAGTATGTTTGCCATGAAAGTCAATAAATCACAAGGCGAAACTTCAAGATTACGGGGACAGATGTAAGAGTAGACGGTATTTCACATGAACAATTTTAGGTACGTAGAATGCTCTAGAGCCAGTGCACCTGAAATCTATTCATATTGGTGCCAAAATGAAAGATATCTAACGTGATCTACAAAGAGGTTCTAGAATAACTAATTTTTTATAAGGTAAGAAATGTTTTAAATAAAAACAGTTTATAAATGTTTACTATATACAATTAAGTAGTAAAATTGTGAAAAAACAATATATCAATCTATCATCATAAATTATACTCAAGATTTCTTTGCTGTCCAACACCTAACGTAACTATACGAGGATGATAATTGGGAATGATTAGAGCAAGGGTTCTACCATTTGTTTCTAAAATCATCTTTTAAAGAATAAACTCTAGTTCTATATAAATTGAACTACTTTGAGGTATATTAAGTAGGCTGTACGTAAAATACCTCATTAATCCACGAATTACGGATATCAAAGACTCAGCTATCTGATGATGAAAATATAGACTATTAGACAATAAGAAACTACATTTGAAAAGAGCAACATCTACTTCACACTATCTATGGAACATTTGACCAACTAAATTGACTGTTAGCCATATGTTGCTTACAATATAGACTGTAACATAAAACGTCCCGAAATCGTGTATAACAGAAATACTATTTTTAATTTTTTTAATTTATGTGTAGCTCTTTTCCAAATTTGTTTCGATTCTCGATCGATTGGGTGTGTAGTTGTTTTAAATTCATGACTAAAACATATTTCCAAAGAAATTTACATAGAAATAATTTGAAATTATTTTACTAGGTAGTAACAATAGCAAAATAAAGTAAATTTGAACAATTGTAGACATTATTCCGCTGCTGGTTGACCCTCTTATTGCTAGGTCTACAAAATATGTCTTTTTCAAAATTGTGATATTTCTATCAGTAAAAAAGTTAGTTATTGCCTTTGTTTAAATTTAATTACACAGGCCATTGTGTGTCTGAATTTGTAAACGCTACAAAATTATTTTTATTATTTCGTTATTGGTTTCACAATTGAACGTTTATACCATATATTAGAATTCATTTCAGTGTAATTATGAAAGCAATTCGTTCTCATTCTACCTAGATTAATATTACGATCTTAGCTATACATAATAATTCTTATTAAATATCAATAAAAAATGTAAATTAGTTACAGGTAGGCTATTGAAGTTGAATACGTTAAATAAGAATAGAGTTATTTAATGCTTGATTTTAGAATAACTCACATGTAACTACTGGTCAACTATTTTATTTTCAAATTTACACTTTTCATTTGATTATTTCCACTAAGACCTGAATTGCAAGTAATCCTTAAAGCTTATGTTGCACTATTCATTATTTCAGTGAATATTTCAGCTTCTCCCATTTTTTAAAAATATATTAATTTACAGCTACACTAATTGTAACCATATGTGAAATTGAGAATTGAAATCATGAAAGAATTTCCATGTATGTTTCATCGATACCTGCGTAATTAACGATATAAAATTCCTTGAACAAGTAAAAATATTTAAACACTGTAATCATTGTCATTGTTTTGTCGTAATGTAAATAGACATAAGCTCAACTTTAATTTTAGATGCATTTCTTAATTAATGTATTTATTTCATTTGTGGATAAAATAATATAATTTTTTTGTTTATAATATTTAACGTAAAAACCTATATAATAGGTAAATGGGAAAATACGTAAAGATAAGAAGAAATAATTCGAATAATACGATTGTAAGTTTCCCTTTGCCACTATTAAAATATTCATTTAAAGGTTTATAGAACCCAAAAATAGTGTATATTTTTAAATACATTTAAAATATAATAAAAATAAACTGAAAGTGTTGGTACCTGACAATAAGGAACGGCTGAAACTCAAAGTTATTGGGTATAGACAAGAACCTTTTTTTATTGGCAGGGTCAGAGGGATAAATTATTTTGACATCTGGGTGTTCCTGGAAATAAGAAATTATTCTACCTTTGAAATCAACACCCACAAGAGCAATTAACCAATAGGGAAAGATCTTGAAGTAAAGATGGGTTGGCCTAGGGAATCGAAGCTTACCGGAGGATTTTTCTTCTTTGAAAAAATGTATTTTCAAACTTAGTCGTGTAATAAACTCGAAACAAACGAGTCGTCTTAAGACAGTCGTGAAAATAAACGTTGTAAAAAATCGTTCGCGACACTCGAAGCATTAATTAAGTTTTTTAAGTGTTCTTTGTAATATTTTCTTTGTACTCTACTGATTTTCTCCTAATTATTTTATTAAATATTCGAGTATTAAGTTCAATCTCGTGTTATTTTAAATATATATCCAATATCCAAAAACCGTTTTATAAAGACACTTCACATACAGTTAAATCACATTAAGTTCGGGTTAACATTTATAATAGTCATAAAATAAAAAAAAATCCCATGATGGTTTGTTTAGGCATAGAATAAACATTAGTTCTTCTGGAGCATTCCTATTTGTAGTATGGATGTAAAAACATTATATGTTTAATTTCTCTCTGGAAAATAACACCAGAATTCACGAAATTACTGTATATTTCCAAACGTTTCGGGGTCTCGGTCAGACCCCGTTGTCAATGGCAAATAAACTATGAAAAAAGGCACACTTCTAAAATTTTAAATTAAATGTCTGACAATATCTATTATTTGACCTATGACGTAATAATAGATATTGTGAAAAATTTTAATTTAAAATTTTAGAAATGAGCCTTTTTTCATAATTTCTTTACCATTAACAACCTGGACCCGGAAACGTCCGGAAAATTATTAAATATTGAACAATATGCAACAAATATTCTTCAGGAAACAATTTCTGTTATAGATGAAACCAAATAAGGTGCATTTCACCTGAAGCGGACATCCAACATAATGTTAGATTTTGGGTTTTTTCATCTTTGGATTAATTATACCTCTAAATGGCCTCAATAAACACACAATTATTTTGTCCGTATTAAGCCTAGTTACCACTTTATAAGATTACTTTTATGTTTTTTTGGGGAATAACACCACAATAGAAATAAAACTATGTATATTGCAGGAATACCAAACGTTTCATATTTATTGAATAATATAAAGCCATTGACAACGAAGTCAGAATAGACTTTGAAACATTTGGTATTCCTGCAATATACGTAGTTTTATTTCTATTGTGGTGTTATTCCCCAAAAAAACATAAAAGTAATCAAGAATATGCCACAAACAACGTTTAGAAGACAACCACTTTATAAGCCTTTAAATAACTGAAGAACTTTGAGCAATGAATTTTTTGAAAGCTACTACTGCTAGTATCCAAAAAGATGAAAAATAAAGCTAGTAGTGTTGCATAGAAAAACCACAATGTTTTTTTGGGCTGTTATTACAAAATAGATTTTTTACGGACAGGAAACCGGAATTACCTATTTACTACATTTCAAATCGGATTTCTCTTAACTTCAGTATTCTTTATATCTGTATGTCAAGATGCTACTCGTAATCCACAAATAATACGTGGAAAATATTTAAATGAGATCTGCATTCCTGATGAACTAAAGTCCGAAGATTATATTTTGAAATTTTTACCTTTTAGATCGCACTATAATTTGTTTGTTTAATAGTAAGGCTATCTTTTGGTATGAAAGCATGCTACTTTTAGGTGTCTGGAATAGTCACGACACAATCAAAACGGTATAGCAGAAAAAATCTTTTTGGTCGAAGGTCTTCCTTGGAGAAATAATATAGTACCTATTTACAACTCGACGAATAACAAATAGGTTATTTAGAAGTAGAATTAATCCAAAGATGAGCAAAGTCCAAAATATGACATTTTCACAGCCCACCTCACGTGAAATGGCCCATAGTCATATTTTTGAATCTGTTAACAGTAAAATCGCATATTTTTTTATGCCAAGTTTGGCTCATGAAGTCTAACACTTATAAATGGTTTATGCAATAAATTTATCATTTTGTTTTTAGTAATGTTCAAAATTCTAGCTAAACTAAAGTATTGTAATTATTTTATTTTAATTTTAGCATGTACTAAACTGAGATTAATTTTTCATTCAAACCCATTGTTTTTGGGTAATATATAGGTATATAAATATCATTATTTAAATTCATCGCTATCTGCAAAATATGTCTGTACACTATCTCAAAAAATTGAAACAATTAAAAAAAATGCTGTAATTGTAATTTGGTTTTCACTAAGAATAATCAACTAGTACAAAGTTAAAATTTTATCATACATAATTCGGCTATTTATCAAAGGTTATTTAAAATTTGTAATAATTTAATTCAATAAAATTACTAATTCAACTTGGAAAATTTTTTGCATCTTTATCTTCAGAATTATTATTTAGAATTCAGTGTTTGTGATAAACTTTATAGGTTTATTTGTATTCAAAATCGGCAAAAAAACTCTTCACCCTTGAATTACTGCTAGGATTTTCGTAATACAATTTAAATACTTAGACTTACTCTGAGTGTTTCTTTTAACTTAACAATTAATAAAATCAATAATGTTATTTTTTATATCATAATTAATAATTTCTACAACACACTATAAACTATACCGTTACAAAAATATTTTTAAGGTTTAAGTATGTATATTTCAAATTAAAACCAAGTCATTTAAATTAATTATTTATTAAACAAATCGTTTTTATGACCTCAGTTACACTTTAGGAGCATTTATTTAATCTTCGTTGGTTATCTATCCACGTTTTAAGCTGTTGCGGCGTGCGGTTTCCTAATACTGAGTAGCCGCTAATGACCTCTTGACATTTACTTAATGATGGTAATTTTTCTAATTCTTGCAGATTGCCAAAGAAATTTGTGACAGCTTGTCTTTCTTCAATGGTCCATTTAACTCTTTTAGTTTTACCAAATGGTGAAGCTAAAAATAAACGGATTAATATTTTTAGTCAATTACGGGGAAAATTGTAGTAAACATAAAATAAGTATATGAAGAAATATTTAAGACTCACTACTGCGTCGTTTGGATGAATTAGATAAGTTCTCAATAGAGTGAGAAGTGACTTCAGTTATACCAGATGTAGATGTTGCGCAGTCATTACTTCTTTCCCTTGGCATATATACGAAATTATCATCTATTAACGAAATTTCATCCTCTTCCATATTAACGTCGTCTTCGTTCACATCATCCTCTTCAATTCCCATTGCTGCTTGCAATAATTTCGACACATCCGTAACGTCTTTGACAGATCCTGGAACTCTATATATATCTTTATGAATTTGCTTATTATGTCCCATAAAATTTGCAAGATCTGATATTTTGTGTTCTTCAACATTAAGCATGGAAATATACGTTGCTATGTGTTTTCGAAGGGTGGTTCCTCGAAGTGTAGTAGGCATTATGGCTCCACATTTTTCAGAAAATTTCCGCATGAGCGGGCACGCTCTAAGATATTTTTTTGCAAATTTGTTATTTGTAGGAACCGCAAAAACGTATTCATTACATGCATTTATCTTAGCATCATACCGATATTTCAAGATGGTGTCAATACACTTTACCATAATTGTATCTAATAAAACCGGAACTGTCCGTCCTAGTTTACCGCGGATGGTTAATCTTACGTACTTCTTGGCATATTCTTTAGATTCGTTTGAAAGTTTGGCAAATAAATCTGGGTTAGCATTATCAATTGTTTCTCGATTTTCATAATCCGTGATTAGGAGTCGTTCGATTTCTCCAGCTCTTCGTCGGTTAAACAGTGTATCATTATCAAACTGCATTCGCATAATGATTTCCAAGCTGCTAAATCAAAACCATTACTAAGAGTGTTCATTGCTGTTTTTCCATTGTTGCTTAAGTAAGAGTTAAATTTTTGAATATCATTCTTTATGGGCAAAATTACCTTTTTGTCTCTTTTATGTTTAATCTGGTCTTCCAGGACTTTTCTATTGATAGTCGTGGGATAATCTACGTCATATAGGTCCAGAAATTCTTGGGCAAACTGTTTTCTCATCGGATCTCTTTTTTTAATGCATTCGGATATCCAAATTCTACCGCATTTTTTTAATAGTGTTCCCAGCACAGATGCCACCGATGGGTGTTTGAAAAGTTGAGTAGACGTATTGTAGCCAGCACATGTTCTGACAGCTTCGATGGCAGTGTCATAATTTTGAGGCTGAAAGACTGTGGATAATTCTGTAAGTTTTTTATTTGTCTTTAGAACTTCCTTTTGAAAACGTCCCAGTAAGCGCAAATGGGAACGTATTAAATCATGCTGATGTCTGTGTGTGTATTTTTCAGCAAATTTATTTCCCGCTAAAATTATCAATTCATCATACCTAATTATTTGTTTGATATCATCCTCGTTAATCACAGGAAATATAGTTTTTCGAAGAACTTCATTTGCTCGATGGTGTATGTATGCGGTTTTCTTTCGACTCATCAAACTGACCCCACGAGTGCCTTTTTGATGCTTTGGATTACATGTACTGTAATGTATCCGGAAGGTTCTCTTTGAAAAGTATCAAAACAGTTTGTGCAAGTCATGTAATCTATTGCAGAATTACTTGATGTTTGTTGTTTTCGTCGACAAGTTATCAAAATGCCAGTATTTAAGTCAGGATTTAAGTTGTGTAAAGAATTTCCTGCTCTTCTTATAATATCTAATTGCCTTTTGCGGTCTAATGATCCTTTTGGCATTTTAAGAAAAATCTTTACTTGTTCTTCATTGGATGCTTGTATTCTAAGTGTCTAGCAAACTTTGTTTGAAGTGTTTTGCAATATTGGCAAAAATTTCTTTTTTCACCATTTTGACTCATACTGTCAGGAACAATCAAATTTCGGACATCAATAGGAGGTAAATCTAATGAGTTGTTGGCACTTTGAACTGATGCTGATGTAATCAGATTTTATCGGATTTCTGAGAGTATGTTCTAGACGTGTTTTTTTCTGGAATGTAATCTGAATCGCTGCTCGAAGTTTCACTGTTTTCACTCAACGATATATTTGATGTCTCTTCTGTTGCATGTCTATGCACTCTTTCAGTATAGGAATGAAATGTTGGGGCACTTTCTGTATTCGGAGTTGAACAACGGCAACATCGGTGAGTTGATTAGTCATGGAATTGTGGAATGAAGTGTTTGGTGAATGCAGTTTTATGTACAATTTTCTGCCACTGTGTACAATTGGTGATATATCCCCTAAAAAATACATTTCATGTAGGTAGTTTTGTTAGAGCCCCGTCAAAAATTCTCTTTAATGGAAATAACACCACATACTTGAAAACAAAAAGCTGTATATTAAAAAATATCAATCGTTTTCAGGTTGACCTCCTTGTCAAAGGTATTATAAACGGAATTCATATAAATACAAATGTCAAACATTAAATTTAAGGAATGTTTGAATCTATAGACAAGTTTTCTTACATCACTAAGAAAATATGTTGTTTTTAAATAGACAGGGTAGCCCAAAAATCCAATGCTAAATTTCAAATTTATACTTTATTCAGCTTATAATACTATGGACAACGAGGTGGACTGAAACCTTGAAACATTTGGATTTTTTAATTACAAAACTTTTTGTTCTTAATTGTGGTGTTATTTCTCTAAAAAAACTTAAAAAAACACGATAACACAATATTTAGAAAAATTTTTGCCTCTGTAACAACCAATATATTAAATTAGTTTGAATATAGGCAAGAAATTAAGGCAACACTCAAAAAGTAGCCATAAGTTGAGTGCCAATTTTTTGTGAAGATCAAATTTCCGATTTCAACGATCTTTTCCAAACAATGAAGAAATTCTTTAAAAAGTTATTATTACTTCGCTTTGATATATTGTTTATGAATACAAGGTGTGACAACTGGTTTTTTTTTTCTTTTTAAACGAATTGTAACTCCCTGTGAAATTTTACAATTACATAATGATTTGTTAGTAAAAATAGGCTTCATAAGTCTTGTAAACTAAATAAGATATAATTCCATACACTATAATGTACGCAAATCTCGATAAAAACCTCCACCCCTTAAACAACATTTGCAACAAAAAGCAAAACCTTTAATTAACGAATTCATGACATTTTTCCATTATATACATTTTGTTAAAAGTTTGACACTGTTTTAATATCAACTTCCAAAAGTCATGTTAAACATTTATCTCTATAAAGAAGCATTACAGTCCAGGGTTGATAATTTTTGAAACAAAAAAAATAGTAGGATGAAACCCATTGGAAATGTAAGAAAATACAACAACTATAAAGGGAAAAATAATTTTAAAGTCAATATGATGTCGGGAAGTGGGACGGGGTGTGGTTTAAAGGGTAAAATATGGTTTATCTGGATTTCCGGCAAAGCCACAAATCCTATGAAAAAATGTTGTAGGAAATAAAAAGATTAACAATTTCTGTTTTATATCTTCTTTCACATAACCTCAAAGTTTATGTGAAAATTCAAAAAAATAAGTTTTTGGTTTTTATTTTTATCTTTTACATTTTTCTTTCACAAAATGTGACGAAAACTTCCATTTCATGTCCCAAACACATTGTATTTTTTTTAATTTAAAATGTTTATTTTTTCACCCTAATTTTCAATCGAGAATTCTCACATCAAAATACCTGCATTTTTAAAAAAGTCGGGCGCTTTTTGTTCGTTGAATTCTCTATTTTCTGATGGTGTAAAAAATATAGTATTACTATGGTAAATGCAAAGAAATAGAAGAAACTCGAATCCAAAAATAAGTAGTAAGGCCCAGAGCAGTGTAGTCCTTCCTAGTTCTCTATGAAATACCTTTTGATGGGCTAAAATTTTCCGTAGGTCAGTCAATTCAAATTATTATCTTATTGGTTGTTAATTATAGTAGTATATTTGGACTTGTAATTATTTTGTGTATTACTGTAACATGGAATCTTAGTTTTTCGAGTAATTAAAGTAAAAATTTAAAAAAATAGCTAAAATTGAACAAATAATGATTTTAAAAAAAA